>OY977959.1:6244082-7444082 GCA_963854355.1 Epinotia brunnichana | reverse complement strand
GCCGCGACACAGGGAAATACACGCTGAGGGCTGAGAACGCCAACGGTTTTGATGAGGAAACTGTCGAACTGACAGTGCTGAGCAAGCCCTCGGCGCCTAAAGGTAAAGGCATTTTCTCCCTCAACCCACAGCAAAAAAAAAAGCAGCGCCTCGATAATCCGTACCCCACGCTGATACGAACACCTCTATAATCCGAACGACGCATCTCGCCACCCGCGCAACCCCCGTTTCGCACAGTTTCTGTCTCGCAGTGCTACGAAGTAATCCGAACGCTCCGTGCATCCAAACAGGGTATACATTTTGGGTGTTTGGTTTATCGAGGCCCTGCTGTACCAACCATTGCATTCTATGAAGCATGTGGTGTTGTGTTCCTGGCGGTGAGTAAGGTAGCCAGAGCTCCCTAGGATGCGCTGTGTTGGGAGTGAGAGGCCTGCATGTCTCTATCTGCCAACACAGCGAATCCTCAAGTGAATAAAGGGTCGGCAACGCGCTTGTGATTCTTCTGGAGTCACAAGTGTTGATAGGCTACGGTACCTGCTTAACATCAGGCAGGCCGTAAGCTTGTTTGGCTTCATGGCTTGCTGTCTACGTGAACATTTAGAATGGCATTCGGGTCTATATTTCTCTCTCGCCTGCTCTTAAGTACATCATCATCATCATCATATCAGCCGAAAGAAGTCCACTGCTGTTATTATGCAAACATAAACTATTTCACCCGAACTCGAATACTAAGAGCTCTCTGACTATAATGTTCGCCAATCAATAATCACGTATTTCTTTTCTAAATTGGAGTAATTAATGCTGTATAATAAGTTGGAAAATTACTGCACCAACAAGAGCCTGGCTTTTAAATATACATATGATGATGGTGATGATCTTTTGATTAATTTTTCTAAAACCCTATTATCCAATAGGACCCCTGGAAGTGTCAGACATTCACGCGACCGGCTGCAAGGTCCGCTGGGAGAAGCCCGAAGACGACGGCGGCTCCCCAGTCAAGGAGTACGAGCTTGAGAAGATGGACATGCAGACTGGGAAATGGGTGCGCGTTGGCAGGTAAGAACTGCTAGAAGTTTATAGTTTCCTTACTCCTCAACTCTAGAGGTACAAGACTACGTAAGCACGGCTATATATGTGTAATACCTTACCTACCCGTCCAGGCACTTGTGGTATGATATCTTACCCGATTATCTCTGGACCCTGGAAGTATGCCACACCATCAGCTAGAGGTCCATAGTTACTTAAGGTGGTAACATTATGAGACTAGGGTCAGGAGCAGTCAGAAGGTGATGGTAGATGGTGGATCAGGTAAATAAGGCAAAAAGCCTATAGCTAAGTTACCTATACTCCTGGACCTTGACTGTAGGCTCGGACTTAGCTTTATGGTTTCCTTACTTCTGGACCCTAGAGATACAAGTCTGCAGCTACCAGTGTAGTATGGTACCGGCTAGATTGTTGCTGATGTGTTACTTATGTCCAGGTCCACTGCAAGTATGAGATCTTACCCGCTAGAGAGCTGGTAGTCTCACCTCTGTATATTATACATACCTTGCCTGGGTTACTTTACTTAGGATGATAAAAGTACGAGACTATGTCGAAGAATATAAAGTCAAGAGCAGCCAGCAGGTAGTGGATTAGGCAGAGATGATTCTTGTATATATTTCTCGTGCTTAAATATTTAATTTCCCCCAGGGTGGCTGGCGACAAGAAGCCTCTAGAAATGGACGTGACCGGCCTTGAACCTGGACACCAGTACAAGTTCCGAGTGACGGCCGTCAACGACGAGGGCGATTCCGAGCCGTTGGAGGCCGAGAAGGCTATTCTGGCTAAGAATCCGTTCGGTGAGTGGAAATTAGACCTCTATGTCTTTAAGTGTTCTTTATGTGGTCAATTGTAGCTTGCTGACTTAGGTCAGACCAATAATCTTATCAGTTGATGGAGATTCAGAGCCGCTTGAGCCAATTTTTTTTATTGAACTCTTCTGGCCAATGGGCTTGTGACCTTAAATTTGTTTACGATGCCATTCAGACCAGCTTTTGTAGATTAACAAATGTTTGTATGGAAGCAACTACATTTAAAGGACATTAATACCCAAAAAATCGAGTTAAAGACGGACCTCGCTGACAGCAGCCGAAACGCTTCATACTTGGCTTTAAAGTATGACGTCACACCGTGCAATTTGTACTAACCGTTGCATGGAAAATGAAGTAAATTGCTGTTTCGGTCGCGAAATACTGTGTTTAGGTCCATAGTTGTGATACAAATTTGTTTCTATAAAAGCGTAAGGATTCTATTGGTACATTTAAATTTACTCTTGGACAACAATTAAAAAAACTTTTTTTTCTAAACTGACAAGGTTCATATCTTTTTATGATTTGAATTATATTTTGTAATTTATACTTTATTACAATCGTTTGATGGTTTACTATCCATTTAGCAACACGACTTTATCAATTTTAACACCACGCAACAAGCCTATCATCTCTTTGGTGAGTGTTAGGTTAGGAATTATACTGTGATACCTTTAAGTGAAGGTCAGTTGTAGCTTGGTGACTTAACCTTGAATCCAGTCCCTTACTGGTTGGAAATTAGACCTTGATACTTTTAGGGGATGGTCACTTTGATGAAGTGTGGTTGATGGCAAAAACTTTGAGGTTCTTATGCGAGATCATTGATGCGTAGCGAAATAACTACCCGCATAGGGTTTAAATTTGACTGTCCACCTTTTCTAAGTAACCAACTTCAACAAAGGAGGTGGTTATATGTTCCACTGTATGTTTTTTTCTTTTTATGTATGTTCGCCGATTTCTCCGTCAGTTGTGGACCGATTTCCTAAATTCTTTTTTTAATCGAAAAAGGTGGTCTCATTGTCACTAAGTCAGGATCAAATGATGGGATCCCAGGGAAATTGAGGGCAATCCTCAAATTTTATAGACACGCGTGTAGTAATTTCGGAATTTTCTATTATAACTCGTGTATTTACTCGCGGAAATCGCAACTTTGGTGAAGTGGAACCGATGAGGAAGACCACAGATGACTTATGGGATTCCTCATAGATGTATGTAATGTACGTCAAACATTCTGACATGATTCCGTTGAAGTAGCAACTAATGAAGTGTTAATTCTGAGATCCTTGAGGAATCGACGGAACAGCCCACATATAGCGACTTGGATTTTTTCTGTAATAATCAACGCATTTGATGTGGTAAATTGGAAAGGAAATGTGGAAATTTACATGTACCTATGTGGCTTGGCGAGGTACTAAATTGAAGTCTGTTTAAAGTTTGTTTTTAAATAATTTGCGTTAACAGTTTGTACGTTTCCAGATATCTCGGGCAAGCCCGGCAACGTGGAAGTGGCCGACCACGACAACCAGAGCGCCACCGTCAAGTGGGACCCGCCCAAGGACGACGGCGGAGCGCCCGTACTCAAGTACATCGTGCAGAAGAGACCTAAGGGTGGCGACTGGGAGAACGCGTTAGAGGTCAGTATCAATCAACTACAACATCATATCAGCCGAAAGACGTCCACTGCTGGACATAGGCCTTCCCCAAAGAGTGCTAAAATGACCGGTCCTGCGCCATCCAGCGGACTCCCGCGACCTTTACCAAGTCATCAGTCCACCTCGTACGTGGTCGCCGCTCGAGAACCTTTCCGCCCCAACGCCCACTACCACTTTAAGTTTAGCGATTCGGAGGGCTATATCGGTTACCTTGGATCTGCTGCGGATAGCCTCATTTCTGATGCGATCACGCAAATTACTCTAACTCCCAACATAGCCCTTTGGGTGACTTTGAGCCTTCTTATGAGGCCCATTATAAGCGACCACGTTTCAGTGCCATAGGTCATCACTGGCAACACACACTGGTCAAAGAGTCGTCTCGAGACACTGCGGAATATTGAACGAAAAGCTTCTCGAATAGTGTTATGGATAACGCTCACTTTGAGGCTTAAATACTCGAACCCTAAAGACTCCCGAGGCTTAAAGACTCAAGTGACGAAAAGTCGATATTTTGCATTCATATGCGTAAAATAAACCAACACGGTTCTTAAACAGCATCGAGTCTTTAAGCCTCGGGAGTCTTTAGACTCGAGTCTATAAGCCTCGAAATGAGCGTTATCCATAACACTATTCCCAAACGCTGCCCAGCCGAGTCGGATTCGACCATTGACCTCTCAGTATCAATATAAAGTATTTATTGACACCCATAATGCATTGTAACAAGGTTGAAAGATGGCAAAAACTTTGTGGGTAGCGCGTCTAATATAAATTATCTGTTGATAGGCAGTTTAATAAGGTTAAAATTAATAAAGTTAAAAAATAAATCACTGACATCAGAATAATTTTGAATTGTTTATTTTGTATGTACTTGACTTTGTGATGTAACAGTTAACTGATACTATTGTTTTTTTTTTATTATTTTTATTTTTGTTATTATTGTTCATGCTGCACTTGTATATTTTATTTATTGTCTGCTTAATTTGTTTTATATTTTTTTTATATGCTCACAATGTTCAAATGCAATGTATATTGTTACTGAATGAAATAAATGAAATGAAATGAAAAAGGTGGCCAACTTTGACACGGTCTCCCATTTCAGGACTGACAGAGTTAGGTGTACTCTTCTCTACGATTAAAGGGCTAAATGATGCCACATTTCTCGTACCGTTGTCACATGATGTAAATATACATACCTTTACAAATTTGACCGGAAGTGAAGGATCTTTCAGACATTTGGCCAATTTTAGGTTCGATAATCTTCTGATTCTTGTTCAACACAAGTTACTCGACCTGCTGCCATGCATTTTATCGTGTTGTCATGAGACGTAGGCTTATTGAGAGTGGGCTTACAAACTAGAGGAAGATTTTTTCTTCGTAACTAACTTGCTTGACAAAAGGGATTGCTGGTAAAAAATATATGGGCGAGTATCAAGATAGACAAATGAATTTTCCCAGGCCCCCGGCACGGCGACGACCGCTAAAGTGGACGGTCTGCCCGAGGGCAGCGAGTACGAGTTCCGTGTGATCGCCGTCAACAAGGCCGGCCCGTCCGACCCGTCCGACCCCACCAAGATGACCACCATCAGGCACAAGGCTTGTGAGTATACCTTCCCTACACGTCATCCTCAATCGGTTCCTCATTTCTGAGGTTCGTCACTCCGACGTAGCCAGTAGTCTTCTCCTGGCGTTGGAGGACTGTATGACCCTCAGATTCATACATCTGAAACTTAAGACAGCAGCAGCCTTTATTTGCCTCCAGACACTAGATTTTTGAACAAGCCAGGGCCCCATCCCGAGAACCATAAACGAGGCTTTGAAATTTACTATAGTACGTGCGTAGATTATACGGTATGATATGTCTAAACATTTTTCACTTGTACACTAGCTTTTAACCACATAAAAGTCAATGAAAGCACCAACTACAGTAGCAAATATAGTAGAATTCTGTTTTTTCAAAATCTAACGAAACAAAACAAATGCAACTCTGTTCCGATTTAGAATTATATAAATTCCATTAAAGAGAAAGGTGCATTTTGATAGGCCATAAGGCGGCCAGAGGCTGGTAAGTTTAGTGGGCCTAACAAAACTCGCCGTGTGAGATGACCTATTCAAAAAGTTGCTGAAAACACTATTAGTCAGCATCCCTATTCTAGTTCATCATATATCAGCCGAAAGACGTCCCCCAAATAGTGTCACATTATAGTCAACAAAATACAATAACTAAACGGTAATTCCAGTGAAACCGCGCATCGACCGCACGAACCTGAAGGCGCTGGCAGTGCGCGCCGGCAAGCCCATCTTCTTCGATGTCAACGTGAAGGGAGAACCCGCGCCCAAGGTGCAGTGGTTCCAGAAGTGGAAGGCAGAAGAGAAGGAGGTAAGTTCACGCTAGCAACATACAAAATACAGGCTTTATTTTAGCTGACCGACGCGCCATCTTACAGGTCAAGTTTAGGAGCTCACTGAATAGTCAAAAGGAAAAGTGGCTACACGGATCAAGCACTCAAAATTACCAACTCTTGGCTATCCATAAATGCAATAAATAATTGAAATTAAATAATTGAAATTGAAATCATTTCAAGAGAATATGGACTGCGTGGATAGTTTTGATTTGCTTGTTATTTTGCGTAGCTTCTTCTTCTGCGGACTGTTCTAATCAGTTATCACTTATCGTTATAGATAAGACATCCCGTTGTGACATGTATGCAAGTGCTAGAGTGACGAATGTCTTATCCACAACGACAAATGATAAAAAATGGCAACTTTCTTAGACCCGCAGGTCTTTTTTGTAACCGCGCTTTTTCCCTATCTCGACTCTGCTGAATCGGATTTTCCGATTGCCCTCGTGAGACCCTGACCAGAAGTAATCCTCATAATGCCGACTAGGGCAATAGGGAGATTATTGAGCAGATATTCCGTCTTTTTCCCCTAAGTTTTCTATAACTACAAATTCCTCATTACAGGTGACAGAAAACGTGATCAACGTAGACTATAACACCAAACTGGACATCAAGGATTCCGTCCGCGCCATGACCGGCACCTACCGTATCCTGGCCACCAACGAGCACGGAACTGATGAGGCTGACGTGGAGATCACGGTGCTGAGCGCGCCAGGGAAGCCGGGCGGCCCGCTCAAGGTCGCTGACGTCACCAAGTCCGGCTGCAAGCTGGCTTGGAAGAAACCTGAAGACGATGGTGGTGAGTATCAGAGACTAGTCAAGTACCGTATCCTGGCCACCAACGAGCACGGAACTGATGAGGCTGACGTGGAGATCACGGTGCTGAGCGCGCCAGGGAAGCCGGGCGGCCCGCTCAAGGTCGCTGACGTCACCAAGTCCGGCTGCAAGCTGGCTTGGAAGAAACCTGAAGACGATGGTGGTGAGTATCAGAGACTAGTCAAGTACCGTATCCTGGCCACCAACGAGCACGGAACTGATGAGGCTGACGTGGAGATCACGGTGCTGAGCGCGCCAGGGAAGCCGGGCGGCCCGCTCAAGGTCGCTGACGTCACCAAGTCCGGCTGCAAGCTGGCTTGGAAGAAACCTGAAGACGATGGTGGTGAGTATCAGAGACTAGTCAAGTACCGTATCCTGGCCACCAACGAGCACGGAACTGATGAGGCTGACGTGGAGATCACGGTGCTGAGCGCGCCAGGGAAGCCGGGCGGCCCGCTCAAGGTCGCTGACGTCACCAAGTCCGGCTGCAAGCTGGCTTGGAAGAAACCTGAAGACGATGGTGGTGAGTATCAGAGACTAGTCAAGTACCGTATCCTGGCCACCAACGAGCACGGAACTGATGAGGCTGACGTGGAGATCACGGTGCTGAGCGCGCCAGGGAAGCCGGGCGGCCCGCTCAAGGTCGCTGACGTCACCAAGTCCGGCTGCAAGCTGGCTTGGAAGAAACCTGAAGACGATGGTGGTGAGTATCAGAGACTAGTCAAGTACCGTATCCTGGCCACCAACGAGCACGGAACTGATGAGGCTGACGTGGAGATCACGGTGCTGAGCGCGCCAGGGAAGCCGGGCGGCCCGCTCAAGGTCGCTGACGTCACCAAGTCCGGCTGCAAGCTGGCTTGGAAGAAACCTGAAGACGATGGTGGTGAGTATCAGAGACTAGTCAAGTACCGTATCCTGGCCACCAACGAGCACGGAACTGATGAGGCTGACGTGGAGATCACGGTGCTGAGCGCGCCAGGGAAGCCGGGCGGCCCGCTCAAGGTCGCTGACGTCACCAAGTCCGGCTGCAAGCTGGCTTGGAAGAAACCTGAAGACGATGGTGGTGAGTATCAGAGACTAGTCAAGTACCGTATCCTGGCCACCAACGAGCACGGAACTGATGAGGCTGACGTGGAGATCACGGTGCTGAGCGCGCCAGGGAAGCCGGGCGGCCCGCTCAAGGTCGCTGACGTCACCAAGTCCGGCTGCAAGCTGGCTTGGAAGAAACCTGAAGACGATGGTGGTGAGTATCAGAGACTAGTCAAGTACCGTATCCTGGCCACCAACGAGCACGGAACTGATGAGACTGACGTGGAGATCACGGTGCTGAGCGCGCCAGGGAAGCCGGGCGGCCCGCTCAAGGTCGCTGACGTCACCAAGTCCGGCTGCAAGCTGGCTTGGAAGAAACCTGAAGACGATGGTGGTGAGTATCAGAGACTAGTCAAGTACCGTATCCTGGCCACCAACGAGCACGGAACTGATGAGGCTGACGTGGAGATCACGGTGCTGAGCGCGCCAGGGAAGCCGGGCGGCCCGCTCAAGGTCGCTGACGTCACCAAGTCCGGCTGCAAGCTGGCTTGGAAGAAACCTGAAGACGATGGTGGTGAGTATCAGAGACTAGTCAAGTACCGTATCCTGGCCACCAACGAGCACGGAACTGATGAGGCTGACGTGGAGATCACGGTGCTGAGCGCGCCAGGGAAGCCGGGCGGCCCGCTCAAGGTCGCTGACGTCACCAAGTCCGGCTGCAAGCTGGCTTGGAAGAAACCTGAAGACGATGGTGGTGAGTATCAGAGACTAGTCAAGTACCGTATCCTGGCCACCAACGAGCACGGAACTGATGAGGCTGACGTGGAGATCACGGTGCTGAGCGCGCCAGGGAAGCCGGGCGGCCCGCTCAAGGTCGCTGACGTCACCAAGTCCGGCTGCAAGCTGGCTTGGAAGAAACCTGAAGACGATGGTGGTGAGTATCAGAGACTAGTCAAGTACCGTATCCTGGCCACCAACGAGCACGGAACTGATGAGGCTGACGTGGAGATCACGGTGCTGAGCGCGCCAGGGAAGCCGGGCGGCCCGCTCAAGGTCGCTGACGTCACCAAGTCCGGCTGCAAGCTGGCTTGGAAGAAACCTGAAGACGATGGTGGTGAGTATCAGAGACTAGTCAAGTACCGTATCCTGGCCACCAACGAGCACGGAACTGATGAGGCTGACGTGGAGATCACGGTGCTGAGCGCGCCAGGGAAGCCGGGCGGCCCGCTCAAGGTCGCTGACGTCACCAAGTCCGGCTGCAAGCTGGCTTGGAAGAAACCTGAAGACGATGGTGGTGAGTATCAGAGACTAGTCAAGTACCGTTCATTTAGTAGCACTTGGACCTCGGCTTAACACATTTATCATCATAATTATCATCATATCAGCCGAAAGACGTCCACTGTTGGACATAGGCCTCCCCCAAAGAGTGCCGCAATGACCGGTCCTGTGCCACCCGCATCCAACGGACTCCAGCGACCTTTACCAGGTCATCACCCACCTTGCCGCCTCAACGGCCATCGGTTCTACGTGCAATGGAATACCACCCTTAGTTAAGTTGTATGAATCATCATCATATCAGCCGAAAGACGTCCACTGCTGGACATAGGCCTCCCCCAAAGAGTGCCACAATGTAATGTATGAATAAAGAATGTATAATAGATGCTAATATTGTAAATTTTTTTTCATTCCCAGGCAAACCGGTGACCGGCTACGTGGTCGAGAAACTGAACAAGTCCACCGGCCGCTGGGTGCCCGTCGGCAAGACTGATGACACCGAGATGGAAGTCAAGGGTCTGCAGGAGGGAGAGGAGTACGAGTTCAGGGTCAGGGCAGTCAACGACGAGGGCGAGTCTGAGCCGCTGAAGACGGACCATAGCATCATCGCGAAGAACCCTTACGGTGGGTTACTGTACCTTTAACTAAGTTTTTTTTTTTTTATACTACGACGGTGGCAAACAAGCTTACGGCCTGCCTGATGTTAAGCTGGTACCGTCGCCTATGGACACTTGTTACTCCAGAAGAATCACAAGCGCGTTGCCGACCCTTTATTCACTTGAGGATTCGCTGTGTTGGCAGATAGAGACATACGGATCCCTCACTCCTAACACAGCGCACCCTAGAGCTCTGGCGACCTTACTCACCACCAGGAACACAACACCACATGCTTCATAGCATGCAATAATATAGCAACACTACAAAGCGGTGGTCAAAACTTTCATTTTTGGTACAAGCTTTTATTGCCGTACTTTTCTGTATACCTTCAACTACTCATGGAGACGATTCTAACGAGCCCAAACTCAACGGGGTTACGTCGGTTAAATACTGAATTCCCATGGCCACCTGTCTCCATCATCAGATCAGCTCGACGGTACCATAATATTGAATTGCCATCCAAACCTATACCTTTACCCAAAATTTCAGCCCAATCGGTCGAAGATATCTGCTTCAAAATTTAGTTGCAAGATTCAACCTGAACAAACATCGCAATTGAATAGAAAGCTTGTAGAAAAGGCTCAACAAAGTTAGGTAATGTTCAAGACCTATAGGTAGGCCCTGGGTCACAGAGATGAGGTCAAGGATCTGCGGGACGGAGAGCAATACGTGTTCAAGGTCAATGATTTTTGGATAGTTGGAATGTAACTGCGCATTTACAGCTACAAATGACGACTTTTTGCAACGATACAAACACTGAGATCACCTGTCATAGTCACCTGAATCGATTATGTACCCCTTTTTATATGACTGCAGAATTCGCCTTCTGTAACCGCTCTTAGACAGCAGCAGAGGTATTCCTAGGGGGATAGGATCTGCGCCTTGGGCATATCACGATTCTACGCCCTTTTGTCCAAGTGAAAACATGACAGCACCAAAAGGTTTCAGATGGCTTATTAATCTTCGCCCTTCCTCCAGATATCCCCGGCAAGCCATCGGTACCAGTCATCGAAGACTGGGATGTTGACCGCGTGGACCTCACTTGGGAGGCTCCTAAGAACACCGGCGGAGCCCCCATCACGGGATACGTTATTGAGAAGAAGGAGAAATACGGCTCGTGGCAGGAGGCGCTTACCACCAATGTAAGTTCATACGCAACTAGACGACAGATTTACGACCGACTGGTAAGCTACGACAGACCGAAAAAAGTACCAAAATTTCGAGGATATGTGGCTGCCAAAAGTTGTCCTGAGATATCTCGTGTAACCATTATTGATGAATGAATGAATGAAAACATTTATTTCAAGTAACACAGGACTCATACAGGAAATTACATATCAACTTAAGCATAGCATAAAAATATATTAAATTTCTACACAAAATAGGCACTGTTGGAAACATGCATTTCGCAACAGTGCCTCATGTATGGACAATCTAGCCTGTCCGCTATCGACCGCAGGATGGGGTTGGGGCTGGCCCGCGCCCGGCGCACCAGGGATGTGCAGCGCTTGCGCATACAAGCATAAAAGCAGTCTACACGCGCTTCTGCGAACATCTCTGATGCGCTACAGAAGCGGGGCGGCCCCGCCAGCACCCGGAACGCGTTATTATATTGGACCGGAGGGCTCCGTGGGCCCGTTGCGTGTAATACCTCCATAATCCGCACGTGAACAGGGAAGTACAATATGCATTGTTTATATTGATATTTGCTCAGTTTAATGTAAACAATATTTAAAAAAAATCATCTACACCACCTTTTGCAAGAAAGAATTACTCTACAGCGTATTAGCGTGAACACTGAATACAGAACACAAATATGTGTCAATACATGCAGAGACGTGTTTGCACATATTTGACAACTCAGATAACTATATGAAAATACAGCTTGGCACATTTCTGGTAGATATTCACCCTTTAGCTTAGTGGGTAATGAATAGTTATTAAAAACAGTTCGATTTTACTAAATAAAGCGTATCAAATGCTTACTTCAAGGGCATTATGCCAAATAAGTCGTTGGTTGTTGCAAACCCCGTTGGGTTGCATGGACATATTGCCATTGTAACTCGTTTAAGAACAAGCGTGTACACTATATGTGGGATCTCGGAGCACTTCCACGTATAGTCGCCACGCCGCTGCAGCTCGAAAGTTTGACTGAGCCTTTAGGCGGTGTGGCTGAGGAATCGAAACACACCTTAAAAAGGACATAACCCTCCTGGCGGGGCAGTTGGGTAAAAAGTATACCTTTTAGCGTGTGCACGCTTCATTTATTTGTTTACCAAAGTTCAATTTACAGCTTACGCCAAAGCATTACAAACTTAAATATATATTCCAACTTAACTATAACTATTTATTTAATATAAGGACTCGAAAATCCTTTTTTGTACTCGAAGATTAAAATATGTGTATTAAGATTTCATAGAGAATACTGCAACGTCACTCTTTTCATCGTTGAATAGTCTGTTACTTCCGAAACAACCGAAATAACTGTTTCGATACGCTCTAGAGAACCGAAAAAAAATTGAAAATAGAACTAAAATAAATTCGACCAATCACGTGGCTGCTTAACCGAACTGTAATGAATTGGACCAATAGAATCGCTTTTTTTTTTTTTTTTTTTTTTTTAATAAATATTTGTGGACATTCTTACACAAATCGACCTAGTCCCAAACTAAGCAAAGCTTGTACTATGGGTACTAGACGAAGATAAACATACGTATATAGAGAAATAAATACTTAAATACATAGAAAACATCCATGACTCAGGAACAAATATTCGTGCTCATCACACAAATAAATGCCCTTACCGGGATTCGAACCCAGGACCTCTTGCTTCGTAGGCAGGGTCACTACCAACTAGGCTAAAGCGGTCGTCATTGATTATTGATTATTGAGTCGCTTTGATTATTGAGTTTACTCGTTGATGTTTTTTAAGATATCAACGAGCGTACAAGCGATAGGCTGCACTTCGTTTCAACAGTATCGAGTTTGTTTAATTAGTTCAGTTGACTGGTAGATAATTAATTTTAATGAACTCGTACAAAAAGTATTGTTCACAATAGTGTTATAATCAAGCTTTTTAATCTCGTACCTTACTTAGGCCACTCAGCAAGCTTCGTGGCCTAAACACGGTACTCGACTAAAAAGCTCTCTATAATAACACGATTGTGAAAAATACTATTACATTCCGCTATCAGTAGCGTCCATCGGGTAGCGAACACATCGATGTGCTTAGCTGCGCCGAGCACGGAGTTTTTTTGTGTTGTATCATGTCCAACTCTGTCGCTATAACAACTGAACAAGTCTAGCAGTAAGAACTGTTGCCCAAGCATTCATTATAAATGATTTCCACAGAGTCCTGAATGCAAGGCCCGTGTGCCGGAACTGAAGGAGGGCAACACGTACCAGTTCAGGGTCCGCGCCGTGAACAAGGCCGGCCCCGGCGAGCCGGGCGACCCCACGCAGCCGCATCTGGCCAAGGCGCGATTCTGTAAGTATACATACAAATTTGAAAAAAAAATCGGTCAAAAATTTCATTTTTGGTACAAGCTTTTATTGCCGACTGTACTTTTCTGTATGCCATCATTAACTACTCATTGAGACGATTTTAACGAACCCAAACTCAACGGGGTTATGTCGGTTAAATACTGAATTCCCATGGCCACCTTCTGTTTCCATCATCAGATCAGCTCGGTGGTACAGTCGCCATCACATACATCGGAGCAAACAAGCACGTCACAAACATCGGAACACACCTCTATTTACAAGGCATTAGGGTGCATGTGCCGATATTTTTGAACACCTATAGTGTACCTATGTATGTGATGGCGACTGTACCATAATATTCAATTGTCATCCAAACTATACTCATACCCAAAATTTCAGCTCAATCGGTTGAAGATACCGGCTTAAAAATCGTGTTGCAAGATTCCACCCGAATATAGTACATTTCGATGCTAGTGCGGAAAGTATGTCATTACGTCACGAGTGCCGAGGTATCTTGCCACGAGCCGTAGGCGAGAAATTTCCGCACGTGCATCGAACGACGTTTTTTTAATACAGTTGCGAAAAAATAATAAAAACAACAAGTAAGAACAGTATTAAAAAAAATGTTTTTGAACAACTTCATTATTTTTCAACTGTATTACAATGATGTAAATTGATGTTACAGAATTAATAATATAAAAGTTTCAAATTCCTTACTTGTTGTTTTTCTTATTTATTCGCAACTGTGTTAAAAAACGTCGTTCGATACACGTGGAAAAGTAAATAGCACTAGTGCGCAAAATACAATTTTGCGCACGATTTGCAGCTACAAAAAGTACCACTTTTTGAGCAACTGTATTAAAAACATAGTTGCATACATTGCAAGTTAAATAAAAGCTTGTAAATAGACATAGTGACACGCTTCTTGATGTGCTACACATTTTATTAACCACCATATCAGACGAAAGGCATCCACTGCTGGACAGGCCTCCCCCAAAGAGTGCCACAATGACCGGTCCCGCGCTACCCGCATCCAGCGGACTCTTGCCATTACCAGGTCATCAGTCTACCTTGTTTGTCGGTCTACATATAATCTTTTTTTAATGAACATTTAAATTTAAATAGTATAACATAGAGACGCGTGGGAAAAAAAGAGACACACATAGATGAAAGATTGACACTTTCCGAGTATTTTCGTAATGTTTGACCGTTGCAAAGGAAAATACAATTTTTTTTCACTGTTGTCAAATACCCTATTGATGATGATTTTAACTTGAACTGTGTATGTCCAGTGAAACCATGGATCAACCGAGACAAGATGGTGACAGTGCGCGTGCGCGCGGGCACCACCATCAAGCTCGACGTGGACATCAAGGGCGAGCCGCCACCAACCAAGACCTGGCTCTTCTCCAACAAGGTATGTCCAGTAAACCATGGATCAACCGAGACAAGATGGTGACAGTGCGCGTGCGCGCGGGCACCACCATCAAGCTCGACGTGGACATCAAGGGCGAGCCGCCACCAACCAAGACCTGGCTCTTCTCCAACAAGGTATGTCCAGTAAACCATGGATCAACCGAGACAAGATGGTGACAGTGCGCGTGCGCGCGGGCACCACCATCAAGCTCGACGTGGACATCAAGGGCGAGCCGCCACCAACCAAGACCTGGCTCTTCTCCAACAAGGTATGTCCAGTAAACCATGGATCAACCGAGACAAGATGGTGACAGTGCGCGTGCGCGCGGGCACCACCATCAAGCTCGACGTGGACATCAAGGGCGAGCCGCCACCAACCAAGACCTGGCTCTTCTCCAACAAGGTATGTCCAGTAAACCATGGATCAACCGAGACAAGATGGTGACAGTGCGCGTGCGCGCGGGCACCACCATCAAGCTCGACGTGGACATCAAGGGCGAGCCGCCACCAACCAAGACCTGGCTCTTCTCCAACAAGGTATGTCCAGTAAACCATGGATCAACCGAGACAAGATGGTGACAGTGCGCGTGCGCGCGGGCACCACCATCAAGCTCGACGTGGACATCAAGGGCGAGCCGCCACCAACCAAGACCTGGCTCTTCTCCAACAAGGTATGTCCAGTAAACCATGGATCAACCGAGACAAGATGGTGACAGTAGTCGTCACAATACAAGGAATCTAACTCATTTATTGGAAATAATTCTTCTAGCGTGTAATTCCAAGATTTTGCATAAGCACTAGTTCTACGAAAGCGACTAACATCTGAACTAACCTGCCTAAGGCGGCACATCGTGCACCCAGAAGATGTACGTACCTCACAAGCCTCACACAAGGGGCTTAACGCTGTACTGTGTCGCATTAAACGTCATGCTAAACTGCCATATGAAGTTGCCAAACGAGTGAAAACGACAAGGTACTTGTGTTCAGCAACGTATGAGGCTGATTGTACCAACCAGGGTTCGAATCGTGCCTAACCATTCGGTTACAGTAGCTTTGGTTTAATTAAAACGAATTTAATGGGAATAGCTCAACAAAAAGGTTTGGACGCATGACGTTCCACTCGCATAACGTCCCTCCAGCAAAATTATGTCCCATTCGCAAAACGTCTTCTCTGCAAATAATCCCTTATGTAACATACCCCATTCGCAAAACGTTCCTTTCTCAAAAGGTCCCACCCCTTTCGCGAAACGTCCCTTCTGAGAAAGCCCCTTTCGCTGAAAGTCCCTACTGCATAGCGCCGCTTTCGCAAAACGTCCCTTCTGCGAAATGACCCATTCGCAAAATGTCCCGTCTGGAAAAAGCTTGTTTAAGTAGAGACTAGGATAAGGGATAATCTCATGGGATAAGAGATGGCCAATAACGGGTCATTTTGCGAAAGGGACGTGTTGCGAACGGGTCATTTTGCGATAGGGACGTGTTGCCAACGGGTCATTTTACGAAAGGGACGTTTTGCGAACGGGACTTTATTTATGTGAAGGGACGTTTCGCGAAAGGGACATTCTGCGAGTGGGACGCATAAGCGCCCTAACCAACAAAAAAACCCTGTTTTCTCCAGGCTCTCGAAAACGGCGAGGGCATCAAGATCGAGAACGAGGACTACAACACTCGCATGACTCTCACGGAGACCTCGTGGAAGAACACTGGGGTCTACACGCTGAAGGCGGTCAACGACTCCGGCGCCGATGAGGCCACCGTCGAGATCACTGTGCTTGGTAAGTTTGCCCCCCACTTCTGCGTCAATGGGGAATGGATGAAACTTTTAGAAGTGCCTTATTATTTTTTTGGTGATAGGAATAACCTTCCTTAATACCAGAAAAAAGTTGCAGACTTATCACCTGCGTCAATAGGGAACATTACGCAAAACTCTTCGTAGGTGGCGACACTAGCAGCGTTGACATTGTATCTCGTTCCCACTTGCGGTATTGTCTATGCAATGTCAAAAATAACTTATCACCTGCGTCAATTATTTTTGAAAAATATAAACAGCTTCCTCACTTACGTTTTAGGTTCAGGATGGCGAATGAGACAGTTTCCTTGATCCGTCTCATATTACAAAAAATATTTTAAATATTTTTTGTAATGACGAATAGGGCTGTCAATATCATTGCCAGTGTCAGTTTACCACGGATGTTTAAGATATTTTTTTGTAATATGAGACGGATCAAGCAAAGTGTGTTATTTGCCGTCCTAAACCCAAAACGTAAGTGAGGAAACTGTTCATATGTTTCAAAAATAATTGATGCAGCTGAAAGTCTGCAACTTTTTTCTGGTGCTAAGGAAGGTTTTATTCCTATCACCAAAAAAAGAATCAGGCAGTTCTAAAATTTTCATCCGTTCCCAATTCCACAATGTCATATGCAAACATGCATGAAAGTCTACATAACGGGATTTTCCAGATCATTTGAACTTAATGTAAACGCGCAATAACGCAATGTAATGGACCTGCGTGCGCGTTCGAACGCGTGTAAATGACGCTTTAGGATTACTGGTATTCAGTTTGAATCGTACACAACGCTGCATTTGACTGATAATCAAATCAGTTTGTATGGTAATACGGATGATCCTGGATAAGTTGTCTGCACGGTTTATGATTTGGGCCAGCGAGCTGTATATACAGTAGACAATAAAAAAAACCGACCAAGTGCGAGTCGGGCGCACGAAGGGCTCCGTACCATTATCTATAAAAATATTTATTTTATTCTGTTTTTAGTATTTGTTGTTAACAGCGGCAACAGAAATACATCATGTGTGAAAATTTCAACTGGAACTATCACGGTATCAGTGAGATACAGCCTGGTGACAGACAGACATACAGACAGACGGACAGCGGAGTCTTAGTAATAGGGTCCCGTTTTACTCTTTGAGTACGGGACCCTAAAAACACCGTATTATCATATATTTGACGACCGCTTTAGCCTAGTTGGTAGTGACCCTGTCTACGAAGCAGGAGGTCCTGGGTTCGAATCCCGGTAAGGGCATTTATTTGTGTAATGAGCACGAATATTTGTTCCTGAGTCATGGATGTTTTCTATGTATTTAAGTATTTATTTATCTATATATAAGTCTAAGTATATTTATCTTCGTCTAGTACCCAAAGTACAAGCTTTGCTTAGTTTGGGACTAGGTCGATTTGTGTAAGATTATCCGCAAATATTTATTTATATTATGCTGAAAAAAATAGATAAATCTCTTCGTGGTTTTTGATATTCCCATGCTGTGGAACAGTTACAATAGTTTTATCAAATAATCGAACACATGCATGATACTCGTACCCTTTCCTCCCACAGACAAGCCAGGCAAACCCGAAGGCCCTCTCGAAGTGTCCGACATTCACGCCGACCACGTGAAACTCGCGTGGAAAAAGCCGAAACACACGGGCGGCTTGCCGCTCAGTGCGTTCGTGCTTGAGAAGATGGACGCCGTTACTGGGAAGTGGACGCCGGCCGGCACTGTTGAACCGGATACCACTGAGGCTACTGTCTCTGGTAAGTTAATTATGGGATAAAGATGAAGTACTAGGCGCGATCCAATCGACTGCGCCAATATGACAAAAAGTTTAAACCACCAAGGCACCTAAATAATAAATATTATAAATGTGAGTATGAGTGTGAGTTTAGATAGTATGTTACTCAATCATGCAAAAACGGCTGAATGTATGTCGATAAAATTTGGCATAGTAGAAGTTTATAATCTGAATAAAAATAGTACATTATTGCCGTGGCCGGGAAGGAGGCAATTGCAGGCTGAGTATTTTGTTTAAACGGACGAGCTTGCGAGTCCGTTTAATTGTAATACGAAGACTGCAATTGCCATTCCGGCTGAGGCTAATATAGTGCTTTTCTCAAAAATGGGGGAATAAAAAAGACTAAATTGAAATCAAGCGTTATTTTATTATTAAATACAAATTGAGGATACTACAAATTACATAAAATTAAACGTCATAATATTTTTTTAAATAGAATCGCAAGTGCATTTTTCCACCGAAAAACGCAATCTTTTTATGACACATACAAAAATGTCGCGTTTGGGTCATTGTCAGTCACAAAAACAAAAATCATCTTTCCGGTGGTCAATAGTTAAGGGCTTTACGCTCACATATAATATGTTTTTATCACATAGAATTATAGAAGGGGCAACGCCGTTTATGCGGATTCAGAGTTCAACCAAAAATTAGGCTTTATAGCCCTTAACTTTGGCAATGTCCACCGAAAAGACGCGAACCTAAATCTGACAATGACCCGTTTGCAACAGAAAAATACGACTTGATTTGGCGGAATACGACCTGTGCCGTCTTTTATATGCCAGTTTCTACTTTTTAAAAAGTTTGGTACTCGACAAATAAAGGAATTCATATGTAACATTCCAGGCGGCCTGCAATGTTTTTTATTTTTTAATTTTGATCTGGCCTTAAACTATACACTTTACCTTCCAATATGTAGCGAGTTATGTTCACTTTGCGGGCCATTTTTGAGAAAAATAAGATAAGTACTTTTTGTACCGAAAATCATCCCTCAAAGGGATTAAATTCGGGATTCATACGGTTAACGCAGACGAAGTCTAGCGAGATCCTACCGGTTGAGCCAATCTACTTAGGCCTCAAGCCAAAGAGCTGCCATTTCGTGGCAAAAATAAGTTTTACAATTGAATGCCATGATCAGCGTTCATCATCAATTACTTACATAAAAAGCCGAGTCATATATTAATGCTATTTCCCTCCCCAACAGGCCTAGAACCCGGCCACACGTACCAATTCCGCGTCAAGGCCCTCAACGAGGAAGGCGAGTCGGAACCCCTGGAGACCGACCACGGCATCCTGGCTAAGAACCCGTACGATGTGCCCGCGGCGCCCGGCCTGCCTGACATTGTGGACTGGGACGAGAAGAGCGCTAAACTCAAGTGGGAGCCGCCGATCAGGGACAATGGGGCGCCCATTACTGGATACATTATCGAGATGATGGATAAGGAGAGAGGAGAGTTTGTTAAGGTGAGCTGTTGTTAAGGGGACGTAGGTTCGTGGTCTACTCTCCCTCTCACTGAGCATAAGCATGAGCGAGATGGAAGTGCGTGTTTGGAAGCGCGGATATCATGTTTTTTAATTTTAATTTTTTGTGCGTTTTATTAATAGCTGATTTCCCTCAAACATTGACGATTTTTAAAACCAAATTTAATATGTTTAGCTGTTGTGCATAATTTGTTATGATTTTTAAAGTGTATTTTAGGCATATGTTCGTGATTTTTTTCTATAGAGCGAAAGTCAAAAACTCAGGATTCGCTCGATTGCTGATTTCCCTCGAGAAAGGCCTCAAGATTGCTAATTAAATTTAAGGCATCCGTACTATAATCCAAACAAGAGCTACGATTTTTTTTAATCAGTTTTTGGAGCTCACGTCGCCTTAACCTAGTTTTATGCTGACGTAAAAATCTTGTACTGATAAAAGGTTACATTTTGCTTGGAGAGGGGGAAAGAATACGGCACAGATTGCACAAACTTTTCTAAGAAATTGATGAATAAGGACAAATTTTATGAAAACCCCTCAGATAATCGTCCTATTTTTAACCGACTTAAAAAAAAAGGACGAGGTTGGACACTGTTCGTAGCCCTGTCCTTTCCTAGACGAGCGGACCGCTGCAGACTTTGGCTCTGAATGTGTTAACTTCCCCTTAAGTCGAATTGTAGAATCAAATAACCTATTGCATTTACAATCATCAAAATCATTAAAGTATAACACATATCAGTGTGTAACTGTGTAATTGGGAATGGATGAAAATATCAGATCTTCCTTAGCACCAGAAAAAAGTTGGAGACTTTTCAGCTGCGTCAATTATTTTTGAAAAATATAATCAGTTTCCTCACTTACGTTTTGGGTTCAGGACGGCGAATAAGAGACTTTCCTTGATCCGTCTCATATTACAAGAAGACATTTTAAATATCTGACGCTGTCAATGATAAATATAGCAGTATGCGTAGCACAACTTACTGCCGAGTCGTGTCACGCTCCAATCAGAGACTCTTGTTTCACTCGCACTGTGCAGATTAAAAGAGGGGGGGGGGGGTTGATTTTCTCAACTCACTTCATCTCGGCGTCAGTTGACAGCCCAGCAGTAATCCAGAACGACTTCATAAGACCATCTTTAGTAAAGCATCTCTCATAAAACATGAACTAAAGTCATCCCATCTCTGTCCAGGCTGCCGAGATCCAAGGCAACGTCTGCCAAGGCACAGTACCGAAGCTGGAGGAAGGCAACCAGTACCAGTTCAGGGTGCGCGCCGTGAACAAGGCCGGCCAGTCCGAGCCCAGCGAAAACACCAACTGGCACACCGCTAAGGCGCGCTTCTGTAAGTATAGTTCACATTTTCTGAACTGGGCTGATCTTCGTATCTTCAGAACAATAGCATTCAAGTGTAACAATACGACTGTGTGGTCGGATGCGTGCAAATTTTTGCAAGAAAAATTAAGTTTAGCGCCACATAAAATGTTTATTGTATAATGAACTCTATCGTCTTATACAATAGATTCAAAATTGACTAAAATATTAAAAAAAAACGGCCAAGTGCGAGTCGGACTCGCGCACGAAGGGTTCCGTACCATTATCTATAAATTTATTTATTTTATTCTGTTTTTAGTATTTGTTGTTATAGCGGCAACAGAAATACATTATCTGTGAAAATTTCAACCCAGCGAGCCAGGTATAAGGCAAAGTGTGTGGTATTTTATTCCGTAGCTAATTTGGAATCTATTGTAGATGAAGATAGAGTTCATTATTCAATGAACATTTTACGTGGCGATAAAAATTTTTTTGCAAAATTTGGCTCGCGCTCGCCAACAATGTCTATTCATAAGCTCAAAACAATGGGCATTCATGAGATCAGTTAGATCGGTTTAACTATATTTAGCTGCTTATTTATAAACAGCTCGTATGGAAGCATCGGTTTCGTAGCAAGATACGAGGTTTTAAGGGTAATTTAGTGAATTGTTGTCGTTTGAGTTGTTCCAATAGAATGTGGATACTGTAACCGCTACTGGTACATTTTTTTGTCACATGAAAAAAGTCATGGCATGAGTACCGTTAGGCAGTGATTGTTGAGAGAGTGAACGTGCCTTATTAATTAGTGCAGGGATACAAGTCATAGATGTTGTTTCATGATGAATTCATGTTTGAGTTAAAGTTAAAGACAATCCACTCTCTAGACAATTACAGTTCATTTTGTTTTTTTTTTGTTTTTAGGGTTCCGTACTCAAAGAGTAAAACGGGACCCTATTACTAAGACTCCGCTGTCCGTCTGTCTGTCACCAGGCTATCTCACTGATACCTTGATAGTTCCAGCTGAAATTTTCACAGATCATGTATTTCTGTTGCCGCTATAACAACAAATACTAAAACACAGAATAAAATAGTGTTTTTATTTATAATGGTACCTACGGAACCCTTCGTGCGCGAGTCCGACTCGAACTTGGCCGGTTTTTGTTTTTAAGTAGTAACGTTGCTAACTAAATTTATTACTTATTTTGCGTTAAGAAGCCTAAGTCTTCTAGGTAGATATCGCCACACACTCCTCCCGAAGGCGTTGTAAGAAGGAACGGATTGAAAGATTTAGTGGCCGAGACAGATTGTTCCGAATGCTCAGTTGGTTAGTAGCGACGGGCTATGTATGCCTGTGGTCCCCGGTTCGAATCCGGCTCGGAGCCCAAATTTTTCAATTTTTCCTTTAATTTGAAATTTATAAATTACAGTTCACTCTTTAAATACATCATGGTTGTAACAGACACTACAAGAACATTCCCAACTGACTTTCTGACCAACTTAAATATCCACAGTGAAACCAAGGATCGACCGCACCAACCTCAACCCACTATCCGTCAAGGCTGGTCTCCCGGTCTCCCTGGACATCAAGGTCTTCGGCGAGCCCCCCGCCACCGTCACCTGGTTCTTCAAGGGCGAGGAGATCAAGACCGGGACCCCGGAGAACCTGGAGATCGTCAATGTGGACTATAACACTAAGTTCCTGATGACGAAGAGCAAGAGGGCGAATACTGGGAAGTATGTGATTAAAGCCAAGAACGAGGTCGGAGAGGATGAGGCGGAAGTTGAGATTACTATTCTTGGTGAGTTTTTGTTGATTAATAAAATGTTTAAATGTGTCGTACCCAAGCAAAGGATGCTGTCGATGTCAATAAGAATCACTTTTAATTGCGTCGTTATATGAATAGCGTCTGACACCCCCAAAGCGGGACCTTTTGCTTGGAAATTATAAATGTAATTTGTTGAAGATTTTGCCACTGAGAAATATTTTACTAAGCGTAGCACATGTTCAGAGGTCGCTCTCATAGCGACCTCTGAACATGTGCTACGCTTATTAAAATATTTCTTTTGTGTTTTGGGTTTAAAAAAATCTGAATAATTTAATTACCTATATTATTAAATGGAGATCATGTTGTGTCCATTTTCCTTGAAGTTCATTTTGTCAGATATTATTCTATCACTAGATGGGTATCAAAAAAATTCTGATACTGGTCATATCCATGTTTTTGTTATTGATTTATAATTAATACAAAATTAGGTTAAAAGTTTCCAGTAATCTTTGAACTAATATCGATTAGGCTGTGGTTGCTTATTTCAAGAAACACAAATATATTGTGAAATCATACATATCATATCATTACTTAGTCTATATTCTTGTATCTAGATTCCTCTCGCAAGCCATTACAGAGCTTTAATCTAAAACCAATTTTTTTTATTTCCAGGCAAGCCATCCAAGCCCAAAGGCCCGTTGGAAGTGGCCGACGTCACCAAGAACGGCTGTGCGCTCAGCTGGCAGAAGCCCGAGGACGACGGCGGATCGCCCATCGAGTACTATGAGATCGAGAAACTAGACCCACTTACTGGTAATTTAATACTTTTTGAGATCCTAGGCTTCGAACGTAATTTATATATTACTTACTTTAAAAACAAAGTTTTAACCGACTTCAAATCAGTAGCCAAATGGCTTCAAGTTTACCTATAAAATTTGAAGATTTTCTTCGATTTCTCCAGGATCCCATCATCAGAACTGGATTTTGGTGACAACGGGACCAATCTGGAAGTATAAGCTTTCAAACAAAGACTGTTTTTTTTCAAATCAAATCAAAAAAATCGGTTGATATATTTCCGAGTTATTGCGTAACAAACACAAGTTCTGCCACAAGTATTTATAATACTTACTAGAAGATTCCAACCCTAAACTATTGTACATATTTTTGTAACCAAATAAAGATTTTTCATTTTCAAATAAATAAAGATTTTCATTTTCAAACACACAAAAAAAATACATTTAGACGAATTGAGGACCTCCTTTTTTGAAGTCGGTTAAAAATGGGAAAAAATCTCCCAAAGTCCGCTATTTAGTGGGTTCGACAATGTCTGTGCTTTCTGCGGCCATGGCTTTAAAACATAAGACGTGCGTTTTTATAGATTTTATTTCAAGGATTTGTATTAGAGGAGATATTTAGCCTTTGGGGTCATAGTAATTCCCACACAAACAGGGTTAGATTTTTTTAGTTCTTTGTTTGTATTTTTTGACATACTAAAAGTCTAGAAAAATCTAAGTGTTTTTTACCACCATCTTGAAAAAAAAATGTATTTCCCAGGCCAATGGATCCCGTGCGGTACGGCCAAGGACTGCAAAGCGAACGTTACCGGCCTGCAGGAAGGCAAGCCGTACAAGTTCCGCGTCAAGGCCGTCAACAAGGAAGGCGAGTCTGAAGAGCTCGAGACGGAGAAGCCGATCATCGCCAAGAATCCGTTCGGTGAGTATTGTCATCTAGGACTGGAAGGTGAACATTACCGGCCTGCAGGAAGGCAAGTTCTTGTGCCTGCCATAACATTCCGGTTTGGATTTTCACCGTTCTGCCACTCTGGTGCCTTGTGTGAGAAGATATCAATGAGCCTAGTTGCGCCGCAAAGTAACGTTTGCTTTATTTCTTACATTACATTCGCGTCCAAACCGCACGACACGATTGAGAAAATATTCAATTTTTATCGGTTAAAAGTGAACTATTGAAAAGACAAATCAGAAGTTTTGCTTCCTCGTACTATGACTGTCGATCAGTAAAACTTCAATGTTAAACATATCATCATCATATCAGCTGAAAGACGTCCACTGCTGGACATATGCCTCCCCCAAAGAGTGCCACAATGGCCGGTCCTGCGCCACCCGCATCCAGCGGACTCCCGCGACCTTTACCAGGTCATCAGTCCACCTTGTTGGGGGGCCTACCCACGCAGCGCCTTCCGGTACGTGGTCGCCATGAGGGAACCTTTCCGCCCCAACGGCCATCGGTTCTACGTGCAATGTGCCCCGCCCACTGCCACTTAAGTTTAGCGATTCGGAGGGCTCGCTTACCTTGGTTCTGCTGCGGATAGCCTAGTTAGCCTAGTTAAACATATTTGATGTGAAAAAGAAAATATACATGAATTTAAATAACTTGTAACGGTAAAGTTTTCCTATGACTATGTTTTTTTTTTCCACAGACGAGCCCGGCAAACCCGGCAGGCCCGAGCCCAAGAACTGGGACAAGGACTTCGTGGACCTGGAATGGTCGCCGCCGAAAGATGATGGCGGCGCGCCCATCACTGGTTACATTATCCAGAAGAGAGAGAAGGGCGGACGGTGAGTTTGGTGGTTTCACTTGTTTGACTGTCTGGTGCCAAATGCCTTTTTTAACCGACTTCAAAACAGGAGCAGGTTATATGTTCCACTGTATGTATTTTTTTTAATGTATGTTCGCCGATTACTCCGTCAATTGTGGACCGATTTTATTCGAAAGAGTATACTCCTGAGGTGGTCCCATTGTCACTAAGTCAGGATCTGATGATGGAATCCTAGGGAAATTGAGGGCAACCCTCAAATTTTATAGGCGCGCGTGTAGTGATTGCGGTATTTTCTATTATAACTCGTGTTTACCCTCGGATATCGTACTTTTGGTGAAGTGGAACTGATGATGAAAACCTCAGGTGACTTATGGAACTCCTCAAAGATGAAGATTGAAGTAGCAACTAATGAAGTGTTAATTCTGAGATCCTTGAGGAATCGACGAAACTCATCAAATATTATCAGCCCACATATAGCGACTTGGGTTTTTTCTGCAATAATCAACGCATTTGCTCTCGGAAAGCAGTTCATGTGGTAAATTGGAAAGGAAATGTGGAAATTTTCATGTAGCATGTGGCTTGGCGAAGTACTGAATTGAAGTCGGTTTAAACTTTGTTTTTAAAGTAAATTATTGTAGGGTCATTTCGCCGGTTAGCGACCACCTAATTTTATGTGCCGGTTAGCGACCACTTAGCTGAGTTGGTGAACTGAAAGCATATTTTCTCGTTTTTTTAGTAAATTCCTATTCCATAACTACAAACAATAATGCATACGACTATCTGTTTCAACAGGCTCCGTAGAATTGATGTTATCTTCAATTGAAAAAACCATGTCCTTAAGGTGGTCGCTAACCGAAGGTGGTCGCGTTACCGGCTAAACGACCCTATACCACGTCGGCAGCAAACAAGCGTACGGCCTGCCTGATAATAAGTTGTTACCGTAGACTATAAAACGCTTGCAACTTCGGGGGTCTTAGCATACGCTAAGCTTACTACCTATACTGCGTTTAGTGATGACCATCAGATTTGTATGGCAACGCGAACAGCGCCTCTGGTGATAACTACTAAGAACTACGCGTTGTCATACAAATTGAAACTAAACGCTAACGCGTTCGAAAACGTATTGTAACGACAAAACTTATACTAGGGCTACAGTACACATGGTATCCATTCTACCGGTATGGTGCACGTGTGGTGGTGATGGTGTCAGTCCTGCCAATACCGCATTTAGTGCTGACTCAAACTACCCATATTATCTATTGTAAAACCTTTGCTTCACAGCATTTCAAGCAAAACGTGAATCACATTGAATTTGATTGGCACAATTTTCTTTAACCAGATTATTCGTACAGTATACAGCTGAAGTAGCTAAGCGAGCCGGATCTTCAAAATTACCTGCAGACGACTTTATTCTTAAGAAATTAAGAGCATGTACCCCTTGTCATCATCAATGGGTTTGAGTATATTACATACACGACCGCAAGCCTGAAAGGGTGACCACGTTGATATCGCTTGGGCTCGCTTCGAGTGGTTGTTATCTGAGTTATAACATCCTCTCGTTCCCCAGATCGTGGCAAGACTGCCTCCGCACCGCGGGCGACCGTCCCGTGGGTCACGTGACGGACGTGGAGGAAGGTCACGAGTACGAGTTCCGAGTGATGGCGGTGAACAAGGCCGGGCCCGGGGAGCCCTCCGACCCGAGCCGGTCCGTTATCGCCAAGCCGAGATTCCGTGAGTATCCGATATTAACATTCTTTCTCTTAGATAGCCAACATTTTCGTTGCTGGCGTATGCATCTGCGCAATTTCATCGTTCGTCTGTTGTTTTTCATACTTATCACCAGAGATCGGAATTTGCACGGCAAAACAAAGGACTGTCGCAATCTAGCTAACGTTAGAAACATTTTTTTATCCATTTGCACGTCTTCTATCTACTGATGTGCCGACGGAAAGTTTCCTAAATAGCGAAAATTTTCTGCAATTTAACATGGGAAAATTTCGGAAATTTCTCTCACTTTTACATGGGAATTGAAACTTTCCTTTTTAAAATGCAAATTTCCTATATTTCTTGTGAAACTTTCTAGTGGAAACTTTTTGCACTTTGCACATCTTGGCTGCTCAAAACTTGACCTAGTTTCTGAACATAGACAATAATGGAATGATCATAGACAATAGATTAAACTGGAAACATCACATTGATGGAATATGTAAGAAACTAAGAGCCATACTAGCAAGGTTGTCAATTCTAAAATTTAAAATTCCCTACAACACCTTGAAAATGATGTACTTATCTCTTGCTGACTCTATAATTAACTACAGTATCATTACATATGGATGCACGTATAAAACATATCTAGATAAGATACACTACAACTATCCATTCTTAAAACTATAGTGCCTATTAAAATTAAACTCCAATGTAAAAATAATTATTACAACCTATTTGGCTTCTGTAAGGTGCTAAGTATATATGAAAAAATAAATATTCAGATCATATATGATAAATTTAGCCAACTAAAAAACCTAAAAATGAGAACACGTAGTGAAAAACTAAGAAACCTGGCATACTTACCACCTTACATTTTACCTGACTATAAGAATACATATGGAAAATGTACTTCAGATTTCATGTTACCTTATATACTTAACCAACTACCATCAGACATTTTAATCAAAATACAGGGAACAGAGAATCCAAAAGCATGTAAAAAAAATGCTAAAAAAACATTATATAGACTCTCATAACACCAGCACTGAGGAATAATACTGGTATGGATGAAATGTGATAGATAGAAAACTAATAAACTAATATTAATTAGATATTTCTTACAAATAAGCCTTATTGAGGCTTCAGTAAGAACTAAAGAGTATATAAATGTAGTAGAATAAGTTTATAATTTTGAATAAATAAAAGTAAAAAAAAAAAAACATCAGTAGTTCTATCTGTCCATAATGTCTAGGCCCCTAAAGTCCTTTTAAAAGACGTCCTCATTGAAATTTGTGCAGTTTTAAATTGGATCAGAGTTGCAGTTGTTTTGTTTCATCCGATTTTAAAACAAAACAAGCTCTACTCTATTTGTCATTCTAGTTTTATTTTTGTTCTTATACAGTGAAGTGGCTACATTTTATTCGCAATCAATCATACACGTGTTGCGGTCACAAAATAAATTTTAAATGATCATTGTAAGCATTATAGGTAGGACCCTGGTTTCCTCTACCTTATACGCATTTACACACTTTATCAGAATCTTACTTTTTTACCAACAGTGGCGCCGAAGATCGACCGCAAGAACCTTGAAAAGCGCAAGGTCAAGGTCGGCGATGCACTTAAATTCGAGGCTGATGTCAAGGGCGAGCCTGAACCGACCATCACTTGGGCTCTCAACGCGCAGGCTCTTAAGCCAGAGGAGCGGCTTAAGATCGAAAACAAGGTGAGTGATCATCATCATATCAGCCGAAAGACCTCCACTGCTGGACATTTGCCACTCCCAGAGAGTGCCACAATGACCGGTCCTGTGCCATCCGCATCCAGCGGCCTTTACCAGGTCTTCAGTCCACGTTCTGACCTACCCACGCTTCACCGTCCGGTACGTGGACGCCACTCGAACCTTTTCGCCACAACGGCTGTAGGTTTTAAGTGCAATGTGCCCCGCTCACTGCTACTAGCTATAGCTATTCGAAGGGCTATAACC
This sequence comes from Epinotia brunnichana, assembly GCA_963854355.1. NCBI lineage: Eukaryota > Metazoa > Arthropoda > Insecta > Lepidoptera > Tortricidae > Epinotia > Epinotia brunnichana. The sequence goes on along the minus strand of OY977959.1, from coordinate 7,415,125 downwards.
TCCGTTCTGCTGCGTATAGCCTCATTTCTGATTTGATGACGCAGAGAAGCCCTCAGCATAGCCATTGCTCTCTGGGTGACTTCGAGCCGGAATTCGTACCCACGACCACCAGATTGCAAGTCGCGTGCTTTGTGGCTCGGCTCCATCACATTTACATTATTGTATTAATTATGTATTTATTTGCAACAAATTAAACACTCATTCTTATTGTTCAGGACTACCACACGTCGTTCGCGCTGCAGAAGTGTACGCGCAAAGACGGTGGAACATACTTGGTGACTGCCAAAAACGACTCAGGAACTGACTCGGTGGAGATCGAAGTGCTGGTCGTCAGCAAGCCTGCTAAGCCTAAGGGACCATTGAAGGTGAGTTATATACTTTGGTTCCCATCCATTCGGCAATACCTTATATGACCTTATGTACCTTTGTCTTTGATTTTTGACTACAAGGAAGCACGTAGGTACCTATACCGTATTTAGAAGCCTAGCTCTTATCGGTTGAGTAATCGCAATTGTCTTTGCTTCTCTGCCATTGTTATATCGTAAATGAAATCAGTTCTATGGATATTAAAATCCCGTCATTATGATCCGCGTAACCATGGTTTCCCAAGAATGAATCCATATGTGCATTATGTACATGAAAGTCGTGATTATGCGTGTTTTTTTAGATATGTCCAGCGGTCACTGTTTCACACGTGTTTGAATGTTTGTAACCCCTCGGTGTTAAAGTTTAACAGTTACGAGACTTACGAGTATTTCTCTGTGATTTTAATGGAAAGTCTCGTCGAGATGTTTCATAGCTTTGTTTGTTGGTTCGGGGTTGTAAATCTTTAATTTACGTAATTATTAACCCCTAAACCCCACCCTGTATTTGGCCAATCGGTTGCTACTTTATGGAGATCGTCGGACCACCTTGCATTGGGTCTACCCAATCTTCTTCTTCCTCCTGGTCCGGGCCTCAGAGTAGCTATCTTCGTCCATCTTTCTTCATGCATTCGGGAGGAGGCCTTTACCTGAGAAGGGTCCTTACCAAATTATATTATATAATTAAGAAAAAAAACCACAGTAGATTTTTTTACTCTGCTTAACTACATTATTTTTTATGTACTGTTCTTACTTTGGCTACGGACTAAATGGGCTTTTTATTAATTAATTTATAAACCCCACCCTCAGGTGTCCGATGTGAAAGCGGACGGCTGTAAGCTGAAATGGGAGCCCCCAGAAGACGACGGCGGCGAGCCCATCGAGAACTACGTCGTTGAGCGCATGGACACAGACTCGGGCCGCTGGGTGCCGGTCTGCACCACCAAGACCCCCGAGGCTGACGTCACGGGACTGAACGAGGGCAAGGACTATCTGTTCAGGGTCAAGGCCGTCAATCCTGAGGGAGAGAGCGAGCCGTTGGTCACTGAGACCGCCATCACGGCGAAGAATCCTTATGGTAAGTCTAGTGAAAATTGAGTTCATGGGAAAAGAAGTATCTTCAGTAATCAGTATAATTATTCCTTTCATAGGTAAATACAAGATGGTACATTATATATGTTCAGCTATGAAACCCTGTAGGGCACTACAATATTAACTAAAACTAAAGTTTGTAAATTTGCAACAGGTTAAGGCGCTTATCTCTTAATTCTTGTACTATCTCTTCACTCGCTTATCTCTTAAATCTTAATCTGTTTGGAGGTTTTAAATAGGATTCACGTTAAAACCTCTTCAAATAATCGTAGTATGTCTGCTATGAAGGCAGTTCATATTTCAAAGACTCATTAAAACTTTTTTACGTCTGGCTTGGAGGACAATTCTCTCTGGCCGTTCGAGATGATATCTAATAGGGCTATCTCTCAATCTCATGCTCGAGATATCTACTCTCAACTAGTGTTCAGTAGCGATCGACATGATACTATCATTTTCTTTTACAGTTAGATCTGTCAGCTTACAAATACAGAGAGTAGTCTTGGGCTCAAAACTGTTAAGTGTTTATTACCATTGTCCCAGCTCAACTACGTCATCGACTGCTTTAACCATCCTATTTCTACAGGCGAGCCCGACGCCCCAGGCAAGCCCGAGTTCAAGGACTGGAGCAAGGAGCACGCGGACATCAAGTGGGAGAAGCCGACCAGCGATGGTGGAGCCCCCATCACCGCTTACATCGTCGAGAAGAAAGACCGCGACAGCGGGAAATGGGTTAAGGCTGCTGAGGTAAGGAAATGTATTGTCGCACATGTGCGGAAATGTTGACATTATTATCAGGGTGATTCTACGAGCGTTCCAACCACCGTCAGTCCCCAGGTCGCTTTATTGTCAAACGGCGAACTGGTATGTCATGTTCAGGTGTTTTTAACCAGGACTACTGCAACTGGGAAAGGAACTTCAAAACTGCAAGAATTTTATCAATAATGCGAGCAAGGGTCGGCGGTTGGAACGCTCGTAAAATCACCCATCATCATCATCATATCTGCCGAAAGACGTCTACCGCTGGAGATATGCCTCCCCAAAGAGTGCCACAATGACTGGTCCTGTGCCACCCGCATCTAGCGGACTCCCGCGACCTTTGTTATTTAGAGGTGACAGTTTAGCCAAATAAATACGTCAAAGTTCATATGAACTGACAGCTATTCCTAGTTATCCCAAACTCATCGCGGTTAATTGATACCAGGTTATCAATCCACCTTGCCGGGGGTTATTATAATGTGTGATATTGTAATGTGACCCTCTTTCGTTTTTGGCACACCGCTGAGATATGTATATTTAATTGAGGTGCAAGTATAAAAACAAACAAGTGCTATATGTACCATCTTCAACACAGTTAACTGACCATCCGTGCACTTTATGTGCATTGTAATAAGGTTCAATATAAATACAGGATGGTCAGTTTATAACTGTGTTGGCGTCTGTACTAGATGGAAACGCACATATCACACTTCGAAAATGTCTAAACTGAAACGACAACAATATTCCCTCGTTCACAGAACTTTGAAATGGGGTTACATTAAAAGCAAAAAAACTTATTACAAGAATCTTGTTTCTTCAAATAACTGAACGCAAATTTGGACTCTAGGTCCCCGGCACCAAGTGCGAAGCTCGCGTGCCGGACCTGATCGAGGGCAGGACCTACCAGTTTAGAGTGAAGGCCGTCAACAAGGCTGGCCCGAGCAAGCCTTCTGCTGCCTCTGAGAACCTGCTGGCTAAGGATCGCTTTGGTGAGTATCTATCTATCTATTCAGCCTGTATTCACTCACTGTTCACTAAAGGCCCCCTCTTCTTTTTTTTATTATTATACAACGACGGTGGCAAACAAGCTTACGGCCTGCCTGATGTTAAGCTGGTACCGTAGCCTAGGGACACTTGTGACTCCAGAACAATCACAAGCGCGTTGCCGACCCTTTATTCACTTGAGGATTCGCTGTGTTGGCAGATAGAGACATGCATGTCCCTCACTCCCAACACAGCGCACCCTAGGGAGCTCTGGCGACCTTACTCACCACCAGGAACACAACTAACACCACATACTTCATAGCATGCAATAATATAGCAACACTACAAAGCAGTGGTGCTATTATGGCTGTGGTCTTCTGTAAGGTGGAGGTACTTCCACAGTTGGGCTGCTCCACATACGAGCGAGATGACATTCCGCTGTGCCCTACCTTTCTTTACAACGCCCCTCTCCACGTTATTGTACTATAAATCAATTATTAGGCTTGACATTTGACTCAAACGGTGTCTGTGACAAGATTAAGGTGCGACGAGAGACGTGAAAAGGTACCGGGAGGGTGAAAGATCACTGCCGCCTGCTACCCGCCTACGCGATCTCAGTTGAGCGGTCGACCTGTATAAAAATACTCCTCTCCATTCCACCACCTCCCATTCTAAAAAAATAGCCTATATCTTTAGCGACTGGCTTGCAATAGCCACAAATTGTCTATAGTCAAAACACGCTTATTATAAATTGATTAACCAAACTTCCGGACAGTTCTGGGCTGCACATTAAATGGACGAATGGCCATTCAGGTGCACAAATAATGAAAACTCATTTGCCCATTTATTTGCTATCCGAGATGTAGCAGCATTCCCATACTAAACTATTATTTATTCACTATTAGGATTTGAAGCGTAGCGATATCTATCCAGAAATTCTTCTCTAGGTACGCTTCGAAATCAACGTCCTCTCCTGACTATTGTATTTATGGACTCCAAACTCTGGAAACATCACAGATTTTATGTTGATTATTCGTAATATTAAGTGTTTCGTTGTACTATATCTTCTACCTCGTCCTATTAACACGATGTTTGTTAAATGTTGACCGTTATTCGTATGCCTTCCAGCCCCGCCTAAGATCGACCGCACGAACATGCGCGACCTCACCATCAAGGCCGGCCAGCACATCCGCCTCGACGTCAAGGTCAGCGGGGAGCCGCCGCCGACCAAGACCTGGTAACTACGGGATACTTTACGATATCTTATTCATCAAATCTATCTTCTTATCTTATCTTATCTAGGTGAGGGCCCTTTCGGATGCACTTCGACCCAGTGGGATCTTTTGTGCATTTGCCCTCTCCTTTATACCTGCCCCCAGGCTTGCTCCATCATTTCCACAAAGCGGATGATGCAGTTCGCCGGGAGCACCTTGAATTCCTTTGGTTGCGGGTAACCGTTACCAAAGTAGTTCATTCTTTGTCTGGCAAGGGCATTCATCAAATCTAACTAATATACCATAATAGGGTACAAGTGAAAATAAATTCTTTTTTCATTAGCAACAGATAAACATTACGAAAACACTCGGAATGTTTCACTTTTGTTTGCTATTTTAAGATTTTTAAATTCATTTAAACTAATATTTCATAAAATAAGGTCATTGTTTCATTGTGACGTCACAACCAAGTAGTCCGTACAAATTCCATACTAATGGAGCGTTTATGACGTTTCATAAAAATACGCTGATTTGACTTTTGTCTAAAATTGTAATGCATGTCGTCTTGTGAATCTGAAAGTGACACGTGTTCTGACACTAAAAGTGCCACGATTTTATTACCATTTATAATTTATTCCTGAACTGCTGTCGCCATCTTTAAATTAGAGATCAAACTATACACAAAACATTGTAGACACTCTAATTAATTATATTAAGTGTGTCCGTCATCATATTTGTCAGTGATTGTGACCGTTTCGATCAATAATGAGGAAAACCATCTAAGTCTAAAGGGTCTCCATCTTTTCCCCTCAGGTTCCACAACAAAGAGCGCCTCTCAACCCGAGACGATCTCAACGTGGACGTCGAAGACTACAAGACCAAGCTCTCAGTCATCGTGGCTGCGCGCAAGCACAGCGGCACTTACGTGCTGAAGGCTGAGAACAGCAGCGGCAAGGATGAGGCGACCATCCAGATCAATGTACTGGATGTGCCAGCCAAGCCTGAGGGACCGCTTAAGGTAATTACCACTCTAAAGGCAAAGGTACAATGTTGATATATGAGGACCAAGCTCTCAGTCTCAGTAAAATACTTACGCTGCCCGCTGTTTACATCTTGACTGCATGTAATTACGTAAGAGCAAACCTTCACAGCTTCGACAAGACCCACGCCCACAGTAGGAGCACTCGTAGGCGAAATCTTTTGATAACTACCAGATACAGACTTGCTAAATATTTGAAGTCACTTAGTGTCATTGGGGCAAAATTATACAATTCGCTCCTACAAGACATATCTGAATTGAATAATGATAGATTATTTAAAAATAAACTTAAAACGCTATTACTTAATTGACCGGGAATATTATAGCATTGACGAGTTTTTCGGATACCGTTGCTGACAAAAGACAAAATTAAAAATATGACTGCTAGAAATAGCACCTATGTAACCATGTACCATGAAAAATATTACACGATTAAATTTTATTGACACTAACATTATTTAAAAATGAAATGTAAATCATTATATTTTAAGTTGACATGTAAAATACAATATTTTATCAAGAAATAAATGAATGAATGAATGAAAAGTCATCGTGGCTGCTCGCAAGCACAGCGGCACTTACGTCCTGAAGGCTGAAAACAGCAGCGGCAAGGATGAGGCGACCATCCAGATCAATGTACTGGATGTGTCAGCCAAGCCTGAGGGACCGCTCAAGGTAATTACCACTCTAAAGGCAAAGGTACAATGTACATGTAAAAAGTACCATAAACCGACGAGCATGTATGAGAAATGTTATGAAAGTGAGTGAAGCGAGAGTGGTTGGTCAGGATCTTAGCAAATGGAGATCCGTGATCTCTGCTTACCCCTCTGGGAATGAGGCGTGATTATATGTATGTATGTATGTACGTATATCAATGTGGCACCTGTGTTCTGACGGGCAGAATCGAAGACTCTAGTATATGGATTTAACGTTGATCACAAAAGGCCCCAGTACACAATGACTTGTGATGGGCCATGCTTTGCAATGCACAACTGTAGGCGCATGGCTCATTGCTGCCTAGCAAAACACTTGCGATGGACGTGGAATCCTTCACTGTCCCGGTCAGCGGTCGGTGATGAACTAAATAATGGGCGATTGTGTGAACACCACAGGCCACGCTACGCCACGATTCCTTTGAAGTGTGCCCAATAAACCGACAACATCCCGATTGCGCGCCACGATTGACAATTGTCCGCCACTATATCCCATTACCCCCTGTACACAAAGGCGATCGCCTGAAGTGGGCCAGCATACGCCATTGTGTACTGGGGCCTAAATGATAGACGAACCACTCAGTGTCCTTACTGTATAGTTACACCAAAAAAGAACGTGTGCTAAGTCACTTGCCAAAGCCTGCTTGCTTGCTTGCATGAGTCTTGGCCAAAGATACTTAAACTTTAAAATAGAATGCTTCTACCGAGACCTAACCTAACCTTGAATCCACTACAGATCTCGGACATCCACAAGGAAGGCTGCACGCTCAAATGGAACCCGCCACTAGACGACGGCGGCGCGCCCATCGACCACTATCTCGTCGAGAAACTGGACACGGAAACCGGACGCTGGTTACCCGCCCTGAAAACTAAAGACCCTAAGGCGGAAATAGACAACTTAGTGCCCGGACACGAGTACAAGTTCCGAGTGTCTGCGGTCAATAATGAGGGTGTTTCTGAGCCGTTAGAGGCGGAACATGCTATCATTGCTAAGAATCCGTTCGGTGAGTTTTTTGACGTTCATTTTTATGATTTAAATATAAATTCAGTTTAATTTTAATTTTATCTAAGATAACAAGGATTTTTGTTAGTATGCACTGGAAACAATAAAACTTAAAAATTATGTTAGAACTTAAAAACGAAATTGGATTTTACTTGAGTAACTATGTGCGCCAATATGCGGCATCAAACATGATCAGCAATCATTTTCAGAATGCTGTTTGGGCTTCTCCTCGTCCTAATCAGCAAAGACGCCGCCTTTAAATCTAATAATCTTTAATTTAGTATTTAAATCTAAAACAGTTGCTTTATAAAACTGCCATTCTTCATCCATTGTTCTTCTCCATGTTCAAAACAAAATCCAAAGTTAATTAGAGTTGCGTACCGTTTGTGAATAAACCTCACTCGGATTGATGCCGCAATGGCCCTCACTAAGCTCATTATTCTTTTACAATAGATCACTGTTGTTGTTGTCTGGAGAACTGTTTAAAGCTCTCACTACTCTTCCAAAGACAAACTCAAGTGTCTCTCTTCTCTATGCCTCTTTTCATCATGATCATCATAGTCAGCCCATAATCGCCCACTGCTGATTATAGGCCTCTCTTCGAATACGCCACCCGTCCCTATCCTGAGCAAATCTTATCCAGAAGTGACTCGCGATCTTCCTGATAAATATCGTCCACCGATCGAGCTGGTGGACGGCCGACGCTCCTTTTGCCTAGAAGTGGCCACCTATCTGACACCTTTTTGGTCCACCTGCCTGGCAAGGTGTCCTGCCTAGCTCCATTTGAGTTTGGTAATTGTATAGTCAGCATCAGATAGTTAGTAGCAGCCAAAGTAGCCAAAAATATCGCAACACGTATTTATTACTATAGGAGTAAGGGTGTGTTACGATATATTTGGCTACTTTGGCAGCTACTAACTATATGACGCTGACTGTACCTTAGTGCGACGTCGGATCTCAAGTATCTCAACATTCCTCACCCGGTCTTGTAGTGGTTATGCCTCTTTTACAATTCAGAAATGTATTGTTTGAGCCCCTCACTAATCTCACTCTCCCCACAGACGAGCCCGGCAAACCCGGCACACCGGAAGTGGTCGACTGGGACCGCGACCACGTCGACCTCAAGTGGGAGAAGCCCATCAAGGATGGTGGGGCTCCCATCTCTGGATACATCATCGAGAAGAGGGAAGTTGGCTCGCCCAAGTGGGTGAAGGCTTGTGAGGTGAGTGATCAAAGAGATTCCTTTATTTTGTGCAATTAAAAAGCTTAAGAAAGACCGGTATGTATAATAATGGTTATAACTGTGTTTTCGATGAAACAGTCGCGTTGCTACTGTAATATCTGACATGTCAAAACGTTTAAAATATCTGAATACGGTCATATGATTACGAATAGGGTTGCACCGAGATAGTTTTGCGCAACTTTTGCTTCAAATATTATTAGGTGTAGCTTTAATTTTCACACTAATATAAACTAATGTTACCATCCTCGGAAGAGCGGTGTCTCTTAACACAGGTATCTTGTATACTTAAAAAAGAGTCATCAATCATCATCCTTGATACTGTTAAACAAGTTTTAGTTAATGAATAAATATTTTTCATTTTCGTTTTGAAATGGTGTCGTATGTTCTACTTTTGCAAGAGAGTTTTTTGAAAAAAAAAGGTGTATTTATTTTTCTATGATTTGAACATGGTCCAAAAAAGCTCTGTTTTCGATATTAGTATATTGTTTATGCACTTTTATATATGAAATTTACATGTAACTATTTCTTTTTGACGTTTCTAACAACCCAAGAGAGTTTTTTTTATTTTTAACTCATTTTAACAAAAGTTACGTCCAAAAAACTGTTCATTTGGCCTAAAACTGCTAAAGTTTAGTGCCATATATCTCAAAAACTATGAGTTATGAAGTAAATATGGGATACTATCTCGCTTAACCTCGTTGTTGTTAATACGGTAAGCCAAAAAAAACACGAAAAAACGGACGGTAACAGATCGAAGGTCATTGGGAGAGCTGTGAGCCCCTTAAATACTCATTGAGAGGATTCTATCTAGCGAGTCAAAAACGGCGTGTTTATTTATCTTGTATACGAAAATTGCATTATTATTTGTGTTGCTGCTCGCGATTGTACAACAAGACGTGAAAATACTAAGATTACACAAATATTTTTCAAATATGAAAAGAACCGGGAGAACCGGGACGAAGCCTTCAGTACCGGTTCTTTGGAGACTGTAAAATTCCCGGGATTTCCCGGGAAATTGAGAACCGGGATTTCCCGGGAGCAGGCCTTAGCTAGAATACGTTCAAAGTCCTCATTTTTGTAAACTTATAATTGCGACCGTAAATAGTTTACATCTTTGTATTCTGATATCAATTAACCTACTAACCTTATTTCATTAATTAAAATGTTACAATAATATTATTATATCTCTCCAGGTCGGCCCCAACGACAATGAGAAGGCAACCGTGCCTAACCTGGACGAGGGTACAGAGTACGAGTTCAGAGTGAAGGCTGTCAACGAGGCTGGCCCAGGTGAACCTAGTGATGCCAGCAAATCTGTCGTCTGCAAGCCTAGGCGATGTAAGTACCGTATTTTAATTTTTCTAGTCGTCATCTGAATTTTGCCCCCGCACCGCCCGCTAAAGCTGATGTAGAGTCATATGAGGATGTCAAGAGGCTGGCAATGAACAGAGAAAAGTGGCGGTTACTCCACCGACAAGAGCAAGGCTCTTAAGTGATGATGACCGCCCGCTCGCCCCAGCACCCCCCGCCCCGCGCCCCGCGGACCGTGGGCTCGTTTAGGACACAACCGGAAATAAGGCTAGGAGGATGATGATCATCTGAATTTTGCCCTATTTTTGCTAAGATAACGCTACAAAAATTGGTTAATCGTACAGTGAAAATCAAATTAGAGTCTGGATTGTTCTGAAGTTGAGAGAAATCAAACAAATGCGATTTTAGAATAGGAATAGTTCTTTTGCTGCTTATTCTTTTCATAGCACACTAGCCTAGGACTTCATTCTGTAACTAACTAGTTCGCTACATTTACACTACTCTGACAGACGTGTCCCTACTGTAATTATATGCAATTCATATTTGTTGGCACACTCTAGTTCTCTCACACATGCCTACGAGTATACGTGTAGTACATTTGGTCGCAGCAAAAAAATATGATTTGAAACTGATCTTAAAAATGCGGAGCGGGAGTTGAAAGCGGCGGACTGCTGCAACCAGATGTTTAAAATTGTTCAATGCGTGTTGTGCATGGAACTTCCTTCCTCCGTTCCTTTGTGAGCAGCTACTGCGAATAATCTTCGCAATTCATAGGTTAATTTGCAGTAGTTCCTTCCAAGATGCTCAAAAGAACTAAGAAAAATCCACTTACCTGATCTTTTCCCAACAGTGGCGCCAAAGATCGACCGTCGCAACCTGCGCACGATCAAGGTGCGCGAGGGCGAGCCGATCTCGCTCGACGTCAAGGTCACCGGCGAGCCCGCGCCCGACGTCACGTGGACGCTCAACGGCAAGAGCGTGAGCAGCGGCGGCGGACTCAAGTGTGAGTATCATGTGTTAGGCGCACGGTCAAGGTGCGCGAGGGCGAGCCGATCTCGCTCGACGTCAAGGTCACCGGCGAGCCCGCGCCCGACGTCACGTGGACGCTCAACGGCAAGAGCGTGAGCAGCGGCGGCGGACTCAAGTGTGAGTATCATGTGTTAGGCGCACGGTCAAGGTGCGCGAGGGCGAGCCGATCTCGCTCGACGTCAAGGTCACCGGCGAGCCCGCGCCCGACGTCACGTGGACGCTCAACGGCAAGAGCGTGAGCAGCGGCGGCGGACTCAAGTGTGAGTATCATGTGTTAGGCGCACGGTCAAGGTGCGCGAGGGCGAGCCGATCTCGCTCGACGTCAAGGTCACCGGCGAGCCCGCGCCCGACGTCACGTGGACGCTCAACGGCAAGAGCGTGAGCAGCGGCGGCGGACTCAAGTGTGAGTATCATGTGTTAGGCGCACGGTCAAGGTGCGCGAGGGCGAGCCGATCTCGCTCGACGTCAAGGTCACCGGCGAGCCCGCGCCCGACGTCACGTGGACGCTCAACGGCAAGAGCGTGAGCAGCGGCGGCGGACTCAAGTGTGAGTATCATGTGTTAGGCGCACGGTCAAGGTGCGCGAGGGCGAGCCGATCTCGCTCGACGTCAAGGTCACCGGCGAGCCCGCGCCCGACGTCACGTGGACGCTCAACGGCAAGAGCGTGAGCAGCGGCGGCGGACTCAAGTGTGAGTATCATGTGTTAGGCGCACGGTCAAGGTGCGCGAGGGCGAGCCGATCTCGCTCGACGTCAAGGTCACCGGCGAGCCCGCGCCCGACGTCACGTGGACGCTCAACGGCAAGAGCGTGAGCAGCGGCGGCGGACTCAAGTGTGAGTATCATGTGTTAGGCGCACGGTCAAGGTGCGCGAGGGCGAGCCGATCTCGCTCGACGTCAAGGTCACCGGCGAGCCCGCGCCCGACGTCACGTGGACGCTCAACGGCAAGAGCGTGAGCAGCGGCGGCGGACTCAAGTGTGAGTATCATGTGTTAGGCGCACGGTCAAGGTGCGCGAGGGCGAGCCGATCTCGCTCGACGTCAAGGTCACCGGCGAGCCCGCGCCCGACGTCACGTGGACGCTCAACGGCAAGAGCGTGAGCAGCGGCGGCGGACTCAAGTGTGAGTATCATGTGTTAGGCGCACGGTCAAGGTGCGCGAGGGCGAGCCGATCTCGCTCGACGTCAAGGTCACCGGCGAGCCCGCGCCCGACGTCACGTGGACGCTCAACGGCAAGAGCGTGAGCAGCGGCGGCGGACTCAAGTGTGAGTATCATGTGTTAGGCGCACGGTCAAGGTGCGCGAGGGCGAGCCGATCTCGCTCGACGTCAAGGTCACCGGCGAGCCCGCGCCCGACGTCACGTGGACGCTCAACGGCAAGAGCGTGAGCAGCGGCGGCGGACTCAAGTGTGAGTATCATGTGTTAGGCGCACGGTCAAGGTGCGCGAGGGCGAGCCGATCTCGCTCGACGTCAAGGTCACCGGCGAGCCCGCGCCCGACGTCACGTGGACGCTCAACGGCAAGAGCGTGAGCAGCGGCGGCGGACTCAAGTGTGAGTATCATGTGTTAGGCGCACGGTCAAGGTGCGCGAGGGCGAGCCGATCTCGCTCGACGTCAAGGTCACCGGCGAGCCCGCGCCCGACGTCACGTGGACGCTCAACGGCAAGAGCGTGAGCAGCGGCGGCGGACTCAAGTGTGAGTATCATGTGTTAGGCGCACGGTCAAGGTGCGCGAGGGCGAGCCGATCTCGCTCGACGTCAAGGTCACCGGCGAGCCCGCGCCCGACGTCACGTGGACGCTCAACGGCAAGAGCGTGAGCAGCGGCGGCGGACTCAAGTGTGAGTATCATGTGTTAGGCGCACGGTCAAGGTGCGCGAGGGCGAGCCGATCTCGCTCGACGTCAAGGTCACCGGCGAGCCCGCGCCCGACGTCACGTGGACGCTCAACGGCAAGAGCGTGAGCAGCGGCGGCGGACTCAAGTGTGAGTATCATGTGTTAGGCGCACGGTCAAGGTGCGCGAGGGCGAGCCGATCTCGCTCGACGTCAAGGTCACCGGCGAGCCCGCGCCCGACGTCACGTGGACGCTCAACGGCAAGAGCGTGAGCAGCGGCGGCGGACTCAAGTGTGAGTATCATGTGTTAGGCGCACGGTCAAGGTGCGCGAGGGCGAGCCGATCTCGCTCGACGTCAAGGTCACCGGCGAGCCCGCGCCCGACGTCACGTGGACGCTCAACGGCAAGAGCGTGAGCAGCGGCGGCGGACTCAAGTGTGAGTATCATGTGTTAGGCGCACGGTCAAGGTGCGCGAGGGCGAGCCGATCTCGCTCGACGTCAAGGTCACCGGCGAGCCCGCGCCCGACGTCACGTGGACGCTCAACGGCAAGAGCGTGAGCAGCGGCGGCGGACTCAAGTGAGAGTATCATGTGTTAGGCGCACGGTCAAGGTGCGCGAGGGCGAGCCGATCTCGCTCGACGTCAAGGTCACCGGCGAGCCCGCGCCCGACGTCACGTGGACGCTCAACGGCAAGAGCGTGAGCAGCGGCGGCGGACTCAAGTGTGAGTATCATGTGTTAGGCGCACGGTCAAGGTGCGCGAGGGCGAGCCGATCTCGCTCGACGTCAAGGTCACCGGCGAGCCCGCGCCCGACGTCACGTGGACGCTCAACGGCAAGAGCGTGAGCAGCGGCGGCGGACTCAAGTGTGAGTATCATGTGTTAGGCGCACGGTCAAGGTGCGCGAGGGCGAGCCGATCTCGCTCGACGTCAAGGTCACCGGCGAGCCCGCGCCCGACGTCACGTGGACGCTCAACGGCAAGAGCGTGAGCAGCGGCGGCGGACTCAAGTGTGAGTATCATGTGTTAGGCGCACGGTCAAGGTGCGCGAGGGCGAGCCGATCTCGCTCGACGTCAAGGTCACCGGCGAGCCCGCGCCCGACGTCACGTGGACGCTCAACGGCAAGAGCGTGAGCAGCGGCGGCGGACTCAAGTGTGAGTATCATGTGTTAGGCGCACGGTCAAGGTGCGCGAGGGCGAGCCGATCTCGCTCGACGTCAAGGGCACCGGCGAGCCTGTGCCCGACGTCACGTGGACGCTCAACGGCAAGAGCGTGAGCAGCGGCGGCGGACTCAAGTGTGAGTATCATGTGTTAGGCGCACGGTCAAGGTGCGCGAGGGCGAGCCGATCTCGCTCGACGTCAAGGTCACCGGCGAGCCCGCGCCCGACGTCACGTGGACGCTCAACGGCAAGAGCGTGAGCAGCGGCGGCGGACTCAAGTGTGAGTATCATGTGTTAGGCGCACGGTCAAGGTGCGCGAGGGCGAGCCGATCTCGCTCGACGTCAAGGTCACCGGCGAGCCTGCGCCCGACGTCACGTGGACGCTCAACGGCAAGAGCGTGAGCAGCGGCGGCGGACTCAAGTGTGAGTATCATGTGTTAGGCGCACGATCAAGGTGCGCGAGGGCGAGCCGATCTCGCTCGACGTCAAGGTCACCGGCGAGCCTGTGCCCGACGTCACGTGGACGCTCAACGGCAAGAGCGTGAGCAGCGGCGGCGGACTCAAGTGTGAGTATCATGTGTTAGGCGCACGGTCAAGGTGCGCGAGGGCGAGCCGATCTCGCTCGACGTCAAGGTCACCGGCGAGCCTGCGCCCGACGTCACGTGGACGCTCAACGGCAAGAGCGTGAGCAGCGGCGGCGGACTCAAGTGTGAGTATCATGTGTTAGGCGCACGATCAAGGTGCGCGAGGGCGAGCCGATCTCGCTCGACGTCAAGGTCACCGGCGAGCCTGTGCCCGACGTCACGTGGACGCTCAACGGCAAGAGCGTGAGCAGCGGTGGCGGACTCAAGTGTGAGTATCATGTGTTAGGCGCACGGTCAAGGTGCGCGAGGGCGAGCCGATCTCGCTCGACGTCAAGGTCACCGGCGAGCCCGCGCCCGACGTCACGTGGACGCTCAACGGCAAGAGCGTGAGCAGCGGCGGCGGACTCAAGTGTGAGTATCATGTGTTAGGCGCACGATCAAGGTGCGCGAGGGCGAGCCGATCTCGCTCGACGTCAAGGTCACCGGCGAGCCCGCGCCCGACGTCACGTGGACGCTCAACGGCAAGAGCGTGAGCAGCGGCGGCGGACTCAAGTGTGAGTATCATGTGTTAGGCGCACGATCAAGGTGCGCGAGGGCGAGCCGATCTCGCTCGACGTCAAGGTCACCGGCGAGCCCGCGCCCGACGTCACGTGGACGCTCAACGGCAAGAGCGTGAGCAGCGGCGGCGGACTCAAGTGTGAGTATCATGTGTTAGGCGCACGATCAAGGTGCGCGAGGGCGAGCCGATCTCGCTCGACGTCAAGGTCACCGGCGAGCCCGCGCCCGACGTCACGTGGACGCTCAACGGCAAGAGCGTGAGCAGCGGCGGCGGACTCAAGTGTGAGTATCATGTGTTAGGCGCACGATCAAGGTGCGCGAGGGCGAGCCGATCTCGCTCGACGTCAAGGTCACCGGCGAGCCCGCGCCCGACGTCACGTGGACGCTCAACGGCAAGAGCGTGAGCAGCGGCGGCGGACTCAAGTGTGAGTATCATGTGTTAGGCGCACGATCAAGGTGCGCGAGGGCGAGCCGATCTCGCTCGACGTCAAGGTCACCGGCGAGCCCGCGCCCGACGTCACGTGGACGCTCAACGGCAAGAGCGTGAGCAGCGGCGGCGGACTCAAGTGTGAGTATCATGTGTTAGGCGCACGGTCAAGGTGCGCGAGGGCGAGCCGATCTCGCTCGACGTCAAGGTCACCGGCGAGCCCGCGCCCGACGTCACGTGGACGCTCAACGGCAAGAGCGTGAGCAGCGGCGGCGGACTCAAGTGTGAGTATCATGTGTTAGGCGCACGGTCAAGGTGCGCGAGGGCGAGCCGATCTCGCTCGACGTCAAGGTCACCGGCGAGCCCGCGCCCGACGTCACGTGGACGCTCAACGGCAAGAGCGTGAGCAGCGGCGGCGGACTCAAGTGTGAGTATCATGTGTTAGGCGCACGGTCAAGGTGCGCGAGGGCGAGCCGATCTCGCTCGACGTCAAGGTCACCGGCGAGCCCGCGCCCGACGTCACGTGGACGCTCAACGGCAAGAGCGTGAGCAGCGGCGGCGGACTCAAGTGTGAGTATCATGTGTTAGGCGCACGGTCAAGGTGCGCGAGGGCGAGCCGATCTCGCTCGACGTCAAGGTCACCGGCGAGCCCGCGCCCGACGTCACGTGGACGCTCAACGGCAAGAGCGTGAGCAGCGGCGGCGGACTCAAGTGTGAGTATCATGTGTTAGGCGCACGATCAAGGTGCGCGAGGGCGAGCCGATCTCGCTCGACGTCAAGGTCACCGGCGAGCCCGCGCCCGACGTCACGTGGACGCTCAACGGCAAGAGCGTGAGCAGCGGCGGCGGACTCAAGTGTGAGTATCATGTGTTAGGCGCACGATCAAGGTGCGCGAGGGCGAGCCGATCTCGCTCGACGTCAAGGTCACCGGCGAGCCCGCGCCCGACGTCACGTGGACGCTCAACGGCAAGAGCGTGAGCAGCGGCGGCGGACTCAAGTGTGAGTATCATGTGTTAGGCGCACGGTCAAGGTGCGCGAGGGCGAGCCGATCTCGCTCGACGTCAAGGTCACCGGCGAGCCCGCGCCCGACGTCACGTGGACGCTCAACGGCAAGAGCGTGAGCAGCGGCGGCGGACTCAAGTGTGAGTATCATGTGTTAGGCGCACGGTCAAGGTGCGCGAGGGCGAGCCGATCTCGCTCGACGTCAAGGTCACCGGCGAGCCCGCGCCCGACGTCACGTGGACGCTCAACGGCAAGAGCGTGAGCAGCGGCGGCGGACTCAAGTGTGAGTATCATGTGTTAGGCGCACGGTCAAGGTGCGCGAGGGCGAGCCGATCTCGCTCGACGTCAAGGTCACCGGCGAGCCCGCGCCCGACGTCACGTGGACGCTCAACGGCAAGAGCGTGAGCAGCGGCGGCGGACTCAAGTGTGAGTATCATGTGTTAGGCGCACGGTCAAGGTGCGCGAGGGCGAGCCGATCTCGCTCGACGTCAAGGTCACCGGCGAGCCCGCGCCCGACGTCACGTGGACGCTCAACGGCAAGAGCGTGAGCAGCGGCGGCGGACTCAAGTGTGAGTATCATGTGTTAGGCGCACGGTCAAGGTGCGCGAGGGCGAGCCGATCTCGCTCGACGTCAAGGTCACCGGCGAGCCCGCGCCCGACGTCACGTGGACGCTCAACGGCAAGAGCGTGAGCAGCGGCGGCGGACTCAAGTGTGAGTATCATGTGTTAGGTGCAATGACGCGTCGAAAACCACTCTTGGGTTTCTATTTGTTCGCTCCCCCTTTACTAATCCATGATGAGACAAAAGTTTAATCAGCGATCATTATCAGTATGTCATCATCTTATTTCTAATTTGATGACATTTTAGCTAGAATAAGTTTACCCCACGTTTCTTAGCGGACACTAGACTATAAAGCAAATAACTGAGTATGCGAACATTTTTAAGGGACGTTTATGAATAATTTTACTACGTGCTTTCCATTCAACCGCCCTCTTTGCAATGCATTTACTAATTAGACTCTTGTTCCACAGTGGTCTGTATTCCTTACATGACGAAGTACCAGCACTCGAGCCCGAAGCGCAAGGATTCCGGCACCTACAAGATTCAGGCCGTCAACAAGTATGGACAAGACACTGCCGAGCTTGAGATTATTGTTACCTGTGAGTATTGTCTACGAAAAATTCTAAAAATAAACTATAAACAACTAAAACTTGGTAAGAAATATGGTACTGAATTTTTTATCAGGTTGTTAATAAAATAGCGTTTTCATTTGGTACAAATAATAAAAAATAAGAATCATATCAAATGTGCGCCTTGTACAGTCGCCATCATATACATCGGTATACTATAGGTGTTCAAAAATATCGGCACATGCACCCTAATACCTTGAAAATAGAAGTGTGTTCCGATGTTTGTGACGTGCTTGTTTGCTCCGATGTATGTGATGGCGACTGTAGATTTGATTTTGCATGGTGATAAATATTCCTCTCTAACCTATGTAACGAATTACGCCACTTTTGATATTATAATATGATAAATATACTAGCTTTACAAATATTTTCATTTTAAATTGTTATAATAATAAATTTTCACATAGGTAACTATTAAGTATAACGCCACCTAGAGAAACTTAACGAAGTCTTTATAACTAACTAGTATATTATTATTCTAATATCAATAACTTATCCCCACAGCCAAGCCAGAGAAGCCGGAAGGCCCGCTGGAAGTGTCCGACATCCACAAGGACGGCTGCACGCTCAAATGGAAGCGGCCCAAGGACGACGGCGGCGAGCCTGTCGAGGCCTACCTCGTCGAGAAGTACGACCCCGAGACCGGGTCCTGGATGCCCGTCGGCAAGACTCTCGGCAACGTGCCTGAGATGGAGGTAAAGCCAACATATACACTAAAACTCAGAAACGTCACAGCAGCTAGGTTCTCCAGACACACTACGGGTCGCAGTCAGCAACACCAAGGCACTCACCAACTTTCTAGACGAGCTGTGGTGATTAGAGTAGCGCCACACCGCCGTTTTACGCAAAATAGGCTGAATAGGGCGGGTTTCGAGACGTCCGGACGTAAATTACGATTATCGAATATTTTCAACAACCGAAGATTAACGTACATAAATAAGAGAACGATGGCGTCTGTAATCAATTTTATCTTTACAATTGTATGTTTGCCATTGATTGGACTTCTGAAATGTGTATGATGGTTTTAAATTGTGTTTCCTGCTTTCAACATAATGACAAAAATGTGTTTAATTCTATTAAATTAGCAAAATGTAAAGAAAACCCCTTGTAAATAGTTTTAGATTGTTCTAAAATTATGATTTTTCAGGTTGACGGTCTAATTCCTGGCCACGAATACAAGTTCCGCGTGAAGGCGATTAACAAGGAGGGAGAGTCGGAACCTTTGGAAACGTTCGGTTCCATCATCGCCAAGGATCCCTTCAGTAAGTTCATGACATAAATATTAGCAATATGATTGTATCGTGCGTAAAATCAGAATTACTTAAACTTTAGTGAATACTACACTGTTAGTGTGTCGGAGGGGTGCTGACCTGTAGCGAATGTGTTCGCACATTCTCTGCAAAGATAGGCTACGTCAGTCACCTGAGAGCTAACGAACGACGCTCCAATTAGCCATATTTCCAGTCGCCGTGGTCGAAATCGGCCAGGATGATGATGTTGATGATAGTATGAGTTACTAAATGATACAAAATTAGCTACAATTCTGCAAGGATTTAATGGATTTTGATTCACATCGATATAAGTACACATGAATGTACTTCTCGACAAAATATGTCTGACAGTTCTCATGCTAAATTATCACATAAGTAACCTTATCATATTTTAACCAATTTTGTTATTAAAATTGAATTTATTTTATATTTGTGACTTCATTGCCTTATCCCGGTCGCAACTTGTCGACACTAAATTAAATAACTGAGTATGAATCTTCTTTATTATTCTTGCACCACGAATGCCAACAAAAAATAAAAAGAATAAGAATATTTTTATTGTATAACTGTGTACATAAGTTAGGCGTGACAGGATTTGTATTATAAAAATAACTTACTATTATAGCACTTATGAAAGCACTCTTTTCATATAAACTGCTTCTTAATCTAGGTAGGATTATGTTAAATTTATATTGCCCTTGTACAATGTTGCCTGTGGTATAGAATAATGGAACTAAAGCACTGATGATAACTGTAATCCACAGCCGTGCCCGACGCGCCATCCGCGCCCGTGCCCGACGACTGGTCGGCCACGCACGTCGACCTCAAGTGGGAGGCGCCGCTGTCCGACGGAGGCTCGCCCATCATCGGCTACATCGTCGAGAAGAAGGACAAGTACAGTCCGTTGTGGGAGAAGGCTGTGGAGACACACACTCCGACGCCGTCCGCTACTGTCAATGGGTAAGATATCATGTTCATTTCAGCCGTAGAATGGACAAAATATTCTCCCAAGGATCTCAACAACGATCGACCGAGTCCTAGCTTCTAAACACAGCCCACGCTACTGTCGATGGGTAAGATACTACCTTTTCTAGACACAAAGTCCTCTGAGGTTCTGTCAACGGCGACATCGTCGAGAAGAAGGACAAGTACAGTCCGTTGTGGGAGAAGGTTGTGGAGACACACACTCCGACGCCGTTGGCTACTGTCAATGGGTAAGTCATCATATCAGTCGAAGTAGGTACACTGCTGGACTACGGGCTATTCCAAGGATCTCCACAGTGACCGGTTGCTTCCGACGCTTTCCCGCGATTCTAACCAGATCATCGAGCTTATTGGGCGAATTCCCACCAGGGACTGATTTCGGTTACGGTTATACCGGTGTGAAACCGGTATTCCATTACGGTACCGTTATGTCGTAAAGGTTATGCGCGCCGCGCGAACATAACGGTACCGTAACCGTTTTGAAATAACGGTTGGCGGTATCAGTTTTAAATGATACCGAAACCTTTATAATACTGGTATTATAAAGGTTATCGAGGAAAGTAAGCGAGCTGGCACTCTACAGAGGAAGCATTGGCTACTAAACATTTAAAGACAAAAAGATAAAACGGCAGTGCCTTTGCCGGCGGCTTTAAAAAGCGGTTACGGTACCGGAAAAAATAAAGGTACCTTTATATTAAGTTCTTACCTATGAAATTGGCGGTTTTTTCACAGATATTATTTTGTACGTAATTTATTAATTTCTATTGCAACTTCCAAATTATTTTTTAATTTCATTATTAGACTATGTAACAAAGGTTTTAAATACAAAAAATAGGTTTGAATTTTTTATTTAGTGTTTCAAATTAAAGCTTGAAAACCGCCCTTTTCATGTGCTGCCGGTTAAAGTGTTTCAATTACGTATAGTTTTATGATGCGAACTATTTTTAAAGAATGAAGATATGTGTAAAGTAGCTTAAAAGTTTTCTATATTCCTACCAAAATTTAGTTTGCTTTGAATTTGACATTGCTGAATAATCCGCAAAATTCAATGTATGAAAATCACAGTTTTCATAAAATTCTCCATACACACCGCCAATTTCATAGGTAAGGACCTAATATTTTGATAGTGAAATATAAAGGTTCCACTACCGAAACCGCTATTTGAACACCGATATGACGTCATACCGTTAAAATAGAATACCGGTATTTTTAGGTTATGCAGTAGGGACTGGGAAGCAGGGGCTTCCCACACTGCTTCTTCTGGTATATAGTCACGACTAGAGAATCTAACTATCGCAATGGTTGTCGGCTCTCCTACAAGCTATGTGCCCCGCCTACTATGTAGAGGAAGAAATTAGAAGAACCCACAAAAATCAGAGAACATGAAGACTAGATTCTTCTTGATTGGTATATAATCTGTACCAATTAAGAAGAATCTAAACTTTATATTTGGCTGAAGCGGAAAAGCTGATGTGCTGATGTGTATCATAATGTTGAATTGGTGCCGATTTTGAAAGAACCCGACGCATTTCATACATCATTGTAACTGTCACATCAAACTTCTTTAAAAAAATGGCTTCCATCTATGTTAATGATGTTATGAAATGTTAAGATGATTTCGCAAATGTCAAGTTTGCTTATAAAGCGACGTTGTTCGGTAGTTTGGTCGGTCGTCAATATTTAATGCAATCAGCGTCAGAACCCAACGAAAGACCTGTCACATCATTAGAGAAACATAATGCATGGTATATGAGGGAACCGACATCAAATATTCCTAATCGTCCGCCCCCCCGCCTTTTCAATTAAACTTAATTATAACCCTCTTTTCCCCCACAGCTTGATCGAAGGCAACGAATACCAGTTCCGCGTGGTCGCCATCAACAAGGCCGGGCACAGCAAGCCCTCGGAGGCGAGCAAGAACTTCATCGCCAAGCCGCGCTTCCTGGCGCCCAAGATCGACAGGCGGCACCTCAGGGATGTCACCATCTCTGCTGGCGCTACGCTCAAGTTGGAGGCTGTGATCACTGGCGAACCGCCACCGGCGGTTGAATGGAGGTGAGTTTTTTTTTTAATCCTGTTGCTTCATCAACTCAAAGGTGCCAGTATATTTGCTTGTGGTACAAAGGGGTTCAAGGCTCTCGTCATTGGCGAGTGAAAGTTAGAGAGTTTAAGATCGACAGGCGTCACTTCAGAAGTGTCACCATTTCTGCTGGCGCTACACTAAAGTTGGAGGCTGTGATGTGTGACACTGGCGTACCGCCACCGGCGGTTGAATGGAGGTGAGAGAGAGTCTAGAACCTCGCACCGTTTAAGATTGACAGATGTTACCAGTGTGTTAGATGTGTCACCTGGTGCTATCTTAAACCTGATTCAACAACAAGACCGCGCGAATTCTCTGGTGCGTGAGTTAGATTACATGTCTCTTTCTGAGTGTTCTAATAGGAATAAGTCTTGTAGTCTAATTCACGCTGCAATACAGCTCGCGTACGTTTTTGTGCTAGCCGACCTGGACGCAGACATTACTGAAGAACTCAGCCGAGTCTTTCATCGCAAGTTTTAGGTCGTCGTACGTATCGTTCTTTATGACATGATGAGCTGATATATCCGAACAGAATCGTTTAAGCATAGTACCGTATTTCGGTTGCTTTATAGCGGACCCAATCCAACGACTATTTTTATGGGTGTCGGTCAACTGACGTGGCGTAGACTTCATACGCAGTGAGAGAGAGATTTGTGCTTTAAACCTGTGCATTACAAACATCTACATACGCTCTAACTAGCTCACTTTATTCCGTATTTCCAGATCGCAGAACATGCCGCTCCGTCCATCCAAGGCGGTGACGATCGAGAGCCCCGACTACTTCACCAAGCTGGTGGTCCGGCCGGTGCGGCGCGACGACTCGGGCGAGTACACGGTCACCGCCGTCAACAGCAGCGGCAAGGACACCGTCACCATCAACGTGCTCGTCACCGACAAGCCGACCAAGCCTGAGGGACCGCTGCAGGTACATTACCAGACCTAACTTCACAGCGTTCATTCCACAGAGAAGAGCCCCACATCTAGCTACGCTTTGGACATAACAGTAGTAAAGTCGCCTTCAAATATATCTGTACTTTTCAGGATGCACTAAAATATCTGAGGTATCAACATGCAATTCATACCTTGATAATGATAATAGAATCGTGTTCAGATAATTGTGAAACCCGTGACTGCCCCATGTGAGTTCTGATATATCTGATGCCGTCTTCTATACGCAATGATTGAATGATCTATAACTAGGATGACTTAGCGAGCTAAATAGGAGTACTTCGAGCACAAATAACGCCAATCTTATTGTGCCCCATAGTAGTTGATTCCCTGAAGAACAAAGTCTTTGAAAACTGTATCAGTCCAGTTGGTTCCATGTCCAGCTTGACGCTGATTCTGTAGAGTTTTACAACTGTCTAATATATACGCCCATTGCGATGTCAATTAACAATCATCATCATCATCATATCAGCCGAAAGACGTCCACTGCTGGACATAGGCCTCCCCCAAAGAGTGCCACAATGGCCGGTCCTGCATCCAGCGGACTCACGCGACCTTTACCAGGTCATCAGTCCACCTTGTGGGGGGCCTACCCACGCCGCGCCTTCCGGTACGTGGTCGCCACTCGAGATCCTTTCCGCCCCAACGGCCATCGGTTCTACGTGCAATGTGCCCAATGTGTACATTGCAATTAACAATACTAAACATAATATATTAACTTCCAGATCTCAGACGTCCACAAGGAAGGCGCTACTCTCAAATGGAAGCGGCCGAAGGACGACGGCGGCGCGCCCATCGAGTACTACCAGGTGGACAAACTGGACACGGAGACCGGAGTCTGGGTGCCGTGCGCCCGCTCCAACGAGCCTAGTGAGTATCTTGAAGTCACGACAAACCTCCCTAAGACTCCGTCTGTACTTTTTTGCACATACATCAACTACTAGCTGAAAGGGTTCCAGTGACTTTGGGCTCACGTCGGCTTTGTCTTGTGTAGTTTAGGCGTGTATTCAATAACCGATGTCACCGACTGGCTGACAGCTATTCGATTTGCATTATACGGCCAAATTAGAAACATGGGTAAGCGGATCAACAATCCCGGTTCGTGATGGTACTCATGGCCACCTTCTGTTTCCATCGTCAGATCAACTCGGTGGTGCCATAATAATACATTTGCCACCAAACATACATAAGTATACCTTTTAGCTCTTTTGGTTGCAAATCTATAAAACTTCCAATCAAACGGTGCAAGTAAAATTCAAATGGTTTATTGCGTTCCATGTGTACAAGTGGTTAGTATAGACCTTGTAGAAATTACATTCCATTTCTTGTCAAGTTACATTGGCAAAGCAATTCATGTAATCCCGTCTTTCCTTCTGAGTGTTCTAATTAGAATGAGTCGGATAGACTATCGCGCGCGCGTTCTTGTGTTACCCGAGCTGGAAGCAGACATCACTGAAGAATTCAGTCGAGTCGAGGCGAGTTTTAGGTCGTCGAATATTCGCAAGTCGCACGTCTCGTTTGAAATATCTCGCGTGTAATATACACCATGGCCGTGAATAACCCGAAAGATTTAAACCACATATTTTTGACGACAATACGAGTAAATAATGTTGTATCAACATGGGTCTAATTATGTGTCTTAATTAAATTACTATTTCAGTACAAATTAAATCTTATTAATTGCCCGCTTCTTTGTGAACAACTCTTTAGTTGGGAAACTCAAGTTGAAGAACAGAGAGCGAGCATAACACTTCACGAATCGCTCCGAAATCATACGACGAACGGCGAATGCCGTGACTTGTGTTCCATGACAAGAAGTGTCAAGTTATGCTCAAGCCTTTATTTAACTTTTGATTTGTTTCAAATAATTAATATCTCCTTAATTATGAGTTTTTGGACTATATGTTACATAACTTTATATAGTCTAATTAGGCTCTAGTATCGTTAGCTTAAATCTTTCGGGTTATTCACGGCCACGGTGTATATAACCAATATTCGACATCTCATTGTTTTCTCCCTTTCAGAATGCGATGTGACCGGTCTGACTCCCGGCAAGGAGTACCGCTTCCGAGTAGCGGCCGTGAACTCCGAGGGCGAGTCTGAGCCGCTCACGTCCGAACAGAGCATCGTCGCTAAGAATCCGTTCGACGAGCCTGGTTAGTATATCCGTGCAATTATTTATTTGAATTAGAAGTATTATTAGAATTTACAGAAAGAACCAAAATGGTCAATATACTCGTTCTTAGGTCAAATTTTAAAGTGACAGAGTTTCAAGTTCCAATGATAACGATAAACTTTTTCAACAAATCTTCTTGTGATCGATCCACAATGACTTTATTACCAAAATGAAAGTACCTAAATATGTTTCTTCAAATTTGATTTTTGAGATGAGATTATATTTCCGGCTGTTTTTTCTTGTAACGGAAGTAATTTCAGTGACGAACAATAAATCGATGAGATAAGTTTATATTGCCGACAGTACTAGCTTTTTAGTCACTTCTTTCGACAAAGGCTCAGTATTTAACTCATTTCTTATGAATTAGGTGCACCCGGCACGCCAAGTGTCACCGACTGGGACAAGGACCACGTGGACCTGAAATGGACGCCGCCCCGCGAGGACGGCGGCGCGCCCATCGAGGGCTACATCGTAGAGAAGAAGGACAAGTTCGGCAACTGGGAAAAGGCGCTGGAGGTGCCCGCGAGCCAGACCAACTGCACTGTCCCAGACTTGGTTGAGGGACAGACTTACGAGTTCAGGTGAGTGTTTAGACCTCAGAGCATAGTAAAAGTAAAAAAAAAAAATTGTTGACCAAAAAAGAGTAAACACTATGTACAATTTATCGGCAACCCCCACACTAGGCTAGGCCTAAATAAAACATAGAAAAAAATAAAGCATATAATACTAGAGAGAGGACAAGCCGCCGGCAGCCGTGTCGCAGCTGTTAGCTCAATGGGCATACTCTGCCATACTGTGCACGCGTGCTGATCGCAGAGAATATTACTGTTTCTTCCCAAAATGCCTGATATGATGCGCGTGTATTGTCCAATAAGAGCGTAGGTATACACGTGTGTGTGTGTTTTAGATGTGTGCGTGCTTTGTCTTGTCAATTATTTGGGCTTTGTGTGGGTTAATGTACTTGCGACAGGCGTACTCAATACAAATCGGCTGGCATGTCCGATCTCCTTATATTCATACATCCGTGGTTTAGACCTATACAGACTACAGACAGTCACTGTGTCTGATGGTCATAAGCTAAACCAGGGTTTCCCAACCAGTGAGGCGCGCCCCACTTGGGGGGCGTAGAGTGATTAAAAAGTTACCGTTTGTCGTAGAAAAAGGACAGATTGCATGTTGAAAATGATCTTCGCTGTGCACTGACTACCATGAAGCCAAGGATTCACCAATTGGTTAATAAAGTGCAGCCATTAGGGGGGCGCGTACTATTTTTAGCATAACGTTGGGTGAGGCGCATAGGGTAAAAGGTTGGGAACCCCTGAGCTATATAGACATTCATCATCACTGTAACGAGCCGAATTTAGTAAAGTCGCGCCTAAATCGGCACATGACGAAACTGTAGCGTTTAAAGATAGTTAGCACAATGGATATCCAAACGGATGAAAGCCATCGCGACGCGCCAATGCGCCATCCCAAAGGAAACGGTCATGAATATCAAAATTCAACGATATTGCAATATTACTTCTATTTATGTGCAAGATTGCAATGTGTTCATGAGCTCCAGAGTCCATTAATTTGCCTATGTGATCTTTTTCAAGTGGCATGGGTGATTGAGTACCATGCCATAAGAATGACCCGTCTTACACGTATATAAGTGCGTTATATTTTTCTACCTGTAAAGAATGGACTTCCTGGATGGACATATGCTATATTTTATCCCTCGGGTTTGCTTGATATATTTGCAAGCCGCGAGGGCAGCTAACACCCTGTATTGTGTCATGGGGCAAGAAGATCAAAAGCGAATAAGATGGTCATACTGAACAACTTTTCCCATCTATCTATATACATATAATAAAGCTGAAGAGGGTCGAAAGTCTGTA
Organism: Epinotia brunnichana; assembly: GCA_963854355.1. NCBI lineage: Eukaryota > Metazoa > Arthropoda > Insecta > Lepidoptera > Tortricidae > Epinotia > Epinotia brunnichana. The sequence continues at coordinate 7,388,295 of OY977959.1, read as the reverse complement.
CATGGAAGATATTAAAAAAAAAGTTGTCTGAGGATACTTAGAATCGATAACAGAACACGTTCCAATAGTTTTTAGAATTTTGGATGGACTTTGGCATAGAGATAGTTTGAGACCCGGAGAATGACAACGGATAGTTTGAATCCCGAAAATCATCCCCTAAGGGGATTAAATAGGGGTGAAAATATGGATAAATCCCATTTAGTTAAAATTTGGTACAGAGATAGAAGGAGTCCCAGGGAAGGACAATGCATAGTTTTATCCCGAAAATCGTCTAAGAGGGTGAAATAAGGGGTGAAAATCTGAATGGAACCCATTAAGATGAAATTTGGTTAGAGTTAGTTTGAGTCCCAGAGAATGATAACGCATAGTCCCGATAATCATCCCCGAAGGGGATGAAATAGAGGGTGAAAGTTTGGATAAAATCCTTTTAGGTGAAATTTTGTATAGAGATGGTGGGAGTCCCAGGGAAGGACAATTCATAGTTTCTATCCTGAACAATCATCCCCCTGAGGGGGTGATATGAGGGGTGAAAATTAGGATAGAATCCATTTAGATGAAATTCGGCATAGAGACAGTTGGAGTTCCGGGAAAGGAAATCGCATAGTTTTTGTAACGAAAATCATCGCCTTAGAGAGTGAAATGAGGGGTGAAGATTTGGATGGTACTCATTCAGATGAAATCTGGTTAAGAGATAGTTTGAGTCCTGGAACAGGACATATGATAGTTTTTATTCCGGATATCATCCCCTAAGGGGGTGAAATGGGGGTGAAAATTTGGATGGAACCCATTTACGGTATAGCGATAGTTGGGAGTCCTGGGGAAGGACATAGGATATGTTTATTCCGAAAATCCTCCCTTAAGGGGGTGAATAATTAAATGTGATGTGACCCATTTAGATAAAATTTGGTTTTTATTCCGGAAATCATCTCCTAAGGGGGTGAAATGGGGGGTGAATATGTGTATGGAGCTACTATACAACCCATTTAGATAAAATTTGGTATAGAGGTAATTAGTAGCCGTGGCGTTGGTAGGCCCCCCACAAGGTGGACTGATGACCTGGTAAAGGTCACGGGAGTCCGCTGGATGCGGGTGGCGCAGGATTGGTCACTTTGGAACTCTTTGGGGGAGGCCTATGTCCAGCAGTGCACGTCTTTCGGCTGATATGATAATAATGATGATAGAGATAGTTTGAGTCTCGGGAAGGACATACTTAAGATAGTTTTTATATCGGAAATCTACCCCTAAAAGGGAAATAAAAGGTGAAAGTTTGTGGTCGGTTTCTTGGGAAAAGTTGTTCTGTGTTATCATTTTATTCGCTTGTTCCACGACCCCGATTTCACCCTGATATTGGTGCAGAATTGTAATATCTTGACCTGTTCCAGGGTCCGCGCTGTGAACAAGGCGGGCCCCGGCGAGCCCAGCGAGAGCACGCACCCCATCGTGGCCAAGCCCAGGAACCTGGCGCCGAAGATCGACAGGACCAACCTGATCGATATCAAGATCAAGGTTGGCACCAAGTTCGGATTCGACGTCAAGGTATGGATACATTCTTAATTTACGAATACACTATTTAAGTATGATCGAACAAAGAAAGCGTTTCAACAACCAGTTTATGCTAGCTTGAGCGTCGGTACGGGCAAGTATTGTGATAAGAGATGAATATAAGCATGATTTAAGAATTTTGGAATGCAATTAAAACATGACCTTGGCCTTGACAAATCTTAAGATTATCTCTAGTCACTTGACCATAAAGTAAGCTAAAGTAAAATAACCAGTTCTCCGTAATATATTGACGGACTGCGTAGACACTAGTAATTTTTACATCCATTAATGTCAGTAATTTAGTCAAAATGTCAAACGATTCTTTACAAAACTCACGAAAAATATCGTGTCTCCACAGGTTTCCGGTGAACCGATGCCAGAAACAAAATGGTTCCTCGCCAAGAAGGAGGTCAAGTCTTCTGGCGACATGAAAGTCCAGCACTCGGACTACAACACCAAGCTCAACTGCAAAGCGGCGACCAGAGCCGACAGCGGCCGATACACCATCACTGCTGAAAACAGCAATGGCAAAGATGTGGCTGAGGTCGAAGTTATTGTGCTGGCTGCGCCTAGCCCGCCTAATGGTCCACTCAAGGTAAGATATCATTCAATTTATCACTTCTGATGTCAGAAATGGGATTTAGTCTATGAGACTTTTTGTGGCGACGAGAGTTGGCAGAGGCCGATACACATCACTGCTGAGAACAGCAATGACAAAGATGTAGCTGAGGTCGAAGTTATTGTGCTGGCTGCGCCTAGCCCGCCTATTGGTCCACTCAAAGTAAGATATCATTCAATGTATCACTTCTGATGTCAGAAATGGGATTTAGTCTATGAGGCATTGTGTGGCGAAGAGAGTTGAAGCGGCCCATACGCCATCACTGCTGAGAACAGCAATGGCAAAGATGTGGCTGAGGTCAAAGTTATTGTGCTGACTGCGCCTAATCCGCCTAATGGTCCCCTTAAGGTAAGATATCATCGATCAATGGTTCAATGTATATCCCACTTCTGACATAGAAGTGGGATGATCGTCTATGAGATTCTAAATGTGGCGACGAGAGTAGACAGCGGTCGATAGACCATCACTGCTGAGAACAGCAATAACAAAGATGTGCCTGAGGTCGAAGTTGTGCTGGCTGCGCCTAGCCCGCCTAATGGTCCACTTAAGGTAAGATATATTCAATGTATATCCCATTTCTGATGTCAGAAGTGGGAATCAGAGACCCTTTTTTACGAGTCGTATTCTAAGCATGCTAGGAGTCTTTTTGTTTCTTGGTTAATGGAACAGAATGTTAAATTATCCTTTCACCGAAACATGTTTTAAATGTATCTTCCATTTTCCAGGTGTCGGACGTCCACGCTCACGGAGCCAAGCTCTCCTGGCTGCCCCCGTCCGACGACGGCGGCCAGCCCATCGACAAGTACATCGTGGAGCGCATGGACGAGGCCACGGGCCGCTGGGTCACCGCCGGCGAGACCGACGGCCCGCAGACCAGTCTGGCGGTCGACGGCCTCCAGCCCGGACACAAGTACAAGTTCAGAGTGCGCGCTGTCAACAGGTCAGTCACTTGCTTTTTCGATTCTAGGTTGTAAGTTTCAGAGCGTCCGTACATTACAGCCTAGTAGCTTAGTGGCCGCGACTAAACGCGACCACTCTACCGTACTGGTGGTTCCATTTCCATACATTCGCAGGCTAACGGCGTGATATTTTAAGAAACGTATGTAAGAAACTTTTATAAATTGACTTTCCATTTGCGCAAAATTCCCCCTATCGTTAGCCTGCGAATGTTAAAAGATGTTTTGTATGGAAATCGAAGCACCTTAACGGCAGTATTATACACGTTCTACAAGCCTATTTTAACTAAAATGCCGTTAAAAATCGTTTGTCTTTGTCTGTCACTTTGATATTTGTGTTCGTAAGAAAGGGACAAAACACATTTTATTTAGCAGAGACATTTTAAGTTTTAAGAATAAAGGGGTAAGTCACTGCCACAGTTTGTGGCTCGGACGTGGCCACTAAATGCTCGATGTGCGCCGATGCTACACAAAATGTATCAGAGAATTCGTTCGCCGCTTGTGGCTCAATGTGAGGCGGCTCTTATAAACCCTTATAGAAATAACGAAGGTCCATGGTTAGTCACGGTGCAAGTCCACATACAAAAAAAGCGACCAAGGAGTCCAACCGTGAAGCTGACAGATTAAATAGGGCCCTGGGTGTGAGCAATGTTGGTAGGACCAAGTCAAGCGTATGACTATCGCTAGTAATTCACTATCACGTTTATCTTTTTAAGAGCAGCAGCAAGTCATGAAACTAGCAAAAAGATTTCAATATGTCGAAATGATCGTTTATTCTTGGAATGTCCAATAAAAAAGTATTTCTGTATCTTCCAGACAAGGCAAATCCGAGCCTCTCACCACCCCCCACGCCACCGAAGCCAAGAACCCGTACGACCTGGCCGGGAAACCCGGGACCCCGGTCGTCAAGGACTTCGACCGCGACTGGGTCGAGTTGCAGTGGGGCCGTCCGGAGTCGGACGGAGGCGCGCCCATTACCGGATACGTTATTGAGAAGAAGGATCGCTTCTCACCGGACTGGGAGGAGTGTGCTAAGGTAAGAATAACACTGACTACCTTTTATGGGCAGAAATACATTGTAATCGAAATAACACGATGGTCGGAGGAATCTAGAATCACAATGTTGTATGCGGCAGAAGCCCAGATCACCTTGCTTTTCAAGATGATTGAACAGGACAAGTTTCTGGCGACAGAAAGTACTTTAAACTGCAAGATGGTGATGAATTCACAGTGCATCAAAAATATGGTAGTAAATGTCGCTTCATTCTGCTGAAATAAACTTTATTGTTGTTAATGTAAATTCAGAAATTAAGTGCTTTACTCTTCAGCCAAAGTGTTCTGGTTATCGCGAAGACGAGACATTAGCACATTCAATGTCTCTTACAAATACAGAAATACAGAAAGAAAATGTTTATTGTCACAAAACAGATACAAAAAAACCATATGTTTAGAGAGAGACAGTCATTGAGGCTGCACAGCGCTGGTGAGAATTTTACAATCGTGTTTGCAAACACCAGCTCAATCGTGTTTGCCAATCCCTTGTCGTTAATTCACATTTGTCCCACAGATCGAGGGCGACGTAACCACAGGCAAGGTCCCGGATCTGATCGAGGGCAACACGTACGAGTTCCGCGTCCGCGCCGTCAACAAGGCCGGCCCGGGAGAACCGTCCGACCAGACCGCGCCGCACCTCGCGCGCCCGAAGAATCTGGCTCCTAAGATCGACAGGAACTTCATGTTCAACATCAAGGTATAATATAATATAACAGATAACGCACAACTCTAGTCTAGGGATCTTTTTAAGTAACATCGCCGCAGCATGTTAAGAAGTATCTCCAAGTCTATGATCGACCGCAATTCCATGTTCAACATCAAGGTAAACTACCAACATTCTGTACAACTCTAAGATTGGGGACTAAAGAAATCTCTCCAAGTGACTTGACTACTAAGTTCTGTGTATAGCGCCATTACATGGCACACAACTGTAGTCTAGGAATGAATGTCAAAAGATGTCTTCCCAGTTTCTGAATTTTGTTGACTTGGAGCCAAAATCTTTGAATGATGCCAAAATTTGATGAAATTAACACTCTAATAAATGTAGGTAGTTTTGCCCCGTACCATTGTTGAATATTCCCACATCCTTAATTAGCAAGAAAGCAAAGACAAAATACAAAGTACAGGTCACTCCATTGAAATGATATGATGTTCTTTCTGTGGGACTTTAAAGTGAGTTTTGAAGAAACGATCGACCAACGACGTCGCTCCTTCATTCTCTAAAAGTACTCTAATATTGTGCTTAATATTTACTTGTTATATCTAATTTCAGGTCAAGGCCGGCCAGAACTACGAGCTTGACGTGCCAGTTGTCGGTGAGCCGACTCCGACCAAGGAATGGTCCCACGGAGACAACCTCGTCATCAACACCGACAGGATCAAGATCATCAACGACGCACACTCCACCAAGTTCAAGGTCGTCGACGCCAAGCGCGCTGACAGCGGAGCTTATACCCTTAAAGCTAAGAATATCAACGGTGTTGATACAGCTACTATTAAGGTTACAGTGCTTGATGTGCCAACGCCGCCTGAAGGCCCGCTCAAAGCCAGTGACATCACTAAGTCTGGTTGCACTCTCAGATGGCGTCCGCCTAGGGATGATGGCGGCAGTGAAATAACTCACTATGTTGTCGAAAAGATGGACCAAGAGAACATGAGATGGACTCCGGCTGGCGAAGTCCAGGCCTGCAACATCAGGATCGATCATCTCATCGAAGGTCATGATTACAACTTCAGGGTCCGCGCTGTGAACAAGCAGGGCGAGTCCCAACCGCTGTCCAGCCACGAGCCCATCACTGCCAAGGATCCTTATGGAACGCCAGACAAACCAGGCACCCCTGTCGTCAAGGACTGGGACAAGGACCATATGGACTTGGAATGGGTGCCGCCGAAGAAGGACGGTGGCTCGCCGATCACTGGATACATTATCGAGGCGAAGAAACGCTACGGACCTTGGGAGGTAGCCGCCACTGTTCCTGGAAACCAGACAACCGCTACTGTTCCTAACTTGACCGAGGGAGAGGAATACGAATTCAGGGTCGTCGCGGTCAACAAGGCCGGTAATGGAGAACCGAGTGACGCGTCCACGCCACAAGTGGCCAAGGCTCGCTTCTGCGCGCCACACTTCGACAAAACCCTGCTCGCGGACAAAACAGTCAAGGCTGGACAGAGAATCCAATACGAGATTCCCATCGAGGCAGCGCCGAAACCGACAGTCGAATGGCAGATCAACGGCAAGGTCGTACATCCGAACGACCATATCGATATCCAAGTATTACACAACAGGGTCATATTAGACATTCCATTCTCCGTCCGCGCCGACGGAGGCGTTTACAAACTGACCATCAAGAACGACTTAGGCGTGTGCTCAGCGACCGCTCAAGTCACCGTACTAGACAAGCCCGCGAGACCAGAGAAGCCTCTCGTTGTCTCTGACGTCACTAAGGACTCTTGCTCGCTATCCTGGAAGGTACCGCTTGACGATGGCGGCTCACCGATCCTCCACTACGTCATTGAGAAGATGGATCTGACCCGTGGCACTTGGTCCGATGCTGGTATGAGCACATATCTGTCGCACCAAGTCACCAGGCTTATACACATGAAGGAATACCTGTTCAGAGTGAGCGCTGTGAACGCTATAGGACAGTCGGAGCCTTTGGAGCTAGATCGCGCTATCACGGCTAAGAATGAGTTCGATGAACCGACCGCCCCAGGCAAGCCTGAAGCTACTGACTGGAGCAAGAACCACGTTGACCTTCAATGGACGACGCCGAAGTCAGACGGTGGCTCTCCCATCACTGGCTACATCGTCCAGAAGAAAGAAAAGGGCAGCCCCTACTGGGTGAACGCTGCTCACGTTCCTTCGAACAAAAACAAAGCCACCGTCCCTGACCTAACTGAGGGTCAGGACTACGAGTTCAGGGTCATCGCCGTCAACAAGGCTGGACAATCCGAGCCTTCTGAGCCTTCCGACATCATCACAGCGAAGGACAGATTCGTTGCGCCTAAGATCCTCACGCCGCTCAAAGAGATCAGGATCAAGGCTGGCCTCATCTTCCATTTGGACGTCGACTTCATCGGAGAACCTATTCCGGAAGTCACATGGACGTGCAACAGCAAACCCGTGCTCACAAACGAGAGGACGACAGTGACGTCAGTTGGTCACCACACGATTATTCACACTGTCAACTGCAAGCGTTCCGACGCTGGCAAATATCATCTGTCGCTGAAGAACGACTCAGGTTCCGACGAAGGTAACTTCGAGCTGATAGTCCTGGATGTACCCGGACCACCGGAGGCACCATTTGAATATGAAGAGATCACGGCTCAGTCCGTCACTCTATCATGGAAACCGCCCAAGGACAATGGTGGTAGTGAATTGACTGCTTACGTCATTGAGAAGCGCGATTTGACACATGGAGGTGGCTGGGTACCGGCGGTACCTCACATTAACCCTAAGTTTAACCACGCCACTGTACCACGATTGGCTGAAGGAACCAAGTACGAATTCAGAGTATTTGCTGAGAACTTGCAAGGACGCTCTGAGCCGCTTGTGACCGATAGACCAGTGGTTGCTAAGAACCAGTACACTGTTCCTGGTAAACCTGGCAAACCAGAGCTGGTCTCTGCTGATAAGGATCACATCAAGGTCAGGTGGTCACCACCTATCTCCAACGGAGGATCAAACATCCTTGGTTACGACGTCGAGAGGAGAGACAAGGCTACTGGCCGGTGGATCAAATTGAACAAGGATCCAGTCAGGACCAACGACTATGAGGACGATAGGGTACAGGAAGGTCACCAGTACGAATACAGGGTGTCCGCGGTCAACGCCGCCGGACCTGGTCAGCCTTCCGACCCGTCCAACATGTTCGTCGCCAAACCTATGAAGGAGAAGCCAAAACTCTATCTGGACCATCTCATTGGCCGCAAGATCAAAGTACGCGCCGGCGAGCCTATCAATGTAAACATTCCAATCACTGGTGCGCCTACACCAACCATCTCATGGACCAAGGGTTCTATATCTCTGCTACCATCGTACAGACTGTCCACGGAAACCAAGAACGATGAGACCAAGCTGAGCATTGAGAAGTCCACGAGAGACGACGCTGGCAAATACACTATTACAGCATCTAACGCTCATGGTAAAGACTCTGCCGATATTGAGGTCATTGTTGTCGACAAGCCAGGCATTCCTAAAGGACCTCTGCTTACTACCCCAGTCACTCACGACACGGTCAGCCTATCCTGGCAGCCACCCACAGATGATGGTGGTAGCGAGATCACCGGATACGTCGTCGAGGTCGCAGAATACGGAGTCAACGACTGGCGAACGGTCGCTGGTTTCTGCCCGAAATGCTCTTTCGCCGTCAAGAACCTCACCGAAGGCAAGAAATACGTGTTCAGAGTGCGCGCTGAGAACCTCTACGGAGTCTCCGACCCGTTGGAGTCGAAGCCTACAGTGGCCAAGTCGCCGTTCGACCCGCCAGACGCGCCAGAAACGCCAAGGATTACCGGATACAGCGCCAACAGTTGCGCTCTCGAATGGGACCCGCCTAAAAACTGCGGCGGCAAACCTGTTTCTGGATATTACGTCGAGAAACGCGAGCGCGGCGGCGAATGGGTCAAGGTTAACAACTACCCCACACCTAACACGTGCTACACTGTCTCTGATCTCCGCGAGGGCAACCGCTACGAGTTCAGAGTCATCGCGGTCAACGAGGCCGGTCCAGGCAAACCTAGCAAGCCTACTGAACCTATCACAGCTGAGACGCAGAGGCTTAAGCCCAGCGCGCCTGAAGCGCCCAAACCAGACAGAGTCACCAAGGACTCAGTTACACTGTCGTGGAGACCGCCGAAGAGTGATGGCGGCTCCAAAATCAAGGGCTACATCATCCAACAGAAGGGCAAGGGCGACAAGGACTGGAAGGACGTCAATGACGTACCCATCCCGAGCCTCGTTCACACCGTACCTAAACTCAAGGAAGGAGACGAGTATCAATTCAGGGTCATTGCTGTCAACGAGGTCGGCCGCTCGGACCCGAGCAAGCCTACCAGTGACATCACCATCGCTGAACAGGCGAATAAACCACACATGGATCTCGGCGGAGTCAGAGATATCACGGTCAGAGCTGGAGAAGACTTCTCCATCCACGTACCGTACACCGGCTTCCCGCAACCAACAGCGTCCTGGTTCATGGAAGACAACCTCCTCGACGTCGAAGGCGATTCTAGAATATTCCAGAAGATCACGCCAGATTCCGCATCGCTTGTCGTCAAGAACGCAAAGAGGTCCGACGGAGGACAGTACAGGCTACAGCTGCGTAATCCATCCGGATACGACACAGCAACTATCAACGTGCGTGTCCTCGACAGGCCCGGCAAACCGGAGAATCTCCGGGCCGACGAATTCGAGGGCGAAGCTCTCACGCTATACTGGAACCCACCAAAGGACAACGGAGGCGGCGAGATCACGAACTACGTCGTCGAGAAACGCGAAGCCAGGACCGCTAACTGGACGAAGGTGTCCGGCTACGTCACGACTCCGTTCTTCCGCGTGAAGAACTTGAACGTAGGCAGGGATTACGAGTTTAGAGTCATGGCTGAGAACCAGTACGGACAGTCTGATCCAGCGCAGACAACTGAGCCTATCAAGGCGAGACATCCGTTCGATCCACCGGGCGCTCCTGGAGCGCCGCGTCCCGTCGAAACCACAGAAACCTCTATTACAATCACTTGGACGAAACCACGCCATGATGGCGGCTCGCCCATTACAGGTTATGTCGTAGAGAAGCGACTGATAACCGAAGATAAATGGACGAAGGCGTCGCACGCTCACGTTCCCGACACGACCCTGAAAGTCACCGGTCTTATTGAGAACCAGCAGTACGAGTTCAGGGTTGCCGCGATCAACGCGGCCGGACAAGGGCCGTACTCTCAGAGCTCTGACGTGATCAGGGCCTGTGCGCCGCCTAATTCGCCGAAGATCACAAGCGACCTCAGCCTCAGGGATATCACCGTTATCGCGGGTGAAGAGATCAAGATCACCGTGCCCTTCACTGGCAACCCTAGGCCGAAGGTGAGTGACATCAGTCATGCTACTTTCATATTCCGAGTCCGATAGTACTTATTATTTGAAATGTCTTTTAAAATAATTTGCATTGGGACAGAGTTGTATTTATTTTGAACTGTTCGTTTTCTAAAACGAATCAATTTCAGTTATTTTCTACTCTATTTGATCCAAATTTGTCATTGCTAACAATATGGGTAGGATTCCGAAAATGTCAAACACGTGTTACTAAATGTCCGATATCTGGTCGTAAGAGCTTATACTCCAACTCTCGTATAAGGGCATTTTAATGAAATACGATTAAAACTTTGACAATACAAACGTGTTAAAAAGCTTTGCACGGATCTGACCGCAAATTGAAATTGAAGCTTTAAAAGGCATTTCTAAGCTCTTAAGCTGCAGCGATTTGGCTGTCATCGAATTGGGAATACATGGACTGAAAACAGTCTTTTTTTAGTTGCACTAATAGTACACGTTTTACTTATTCATGATTTTTTTGCCGGATTTTAAAACACTCCATCCCCTCAGGTATCATGGTTCGTGAACAACGAAGAGGTGTTCCCAGACAACAGGCTCCGTTTCGTGTCGTCTGACTTCGACACCGTGTTCTACAACTCGTCCGCCAAGCGGTCCGACACCGGGTCTTACACTATCCAGCTGATTAACAGCGAGGGCTCGGATAGCGCTACTTGCAGGGTGAGTTCTACATATACAACCTTACAGTCATTGTCCGCGATGTAATGTAGCTGACCTCAAGTAGATGAAGCCGACCCCAAGTAGATGTACAGCATGGTTATGACTAATGACTATACTGCCGTGATTCTTAAAAAGGCAGTCAAATATTGAAATTATATGAAATGTGTATGAAAAAGACTGCCTTTTAAAAAAGCATGGCAGTATATTGCGATAGTCTTATTAAATGAAACATTATTAGTTCAGTTTAAGCAATGAAGAAACCATATTTTCAATAATTGAAACAAGCAATTTTTTTTTATAAATGTGGTCGGACTGCAAAAACTGCCAGGCTAAGGTGAGGCCGATCAAGACATAGGTCAACAAGTTTAATTTAGCTATTATAATCCGTTTTTTTTATTCCATTTTTCGATGACGTAAAATGCAGCTGTCACGTGGTACCACAAATTCGGTCGGACACAGGAACCTGCCAACACTGGATTTGGCCGACCATTTTTTTTTACTGCCCTCAAAGGCAGCTATCCTACCATACGAGTTTCATTCTACTTTTCGATGACGTTTTTTTCGATGAATTTTTGTACAACTTTTTGCCATTTGCGCAAAATTTGCCAAGTTAAGCCGCGGTCGACTAAGAGCAGTTGAAGTGACTAAAAGTCAGCTACCCCTACAGAGTAGGCATTTTCTATTTTTTTATCATGTAGGGTTTCTTGCAGTCGGCCACCGGACTATGATGCTCTGTAACATTTATGACGTGTAAATAAATCTGAATCATGCTATTTGATTGTGTCAATTTTTAATGAGAAGCCCGGAAGCTTTTTAACTCACTACGCCTTGATGATTTTTTATACAAATGTATTAAACCATTCAGTGTTCTCTGAAACGAGAACATGGTATTACCAGCAATCCTCACCTAACTTTAACCGTCTACCCTCAGGTATTGGTGGTGGACCGTCCATCCCCGCCGCAAGCCCCGCTGGAGGCGTCAGACATCACTCCAGACACCTGCACGCTGAGCTGGAAGCCTCCGCTAGACGACGGCGGCTGCCCGATCACCAACTACGTTGTCGAGAAGATGGACAACAACGGAGTAAGTAGCCTGAGCAAAACGGTGTTGCGGAACGATCTAATAGAACTTTTTAATTATAAAACTTCTCTAGACTAAATCAGCGGGGGGGGGGTCTACCCACTTTTCCCCTTCGGTACGTGATCGCTTCTCAAGAACCTGTCTAATATGAACTTACTCTTTCTCCAGGTTTGGGGAAAGATTTCATCGTTCGTCCGCAACTGCCATTACAACGTGATGGGGCTGGAACCGAACCGCAAGTACACGTTCCGCGTGCGCGCAGAGAACCAGTATGGAGTGTCTGACCCGCTCACCATGGACGACTATATTACTGCCAAGGTTGGTTAAACTTTCATTCTAATTAGATTATACAATACATAGCTTTCCCGAGTCAGGAATGAATTATGTCAGTCATTTCCTCGCGGACGATAACTTGCAAGATGCCTTAAAGAGTTGCATCATGAAGCATCGTGAACGTCAGCTGACCGTTGCTAGGTTGACCAGCGCAGAGTCCCAAACATGTAGAGCAAAATTATATAATTACGGCGAAGGCGGTAAGTGAAGCGAAAGATACTACAATATTAAATGATAGTCTTTCAATATAATTTTTAAATATTTTTTTGGAGTTTGTAATTAAAATTTTGCATGTTGGCCATTTATGAGCATTATCTCTCTAAAAACCGATCGTTCTCTTAGAACTATGTTGAATAACTTGTAACTAGCCCTAGCACAGGCCTCTGTCTTTTTGGGCTGTTACCGCACACTGTCTTTAAACACTTGTCTGAACCATTATTTAGACTTATGAATAGTGATATAAGCTTGATGTAAAAATTTGTTAACAAATAAATAAAATAAATAAATAAATAAATAAATAAAGTAGAATCTTGAGCGTAACTAGGAATTCAAGTGTACGCCCAAGACGGAAATATTTTTTCGACCGAGTATTAGTTTTGATGAGGAAAAATAAAAAATTTAAATATTTCATTGGAGAGACAGCCCAAAAAAATGTCGCCCTTTTCTGATGCTATTCAGAGAATAAAAGTACAATTTTGATGCCTCATTTGGGGCCAAAAATAATTCTGATCTGAGCTGTTAATTGTCATTTTCTCCCAATGTATAATCCAATATCCAAAAGAAAAAAAAGTCTGCCGACTTTATTGCATTGATGCTGCGCCTGTTCTAAAAGTCATGATGTAAGATTATTTAAAGTATATTTCGTCCACAGTTCCCCTTCACGATACCCGACCCGCCCGGCGCGCCCCGCGTCACCGACTGGGACGGCTCGACGGCGACGCTCGTGTGGGACCGCCCGCGCTCCGACGGCGGCGCGCGCATACAGGGCTACAAGCTAGAGTTCCGCGACGTCAGGGACAATGTGTGGAACAGCGCGGATTATCTCGTCAAGGACTGTCACTACCAGGTCAGTCAACAGCTGCCCACGTCATCCTGGCATGCCCTGGGGTGGCTGAATACCGGGCAAAGCACCGAGCATCGCCGGGGTCACTACCAAGGGTCGTGGGCAAACACCCTTGCCAGACAAAGAATCAATTGCTTTGGTAATGGCTATCCGCAACCCAAGAAATTCAAGGTGCTCCCGGTGAACTGTATCATCCGTTTTGTGGAAATGATGGAGCAAGCCTGGGAGCAGGCATAAAGGAGAGGGCAAATGCACAAAAGATCCCACTGGGTCGAAGTGCATTCGAAAGGGCCCTCACCTAGATAAGATAAGGGTCGTCGGCAACATAAGGTGTTTGCTAGACTTCCTGGTAGAACTAGGTTGGCACGAATAGTAGGGCCAACAATTTATACGCAACATATGCCCACTTATGAAGTCGAGTTGCGGAAACGCGGCCCGCGAATACCTATAACCTACCAGGTGAGTAGACTTGTCATGATACGTCGTTCTCAGGGCTCAACCAATACAGGGTTTGAAGCTCGAGTTCCGTGACGTCCGGGACAATGTTTACAGATCAGTAGTGTCATGATACATCGCTCCCAGCTCCAATAGAATCTACGTCATTTATTTAGTAACACAAACTACCCACTGCAGCCCACAAGATTTCACTTCTAGCCCGTCTCTTTCTTCCACGCATCTCTTTCGACTAGCCTAATCCACCAGAACAAAATTTATTTGATATGTAATCCAGAGGTAAACCATCTAAGGAACGAGGTGTGACTAAAATCATTGTCGAGTCAGAACCTCAGTCAGACAGTCAACAACTCCAATTTACTTTATGAAGAGCTATAGTCGTATACTTGTATCTGTTCAGGCAAATACATATTTCAACCCATCATGTAAAAACTGTTTTGAGAGTTTTGTGATTTTCAATCGTCTTTATTACAGTTAATAATAATTTACGAAGAGAATAAAACACTTAACTGACTTATAATTTATTTATTTATTTTATTTTATTTAATACTTAAACATCTTTCTCAGGCATACAACCTCGAAGCGGGATGCGAGTACGAATTCCGCGTCCGCGCCAAGAACGCCGCTGGCTTCAGCAAATATTCCGCCAGCTCGCAACGGTTCAAGGTCAAGCCTCTTGCGGGTCCTCCTGGACCTCCGAGGGCACCTCGCGTGGTCCGCGTGGGCAAGAACTATGTGGACCTCAGCTGGGATCCACCGTCGAACGATGGAGGTGAGTTACACAACTGTTGTTGTTAGACAACTGGCGCAGTTGGTAGGATAATGCAATGAATATCGCTATTGACACCCTATGTTAATATATCGTATAAGAAATACATTTAGGTGACGTAGGCTCACGGTCTTCTCTCCCTCTCACTGAGCATAAGCGTGAGCGAGATGGAAGTGCGTGTTAGGAAGCGCGGTTATCATGTTTTTTAATTTAAATTTATTGTGCGCTTAAATAAATAAAAAAGCAAAAGCTAAGTTCCTTCAAACATGATATTGCCGATTTTTAGAACAAATTTAAATATGTTTTTGTTTAGCTTTTGTGCATAATTTGTTACGAATTTTTAAGTGTATTTTAGACCTATATTCGTGATTTTTTTCTATGGAGCGAAAATCAAAAACTCAGGATTCGAATAGCTAAAGTCCCTCGAGAAAGGCTTCAAAATGGCTAATTAAATTTAGGGCAGCTGTATCCAAATAAGCGCTACGAATTTTAAAAATTCTGACCTGAGCCAACGTCGCCTTAAGAAAAAAATAGCCAAATCGTTAATAAAAAGTGTTTTAATGCATTAAAACAAATAGTTGGCAAAAAATCGTTAGGCAAGTGACATATGCTCGCTACTCATAACAACCACGACCGCTCTAACAAGAAAGTATCGACCAAGAAGAATTACTGACAAACTGGCGCAATCAAAACAGCTCTAACAAAAAAACCTTGAAAATGCATTAAACCGCTAGAGCTAATTTGCATTAAATAAATGACTGCTTATTTAACCCGTTTTGCGACATTTTAGGTGCTCTTTTTGCAATAGCAAACATTTATTTTCTCTAGGCTAGGCTAGGGCTTTACTCATTTTATTTAAATTTTCCAAGAAAGGGGTTAATGGAATTTCTCGCCTGAACGGCCGTTATCCAATATGTTGTGTTTCAATCTGACTTGTCTCCAGGATCTCGCATCACCGGCTACATCATCGAGCGTCGCGACGTGGGTGACAGCGTGTGGGTTAAGTGCAACGACTACAATGTCGCCGACACCACATTCACTGCGATGAAGCTCATCGAGAAGGCTGATTACGAGTTCAGGATTATCGCCGTTAACTCTGCTGGTAAGTGACAGTCGTATGTTTTGTCTGAGTGGACGGTAGTTGAATGCTGAGCGTTGCGTGGATTCAAATGAGTGATCAAGACAAAAAAACTTCGTTGTCGGTAGAAATACTGTTTTCCCCTGTCTTCCATCGTACCGCATCAGCATACTATGTATAATGACATCTTTGATTTGGAGAAAAATTTGGGATAATTTCACTTCAAAATCTTAGTGGGAGACTGATCAGAGTCAGTGTAGTCAGACTTTTGACCGAAACATGAGCAAAATAAATATTTGAATTTATAATGATTTACGAAGAGTTCATACACCTGATTCAAAAGATTTTGTATTTTTTTATTTTTATCTCACAAAAACTTAAACGCTAGTTTTACAAAATATGTTCCGCCAAACTGAGGACAGTTTGTTGGCGGAAAATACGCTCGTTACCACTGTTGTTTTTATCCGAACTACTTACATTAACCCTAATAAACTAAACCAGGAAAAAGCGTTCCTACAAATAACTACATCATTTATTTAAGTAAAGTAAGTATACCTCGGTTACGCAACACGTCATGCCTTAATTTAAATCTTTCCGTGCCAGGAGCTCGCTAGGTGGGCGTGATTTTCGTAGCCGTTTTCCTTTACAAAGCGGAAATACGAGCTTATCGCTACAAAATCCTTGGCACCGAATGTTTTAAGAATGATTTGTGCATTTCTTCTTATCACTTCGTCTGACTAAACACTGATCGATAGAGACGAAAACAAAAACCCTTAAGGGATTTGCCACACTGGATGCGTTCTGCGGTCAGGTCACCTTTGACAAAAACAAAGGTGACCTGACCGCATCCAGTGTGCAAATCCATAAATCCTTCAGCGCTGACAGTGTCAAAGTAGCCATCACGTTAGTCTTACATTATGTTATCTTATGCAGGAAAATCCGAGCCATCATCATGCACAACCCCAGTCCGCACTGGCGAAGAGATCGGTGGCACCAAGCCCGAATGGGTGAAGATGATGCCCCCGCACATGTGCGCGCCGCTCGGCCGCCCGTTCACACTGGAGTGTGTGGCCACCGGGAACCCCGTGCCCACGGGCCGCTGGTTGAGGAACGGCAGAGAGATTGTCTTGGGAACCAGGTACGTAAAGATTGGACACACTGACTTATCTCGTGTCAATTAGGTTCATTGCTACTGGTGGTTCGATAAGACATGGCAAGGAGTTAGTACTGGGGACTAGGTGCATACTTCACATGTTAGGTCTATCGTCAATGTTTGACCGAGGGCAAAGAGATCGTGCTAGGAACAACATACTGGCCAAGTTTGGTCAGCCATCAACATCAGTAGATTAATCAGACAGAAATTAAAATATGCTGCTTTACATACATTTTGGTATATAAATAATTGATGTTTTGACCGAACAAAGACATACCTACTACACTACTACATTTAATAAACTTTTCAAACACTCTTTTACCCATAAAGCTATATCTAACCTCAATCACTACAATTAAGATTAAGAAAGCGATGTATTCATTGTTTTTGTAACTAATTATTTTAAAGATTGTTGTGGAACAGAAGACCATTCATCGCGATATTCCAGCAATTTCTTTGCTCTTCGCAAACTTACAGCCCTTGTTATTTGACAGATTCATCGCGGAGTCCCGCGAAGGCGTACTGAAACTGAACATTCTAGAAGCTACAGACGCCGACGAGGGTGACTACACGTGCGAGGCCGTCAACAACATCGGCTTCATCTACTGCACGGGACACCTGAAGATCGGAAGTGAGTATCACAGACGGACAGATGCAAAACTGCTCCAAGCAACCTAAACATAGAGAGAGTTTTCTCATGTAGGCTATGTAGCAAGAGTCCTCTCCTGCACTGCGCTAAAACTATCCGAACATAGACAAGGGAGAGTAAAAACATCAAAACATTTTGGTGAAATATATGATATTTTTTTTTTTTTTTTTATTTTTTATTTTTTTTTTTTATTTATATTAACTATACGTCTATCATTACAGTCTCCCAATGCGATAGCGTAGCAAATTATTAACATAACATATATTTATAGGGTATTACATAATTCTAAGTTTCACAATAACATAACACATACAAAGTAACTTTGGTGAATTCATTCAAAGAGCAGTGGAATACATCAACCCTCGTAGCAACTAGATTGAGCGTGCGCAGAGCCCTTGTCCTGAATATACTATGTAATCAATGCAACCATATTTAAATTACCTATTGTTTTACATGGGTCTAACGCGATTTTTATTTACCCTTATTTCTGACGTTTCGACACGGGTTGCAATGGGTAACCGCCGAATTTCCAAAAAGCAGTGCAATTTGCTGCAGTATAATTTTGATAGAAATTATGTGTACTGGTAAGTAGGTTATGCAAGGCTCGGATAAGTTAGCTTCTTTGCTATCCCTCTAATTAACGAGGCACATCCCAACTTGATAGGAAACTTGCTTTCCTAGGTAATATAAGGCCTAGCATCTTTGATTAGAGGATTGTTTGATTAGACGAGCCGAGCACGAGCGGATCCCTTGTGGGCGTCGTCGTTTGCGGCTCAAGTGTGGACTTACAGCTAACGTAACCACACTTGAGCCGCAAACGACGGCGCCCACAAGGGCTCCGCTCGTGCTCGGCTTGTCTAGCGTGGAGCGGGCTTAAGAAGTTTTAATCAAGAGCAAAGGGAAGGAATTAGGCGAATAAAGGATCGCTTTACAAAAAGGTTTAAAACAGACATAAGTACTTAACAAGTAAAAACAATTGTAATCCAATCTTTCTCCCCAGACCCGCCGCGCATCACTCGCATGCCAGGCGACTTGCACCTGCCAGAGCACGACAACACCAAGATAAAGATCCTGTACACGGGCGACCAGCCCGCTGACGTCACGCTCACTAAGGACGGCCATAAGGTGTCGGAGTCGCAGCACCTCAAGTTCACCGTGTTCGATGACTACATACTCATATTCATTAAGGATATTAGCAAGGATGATATGGGTGAGTACTTACGTCGGACTCAAAACGACTTTAGGGTCCGCAACGCCTGCGAGTCCCCTGGAATTGCAAGCATCCATAGGAGAGAGAGTTTTAACCGGAAGCTATGGGGGATTAGCGTTAAACTAAACTCTTGGGGCTTGGTACATCTTTTTTGTACTTTTCCAGCAGCTTATTCTCACGAAACTAACATTTTTACTTCTTTTCAGGCACATACAAGATCACAATCAAGAACAACTCCGGCGAGACCTCAGACACGTTCTCCGTGACCGTGACAGGCCTGCCCGGCCCGCCACAGGACCTGGTACCGAGCGACGTGTCCAAGCACTCGTGCACGCTGTCGTGGAGGCCGCCGAGCTACGACGGCGGCATGCCGGTCACGCACTACGTCGTCGAGCGGAACGATACGGCCGGTGAGTGTACACGACACAGTCTTAGCTGGCTAGACCTGACACGTTCTCCGTGGCCGTGACAGGCCTGCCCGGCCCGCCACAGGACCTGGTACCGAGCGACGTGTCCAAGCACTCGTGCACGCTGTCGTGGAGGCCGCCGAGCTACGACGGCGGCATGCCGGTCACGCACTACGTCGTCGAGCGGAACGATACGGCCGGTGAGTGTACACGACACAGTCTTAGCTGGCTAGACCTGACACGTTCTCCGTGGCCGTGACAGGCCTGCCCGGCCCGCCACAGGACCTGGTACCGAGCGACGTGTCCAAGCACTCGTGCACGCTGTCGTGGAGGCCGCCGAGCTACGACGGCGGCATGCCGGTCACGCACTACGTCGTCGAGCGGAACGATACGGCCGGTGAGTGTACACGACACAGTCTTAGCTGGCTAGACCTGACACGTTCTCCGTGGCCGTGACAGGCCTGCCCGGCCCGCCACAGGACCTGGTACCGAGCGACGTGTCCAAGCACTCGTGCACGCTGTCGTGGAGGCCGCCGAGCTACGACGGCGGCATGCCGGTCACGCACTACGTCGTCGAGCGGAACGATACGGCCGGTGAGTGTACACGACACAGTCTTAGCTGGCTAGACCTGACACGTTCTCCGTGGCCGTGACAGGCCTGCCCGGCCCGCCACAGGACCTGGTACCGAGCGACGTGTCCAAGCACTCGTGCACGCTGTCGTGGAGGCCGCCGAGCTACGACGGCGGCATGCCGGTCACGCACTACGTCGTCGAGCGGAACGATACGGCCGGTGAGTGTACACGACACAGTCTTAGCTGGCTAGACCTGACACGTTCTCCGTGGCCGTGACAGGCCTGCCCGGCCCGCCACAGGACCTGGTACCGAGCGACGTGTCCAAGCACTCGTGCACGCTGTCGTGGAGGCCGCCGAGCTACGACGGCGGCATGCCGGTCACGCACTACGTCGTCGAGCGGAACGATACGGCCGGTGAGTGTACACGACACAGTCTTAGCTGGCTAGACCTGACACGTTCTCCGTGGCCGTGACAGGCCTGCCCGGCCCGCCACAGGACCTGGTACCGAGCGACGTGTCCAAGCACTCGTGCACGCTGTCGTGGAGGCCGCCGAGCTACGACGGCGGCATGCCGGTCACGCACTACGTCGTCGAGCGGAACGATACGGCCGGTGAGTGTACACGACACAGTCTTAGCTGGCTAGACCTGACACGTTCTCCGTGGCCGTGACAGGCCTGCCCGGCCCGCCACAGGACCTGGTACCGAGCGACGTGTCCAAGCACTCGTGCACGCTGTCGTGGAGGCCGCCGAGCTACGACGGCGGCATGCCGGTCACGCACTACGTCGTCGAGCGGAACGATACGGCCGGTAAGTGTACACGACACAGTCTTAGCTGGCTAGACCTGACACGTTCTCCGTGGCCGTGACAGGCCTGCCCGGCCCGCCGCAGGAGTACCAAACCGACAAAACTTGTTAAAAAGGCGCCTCGTCCTCGATCAAACCGTCTCCAGTGTAAGACTCATAAAAATATACAACGCTGCTGCTTTATAACAACGGATCTTAGAACGCAGTCTCCGACGAGACGAAGTCAGAACAAGTTTTTTTGTAGGTAAAATAAAACAGCGGGACTTGTGCCTTTACAGATGATTGCAACCGTAATACCACCATCACTTACTTTACTTGATTTAGTCGTGTGTTACTTAGGGTGTCCATACTTAGAACCACCTAAGATGCACTATTGATGGCAAGAGGCCTGCAAATCTTTCTTTCTACCCGACTGCCTCAAAAGGAGGGCTACATGGACAAGATTAATTCTAATTCACGGGCAACAGTCCGAAAAGCTTGTTGGATTTTGGCATATGATATGTCGTTGCATTCCTGTTAATCGGGGGAGAGACAGGTTGTAATTCTAACGAGCCTAAACTCGATGGGGTTGTGTCGTTTTATTGCGGAGTTCCTATGGCCAACTTCCTGCTCCAGTATCAGATCAGCTCCAAGTCATCATAATATTGCATTGTCATGCGATATACATATACATGCAAAATTTCAGCTCAATAGGGAATATTACTGCAATGTTCTGCCGCCAGAGGCAGCACTACCACTAATAGTAAACCACTATAGGAATATAGGGATTCACACATACATGCACAATTGATTGTCAAATGAGTGACTAGGATGCTTTCATAGACAATACCGCAAGTGGGAATGAGATACAATGTCAACGCTGCTAGTGTTGCCACCTACGAAGAGTTTTGCGTAATGTTCCCTATTGAATAACGGGAAGTGACTGAAAAATGGATTACAAAATGTCAAAAACTGTTTGGTTTGTTGAAAACTCTTTACTAAGTTACTGACTGTATCCTCTTCCTCAGGCACCGCCTGGATCACCATCGCCTCGTCCGTCCGCGACACACGCTTCACCGTGCAGGGACTGACGGAGGGCCAGGAGTACAACTTCCGCGTGCACGCCGCCAACGAGAACGGCGTCGGGCCCGCCTGCGACGCCGCCAACCCCATCAGGGTCAGTACTCTTCCTCAGGCACCGCCTGGATCACCATCGCCTCGTCCGTCCGCGACACACGCTTCACCGTGCAGGGACTGACGGAGGGCCAGGAGTACAACTTCCGCGTGCACGCCGCCAACGAGAACGGCGTCGGGCCCGCCTGCGACGCCGCCAACCCCATCAGGGTCAGTACTCTTCCTCAGGCACCGCCTGGATCACCATCGCCTCGTCCGTCCGCGACACACGCTTCACCGTGCAGGGACTGACGGAGGGCCAGGAGTACAACTTCCGCGTGCACGCCGCCAACGAGAACGGCGTCGGGCCCGCCTGCGACGCCGCCAACCCCATCAGGGTCAGTACTCTTCCTCAGGCACCGCCTGGATCACCATCGCCTCGTCCGTCCGCGACACACGCTTCACCGTGCAGGGACTGACGGAGGGCCAGGAGTACAACTTCCGCGTGCACGCCGCCAACGAGAACGGCGTCGGGCCCGCCTGCGACGCCGCCAACCCCATCAGGGTCAGTACTCTTCCTCAGGCACCGCCTGGATCACCATCGCCTCGTCCGTCCGCGACACACGCTTCACCGTGCAGGGACTGACGGAGGGCCAGGAGTACAACTTCCGCGTGCACGCCGCCAACGAGAACGGCGTCGGGCCCGCCTGCGACGCCGCCAACCCAATCAGGGTCAGTACTCTTCCTCAGGCACCGCCTGGATCACCATCGCCTCGTCCGTCCGCGACACACGCTTCACCGTGCAGGGACTGACGGAGGGCCAGGAGTACAACTTCCGCGTGCACGCCGCCAACGAGAACGGCGTCGGGCCCGCCTGCGACGCCGCCAACCCCATCAGGGTCAGTACTCTTCCTCAGGCACCGCCTGGATCACCATCGCCTCGTCCGTCCGCGACACACGCTTCACCGTGCAGGGACTGACGGAGGGCCAGGAGTACAACTTCCGCGTGCACGCCGCCAACGAGAACGGCGTCGGGCCCGCCTGCGACGCCGCCAACCCCATCAGGGTCAGTACTCTTCCTCAGGCACCGCCTGGATCACCATCGCCTCGTCCGTCCGCGACACACGCTTCACCGTGCAGGGACTGACGGAGGGCCAGGAGTACAACTTCCGCGTGCACGCCGCCAACGAGAACGGCGTCGGGCCCGCCTGCGACGCCGCCAACCCCATCAGGGTCAGTACTCTTCCTCAGGCACCGCCTGGATCACCATCGCCTCGTCCGTCCGCGACACACGCTTCACCGTGCAGGGACTGACGGAGGGCCAGGAGTACAACTTCCGCGTGCACGCCGCCAACGAGAACGGCGTCGGGCCCGCCTGCGACGCCGCCAACCCCATCAGGGTCAGTACTCTTCCTCAGGCACCGCCTGGATCACCATCGCCTCGTCCGTCCGCGACACACGCTTCACCGTGCAGGGACTGACGGAGGGCCAGGAGTACAACTTCCGCGTGCACGCCGCCAACGAGAACGGCGTCGGGCCCGCCTGCGACGCCGCCAACCCAATCAGGGTCAGTACTCTTCCTCAGGCACCGCCTGGATCACCATCGCCTCGTCCGTCCGCGACACACGCTTCACCGTGCAGGGACTGACGGAGGGCCAGGAGTACAACTTCCGCGTGCACGCCGCCAACGAGAACGGCGTCGGGCCCGCCTGCGACGCCGCCAACCCCATCAGGGTCAGTACTCTTCCTCAGGCACCGCCTGGATCACCATCGCCTCGTCCGTCCGCGACACACGCTTCACCGTGCAGGGACTGACGGAGGGCCAGGAGTACAACTTCCGCGTGCACGCCGCCAACGAGAACGGCGTCGGGCCCGCCTGCGACGCCGCCAACCCCATCAGGGTCAGTACTCTTCCTCAGGCACCGCCTGGATCACCATCGCCTCGTCCGTCCGCGACACACGCTTCACCGTGCAGGGACTGACGGAGGGCCAGGAGTACAACTTCCGCGTGCACGCCGCCAACGAGAACGGCGTCGGGCCCGCCTGCGACGCCGCCAACCCCATCAGGGTCAGTACTCTTCCTCAGGCACCGCCTGGATCACCATCGCCTCGTCCGTCCGCGACACACGCTTCACCGTGCAGGGACTGACGGAGGGCCAGGAGTACAACTTCCGCGTGCACGCCGCCAACGAGAACGGCGTCGGGCCCGCCTGCGACGCCGCCAACCCCATCAGGGTCAGTACTCTTCCTCAGGCACCGCCTGGATCACCATCGCCTCGTCCGTCCGCGACACACGCTTCACCGTGCAGGGACTGACGGAGGGCCAGGAGTACAACTTCCGCGTGCACGCCGCCAACGAGAACGGCGTCGGGCCCGCCTGCGACGCCGCCAACCCCATCAGGGTCAGTACTCTTCCTCAGGCACCGCCTGGATCACCATCGCCTCGTCCGTCCGCGACACACGCTTCACCGTGCAGGGACTGACGGAGGGCCAGGAGTACAACTTCCGCGTGCACGCCGCCAACGAGAACGGCGTCGGGCCCGCCTGCGACGCCGCCAACCCCATCAGGGTCAGTACTCTTCCTCAGGCACCGCCTGGATCACCATCGCCTCGTCCGTCCGCGACACACGCTTCACCGTGCAGGGACTGACGGAGGGCCAGGAGTACAACTTCCGCGTGCACGCCGCCAACGAGAACGGCGTCGGGCCCGCCTGCGACGCCGCCAACCCCATCAGGGTCAGTACTCTTCCTCAGGCACCGCCTGGATCACCATCGCCTCGTCCGTCCGCGACACACGCTTCACCGTGCAGGGACTGACGGAGGGCCAGGAGTACAACTTCCGCGTGCACGCCGCCAACGAGAACGGCGTCGGGCCCGCCTGCGACGCCGCCAACCCCATCAGGGTCAGTACTCTTCCTCAGGCACCGCCTGGATCACCATCGCCTCGTCCGTCCGCGACACACGCTTCACCGTGCAGGGACTGACGGAGGGCCAGGAGTACAACTTCCGCGTGCACGCCGCCAACGAGAACGGCGTCGGGCCCGCCTGCGACGCCGCCAACCCAATCAGGGTCAGTACTCTTCCTCAGGCACCGCCTGGATCACCATCGCCTCGTCCGTCCGCGACACACGCTTCACCGTGCAGGGACTGACGGAGGGCCAGGAGTACAACTTCCGCGTGCACGCCGCCAACGAGAACGGCGTCGGGCCCGCCTGCGACGCCGCCAACCCCATCAGGGTCAGTACTCTTCCTCAGGCACCGCCTGGATCACCATCGCCTCGTCCGTCCGCGACACACGCTTCACCGTGCAGGGACTGACGGAGGGCCAGGAGTACAACTTCCGCGTGCACGCCGCCAACGAGAACGGCGTCGGGCCCGCCTGCGACGCCGCCAACCCCATCAGGGTCAGTACTCTTCCTCAGGCACCGCCTGGATCACCATCGCCTCGTCCGTCCGCGACACACGCTTCACCGTGCAGGGACTGACGGAGGGCCAGGAGTACAACTTCCGCGTGCACGCCGCCAACGAGAACGGCGTCGGGCCCGCCTGCGACGCCGCCAACCCCATCAGGGTCAGTACCTCAGAGCATAGAATACTAGAGAGAGGACAAGCCGCCGGCGGCCGTGTCGCAGCTGTATGCTCAATGGGCATACACTGCCATACTGTGCACGCGTGCTGATCGCAGAGAATATTACGTTTTTTTCCCAAAATGCCTGATATGATGCGCGTTTATTGTCAAATAAGCGTGTAGGTATACAAGTGTGTGTGTTTTAGATGTGTGCGTGCTTTGTCTTGTCAATTACTTGGGCGTTGAGTGGGTTAATGTACTTGCGACAGGCTCACTCTATACAAATCGGCCGCCATGTCCGATCTCCTTATATTCATACATCTGTGGTCAGTACTCTTCACTCTTGACATAGATGTCGTCGTCATCATTTTCAGGTTTATTTAATCGTATCATCATCATCATATCAGCCGAAAGACGTCCACTGCTGGACATATGCCTCCCCCAAAGAGTACCACAATGGCCGGTCCTTCGCCACCCGCATCCAGCAGACTCCCGCGACCTTCATCATCATCATCAGTCCACCTTTTGGGAGGCCTTTAATCGTATGGAATACATTGTTTTGGCCTTTGAGTTTGTCACTCTTTAGTACCCACCCATGGGACACGTGCAGGTTTGTGGTAGGCAGCTCCTACGGACGCAAGTGACAGTTGTCCCCCCTTTGTCAAGTGAGTGGGCAACTCGACTGTTAGAGGTTCTTAAGCCGCCCGAAGGCCTCTAACTCGGCTTAACGACTACTGTCCTTAACAGCAGCCGGGTGCCTTCCAAAGCACGGAAGCGCTCATTTATAGTAACCACTCAAACAGGCGGTCACCCATCCAAAGACTGACTGCTGCCATCTTTGCTTATCCAACGTTTTCGTTCCCGACTCGTAGGCGCCGATGAACGCTTCATAGCCCAGCGAAATAAATCAAGTGTTGGTAGCAAGATTCACAACTCGCCGCCATCGCCATTCCTCTCTGACAGTCGCCTTGCTTATGGTTGCGTGTATTGATGCATCAACTGCAGCTTTAATCTGGTCTGTCCATCCCATTGGTGACCTGCCTCGCGGTATGGTGCCTCGACCTTTCTCTGGATCGCAAGTCGCTCGATAGCTACGTCTCCTCGACGACATAAGTGCCCGAAACACGTAGGGGGGTCATTCTTCAGATTTGTGACTGCGTCTAATTGACGCGACTCCATATAAAAAGACCCAACCGCAGACACGTTTCTCAAGAATGGCCCCAGGGTCAGTACTACCACAGTATAATGAACTACAATCAGTAGGCAAGCCTAATTCAACTTTAGAATTTACGCAGCCAAGCTCGCAGAGTGTATGTAGTTAGACTCTGGTATATTAAGGACCGTGTAACATCCAACTTTTCCCTTCCGATCGCGCTCAATTACGCAGTCACCTCTATTCGATTGTGAGTACAGTTAACCACAGAGAAACGTGACTCCCTTGCATAGAAGTTTGTTTACAGGGGGGGTCACGATTCTCTGCGGCTGACTGTACATTGAGATTACGGGTAGTGGAGTTTACAGAACTTGGCTAACCTTAAGGTCACCACAGACAAAGACTGTAGTGACAGGGAAAGTTCCAAGCGAATTCAATCTGAGATTCTGGGGTTTCCGCTTGGCACAGCGCCAATTTCCATTTAACAATCGAGTGCGTTGTTGCCTACCTCTGGATTTGGTCAGATGGTAGTTTCGTAAAACGATTGCCTGCGCCAAATCTTGGGATTAGATTCCTGTCCAGCTATGTTCCAGTTGCTTATTTAGAATGCTGATATTGATATTCAAAACTTGTCTCACAGGCTAAGGCGCCGTTTGACCCGCCGTCGGCTCCCGGCATCCCCAAGATCAAGGAGGTTGGAGGAGACTTCGTCCACCTGGAATGGGCGAAGCCTGAGAGCGACGGAGGCTCTAGGGTCCAAGGTAAATATTCGTACATTTCCAGGTTTGTTTATTTAGTCACTGAAGTTTGTCAAAATTATGAAATATAGCAATCGAAAAAAAACAATCGTATGTGTAAGGCACAACGAGCTGTGCACAATTTGCAGTTCTTTAGTTAAATAAAGCTTGTAGGGAGAATTGTAGATTACAAATGTGATTTTGGAAATGAGCTGATTTATATATCCTTTTTCAGACTAGGTATAAATCACGACCTTTTTCATACTACCTACTTTTATCAAATTCTGCCAAAATTAAATATACTAAAAGAATATTGCCCCCAAAAAGAAGCTTCAGTAGATTTGTCCAAATGCCAAGTCGGTTGAAGAATATTCTCTTCTGCTCTTAGTATTAAAATTAATCTTACCCTCAGGATACTGGATCGACAAGCGCGAGGTCGGCACGTCGACCTGGCAGCGCGTGAACCCAACTCTCGTCCTGCCCAACCAGTACAACTGTTCCAACCTGATCGAGGGTCGGCAGTACGAGTTCAGGGTCACCGCCGTGAACGAGGCCGGCCCCAGCCCGCCGTCCACCGCCAGCCAGGAGGTCAAGGTCGTCGACCCGCGAGGTGAGTCCTACCCAACCAGTACAACTGTTCCAACCTGATCGAGGGTCGGCAGTACGAGTTCAGGGTCACCGCCGTCAACGAGGCCGGCCCCAGCCCGCCGTCCACCGCCAGCCAGGAGGTCAAGGTTGTCGACCCGCGAGGTGAGTCCTACCCAACCAGTACAACTGTTCCAACCTGATCGAGGGTCGGCAGTACGAGTTCAGGGTCACCGCCGTCAACGAGGCCGGCCCCAGCCCGCCGTCCACCGCCAGCCAGGAGGTCAAGGTCGTCGACCCGCGAGGTGAGTCCTACCCAACCAGTACAACTGTTCCAACCTGATCGAGGGTCGGCAGTACGAGTTCAGGGTCACCGCCGTCAACGAGGCCGGCCCCAGCCCGCCGTCCACCGCCAGCCAGGAGGTCAAGGTCGTCGACCCGCGAGGTGAGTCCTACCCAACCAGTACAACTGTTCCAACCTGATCGAGGGTCGGCAGTACGAGTTCAGGGTCACCGCCGTCAACGAGGCCGGCCCCAGCCCGCCGTCCACCGCCAGCCAGGAGGTCAAGGTCGTCGACCCGCGAGGTGAGTCCTACCCAACCAGTACAACTGTTCCAACCTGATCGAGGGTTGGCAGTACGAGTTCAGGGTCACCGCCGTCAACGAGGCCGGCCCCAGCCCGCCGTCCACCGCCAGCCAGGAGGTCAAGGTCGTCGACCCGCGAGGTGAGTCCTACCCAACCAGTACAACTGTTCCAACCTGATCGAGGGTCGGCAGTACGAGTTCAGGGTCACCGCCGTCAACGAGGCCGGCCCCAGCCCGCCGTCCACCGCCAGCCAGGAGGTCAAGGTCGTCGACCCGCGAGGTGAGTCCTACCCAACCAGTACAACTGTTCCAACCTGATAGAGGGTCGGCAGTACGAGTTCAGGGTCACCGCCGTGAACGAGGCCGGCATCAGCCCGCCGTCCACCGCCAGCCAGGAGGTCAAGGTCGTCGACCCGCGAGGTGAGTCCTACCCAACCAGTACAACTGTTCCAACCTGATCGAGGGTCGGCAGTACGAGTTCAGGGTCACCGCCGTGAACGAGGCCGGCCCCAGCCCGCCGTCCACCGCCAGCCAGGAGGTCAAGGTCGTCGACCCGCGAGGTGAGTCCTACCCAACCAGTACAACTGTTCCAACCTGATCGAGGGTCGGCAGTACGAGTTTAGGGTCACCGCCGTCAACGAGGCCGGCCCCAGCCCGCCGTCCACCGCCAGCCAGGAGGTCAAGGTCGTCGACCCGCGAGGTGAGTCCTACCCAACCAGTACAACTGTTCCAACCTGATCGAGGGTCGGCAGTACGAGTTCAGGGTCACCGCCGTCAACGAGGCCGGCCCCAGCCCGCCGTCCACCGCCAGCCAGGAGGTCAAGGTCGTCGACCCGCGAGGTGAGTCCTACCCAACCAGTACAACTGTTCCAACCTGATCGAGGGTCGGCAGTACGAGTTCAGGGTCACCGCCGTCAACGAGGCCGGCCCCAGCCCGCCGTCCACCGCCAGCCAGGAGGTCAAGGTCGTCGACCCGCGAGGTGAGTCCTACCCAACCAGTACAACTGTTCCAACCTGATCGAGGGTCGGCAGTACGAGTTCAGGGTCACCGCCGTCAACGAGGCCGGCCCCAGCCCGCCGTCCACCGCCAGCCAGGAGGTCAAGGTCGTAGACCCGCGAGGTAAGTCCTACCCAACCAGTACAACTGTTCCAACCTGATCGAGGGTCGGCAGTACGAGTTGAGGGCCACCGCCGTCAACGTGGCCACAGCTTATAGCAGTTTATGTGACTGTACATAATTAGGCATTAAACCACTCGTGTTTAACGCCCTTCATTATGTACAGTCACATAAACTGTGCACGAGTGACGACTTCATCTTTGCATTTATGTACTCAAACGTGTACTGTTTCCAGCCGCGACTCCGCCCGAGATCGTGAAGCCGCTGAAGAACGCCAACTGCATCCAGTACCACAACGCCAAGTTCACTTGCACCATCACTGGGTTCCCCAAGCCGACCATCTCTTGGTACAAGGGTGAGTACACTTCATATTTATTTATTTATTTGATTGAGACAAGGAAGACCCATATTTTTATATATATTACAGACTAACATACATATTATCAATATAAACTTATTTAATACAAAAACACTATAACTACAATTTGTTACGCAACTTCGTGGTGTCAGGTAACCGAACGCAAAAACGCCGGATCTTCAGCCACTCTTCCTTAGTGAAGGTCGATAGATGGTCTGTTTGAACTCTCACACACCCACATGTTACTATGTTAATGATAATACCGACCAACTACTATTATACTATTAGAAGCCTGTTGTGTCCCACTGCTGCGCAAAGGCCTCCCCCCTCCGTTTCCAGACTTCGCGTTCCTGAGCAGTCTCTGGCCAATTCTGTAAAAAGGAGTCCAGCTTGTCTCGCCATCGCCGACGAGGTCTGCCACGTCTCCTTTTCGAGCTGTCGGGCTGCCAGTCAGTTGCAATCTTAGCCCAAAGCTCGCTCGGCATGCGGCTGACATGACCAGCCCAGTCCCATTTCAACTTAGCCGCTTTCCGAGCTACATCTACTATTTGGGTCTTGGAGCGCAGCGTGGTGTTCTGGATACGATCCATTAATTTTACACCTCATATGCTGCGCTCCATGACTCGCTGGCAAACCCCGAGTCTGGACTCCTGAGAACGGACCAACTACTGGAAATATATCCTGTGCGCTCGACATTTGTCGGGTATGCCGTCGTCCCTGTGAGTCACTCAGGCATATTATTTCCGGTAGTAGTCATCTTGCTAACGGCGAGTACCGTCATCATCATATAGTTACTAGCAGCCAAATATATGAAATTTTACCTTCCAATAAAATTATTATTATCTTTCCTGAGATATCCGGGATCCATAACTTGAGAGGGCGCCACTGCGCACGTTCGAACGTAGCCGTTTGCGTCAAACTGTCACTCCACGTCATCGCTGTGACGTCACAACCGCCTTCGCCAACCTGTCAACTCTAGAACCAGCGCCCGTGCGCCCGCCGCCATATTGGCTTTCTCATTGTTGCGGAGGAAATGCCGTTGGTAGCCCCCAGGAAGCCATTAATTGGATCCCGGATATCTCAGGAAAGATAATAATAATTTTATTGGAAGGTAAAATTTCATATTATCTGTTCCGTTCGATATCCGGGATCCATAACTTGAGATCTGTTTATTATCTCCTGGTGGCGGGTCAGCGGGCGCCAACGCGTAGGTAGAAAAACAATTTTCCTACAAAAGAGAACTATTGGATTAGCGTTAGATTTCTAACGGGCACTAAACATTAGACATTAAATAGATTCGAGATAAACGTCTAAGAGTAGATTTTAGGTGCCAAATAGCTTTTGTAATAAATATCGTTAATTGGATAGTTTTCCATCCAGTTTTAACGACGATACCACGGGTCGAAAAGTTAGTCAGACGTTACTTGAAGGCCCGATTCTGTCTGAAGACCAAGAGAAGAGAAAGTATATGTATATGTACTTTAAATCCCGTCTCCAATAAGCTTGGCTTGGACGGTACAATAGTTGATTCGACTAAATTAGTGCAGATTATTGAAGTTTTACACCTTCCGAAATCGTTATAAGTATATATATATCCAGAACACTGGGTTAATGATTTTTGTCTAGAGCTTTCAATAAGTCTGTTGATAAAATTATCTTATTTAGGACCAGACTTCGGGTATAGAGCAAGATTTGTCAATTTGACTGAACAGAAATAATAATTTGTACTGAATGCAGTACGCGAACACATTCGACAGAAAAAGTGCGCATGGGACGAGGTACCTGGCTGTCGATCTTGTACCTGGCACGCCATGACGGCCATTTAGTCATACAGGCGTGTATGCGTGCGGTAATAAGTGAGCTGGCGTGTGACGCTCGGAGGAGTCTTCTCTGTTCCGACCAGCCTGGTGTCGTCACGTCCCACCCGGCGGGCGGATAGTGGCCGTGTCACTCAGGAACGCCTGCACATTGTGAACCTTCATCGGCTCCGCTACGGCTTGCCTCTTCAGGTCTGCCCAACAGAAGAGACTGCCCCACTTGCGCGTCATCATGCTGAAGAGGCCCAGCGTGGAGCGTGATGTGGAGCGCGGAGCAGGAGTCTGGAAGGTGGGTGTAGGTCATTCCGTAACACCGATATCTGTTGGTGACGTCGTGACAGTAGGCGCTCGAGACTTGCGAGTCGATCGAGAAGTATCGCCACAAAGTGTGTGTGTGTGTGGGTCGATGGGCGAGACACCCCAGCGGACGAACATTTCTTGCCGGTGGTTTCTGGACACTACTGACCTGGCAAGTAGTATGGGACCAGTGTTTCCCGTAGATAGTTCTTTCCTGCCAGCAGTCTGCAGCAGGGAAAGGCATCCATGCCACCACCCACCGGTTGTCAGTTTGTAACACAACAACATAGTTAGTCTTTCTCACTTACGGTTAAATGCGGGTCTGTTATGCTGGTCAACTACGGTATCTTGTACAGTAGAAGGGAGACGAGGTTGGTTGGGAGGGTGCATTGCGCTCCTTGGAGTCTTGCAGGTATAGTCAGAGAGTGTGGCAATGCAACCTTCCTCCGTGGGTCGTAAAGATTGTAAAATTGAGACGATCCCTTCCAGTATGAGACCGTCTAACACGAGACAGGCATATATCGCGCCGTATGGTGTTTACCTTTTCCGACGGGTACGACAGGTCGGTTTGCTTGGGGCCAAAAAACAAAGGAGTCGTTTTTTCCCGTGGCTACTAGTTAAGGGCTTGCTAGCTAGTATACAAAGTTTTTATGGCATACTATTATAAAAACAGGAGGCGTTTATACGGCGGAGTAGGAATCCTACCAAGCACTTGAACTTTATGGCCCTTAATTTAGGCAATGTCTACTCAAAGACATGGACCATGATTTTTAGGTTTGTATCATATCAAGGACGTCATTCATATAGACTGTCACCAGAAGGCTCTGGGACAACAAGAAAAGCAAATGGCTGTAATTTCTTTGAAATAGTCACGAATAATTTATAAGTACATGCACAAAAAGCTTATTTGAAGAGATTTTATGTGTCACGGCTGTATAGGGATATGGCAGTGTACAAACTTGTGCAAGATAGATAGCATAACACGATCAATAGGGTTTTTGAACAAAATAAAATCGTTACTGATCTGAAATCTAAGACGATTTTCGGTGCCTTCAAGTCTATGCTAAACTGGAAAGACATTCACGGAAGTTATTATCTATAGTGGCTTATCCGAATTGAGGTATTTATTTCCGATCCCTTCTCCTTGAGCGCGGAATCTCGGGCTCGCTTCGGAGCGGCAAGTGGTTTTGTCCCAATTTTTGTTTATTAGGCCTCTGCGAAAGGTTTGTCTTTATAGAGCAGAACCTGAGCGGGACAGCGAGAGCGAGCTAAGAGACGATGTGAAATCTGTTTGCCTACCTTGCCGATGCCGTCCATTCTCCACCTGTTCCAGGATTGTTTGACAGGGTTGAGAAATATATATTCAGAGGTCGGAGACCCCATCTTACTTTTTAACGAATCTCATATCGAGTCCTCCGACCGCACGGTACGTTTTTCCGAGACAAACTGCGGGACCTTGTAATTTGATTGATTACCAAGTAGATTAGAGCCTGCGGCGTACTGGACCAATTGGATATAATTGAGATTTTAGGGCTTCATTCTGAGTGTTAGGTTGTACCCCGACACTCTGCAGCTACTGGGTCGCTCGCTCGCGCAAGAACGCCGGGGAAGTCACGCAGCTCCTCGTTGATTACCTCTGTGAAGCCCAGAGACGTAAGTAGTTCTCCTGTATCGATGTAGCGGACTCCGGACGGCGGGCGTTACCATCGTGGCGGGCAGCGCCAGAGTAGCGTGGCAGACAGCGCGGCATTGGCGAACAGCGCCAGCGTGGCCGACAGTGTTACCGTGGCGGATAGCACCGCCATGGCGGACAGCGCCAGCATATCGGGCAGCGCCAGCAGTGGCGGGCAGCGCCATCAGTGGCGGGCAGCGCCGGCAGTGGCGGGCAGCGCCGGCAGTGGCGGGCAGTGGCAGGCAGCGCCAGCAGTGGCGGGCAGCGCCAGCAGTGGCGGGCAGCGCCAGCCGTGGCGGGCAGCGCCAGCAGTGGCGGGCAGCGCCAGCATGCCGGACAGCGCCAGCAGTGGCGGGCAGCGCCAGCAGTGGTGGGCAGCGCCAGCAGTGGCGGGCAGCGCCGGCAGTGGCGGGCAGCGCCAGCAGTGGCAGGCAGCGCCAGCAGTGGCGGGCAGCGCCAGCAGTGGCGGGCAGCGCCAGCCGTGGCGGGCAGCGCCAGCAGTGGCGGGCAGCGCCAGCATGCCGGACAGCGCCAGCAGTGGCGGGCAGCGCCAGCAGTGGCGGGCAGCGCCTGCAGTGGCGGGCAGCGCCAGCATGCCGGACAGCGCCAGCAGTGGCGGGCAGCGCCAGCAGAGGCGGGCAGCGCCAGCAGTGGCGGGCAGCGCCAGCAGTGGCGGGCAGCGCCAGCATTGGCGGGCAGCGCCAGCAGTGGCGGGCAGCGCCAGCAGTGGCGGGCAGCGCCAGCAGTGGCAGACAGCGCAAGCGTGGGGGACAGCTTCAGCGTGGCGTACAGCACCGCCGTGGTAGAGAGCACCAGCGAGGCGGACAACGCCCATATAACGGGCAACGCCACCGTGGCGGACAGCTTCAGCGTGGCGTACGGCATCTTTGTGGCCGGCAGCGCTAGCGTGGCCTACAGCACCGAGGTGGCGGGTAGCGCCAGCGTGGTGTACAGCATCGCCGTGGGGGCAGCGCCAGCGTGGCGGACAGCACCGCCGTGGTAGATAGCGCCAGCGTGGCGTACTGCATCGTTGTGGCGAGCGTCCGGCGTAGTGGACAGCACCGCCGTGGCGGGCTGCGCCAGCGTGGCGCACTGCATCGTTGTGGCGAGCGTCCGGCGTAGTGGACAGCATTGCTGTGGCGGGCTGCACCACCGTGGCAGACAACACCGCCGTGGCAGGCAGAACCAGCATGGCGGGCAACGCCTCCGTGGCGGACGGCACCGCCGTGGCGGACGGCACCACCGTGGCGACAGAGCCAGCGGCGGGCAGCGCCATCGCGATCGGCGTCGCCATCGTGGCGGACGGCCTATGGTAGGAGGTGGCGCCATTGAGGCGGACGGCACCAGATAAGGGGTGGCGCCATTGAGGCGGACGGCACCAGGGTAAGAAGGTCGTTGCCGGTGGCGGCATCGTGCCGGATACCACTATTTCAGCATAACGATTGGCTCCACCACAGAAGCAAGCGCCGTCGCGGCGGGGGTGCCGCCACGTGGCGCGCGGGGGGCAGCACGTGGCGCGCGGAAGCCCCATAGCGCACGTGGGGGCCGGCACGTGGCGCGCGGGAGCCCCATAGCGCGCGCGGTGGCCTGCACGTGGCGCGCGGGGGGCAGCACGTGGCGCGCGGGAGCCCCATAGCGCACGTGGGGGCCGGCACGTGGCGCGCGGGAGCCCCATAGCGCGCGCGGTGGCCTGCACGTGGCGCGCGGGGGGCAGCACGTGGCGCGCGGGAGCCCCATAGCGCACGTGGGGGCCGGCACGTGGCGCGCGGGAGCCCCATAGCGCGCGAGGTGGCCTGCACGTGGCGCGCGGGGGGCAGCACGTGCCGCGCGGGAGCCCCATAGCGCGCGCGGGGGCCAGCACGTGGCGTGCGGGGGCCGGCGATCTGCCCCGCCGCGCCGACGGCGGCACGCGGGGCACCTAGGATATTGTTATGTAACTGACTCACCGATCGATTCGAAAGATATTCAAACCTCCATTCCGGGCCCGACAATGTGATCGACGAGCGCACGCGCCCACCATCCATCCTCCGCATGATCGCGAAGCGCGTTCATTCTCCTTCGACGTGGAGCGACTCTCGTTGCTCAAAATGCGATTCCAAAGCACTCGCGAACAACGAAGTAAAAAATTTACAAAAGAGGGTAGTCCGATAGAAAAGATATCACTCGCGATTCGCTTTCCATAACTTTTATACTATTTAGGACTCCCTCTAGACAAAATAAAACTATCCGATGTTAAGAATCGAGATTTAAGATTCCTTGTTGCAAAAATAGCTACGGTACGTCCGATCTGTACGGCAGACGACGCAACAATGAGAAAGCCAATATGGCGGCGGGCGCACGGGCGCTGGTTCTAGAGTTGACAGGTTGGCGAAGGCGGTTGTGACGTCACAGCGATGACGTGGAGTGACAGTTTGACGCAAACGGCTACGTTCGAACGTGCGCAGTGGCGCCCTCTCAAGTTATGGATCCCGGATATCGAACGGAACAGATAATATCGCAACACTTCTTTATTACTGTAGGAGTAAGGATGTGTTACGATCAGTGATCGGATCTAGGATGCAATTTCCCGGGGTTTAGGTTCGTAATATTAAGGTGGATATGACTTACAAGCCCGCGACTTTTTTTGTTACCTATCTTTACAAAAAGGTAAATAACTTTTAATTTTAAGTTTTTTACAGTATAAAATTAACAGGAAATGTAATAAAAACAAAAATGTTTACAGTACCTACTGCATAGAAGAACTGAACTATTATTTTTATGTATTTTTATTATTCTTATATGTTTACCAGGGTATACAAGCAAAAGTAATAATTGTTATTAGTTCACTATCACTATTTCGTTAATCTTATCACCAGGGCTCGAACGTTTAGTGCCGATGACGTTGCACTGCACCGCACATAGGATGCCATCAAATAGTCTTTTCGTAAACAATTACCACTTATCAACCTCTTTTATTAAATGAAATGGCCACTTGAAATGAACAGTATATAATGTCTTGACTGACATTGTCATTCAAATCGAGCCCTGCTTATCACATTCTCAACTTATCGACAAATAATAATAATTTCAGTTATAAATACCCATTATTAGACAATTCTAGTGTGCTTTAAGTGTGCAAATATTAAGTGACGTATTTTTTAATTTACAATAGCCCATTTCCCAAAATCCCGGGAGATCCGAGACACATCCACGATAATCATAACGTTTGAGGTCGTTCACCCCAAATTGCATCCTAGATCCGATCACTAGTTACGATATATATTGCGACTTTGGCTGTTACTAACTATATGATGCTGACTGTACTA
This sequence comes from Epinotia brunnichana, assembly GCA_963854355.1. NCBI lineage: Eukaryota > Metazoa > Arthropoda > Insecta > Lepidoptera > Tortricidae > Epinotia > Epinotia brunnichana. Next base: position 7,351,498 of record OY977959.1, on the reverse strand, counting down.
GCATAGGCATAACCTGGTAGCCACGATTATACACTAGCAACTTGCTCTGCTACGACGGTCTTGAGGATCGCGAAGGGCTGTACTATAAGTACACACCTGCGCCAGCTCTCAAGAATAGTCGTGCCAAGCGTTAGGGCTTGTGCACAAATCACGCGAGGGTTTTTTCGGCTACTTTTTGACCCCCCCCCCCCCCCTCCCCCCTCCCCCTTGGTGATACTTAGTGAGGTTCGTGGCGACCCCCCCCCCCCCCCTCCCCCACATAACCTCACGTATATGTTTTTCATTCGACCTAATTGTAAGATAAATAGTATTGTACATAGTAAATCTTGTTTATTTTTCTATCTTAGTGAAATAGACTCGCTATTTTGAAGTGCTAAGTAAAGATTTATGTTTAATGACCCCGAGAAAACGTATTTACTTGTGTGTGTATATTTTTTCTTAGTTTCGTTCACTGTAAAAAAATGTACGTGAGGTCTCCTTATACCCCCCCCCCCCCCCCCCCCCCACGTGATCTGTCGTGATTTTTTCCTGACCCCCCCTCCCCTATCGAACCTCGCGTGATTTGTGCACAAGCCCTTATTGCCATCGATCTGTCATCACGGACAATAATCCTGATTGTAGCCAATAGCCTTGACATCGTACTGACAGATCAATGGAAGCGTCAGGCGCTCGTCATCATCGTCCCCATGACAATAATCTCGAGAAAGTCAAGAAGGAAATCAAAAATGAACCGCTGTGACTGGAATGTTTGAATGACCCCTCGTGTGCGGATCCGTACCAAACTTTGGAACCTTTGTTATAATCTCAAAGTCTTTCTTTCATTGTACAATTTTGTTTTGAAATTGGACCATTTGAAACCGGATCGTAACTTGGTAAACCATGTTAAGCTTATTTAATGTTACCCCTTATGAAGGTTGTTTGAAGTTGTACAAGAGTTTTATTCTGTAGGCGCCCGCGAGATAACCAACGGCCCCCGGCACCAGATCTGGAGCGAGGGCGACAGCCACTTCCTCACCGTGGTGGACGTGTACGGCGAGGACGCGGACGAGTACGTGTGCCGCGCCGTCAACCGCGCGGGCGTCAAGAGCACCAGAGCAGAGCTGCTCATCATGAGTGAGTCCTAACTCTTTAAGACGCCGTAGCTTCCATGGTCTTCTCACCCACTCACTGACCATAAGCGTGGCCGAGATGGAAGTGCGTGTTCGGAAGCGCAGATATCATGTTTTATGATTTTTATTTTTCGTGAACGACTTTTCGACATTGGTCAATGCAATCGTTAATGTATTCCTTCTTTTTCAGCCGCACCGAAACTGAACGTGCCACCTCGCTTCCGCGATACCGCCTACTTCGACAAGGGTGAAAACGTGGTGATCAAGATTCCGTTCACCGGCCACCCAGTGCCCAAGATCACGTGGGTGCGCGAGGGCGAGACCATCGAGTCGGGACACCACTACCATGTCGAGAGGAAAGGTGGGTAAATAGTAGATTGTACAACAAGTGCATAAAACGCACCATTTTACTCGAGACGTTTATCCATCCGAGCGAGCTTGCGAGCGAGGATAGATATAAAGTCGAGTGTAAAATGGGTTTTATGGACGAGTTGTACACTCTACTTTTCACTTCGATTGCGAGGAAATGAAACAGCAACACGTAAATATAGTAAATGAGACGAAATACAAATTATAAGTTTATTTCATGAAGTTTTATTGTGTACTTTGGCTGTTGGTATATTTGCCTTGGTCTTAGAATACGAACGAAACGAAATAAAATAAAGAGGTTGTTGTATGAAGTTAAAGATGTTCGTGTGGCTGTTGCAGCGATTGCCTTGGTCTTCGACGAAGATTTTACTTTATGCTCTAGAGCATAAAAAGCGACTTTATGTCGCCTACGCACGACATAAAGACGAACTTTTAGAGCATGAGAAGTGAAAAAACATAAACGGCCCCTAAGGAGGTGTCATTCAGTTAGTAGCCAACAATTTTGTACTGATGCGCTTATTAGGATTAAGTACTTTGATGCTCTGGATAATAGTTCGGCATTTGGTTATAATAATTTTGTAAAAAATTACGAATACATTATTTGCTTTCTACATATTTTGGTGAGGTTATTGGGGGGTGGGTGGCTATGAGAAACCTTGAGGTAAATTGTGCAGAAATCCGTGTGTCGAAAGAAAAAAGAAATCGAGGAAGAGATTGCCGAGGCATGTTGACTCTTATTTACCACGATTTTTTTTTATATTTCAGTTATCTTCGACCCATCCAGAAAATATACTCTCTAGCTTTAATCCTTTTGACAAATAAAAATCCAAGTTTATAAATAAGAAAGTAGGGTTTTCTTCCGTTTTAAATAGTGCTTATTAGTATATTCCTCTGTTTCAGAACGTCACGCGATCCTAACGATCCGCGACGCCAGCAAACTGGACTCTGCCCCGTACAGGATCACCGCTGAGAACGAGCTCGGCTCAGACACCGCCATCATCAACGTTGAGATCAGTGGTGAGTAGGATTGTGCGAGAAGCTTAATTTCAAACAATTGATACACTTCAAGTTGAAGACGTGCTCATAAACCTATTACTTCACTTGGTAAAGATTCGATTCGGTGGTTACATATTTTAGAAAATTATATTTTCCATTGCACAACTGACGCCGCGACGCGTCACGAGGCTAAGAGAATTCACCCTCCTCTATCTAATTTGTATAGCACGAGTGAGACAGATGTCACTGAGACAAGGTCGTTCAACTTGACAGGAAGTTATGCTAGCCCTCCCAGTATAACAACGTAGAGCTAGGACTGTCCCCGAATGGGTGACCGTTTTGTGGCTAAACGCCTCTGTGCTTTCGAAAATCTCTCTAGCCAAGACAGAGTTAGACTCCTTTAGGTGGCTTGGGAACTTCTAGGAAGTTGCCTACTCATTCCACTGTCTACATTCTTCTCCAGCTTGAAAGAGCCTGATGAGTAATTTCCGCACGACAATTGTCCCCTTAGGATCGGTTCAATTTGCTTATGACTTCGACCCAAAACAGACGGTGAAACGCAACTGCAACGAAACTGCAACTTCTAGTTACTTGAGTTTATGCCATAGACTCCTTTGAGACACCACACATGACGCAACCATTTGAAACCGGTTTTCTGCGTTTCGAACCGGTCGCATCATGTGTGGTCACTCAAATGAAACTCAAAAGTAACTAGAAGTTGCAGTTGCGTTTCACCGTCTGTTTTGGGCCTTACACAACATTAAGTACATATAATCACGCCTCTTTCCCAGAGGGGTAGGCAGAGATCACGGATCTCCATTTGCTACGATCCTGACAAGCCACTTTCGCTTCACTCACTTTCATAACATTTCTCATACATGCTCGTCAGTTTAGGGTACTTTTGACCTGGCCTTTTTGTAAGATTTCTCCAATTTGATCGGAGAACGTACGAACGTTTCTTGCTATTTCAGTCGGTCACTGTGCAAAAAGTAGCATGACAAATACGAACATTTCCGAGAAAATACGATGGGAAATGATTATTGACTACATCTGTAACTCGTCCCATTTTCCCCAGACCGTCCCGACCCGCCGCGCTTCCCCGCCGTGGACAACATCGGCGTGGACTCGCTGGCCCTCAGCTGGAAGGCTCCAGTATGGGACGGAGGGTCAGACATCACCAACTACCTGGTCGAGAAGAGAGAGCACCCGATGTCCAGTTGGATACGAGTTGGCAATACCAGGTGAGATTTTAACCCTTTAAGCGGCCGCGCATTAGGGTAAGGGTCAGCACCAACAGCATTCTGGCAATGTTTGCAGGCAGGTTGGATGGTGCCTACCTAAACCATTGCAGTGCACTGCATGTAATGTGACATAATGTCTACTAACACTTTAGATGTAAGATGAAATTTACCTACTAACCCTGACATGTATTTTTATTTTTTATGGTCTGTGTATAGTATTTAAGTGTATGATCCAAGTTGGTTGAATAAATAAATGAATTATTATTATTATTATTGAGCCACTTTGCCGTTACAAGTTGCGGACGATTTTTTTCATATATATTAGGTGCGTCCACACCAAACGCACGTTCACCCGAGCGCGGCTCGCCCTAGCGTGCGCGCTAAGTGTGGACGGCGATCGGCGAGCCTGAGCCGCACGCTTGGGCGAGCGGCTCACCCGAGCCGAGCCGGTGTGGACGGTTGTTTTGTGTGTATATTATTTTTCTCAAACATGCAATTAAATGTCGTCATTACGTGGGTTATATCAGGCTTCAAAGTATCAAGTTTAGGGTGGATCAACTCGAGAGAACTGTAATGAAATTTCATACGAAATTGAAGGCCTAGGCAGTGAAGTATTTTTTTATTTATTTTCATTCCACTTTTTATTTGTGGCACAGAAACACGGCAGTCAGCCATGAAAATTAGTTTGATTTGAGGAATTTTTATTTATTTATTTCATTGCATGTTTGAAAAAAGCACTATACATGCCTGGCCGTGAAAAGGGCTTGCCGGCTTCGTATCACTATCCGGCCTCCTTGCGGTCGGCCGTCTATACCTACTCACCCGGCAAGCCCTTCTTTCCAGGCATCTGCAGTAATGTACTATTTCTGAAACATGCAATGAAATATTCTCTTAACGTTCCTTATAATAGACTCGAAAGTATCCTTTTTCGGGCGCAGCATCTCAAGGCGGCCTGAAATGGGATTTCATACAACTTTTCAGGCCTAGGCCTGCAAAGTAACTTTTTAATTTTCATTCCACTATTTGTGGCACAGCATCACGGCATTCAGCTATGAAATTTAGTTTGATTTGAGGATTTTTATTTATTTATTTCTTTGCATGTTTGAGAAAAGCACTATACATGCCTCGGCGTGAAAACGGATTCCCGGCCTCGTATCTCTATACCTACTTGGCCGGAAATCCGTGTTTTCCCGGTTTCTGATGTAATGTACTATATCTGCGTTAGTTTTACTACACTTTCGTAATAACCAACTTAAAAAATAAACAATTAATTTTAACGGCCTCCGTAGCCCAGTGGGTAGTGACTCTGCCTACGAAGCTGGAGGTCCCGGGTTCCATTCCCGGTCAGGGCGTTTATTTGTGTATTTATCACAAATATTTGTTCCTGAGTTATGGATGTTATATATGTATATAAGTATCTATATGTATGTATCTATTATATATATCATCGCCTAGTACCCACAACTTAAGCCTTACTGAGCTTACCGTGGGCCTAGATTGATTTGTGTAAGATTGTCCCGTAATATTTATTTTATTTATTTATTTTATTGAATTACCTCAGATTCACAACCATGGCGATAATCGGCCTAGTCCCCGGCAAGCAGTACGAGTTCCGAGTGTACGCCGAGAACATCTACGGGCGCTCCGAGCCGAGCGAGCCCACAGGCTTGGTCTGCACCAAGGCCGTCATCAAGAAGGAGTTCAAGAAGAAGGAATACCCTGGTAAATTCGATTATTTAATATTTCTTTAACCCTTTACCCAAATTTTCTTTTACCCTCCGTACTCAAAGTGAAAAACTGGACCCTATTACTAAGACTCCGCTGTCCGTCTGCCTGTCTGTCTGTCTGTCTGTCACCATGCTGTATCTCACTGATACCGTAATAGTTCCAGTTGAAATTTTCACAGATGGTGTATTTCTGTTGCCGCTATAACAACAAATACTAAAAACATAATAAAATAAATATTTTTATAGACTACTACTTACTTTATGTAACTCCCGAATAGGGGTGTAGACACTAAATAAAATAATCAATAATGTTGCATGTTCTCGAAAAAGGATTAAAAATGTAGTCAAATAGAGAAAAAAGGAACGCAAGAAATTAAATAGTCACAAAGTTATAAGCGTCCAAAATTTTAAGAAAGGGTGTGTTCTGTCCCTTTCTCTCAAAATGCACCTTCATATGAAACGGTTGTCATTTACTATGACGCTAGACGATCGTGACGTCAAGATCCCGGAGCGCTTTCTCTCTCTAACAAGCAACATTAAAACGGTTGTAGCTTCGTAATTTTTTGATATATTCAAATGGGATTTTCGTCATTAGGCATATATTTTTGCCTTCTTTCATTTGAAGTTATAATATTTTTTGAGTCTACACCCATATTGTTGAAAGGTTTGATAAATAAATATGTTACACAAATCGAACTACAGCCCCACATAGGCTCTATATGACTTATGTTGTGTTAAACATTGTATTTTTTCACGTTATTGATTACTTTCAGCAATCAGTCATTCTATGGTGGGTCATGATTCATTTGGTTCGATTGTACATTTTGGTGATCTGTGTAAAAGCACCCAAAATGAAATCCCTCTATTTCAGTTGACGAAGCCGGAAAACGCATCCGCTCGAACGCCGACCACGGCCCAGTGAAGGACTATGATAGCTACGTGTTCGACATATACAGCAAATATGTGCCACAGCCTGTGGACATCAGCACGTGCTCGGTGTACGACAAATACGATATACTCGAGGAGATTGGTGAGTGGCTGTTTACACTTGACACCCATACTCATTTATTTATAATGTTATATAAATATTACATGTCACAGGGACTTGGGTCAGGGGGGGGTCATGTATGTGATAGGTAGACAGATAACATGAAGAGTTTATTTGTTTGCTACGAAGCAACAAACAAAATCGTACAAAAACCAAAATCAGAAGAGACATGCGGTATAGTTGTTGCAATTCACGAAGGCGTGTGTTCTCGTTCCTATTATTTTATCCTATCCTTCCTATACTATTAAACGAGCAATATTTGTATATATATATATATATATATATATGTATATGTATTTACAATCACGTTCTCGGAAAGGCTCTAAAGATTTCGATGAAATTTGGAGTACACGGGTTTACGGGGGCGAAAAATCGATCTAGATAGGTCTCATGTCTGGGAAAATTCGTTTTCTCCGTATTTTCTCAATTTTCACCCGAGCAGAGCTCGGTCGCCCAAGGACTTATTACATTATAGTCTAATTTCGTCAAATCCACTCGCCTTTGTGAAATGCAAGAAGTATACGCAACATTGAATAAACATAATAAAAGCAAAAAGTTAAACATACAATTGCTGTTTGTATTGCAGCAAAACTAAATGGTTCATAGCTCCGTTTTTTTTTCTTATACAACAATCACTCTTGTTTTGCCTGAGCCTTAGCGTATGGTTGTAATGTAAACACTTGTTAGGAAATAAGTTTGTCTCTGTGATCTGTCACTTTTGTATTTGTGAGAAGGCGACAACACAGTTTTAACTAAAATGGGCATGATAAAAAAAAGTAATAAACTAGAATCGTCCAAACTTTTAGTAAATAAGCTTTGAATGCCTATTTAATTACTCACCATGAGCAGAACTTGTCTAAATTGTGTATTTTATGTTGCCTCGAATATGGTATGCGGTAATAATGGAATGCGTAATAGAAAAAAACTACTTATAATTAATAGTACATTAACCTTGTAAGTTATAATTAGTTGATATGCGGCCTGACTTTAAACGTAGCATTATTATTAGAAAAAGATAAAGTATAACTTTGAGAATGCGATAGAGTAAAGGATGGTAGAACTAAATTACTTTATCATTAAAATACAAATAAGCATGAAAATAAACACTAGAAAACACTAAACCTCACTCACGAAGTTGCTTGCGGGTAGTAACCAGTAGAACTAACACGTAGTCAAATTTGAGCCTTACACCTATTATTATAGTGGTGAATTTCGCAGGTGACTTCGTGAAGTGCGCGTCCAAACGGAAGGCGAGAGGTGTGTGAATAGGTCGATGTAGTGTTGCTCTATCTACGTCTCTCTCGCACGCACACTCTTGTATTATTTATTTACATGTAGCATGATCTAAACGTTGTATGTTCATAGGATGGGATCTGTTGGTTTCTAAGATCCCAAATGATAATTTTCTTATTTTTGCAAATTATTTATTTATTTATAAAGTTTATAGTAGATAAATCGTATGCACGTTTTTGCGCTTTTATATACGTATATTTTAAATAATTTTTATCTTAAGAATGCGCATTTTCGTAGATTTATCAATGATTGGCACGCTATCAGTAGTAAACACGTTCAAAATTTATCTTTCTTTATTTTAAAGTGAATGATTTTCAAAGTCAGAATCTTGTCTATTCGAAAGGCTCAAAGTAATAAAATTGACAATGATTAATTAACCCTTGATCTTATAAAGATCCGTTAGACCTTATTTCGGTGAGTAATATCAAAAGATGTGCCTACTAACGTTTGATCTCACATTTGGTGTAACATCTGAATAAAACCGGGCCTAAATATCTTATGTTTCCTCATTCACACCGAATTAACTGTACAGTTGACGCCAAACACATTTATGCAGTTATTTCAATGTAATAGGCATAAATGTGTACATCTTTGATGTAGACTGTACTAGGGCAACAAAGTTGTAAATGAGTATCTCCCAACAAAGAAAAAAAATAACGTGTTCTTTTTATGTATAAAGAACACTGATAAAATATATATCATCTTATTCTACCATCTACAGTCGCGAGCAAAGAAATAACATCACTTGTTAGGCCCTTGTGAAGTGATTCCATTTCATTGCTCGCGAGTAATCCCAACTATATTTTCGGGATGGATACTCTATTGCAACCCTAGATGAACGTGTCCGAACATTTGTCGGATTTATTTCCCACGCAATTGACAACATTTCATAATTCTAAGTCCATGATTTGACTAGCTCCTTGTATTCTACTCGAAAAGAGGAACAGTCTGGTAGTTTATTTCCAGTATTATTTATGTTAAATTTTTAACGAATTTTTAAAAATGCACTCATAGCAAATCCAATTCTACTGCAGAATGGGCACCTTGCTGTCTTGGTTATATATACCAAATTAAAAACAAACATTGTCAAGATGGCGTCAATGTAACCCACCCGAAAATTACATTTAAACTTTTTAAACGTTTTCGTCGAAACGGGACTAAAGCAAGGCCTATTCTGCAGTAGAATTGGATTTGCTATGAATGCATTTTTAAAAAATCGTAAAAAATGGACGATAAATAATACTGGAAATATAAAACTACCAGCGTGTTCCTCTTTTCGAGTAGAATACAATGAGCTAATCGAACTAAGGGCTAAAACTTATGAAATGTTGTCAATTATGACCTCTAGCCCTACCGCAATACCGCCGACAGTCGCATGAGGTTACGCCAATGTTGTAGGCACAGGTGCATTCGGCGTGGTCCACCGCTGCCGCGAGCGCGCCACCGGCAACTACTTCGCGGCCAAGTTCATACCGGTCGCGGGTGCGATGGAGAAGGAACTCATTAAGAAGGAGATAGACATCATGAATCAGCTCCATCATAGGAAGCTGATCAATTTGCACGATGCGTTTGAGGATGACGATGAGATGGTCCTCATTTTCGAGTTGTGAGTATTTTTTATATTTCTCCAGAGTTTGATTAACAGCGGTTGCACACAGGTGAATTTTTGAAGCGATATAGTATAGATGCAAGTGACCATCTATGGCTACTGTATAGTGATAGTTGCTGCAGAAACTCGCCGTGTGTAACAGCTGATATTTTGCTAAATAGGACGTCAGGTTATTCAGTTTTTTTTTATATATTAGGTTCGTGATGCTTCTTATGGTGTCGTTCCCAAACGGTGCCAACGGGACCCTTATACTGAGGCCCGTTGTCAGTCTATTCTTCCACATGCCACAAAAGCTGCAGCTATTAAACTATAGTAGATTAAACACTATCAATTTCACAGTGAAGAGAAAAAAACATAACGTATTTGTTTAAACAAAAATGTCATATTCTAGCTTGTCCGGAGGCGAGCTGTTCGAGCGTATCACGGAACCAGGCTACAACATGTCCGAAGCCGAGGCAGCTCACTACATGAGACAGATTTGCGAGGGAGTGAGACACATGCACGAGCAGAACATCATCCATCTCGACCTCAAGCCGGAGAACGTCATGTGCCAGACAAGGACGGGCACAGATGTTAAGGTAAGCTGGGTTGACTTGCTCATCTTAGAATGCTCTCTCATCAAGTACAACATGCACTATCAGCAGCAAAAGTACGCATACGGAAAGGTAAAAATGTACGACACAATTATTATAACTTGTGTGGATCATTGTGAGCACTTCGCTTGCGTAGTTACTTCTGCTTCTGACTGTACAATAACCCTTGGACTTGAAATATTTCACGAACGTTGCTACGGCCTATTCAATAAACTGTATAGGTTTAGGTATCTAGGTTGAAAACAGAGTGCATTTTGCCAAGTGATAACCTTTAATTGCACGGCACGTTCTACCTTACTTTACGCTGGAAATTGATGACAAAACTTCGACTTTTGTATTGAGTAGTAATAAAAGCATAAGACAGCCGCGAAATTGCTTTTTCAATCACTTTAGTCCCCAAAACTGGCATTTGCAGTTTTGAAGATTACATGTTGGGCTTCAAAAACTGGCATTTGCAGTTTTGAAGATTACATGTTGGGCTTCAAAATCCACATACCATCAAGTGGCATGAATGGTCTACCTACTCTATGGCACAAAAGTAGACACTTGTGTTTCGTAATCGGATTAAAAAATAACGCCGACACTTCATTAAGGCCTCTCACAGACTGGCACGGCCTGGCCGCAGCGGACAATAGAACACTTGTCATTAGCTGTCAAATTTACTATGGTCCGCCAACCGCCAGTGTGATGCAGGCTTAAAGAGTTTCAAACCTAGGCTAATTGTGTATTGTTTTCCCCCTCTAGATCATTGATTTCGGTCTAGCCACCAAATTAGACCCGAACGAAGTGGTCAAGATCTCAACAGGCACGGCTGAGTTCGCTGCGCCAGAAATCGTGGAGAGAGAGCCGGTCGGCTTCTACACAGACATGTGGGCCGTTGGTGTACTATCATATGTGCTGTGAGTATATACAATTAATTTAAATTAAATCCAAATATAGCGCTGTATAAACTTTCGGTCCTGTGGTACTCAAATAGCATTTTCTTCCCTATGTTCCCTTTATTTCTTATGGATCTTTTTGATATTTGAATGTAATACCGTGGTTTGCACGGAAGACAAACAAGCATTAGAAATAAGCATTTAGGTAGCCTAGTGCAGGGACTTATACTTATACTACGTGTAAACGATTTGCTAAATAAATGTATTGGTACCTTTGAATAGGATACTGAATATTTGTCAAGACAGTAAATCAATAAGTAGTTTTATATATGTATGTATAGTTTTCACCTGTCAAACCTTTAGCATAGAAACATCGTTACACCTAAGCACAGCGTTGAAAAGAGAGTAGTAAAATACAGGGCATATACAATTATTCACTTTCAAGGTTTTATCAGCGCTTAACAAAACATAACTGACTCAGGCACTCAATGACTCTAAAATATTTTATTTCCTTATGGATTTTTAGAAGCTCCGTTACAATTTGATATCGCGACCAGGATACTAAATACAACATTTCCTTTGACAGTCTCTCCGGGCTGTCGCCGTTCGCCGGCAACAACGACATCGACACGCTCAAGAACGTGAAGGCGTGCGACTGGGAGTTCGATGAGGAAGCCTTCATGCACGTGTCAGAGGATGCCAAGGACTTCATCAGGAGATTGCTGGTCAAGAATAAGGAGTAAGTAGGATTAGTAGTACTCAAACTCTTTATTGTACTCTTTAACATAGTGATAAGGAATTTGTAACTAACACTATGTATCGTTGATGTCCGATTTAAATTATGAATAATAATAATTTACAAAAGGAAAGGGTAAGTTGATAGGACAACAATAGTAGAAAAGCCAGGAGCCCATTTTTAGAAAAGTCAATCCGGCAACACTGGCTCAAAATGGTCAATGGTCATTGGTAGTACGGGTTCGACTTTCAAAGTTGTAACTTGATCTTAACTTGAGGTTTTCTTAATCATTACAGTTTTCTTATACTGGCAACGCGTTAACCCATGAAATGAACCTTATACAAGATGACTATATTGCACATTCAACTCTCCAATTTTGTACGAATTGGTCGGTTAAAAATACAAAAAAAACCCGCACGTGCGGCGCGCGGGGCGTTGCACGGGTTAGTGAGTTTTAACTGTGAATACATGAATTACGAAGGTATTTTAGAAAATGATCATTACGAACAATGCCAGAAATTATTTTATCTGTAGATGTCAAAATGTCCCTTTTTATTTCCTATTGTGAACAGTCTGTTCCTCACTATTCATCATATCAGCCGAAAGACGTCCACTGCTGGACATAGGCCTCCCCCAAAGAGTGCCAAAGTGACCGGTCCTGCGCCACCCGCATCCAGCGAACTTCCACGACTACCAGGTCATCAGTCCACCTTGTCCTCACGATTGACCCAACCTAATCCCGCAGGAAACGTCTAACGGCGCACGAATGCCTGATCCACCCATGGCTCGCTGGCGACACGTCGTCCCGCACCACCACCATCGAGTCGCGTCGCTACGAGAAGCTGCGCGACCGACTGCGCAGTCGCTACGACGACTGGGCCGGCTTCGCGCTGCCTATTGGCCGGCTGAGTGAATACAGCAGCTTGAGGAAGCTGTTGATCGAGAAGTGGAAGATCTACGACGGACAGTTCGGTGAGTGATACACGACCGTGTCGTATGTTGTAAATAAATAATAAATAAATAAATAAATATTTGCGGACAATCTTACACAAATCAACCTAGTCCCAAACTAAGCAAAGCTTGTACTATGGGTACTAGACGACAATATAGATACTTATATAGAGAAATAAATACTTAAATACATAGAAAAAATCCATGACTCAGGAACAAATATTCGTGCTCATCACACAAATAAATGCCCTTACCGGGATTCGAACCCAGAACCTCTTGCTTCGTAGGCAGGGTCACTACCAACTAGGCTAAAGCGGTCGTCAAAAGCGGTTGTTGATGTTGTGAAGGGACGCCTGGCCGGAAACAGACGGTCTGTCGATCGTTTGTCGCTTTCATTCAGCCACTTTGAGGTTGGAGCTTAAGGTTACGTCACGGCAACATTTCCACATCAAATTCTCTATTCTTCTTGTTTACCTGCGGAAAAATTCCAGGCGACAGTATAGGCAGTAAATTAAACAGAAGTATCGCAGCCGCTTATGTAGTCGCTAAATAACATTAATGAGAAAAACAGAATCCCACTCTTTCTACTTATCTATAAGATCATTTTTTTTTGTTTTGAACATAGACGAATACATCAAGAGAAGCCTTTTTTATCGAGTTTATAGGCTACGTCATTGTGTTAGCAGAGATCTAAACTTGAAACCGTATATAGATTCCAAAAAAATAACCTCAAAATAATAAATTAAAATGAAACAAACTGACACCGGCAAATTCAAATGCAGTGCCATACAAAATGAATGGTACTATATATGAAGCTTTTTATAGTGATAACAAATACGCAACTTTGTAAGACATTGACTTCTTGATTGATGATCTTATGAACAGCGATTTAAATGGTACTTTAATATTGTAACTACTTTTTCACCTCACTTGCTCGGAAAGGCCTTTTTGTATGTTTGATATCTATTGAGAAAATCGCTTTTTATCCACATGTGAAGAAAGTAGACGTAGAACGTTAAATGTTTATTTTTGGTTTTTTGTATATTTTATGTGACATATTTTTTTTTACTTTTTTTTCCTTTTTTTTAACTTTTTTTTTACCCTATTTCTTATTTTCCTCGCTGTAGTGAGGTGAAAAGATTTGTGTTATACACGAGTGAAAAGTTATTTTACGTCTCGTGTGTTGAAACACTCGCTACGCTCAGGATTCTATTTTTGAACCACTGGCTTCGCTCGTGGTCAATCATAAAATCCTTTCGCTAGCTCGCTTTTCAAATGAACACTCGCAGGTAAAATACAACTTTCCCCCTTGTATGACAAATAACTATTCTAACGTTGTTAAACTATTAGTTATTAGGTCCTTACCTATGAAATTGGCGGTGTTTATGGAGAATTTTATGAAAACTGTGATTTTCATACATTGAATTTTGCGGATTATTCAGCAATGTCAAATCAAAGCAAACTAAATTTTGGTAGGAATATAGAAAACTTTTAAGCTACTTTACAAATATCTTCATTCCTTAAAAATAGTTCGCATCATAAAACTATACGTAATTGAAACACTTTAACCAGCAGCACATGAAAAGGGCGGTTTTCAAGCTTTAATTTGAAACACTAAAATATTCAAACCTATTTTTTGTATTTAAAACCTTTGTTACATAGTCTAATAATGAAATTAAAAAATAATTTGGAAGTTGCAATAGAAATGAATAAATTACGTACAAAATAATATCTGTGATAAAACCGCCAATTTCATAGGTAAGGACCAATACTAATCTAATACCTTTCCACCCAACAGACCGCAGACAGGCCGCGCCCCGCTTCGTGATCCGTCCGCAGTCCGCCTTCTGCTACGAGGGCCAGTCCGTCAAACTGTATTGCCGCATCATCGCGTGCGCAGCGCCCACGGTCACGTGGTCACACAACAACCACGAGCTGAGGCAGTCCGTCAAGTTCATGAAGAGGTGAGTCACTTCAGAGGCTCTAGTATAAGTTTTATCGATATAATACGTTTTCGAACGCGTTTGCGTTTAGTTTCAATTTGTATGGCAACACGTAGTTCCTAATAGTTACCACCAGAGGCGCTGTTCGAGTTGCCATACGAAATGTAACTAAACGCAAACGCGTTCGAAAACGTATTGTGGCGATAAAACTTATACTAAAGTCTCTGGCCATAGGGGTAGAATATAATAGATGGACTCACACGCACATGAGTGACAAGGATGTATGCATAGGAAATACCGCAAGCGGCAAGTGGGAGCGAGATACAATGTCATTTCTGTCCCTCATCGCGTATACGGAATTTTTGTTTGTCACCAGCTTGGTTATCACCACCTGTCATAATTGACTTTCAAAACAAAGTTTTAACCGACTTCAAATCAGTAGCCAAATAGCTTCAAGTTTGCCTACAAAATTTGAAGAGTTCCCTCGATTTCTCAAGGATCCCATTATCTGAACTGGATTTTGGTTACAACGGGACCAATCTGGAAGTATATGCTTTCAAACAAAGAAATAATTTTTCAAATCGGTTCATAAATTCGCGTAACATACACACATAAAAAAAACATACAGATGAATTGAGAACCTAGAAATAGAGGGACTCACGCACACATACACACATGAGTGATAAGGATGTATGCATAGACAATACCGCAAGCAGCAAGTGGGCGCAAGATACAATGTCATATTTTCTGTCCCTCATCACTTATACGGTATTTTTGTTTGTCACCAGCTTGGTTATCACCACCTGTCAAAATATTGTACTGAAACTGACACCACCATGACGTCACCGATATAACACGACTAAGTTGAAAATGACATTAGGCGTCAAGAATGTAATACATCTTAATTTAGTAAGGTTAATTTACCATCGTCCCTTTCGCTAGGGCGGCTATTAAGGGGACGTAGGTTCGTGGTTTTCTCTCCCTCTCACTAAGCATAAGCGTGAGCGAGATGGAAGTGCGTGTTTGGAAGCGCGGATATCATGTTTTTTAATTTAAATTTTTTGTGCATTTTAATAAATAAAAAAGTAATAGCTGATTTCCCTCAAACATGGCATTGCCGATTTTTAGAACCAATTTTAATATGTTTAGCTGTTGTGCATAATTTGTTACGATTTTTTTAAGCGTATTTTAGTCCTATGTTCGTGATTTTTTTCTATCGAGCGAAAATCAAAAACTCAGGATTCTAATAGCTGATTTCCCTCGAGAAAGGTCTCATAATTGCTAATTAAATTTAAGGCAGCCGTATTATAATCTAAACAAAACCTACGATTTTTTTAAAATCAGTTTTTGGAGCTCACGTCGCCTTAAGTTTCGCGTAACGTCACATTATGCTAAAAAGTGTACCTTAAATGTGACGTCACGCGGAACTTTAACTGGCTATTCTATTCTATTCTATCTTCGTATTTTTTTGTTTGATTGACAAAATAAAAAATACGTGTCCAATATTTTTTGATAATCTAACTGACGGAGTAAGTAGGAGAATTGACCGTTTTTATTCGACTGTTCGTGACAATTTGGTGCCATGGCCAGGATACTTACTCATATGTGGTTTTCATATAGCTAGCTGTTGCTATGTTTTGTGCAGATGCGCAGGCGACGACTGCTTCTATATATTTATCTACACCCATATCATAAATCCTCTATAATGTGTTCGGAAACCATATATAATGGACCACCATTATTGCAACCAGTAACGTAACATCAGCGTTTTATCTGTGCCAGTGTTATTATAATATATAAAAATCATAATAACATCGAAATCTAGTTGGTCATGATTTGAAATCTAGTCTGCCATGGCGGTGCAATGGCGGTTATTCTAATGGTTCCCGAACACATTGAGAATGTATAATCTGTGGGTAGATAAAGTAGTGTATGTAACAGTACATAATTAGGCATTAAAACACTCGTGTGATCCTTTTATAAACATACCGTACCTCGTAACCGTTTTCATTTGAAATTTCGTTTCATTTAATGACATCATCAAGGATACTTGCAGATCTGATCATAACTAAAGTACGTTATTATGTACAGATACGCGGGCGACGACTACTACTTCATAATAAACCGCGCCAAACTGGAGGACCGCGGCGAATACGTCGTGCGCGCGGAGAACCACTACGGCTTCCGCGAGGAAGTTGTCTTCCTCAACGTGCAACGTGAGTATCCCGTTTTACAAAACACTATGTTTTTCGTTTCTATGTCAGCAGCAGAAGTAGTTACGTGGGCCTAGTGCTCAAAATGATCTACACACGGACTCTAATGTCAATGGAATAAGGATCTTCATTCGTCATTTCGAGCGTGTCATGTTACTTAGCTAGTTCTTCTACTCACTGTTCACCTTATTCCAGCGTTTCCTCGGTTCTGTTTTCGTCAGAAGGTTCCAATTAAAGACCATCGTGTGGGTTGGACTTTGGTACCTTTTCGCCAAGCTAAGTCCTATTTCTTCGTCGGGTAAAAAAAGCTTTTGTACGATAAGTTTATCTTTCGTTTTGTAATTCTGCCTAAAAATTGATATATTTCGAGGCAGTCAATTTACAATACTGGAATCAAATGTTAAGTTTATTAATTTCAATTAGGATTGTTGTTTTTCCTTTCCCTGAAATTCTAGACTAGTCTTCGAGACTAGTCACTGACTAATGATACATCTTAGAAGTTAAAAATAGACAAAATACTCATAGTGTTATCGTGAATTAGTATTCGAAGAGCTAGAAATCAAATTATTAAACAGCCAATTAGCATATTCAGGTCACCGCGAGATCACAAAGCTATTATTAACCCTGCGATCGTTCGGTGGCATCAACCTAGGTCAGAAATAGGTATACTATCTATTCAGTTTACAGGTAGACTGATCGGGTGTACTAGCATTGTCTAACTGCAAACGGGCTGTAAAAGTGTATCTATAAAAATATTAAAAAAATCGGTTAATCGCCAGTGTACATTGACATTATTTTAAAATTCGCGTGTTTTTGGCAACTTGAATATTTTGAGTTTTTGTTTGAATTGTGTGGCATGTGACATGTATGTCGGGTGATTCTGTACTGATAAAGGTTAGTTTAATAAACACTATAAATAGTTGACAATGTCTTGTCAAAGGGGATAATTCCTATTTCAGTCCTTCTTTAAAATTGCGCTACATTAGTAAAAATATAAAACATAACATAACAATAAAAAAAAATTAAAAACATGGCTCAATTACCTCTAAGAACTATTCAAGAGAGATTGAATAAGAACTATTTTGTTAGTCTTAAGCGTGTCCTATTTTGATGTAGTTTGTTTATTATAACAATAGTTCCAAAGGACTTTATTCATCATTTACTAATATACTTATGTACATTTATTATTTACAAACGACTTAAAAATAAAATAAAATTACAGAGACGTATCAAAACTTTGCCCTTTAGGCAGGGTGCCCATCACACAGGCAGCATTCCCGCGTTGAATAGCAATCGCTATTCTTTGAGCGAGGAAGCTGCCTGCGCGAAGGTCACCCGTTGCATCCCTTGTTTATTATTATTTTTAACCCGATTATATCCTATCCTCTAGCCGCCGAAAAGCCCATTAAAAGGCGTCCTCCTCATATGGAATTTATAGTCGACTAGCTTTTTCCCGCGACTTCTTTCGCGCTGACTTCCTTTATTTAACATTTACTGGGATAAAAAGTATTCTATATGTTAATCCAGGCTATACTCTGTTTGTATTCATCTTAACCCGTTCAGCCGTTTTTGCGCGATTTAGTAACAAACATCCAAACTTTCGCATTTATAATATTATAGTAGGATTCTAAATTTGAACATAGTTGCATTTGTTTGATTTGAAAACAAAACTAACTCTGCTCGATTTCCGACATGGTCTATGGTGGGTACAGAGCAAAAATAAAAACAAAAATCGTCTTTCCTGTAGTCAATACTTAACAGCTTTTGTACATGAGAGTTTTGATATAGGGTGTGTTCCACCAAACCGTCTGTATCTAATCATAAGCGGTG
Source organism: Epinotia brunnichana (assembly GCA_963854355.1). Taxonomy (NCBI): domain Eukaryota; kingdom Metazoa; phylum Arthropoda; class Insecta; order Lepidoptera; family Tortricidae; genus Epinotia; species Epinotia brunnichana. The sequence goes on along the minus strand of OY977959.1, from coordinate 7,332,962 downwards.
TTCGTTAAAGTCTTAATGTTTGGAAAGTTTGACAAGTTTCTATGGAACGAGAGCTGCCAGCCCCATATTTAACAAAGATCGGTCTGTAATCGTACCAATCGTACGTTATTGGTACAACCCACCCTTAATCACACAGATCTATACAACGTGTTCCCGGGAATTTTCGTTAATTGCAAGGGGGCATAGTTTAGATCAAATAAAGTTAATTTCTCCAAGACAGTAGTATCTTAACTCCTACTGTTATCAAGACATTCAATGTTTAATTTAATCAGTTTTGCAGATTTAACCAGTGTAAATGGCTCTTAACTGTGACATATGACGTCACAGTTAAGAGCCTTTAAATTTTGTTAGGCTCCTATACACTACAAGAAGGTTTACAAAGTGAGTTCGGTCGATATTAGGTACATATTTTTTATTTCATGTGTTTCAAGGCCCTTGTACAATAAGGCAATATCCGTGAATGCTACATTAAATTATTTTGTAAAAATATCGAATATTATTATTTTATTTTTTTTCCAAAAAATATATATGCTTATGTGTTTCTGTGAATGTACTCTGCACTATGCCAAAGTTAACGGAAATTCCCGGGAGCACCCTGTATAAGAGAAGACGCCGTTTATGCAGATTCGAGGCTAACCAATGCGAACCTTATTTTTATGACCCTAACGTGTTATTTGGTCCGCAGCGGTCCCGAAGGTCCAACGCCAGCACTTACCCGAAGCGCCACGCCGGCGCTCCGCCCTCCCGTACACCTTCTGGCAGGAGTCGAGCGAGACGGCGCCAGTATTCACCTTCCAGCTGCGGCCGCGCGTCATGCAGGCGCGCGACACCTGCAAGCTGCTCTGCTGTCTCAGCGGCCGCCCGCCGCCGACTGTCAAATGGTAATTACCCTTCTGGCAGGAGTCGAGCGAGACGGCGCCAGTATTCACCTTCCAGCTGCGGCCGCGCGTCATGCAGGCGCGCGACACCTGCAAGCTGCTCTGCTGTCTCAGCGGCCGCCCGCCGCCGACTGTCAAATGGTAATTACCCTTCTGGCAGGAGTCGAGCGAGACGGCGCCAGTATTCACCTTCCAGCTGCGGCCGCGCGTCATGCAGGCGCGCGACACCTGCAAGCTGCTCTGCTGTCTCAGCGGCCGCCCGCCGCCGACTGTCAAATGGTAATTACCCTTCTGGCAGGAGTCGAGCGAGACGGCGCCAGTATTCACCTTCCAGCTGCGGCCGCGCGTCATGCAGGCGCGCGACACCTGCAAGCTGCTCTGCTGTCTCAGCGGCCGCCCGCCGCCGACTGTCAAATGGTAATTACCCTTCTGGCAGGAGTCGAGCGAGACGGCGCCAGTATTCACCTTCCAGCTGCGGCCGCGCGTCATGCAGGCGCGCGACACCTGCAAGCTGCTCTGCTGTCTCAGCGGCCGCCCGCCGCCGACTGTCAAATGGTAATTACCCTTCTGGCAGGAGTCGAGCGAGACGGCGCCAGTATTCACCTTCCAGCTGCGGCCGCGCGTCATGCAGGCGCGCGACACCTGCAAGCTGCTCTGCTGTCTCAGCGGCCGCCCGCCGCCGACTGTCAAATGGTAATTACCCTTCTGGCAGGAGTCGAGCGAGACGGCGCCAGTATTCATCTTCCAGCTGCGGCCGCGCGTCATGCAGGCGCGCGACACCTGCAAGCTGCTCTGCTGTCTCAGCGGCCGCCCGCCGCCGACTGTCAAATGGTAATTACCCTTCTGGCAGGAGTCGAGCGAGACGGCGCCAGTATTCACCTTCCAGCTGCGGCCGCGCGTCATGCAGGCGCGCGACACCTGCAAGCTGCTCTGCTGTCTCAGCGGCCGCCCGCCGCCGACTGTCAAATGGTAATTACCCTTCTGGCAGGAGTCGAGCGAGACGGCGCCAGTATTCACCTTCCAGCTGCGGCCGCGCGTCATGCAGGCGCGCGACACCTGCAAGCTGCTCTGCTGTCTCAGCGGCCGCCCGCCGCCGACTGTCAAATGGTAATTACCCTTCTGGCAGGAGTCGAGCGAGACGGCGCCAGTATTCACCTTCCAGCTGCGGCCGCGCGTCATGCAGGCGCGCGACACCTGCAAGCTGCTCTGCTGTCTCAGCGGCCGCCCGCCGCCGACTGTCAAATGGTAATTACCCTTCTGACAGGAGTCGAGCGAGACGGCGCCAGTATTCACCTTCCAGCTGCGGCCGCGCGTCATGCAGGCGCGCGACACCTGCAAGCTGCTCTGCTGTCTCAGCGGCCGCCCGCCGCCGACTGTCAAATGGTAATTACCCTTCTGGCAGGAGTCGAGCGAGACGGCGCCAGTATTCACCTTCCAGCTGCGGCCGCGCGTCATGCAGGCGCGCGACACCTGCAAGCTGCTCTGCTGTCTCAGCGGCCGCCCGCCGCCGACTGTCAAATGGTAATTACCCTTCTGGCAGGAGTCGAGCGAGACGGCGCCAGTATTCACCTTCCAGCTGCGGCCGCGCGTCATGCAGGCGCGCGACACCTGCAAGCTGCTCTGCTGTCTCAGCGGCCGCCCGCCGCCGACTGTCAAATGGTAATTACCCTTCTGGCAGGAGTCGAGCGAGACGGCGCCAGTATTCACCTTCCAGCTGCGGCCGCGCGTCATGCAGGCGCGCGACACCTGCAAGCTGCTCTGCTGTCTCAGCGGCCGCCCGCCGCCGACTGTCAAATGGTAATTACCCTTCTGGCAGGAGTCGAGCGAGACGGCGCCAGTATTCACCTTCCAGCTGCGGCCGCGCGTCATGCAGGCGCGCGACACCTGCAAGCTGCTCTGCTGTCTCAGCGGCCGCCCGCCGCCGACTGTCAAATGGTAATTACCCTTCTGGCAGGAGTCGAGCGAGACGGCGCCAGTATTCACCTTCCAGCTGCGGCCGCGCGTCATGCAGGCGCGCGACACCTGCAAGCTGCTCTGCTGTCTCAGCGGCCGCCCGCCGCCGACTGTCAAATGGTAATTACCCTTCTGGCAGGAGTCGAGCGAGACGGCGCCAGTATTCACCTTCCAGCTGCGGCCGCGCGTCATGCAGGCGCGCGACACCTGCAAGCTGCTCTGCTGTCTCAGCGGCCGCCCGCCGCCGACTGTCAAATGGTAATTACCCTTCTGGCAGGAGTCGAGCGAGACGGCGCCAGTATTCACCTTCCAGCTGCGGCCGCGCGTCATGCAGGCGCGCGACACCTGCAAGCTGCTCTGCTGTCTCAGCGGCCGCCCGCCGCCGACTGTCAAATGGTAATTACCCTTCTGGCAGGAGTCGAGCGAGACGGCGCCAGTATTCACCTTCCAGCTGCGGCCGCGCGTCATGCAGGCGCGCGACACCTGCAAGCTGCTCTGCTGTCTCAGCGGCCGCCCGCCGCCGACTGTCAAATGGTAATTACCCTTCTGGCAGGAGTCGAGCGAGACGGCGCCAGTATTCACCTTCCAGCTGCGGCCGCGCGTCATGCAGGCGCGCGACACCTGCAAGCTGCTCTGCTGTCTCAGCGGCCGCCCGCCGCCGACTGTCAAATGGTAATTACCCTTCTGGCAGGAGTCGAGCGAGACGGCGCCAGTATTCACCTTCCAGCTGCGGCCGCGCGTCATGCAGGCGCGCGACACCTGCAAGCTGCTCTGCTGTCTCAGCGGCCGCCCGCCGCCGACTGTCAAATGGTAATTACCCTTCTGGCAGGAGTCGAGCGAGACGGCGCCAGTATTCACCTTCCAGCTGCGGCCGCGCGTCATGCAGGCGCGCGACACCTGCAAGCTGCTCTGCTGTCTCAGCGGCCGCCCGCCGCCGACTGTCAAATGGTAATTACCCTTCTGGCAGGAGTCGAGCGAGACGGCGCCAGTATTCACCTTCCAGCTGCGGCCGCGCGTCATGCAGGCGCGCGACACCTGCAAGCTGCTCTGCTGTCTCAGCGGCCGCCCGCCGCCGACTGTCAAATGGTAATTACCCTTCTGGCAGGAGTCGAGCGAGACGGCGCCAGTATTCACCTTCCAGCTGCGGCCGCGCGTCATGCAGGCGCGCGACACCTGCAAGCTGCTCTGCTGTCTCAGCGGCCGCCCGCCGCCGACTGTCAAATGGTAATTACCCTTCTGGCAGGAGTCGAGCGAGACGGCGCCAGTATTCACCTTCCAGCTGCGGCCGCGCGTCATGCAGGCGCGCGACACCTGCAAGCTGCTCTGCTGTCTCAGCGGCCGCCCGCCGCCGACTGTCAAATGGTAATTACCCTTCTGGCAGGAGTCGAGCGAGACGGCGCCAGTATTCACCTTCCAGCTGCGGCCGCGCGTCATGCAGGCGCGCGACACCTGCAAGCTGCTCTGCTGTCTCAGCGGCCGCCCGCCGCCGACTGTCAAATGGTAATTACCCTTCTGGCAGGAGTCGAGCGAGACGGCGCCAGTATTCACCTTCCAGCTGCGGCCGCGCGTCATGCAGGCGCGCGACACCTGCAAGCTGCTCTGCTGTCTCAGCGGCCGCCCGCCGCCGACTGTCAAATGGTAATTACCCTTCTGGCAGGAGTCGAGCGAGACGGCGCCAGTATTCACCTTCCAGCTGCGGCCGCGCGTCATGCAGGCGCGCGACACCTGCAAGCTGCTCTGCTGTCTCAGCGGCCGCCCGCCGCCGACTGTCAAATGGTAATTACCCTTCTGGCAGGAGTCGAGCGAGACGGCGCCAGTATTCACCTTCCAGCTGCGGCCGCGCGTCATGCAGGCGCGCGACACCTGCAAGCTGCTCTGCTGTCTCAGCGGCCGCCCGCCGCCGACTGTCAAATGGTAATTACCCTTCTGGCAGGAGTCGAGCGAGACGGCGCCAGTATTCACCTTCCAGCTGCGGCCGCGCGTCATGCAGGCGCGCGACACCTGCAAGCTGCTCTGCTGTCTCAGCGGCCGCCCGCCGCCGACTGTCAAATGGTAATTACCCTTCTGGCAGGAGTCGAGCGAGACGGCGCCAGTATTCACCTTCCAGCTGCGGCCGCGCGTCATGCAGGCGCGCGACACCTGCAAGCTGCTCTGCTGTCTCAGCGGCCGCCCGCCGCCGACTGTCAAATGGTAATTACCCTTCTGGCAGGAGTCGAGCGAGACGGCGCCAGTATTCACCTTCCAGCTGCGGCCGCGCGTCATGCAGGCGCGCGACACCTGCAAGCTGCTCTGCTGTCTCAGCGGCCGCCCGCCGCCGACTGTCAAATGGTAATTACCCTTCTGGCAGGAGTCGAGCGAGACGGCGCCAGTATTCACCTTCCAGCTGCGGCCGCGCGTCATGCAGGCGCGCGACACCTGCAAGCTGCTCTGCTGTCTCAGCGGCCGCCCGCCGCCGACTGTCAAATGGTAATTACCCTTCTGGCAGGAGTCGAGCGAGACGGCGCCAGTATTCACCTTCCAGCTGCGGCCGCGCGTCATGCAGGCGCGCGACACCTGCAAGCTGCTCTGCTGTCTCAGCGGCCGCCCGCCGCCGACTGTCAAATGGTAATTACCCTTCTGGCAGGAGTCGAGCGAGACGGCGCCAGTATTCACCTTCCAGCTGCGGCCGCGCGTCATTGCAGGCGCGCGACACCTGCAAGCTGCTCTGCTGTCTCAGCGGCCGCCCGCCGCCGACTGTCAAATGGTAATTACCCTTCTGGCAGGAGTCGAGCGAGACGGCGCCAGTATTCACCTTCCAGCTGCGGCCGCGCGTCATGCAGGCGCGCGACACCTGCAAGCTGCTCTGCTGTCTCAGCGGCCGCCCGCCGCCGACTGTCAAATGGTAATTACCCTTCTGGCAGGAGTCGAGCGAGACGGCGCCAGTATTCACCTTCCAGCTGCGGCCGCGCGTCATGCAGGCGCGCGACACCTGCAAGCTGCTCTGCTGTCTCAGCGGCCGCCCGCCGCCGACTGTCAAATGGTAATTACCCTTCTGGCAGGAGTCGAGCGAGACGGCGCCAGTATTCACCTTCCAGCTGCGGCCGCGCGTCATGCAGGCGCGCGACACCTGCAAGCTGCTCTGCTGTCTCAGCGGCCGCCCGCCGCCGACTGTCAAATGGTAATTACCCTTCTGGCAGGAGTCGAGCGAGACGGCGCCAGTATTCACCTTCCAGCTGCGGCCGCGCGTCATGCAGGCGCGCGACACCTGCAAGCTGCTCTGCTGTCTCAGCGGCCGCCCGCCGCCGACTGTCAAATGGTAATTACCCTTCTGACAGGACCTTATACTCACTGCTATCTCCAGTAGGTAGGCACAGTAGATCCCAGAGGTATATCAAACATTTCAGTCACCTTATAGGTACAGTAGGCGGCCTTCCAGCTCACCAGAAACTCGCGGAAGTCGAGTGAAATGTGCTTCTCACCTCCTAGTTCAGTTGGCAGCTATCCGGCACTCCAGCTAGCAGGGATCAAGCGACAACTTCCAGTCACCATTCAGCTCCTGTAGGCGGTCTTCCAGCTCACCATTACCTGGCAAAAATCGAGCGTGATCTGCCACTCACCGTCCAGTAGTAGACATTCTTCCGGCACTCTAGCTAGCAGGGGTCAAGCGACAAATTCCAGTCACCATTCAGCTCCAGTAGGCGATCTATCAGATCACCATTAGCTGGCAGAAGTTGAACGAGATCTGCCACTCACCTACCAGTAGTAGGCATCTTCCGGCAGGGATCCAGCGACAACTTTCAGTCATATTTTAGCTCCAGTACCATCCAGCTCATTAGTAAATGGCAGAAATCGACTATACATACATACTAAATGTTGTGAGTAACTGCTTCTATCGCCTTAAAGTCCTATATAATATACGTGATTACCTTAGTGTCGATTTGCGTGTCGACCTATGTGAATCGCTTATATTATCTACATAGGTTAAACTATTGTGATGTCGTGTATGACGGGTGCATTACTGGTCGTTCCAAGAGGCACATACAACGAGTGCAGAACGCATGTGCTCGTTTTTGTTTCCGAGTCCCTCCCCGGTCCCACATCACTCCATACTTGAACGCCGCTAACTTGCTTAACATGTCTGCACGCCGACGCCTGCACCTTGCCACTCTGCTTTTCGGGGTGGTAAGGCACGAAACCCCATCTTACCTTTTCAATAAACTGGTATGGTCAAAGAGTGCGCGCAGATTCAAGGCAATGGCCATAACTCCTATGCACCTATGCACAGGTAGCTTCAAGTTCGCGGCGTCTAAGTGCTGGAATGATATCCCTCCCCCTATCCAAGGGGCGCTTAGCAGATACACCTTTAAGCGTAAGCTTAAAGGCTATTTGTTGACGCTCCAAAAATCCTAATCCTAATCCTGCACTTTTGACAGCAAAAATATGCCAATTGCACATTTTTATCTAGTTTTTGTTTTTAGTTTAATAGTAAAATTTACTTTAATGTGTAACGTAGTTATTATTTTATTAAAGCTGCATGTAGGTAGTGCTGTATGTATTATCTCACTATGTATTTATGTTTATTTCTCTCTCGCCTTGCACAATTTATTATATGTATAGTTGTGTAATTATAATTGTATGACGTTTCCGTAAGTCACCAACGGTGCTGGCTGAAAATCAGCGCTGTAGGTGTCTGACTGACACCTCAGCATAATGCTGAGCCAGTGTCCGGTTCACGGCCGCAGAGACACACTTGTTACATGTTATTTTTATTTATTTTTGCTTAATATATGTGTCCTGTGTGTTAGTGAATAAATGTATCTTTCTTTCTTTCTTTCTTTCTTATATGTTTCTAGCTGTAACGAGACTATGTTGATGAATAAAAAAGTACAAGCTACTTGAACTTGTACTCTTCATCAGTACAGTATAGCATCAGTTAAAAATCAACAGTTGGATATTGCTAGTGATTTCGACCGATGTATTAGAAATCTTTTCTTTGAGCTCACTTTTGAGATAGAGTAAATACTTTTCTCAAAAATGGCCCTCTAAGTGAACATTACTCGCTAATTATTGGAAGGTAAACTGTATTCTCGCAAGCTACTTGTACTGTATACACAAGCGTTTAAACAAATAGTCAGCCTGCAATTACCTCCTTCCCGGCCACGGCAATAATGTACTATTACACTCTTCTCCTCCCCAGGTACAAGGACAGAAAGGAGCTATCCAAGCACGACTACTCGATGACGAGCGCGGACGGTGTCGTGACGCTGGAGATCGTGGACTGCCGGCCCGAGGACAGCGGGAAGTACACCTGCATCGCCACCAACTGCCACGGCACCGATGAGACCTCCTGTGTCGTCATCGTTGAGGGTACGTTATATTTACACTTTTGTACTGCTAGTTTTCTCTATTGACAACATATCATAACTTTTAACCCTTAATTCGATTAGCTCATTGTATTCTACTCGAAAAGAGGAACACGGTGGTAAATTTTATATTTCTAGTATTATTTATGTTTAATTTTTTACGATTTAAAAAAAATGCATTTATAGCAAATCCAATTCTACTGCAGCATTGCCTATGCTTGCTTTAGTCCCGTTTCGACGAAAACGTTTAAAAAGTTTAAATGTAACCCATTGACGCCATCTTGGCAATGTTGGTTTTTAATTTGGTATATGTAAACAAGACTAAAGCAAGGTGCCCATTCTGCAGAACTGGATTTGCTATGAGTGCATTTTTAAAAATTCGTAAAAAAATTAACATAAATAATACTGACATATTGCACTGAAACGTGGTCGCTTACAATGGGCCTCATAAGAAGGCTCAAAGTCACCCAAAGGGCTATGTTGGGAGTTTCTCTGCGTGATCGCATCAGAAATGAGGCTATCCGCAGCAGAATCAAGGTAACCGATATAGCCCTCCGAACCGCTAAACTTAAGTGGCAGTGGGCGGGGCACATTGCACGTAGAACCGATGGCCGTTGGGGCGGAAAGGTTCTCGAGTGGCGACCACGTACCGGAAGGCGAGGCGTGGGTAGGACTGATGACCTGGTAAAGGTCGCAGGAGTCCGCTGGATGCGGGTGGCGCAAGACCGGTCATCGTGGCACTCTTTGGGGGAGACCTATGTCCAGCAGTGGATGTCTTTCGGCTGATATGATGATGATGATGAATACTGGAAATATAAAACTACCAGCGTGTCCCTCTTTTCGAGTAGAATACAAGGAGCTAGTCAAATCATGGACTTAGAATGATCAAATGTTGTCAATTACGGTGTCTTGTCGCGAGAATGCCATACTGATTGTTTGTGTGTCCTTAGGCGAGGTGGTGAGTGCGGAACAAGCTGCGCTCGCGCACAACTTCCTGCACTCGGGCGACCGACGCTACATCGAGAAGCCGATCAAGCCCGCGCCACCGCCCATCATCACCAAGACTAAGGTAACTTACTATAACTACCTGAGTGTGTAGACATTCTTAGCATTAGTAAACACACGAAGCGTGGAAGTCCGAATGGATCGGACAACAACAACCAGATGACCGACTGTTCTCGTTTAACCCAAAGACGTTTCGACCCACCTGGTTTCGACCATCCTCGCAAGGTATGGTGCCAATGGGGAATGGATGAAAATTTTAGAAGGGCCTGATTATTTTTCTGGTGATAGGAGTAACCTTCCTTAGCAACAGAAAAAAGTTGCAGACTTGTCAGCTGCGTCAATTATTTTTGCAAAATATAAACACTTCCTCACTTACGTTTTGGGGTTAGGACGGCGAATGAAACACTTTCCTTGATCCGGCTCATATTGACAAAATATAGCTGCTGCAGCTGTGAATATCATTGCCAGTGTCAATTTACCACCGATTTTTAAGATATTTTTATGTAATATGAGACGGATCAAGCAAAGTGTCTTATTTGCCGTCCTAAACCCAAAACGTAAGTGAGGAAACTGTTTATATTTTTCAAAAATAATTGACACACCTGAAAAGTCTGCAACTTTTTTCATGTGCTAAGGAAGGTTATTCTTATCACCAAAAAAAAACAGGCATTTGTAAAATGTTCATCCATTCCCCATTAAACCCCATAAGAACAGGCATTGGAAAATGCGCCCACCACTGGTATAAATGGGGCTGGTGCGATTCCTCTCGGTGTGTGTGTGGAAACCCCGACAGCAAAATTCTCAGGGCAGATGGAGGATCTCAAGAATCTTACTCAACTGGCTACAGAGCAAATTAATTAACTTTATTATTATTACTCTCTTATACTGCTTTGTATGTAATCCAGTGACCAAAAATGCTATACGATAAATATATAACGTAGACACTTACAACAACTTGATAATCCGTGTCAGGTGACGATCGACCCGCCTGTGAAGGCGCACGCGATGGCGCGCCCCAAGTTCTCGCCACAAACGTCCGTGGACGCATCCAAGAAGAAGTACGGAGCCAAGCTCGACTCCGACGCGTCGTCCAGGTCTAGGAGCACCACCAAGGAGCTAGTCTGTAAGTATCATATAGAATAGAATAGAATAGATTGATATTTATTCAGGTAACACATCATAAGTAAAATAACAAAACAAATTAACAAAAACATCGAAGACGTAGATCGGGATGTGAACCTGAAATGGCCTCCACTCAGCAATGCAGTTGGCACGGCTAGCGTGATCAACGGCGCTGGTTTTCTGTGGAGCCAGCGGGGTGTGCGGGACAGCGTTACTGTGCGACTTGTGTCAGAAGATACTGTTACATAGAATGTTATTAATATGAAGTATACTTATAAAATATACATGTTACAACAATAAAAGTACCTACACAAATAATTTTACTATTTAGCGGTTAACTAAATTGGGGTTATAATTTTTTAGGAATTGGAGCTAGTAATTGTGTTTTGGATATCCTACCCTCAGGCAACAATACCCTGTTGAGCCATTAAGTGTTTTTCCAGTTTGGACTTGAACCCACTAACAGTAGGTAATGCTCTCCTTGATTGGTGGTGGAATGATATTCCAGCAATGCAAATGCAGTGGTATTGTGCAATGGGCATATCCTTTATCCTCATACTTATACTAATTATAATATAATGATAGAAGCCTATCTTCAGACATTTTTTTGATTTATTTTTTAGTTTAAAATTTTTTCAACACACCTGCTCGTAAAGTAGGTCTTATTACAGCGTATTTACACTGATAATGCAGAATATTACCCATGCCGTGCCTTTTACATTACATTATCGCACTAGTGCCTTTTCATTACATATCTTTTTAAATATTAGCAAAATAATGCAGAATATTACCGATTATTACCCATGCCGTGACTTTTACATTACATTATCGCACTAGTGCCTTTTCATTACATATCTTTTAACATTTTCATTTTTTATTTATTTATTTTTTTCCTCGCAAATGTGTTGAAAAACGTCGTATGAAACACGTGAGCATTGGTCATTACACTTCTCGTCTCCATTAAGCCTTCGCCTTCGGCTCAGGCTTAAAAACCGACTCGAGTGTAATGACCAACTTAGCACACTTGTATCATAATGTACTATAATGTGGGTGTAGCATTAACAAAAAAGTTCAAAACGGCGGCCAATTTTTCAAATCCAGATCTTGGATTTGTGTTTAAAAACTTCCATCTATTTTGAACGCAACCCAAGAATTAACAATAATATTCAAAATGGCGGCCACCCTCCAATTTTGACCTCAGCTTACATGATCCTAATCTAGACTCTGACACCTCGAAGTCCAGGAGCTAGTATTTGCTCCTGACGAGCGGCGCCCAGTCGGTCGATAGAATAACGCTCTATTGTCGACGGCTCAATTTGCTACTTTCCTAAAAAAATATATTTAGTCCGTCAGTTGATTTAATTCCGTGTGACGTCACATCATGCTAAAAAGTGTACTATAATGTGACGTCACGCGGAACTTTAACGGGCTATATCTTCATAATATTTTGTTTGATTGACAAAACAAAAAATACGTGTCCAATATTTTATGATAATCCAACTGACGGACTAAGTATAATTATATTTTTTTTACCCAGGAAAGTAGTCAATTCTGTCCGAAGATGACCAATCCGAAATATAACATTGTTTGTCCTTCCAGTGCCAGCGTCAGACTCGACCATGTGCCTGCCGTCCTTCGCGCGCGCGCTGCCCGACGTGCTGGCGGCCCGCGACGGCACGCCCCTCAACCTGTCGTGCGCCGTGCGCGGCGACCCCGACCCCAGGGTCGAGTGGTACAAGAACGGCAAGCCGCTCGCCTCCTCCGATGTAAGTTCTGCTAGCCACTAGTGGACCCAGCGTCAGACTCGACCATGTGCCTGCCGTCCTTCGCGCGCGCGCTGCCCGACGTGCTGGCGGCCCGCGACGGCACGCCCCTCAACCTGTCGTGCGCCGTGCGCGGCGACCCCGACCCCAGGGTCGAGTGGTACAAGAACGGCAAGCCGCTCGCCTCCTCCGATGTAAGTTCTGCTAGCCACTAGTGGACCCAGCGTCAGACTCGACCATGTGCCTGCCGTCCTTCGCGCGCGCGCTGCCCGACGTGCTGGCGGCCCGCGACGGCACGCCCCTCAACCTGTCGTGCGCCGTGCGCGGCGACCCCGACCCCAGGGTCGAGTGGTACAAGAACGGCAAGCCGCTCGCCTCCTCCGATGTAAGTTCTGCTAGCCACTAGTGGACCCAGCGTCAGACTCGACCATGTGCCTGCCGTCCTTCGCGCGCGCGCTGCCCGACGTGCTGGCGGCCCGCGACGGCACGCCCCTCAACCTGTCGTGCGCCGTGCGCGGCGACCCCGACCCCAGGGTCGAGTGGTACAAGAACGGCAAGCCGCTCGCCTCCTCCGATGTAAGTTCTGCTAGCCACTAGTGGACCCAGCGTCAGACTCGACCATGTGCCTGCCGTCCTTCGCGCGCGCGCTGCCCGACGTGCTGGCGGCCCGCGACGGCACGCCCCTCAACCTGTCGTGCGCCGTGCGCGGCGACCCCGACCCCAGGGTCGAGTGGTACAAGAACGGCAAGCCGCTCGCCTCCTCCGATGTAAGTTCTGCTAGCCACTAGTGGACCCAGCGTCAGACTCGACCATGTGCCTGCCGTCCTTCGCGCGCGCGCTGCCCGACGTGCTGGCGGCCCGCGACGGCACGCCCCTCAACCTGTCGTGCGCCGTGCGCGGCGACCCCGACCCCAGGGTCGAGTGGTACAAGAACGGCAAGCCGCTCGCCTCCTCCGATGTAAGTTCTGCTAGCCACTAGTGGACCCAGCGTCAGACTCGACCATGTGCCTGCCGTCCTTCGCGCGCGCGCTGCCCGACGTGCTGGCGGCCCGCGACGGCACGCCCCTCAACCTGTCGTGCGCCGTGCGCGGCGACCCCGACCCCAGGGTCGAGTGGTACAAGAACGGCAAGCCGCTCGCCTCCTCCGATGTAAGTTCTGCTAGCCACTAGTGGACCCAGCGTCAGACTCGACCATGTGCCTGCCGTCCTTCGCGTTCTTATTCCCTTTGTTATAAAGACTTTTGACGGGTTCGTTTGCGTAGCTACTTTTGATGCTGACTGTACAAGAAAGGCAAGCCGCTCGCCTTCTCCGATGTAAGCCCTCATCCTTTTCTCTTTTTTAATGTTGTGTTTTAGCGCTTAGCTGAACCTTGAAGACTCGATTCGTCAAAGCTAAGACTGTGTGTTATGTAGTATTTAAAAGACTCGCGTTAACCCTGACAGCCGAGCTCTAACTTACAACACTACCCGTTTACCAACAGCAACTGCGATGTGGCCATTTGTTGGTGCAACTTGAAGGCCATGACTTAGCGACATCTAAAGGTTGTTGCTCACTTATCAATTCCGGTACCGTATCATAAACAACGCACAACAAATTGTATATTGTATTCCAACCGCCGAATTTACCAAATATTTGTAAGTTGCAACAGTTTGCTAAGTGTAGTAGCTGTAAGATTTATTATATTATACGTACGTTGGAATCATCCTTTCTGAAAGAAATTCGCCAGTCAGTCTGATCACTTCGGCCAGTAAGAAACGACAAACCAGTAAAAAGAAATATCTCTTGTTATTTTGTATGTGTATTACCGAATAATCCCATTTCCTTTTACCTGAAAACCTCTTATTTATAATAAATATCTTCGTTCAAACAGGTATTAGACCTGAAGTATAAGAACGGCGTGGCCTCGCTGGCAATTCACGAGGTGTTCCCTGAGGATGAGGGAGAGTACTCCCTGCGAGCCATCAACAGCCAGGGACAAGTGGAAACCAAGTGCAAGGTCACCGTCAAAGGTGAGTGTACAACTCAAATTGTTACCCTTTCTGATACTTTTTCAGGGTTCCGCACCTCGAAAGGAAAAAGCGGAACCCTTATAGGATCACTTTGTTGTCCGTCCGTCCGTCTGTCAAGACTCTTTTTTCAGGAACGCGTGAATGTATCAAGCTGAAATTTACATCAAATACTCAGGTCTACTGTCCCTTGAAGCTGTGAAAAAATCAAACTACTTAGCCAACGCAATCAATAGATACAGCCGTTTATGGATTTTTTTTTAATTCTTAAGGGAATCAAAACCTACAGGGCATTTCCCGTGAACTCAAGCGAAGCAAAGTGAAGCAACGTCTTATACCACAGATAAAGGAAAAATTGCGAAAACCATAACTTTTTAATGACGTCACTGAAAATTAAACGTCCAGTATAAACTGATACGCACTAAGTATGTGAATATGATGGAGTAATTATATAATAAACTCATAAATAAACATATATTTGCATATTTTATTATTCCAAAACACACCAGACAGTTTAATGTATTTTACATGACAGCTTTGGCATTCATAAAGTCAAACTTGCCGCGAGAGCGCGGTGGCCAGTACCTACAGAATAGTGTCAGTTTATAGTGGACATGGTTTCTATTGTCCGGAACCCTCGGTGCGCGAGTCTGACTCGCACTTGACCGGTTGTTTCCGTATTCAGGTGGTTCGATTGCCGTACAAAACGTTAATTGATTTTCGCAGGTTAACGGCGTGATATTTTAAAAACTTATTTTATGAAAGTTTGTTACACGAGTTTCTTAAAATACAGGGTGGAATTTCATAAACTGTACAAAATAAAAGGAGAAAAATTTCAGCCAATTTCATCGGTGAAACGGTGTTTTTTTTTTTTTCTAGTCATTAGTTTTTTTTTTACAGAATTTTGAAATTTTTTGTAAAAACTCGGGTAATACACCTAATTCAGACGGTATAACTTTTGATCCAATGGTCCTAAAATGAAAATAAAAAATGCAGAGTATTACCAAGGGACAGGTTAATCATTCTTAATAACAATAAAAAACCAACTAGAAGAGAAAATCCGCAAAAAAAATTATTGTTTTTGAAAAATGGCTACAAAAATTACGAATTTTAAAAGAAAAACACAATTTTCTGAAAAAAACTTAGATTTAGTTACCATTTTTTTTGCTTAGTATTAAACCTCACTTAATGCCGATTCTAAAACCGTTTTTAAACTGTCTCAGACTTTGAAAAATACCACGCTAATGGGTACGTAAATCAAACCATAATTTTATTAATTTTAATCCTCTTAAAATCCTTAATGACCGCTTGTTCCCAGGTAGTTCAAGGGTGTTTTTGGGTTGAAGGTGGAGATAACATGAGGGGTATAAAGGCATTGGGCAATAGGTCAACTATTCAGTCGCTCGCAAATCGCAATTGCTTGTCTTTGCTCGCCACTTCTTTGATTACTCCAGTACTTGTTCAGTTTGAATCATCATGCCCCGCTTACGAGAGTTTTCGCCGTTACAAATAGCCAACATGCACTATTATTATGGATTGTGCCATGGATCTGCAAGAGCTGCGTGTATCGCCTATTTGGAGCAGTATCCTAATGACGTTCCAAGACCTGCTGCTCGCCACTTTCAAGAAGTTCATCGCCGGTTGTGCAATATTGGCCTGGGATACGGTGGCCGAGATCGCCGAGAGCCAGGAAACATAATTGATGTTGCCATAGAAGAAGCAGTTCTCAGAGACTTGTACGCGGACCCAACCACGAGTCTAAGACGCTTGGCATTGAGGCACGGAATCTCAAAATTCTCTGTCTGGAAAATTTTGAAGAAGGAAGGACTGCATCCATTTGCCAGCTTGAATTTGTTGCGTAGCCCGTCGAATCATTCCCGGATTATTTTTTATTTCTTGTGCTGCATTTAAAATTCTGTCGTGCAATTCTGCTTCGGTATTGACGATTCTGTGATATACCCGTTGCTTCATATCACCCCAAAGAAAATAATCCAACGGCGTCATATCAGGCGATCTTGCAGGCCATCCAACGGGGCCGTCTCGGCCGATCCACCTATTGGGATATTGCTCATTTAAAAAATGTCGAACTCTTAATGCCCAATGAGCTGGGCATCCATCCATTTGGAGAAACAGGCGTTGTCTCACATCTAACATCACATCTTCCAAAAGCTCTGGGAGCTCGTCTCTCAGTAACAGTAAAAATCTGTCGGCGTTCAAAGTATTCGGTAAGAAGACTGGTCCAATCAATTGATCGTCGAGTACCGCTGCCCAAACGTTTATGGAGAATTGGTCTTGAAAATTAGATGGTCTTACTAGGTTTGGATTATCGTGAGCCCATGTGTGTAAGTTTCTGAAGTTAGTTATTCCCGTATGAGTAAATCTTGCTTCGTCCATCCATAAAATTCTTCTAGTAAATTCCGGATCCCTTCTAATATTGCCAAGTATCCAAGTCGACATAACACACCTAACGCGGGCATCGCCAATTTGCAAATTTTGTACCCGTTGATAATGAAATGGATGGCAGATTTGATGGCAGTCCTTCCTTCTTCAAAATTTTCCAGACAGAGAATTTTGAGATTCCGTGACTCAATGCCAAGCGTCTTAGACTCGTGGTTGGGTCCGCGTACAAGTCTCTGAGAACTGCTTCTTCTATGGCAACATCAATTATGTTTCCTGGCTCTCGGCGATCTCGGCCACCGTATCCCAGGCCAATATTGCACAACCGGCGATGAACTTCTTGAAAGTGGCGAGCAGCAGGTCTTGGAACGTCATTAGGATACTGCTCCAAATAGGCGATACACGCAGCTCTTGCAGATCCATGGCACAATCCATAATAATAGTGCATGTTGGCTATTTGTAACGGCGAAAACTCTCGTAAGCGGGGCATGATGATTCAAACTGAACAAGTACTGGAGTAATCAAAGAAGTGGCGAGCAAAGACAAGCAATTGCGATTTGCGAGCGACTGAATAGTTGACCTATTGCCCAATGCCTTTATACCCCTCATGTTATCTCCACCTTCAACCCAAAAACACCCTTCAACTACCTGGGAACAAGCGGTCATTAAGGATTTTAAGAGGATTAAAATTAATAAAATTATGGTTTGATTTACGTACCCATTAGCGTGGTATTTTTCAAAGTCTGAGACAGTTTAAAAACGGTTTCAGAATCGGCATTAAGTGAGGTTTAATACTAAGCAAAAAAAATGGTAACTAAATCTGCGTTTTTTTCAGAAAATTGTGTTTTTCTTTTAAAATTCGTAATTTTTGTAGCCATTTTTCAAAAACAATAATTTTTTTTGCGGATTTTCTCTTCTAGTTGGTTTTCTATTGTTATTAAGAATTATTAACCTGTCTCTTGGTAATACTCTGCATTTTTTATTTTCATTTTAGGACCATTGGATCAAAAGTTATACCGTCTGAATTAGGTGTATTACCCGAGTTTTTAAAAAAAATTTCAAAATTCTGTAAAAAAAAAACTAATGACTAGAAAAAAAAAAAAAACACCGTTTCACCGATGAAATTGGCTGAAATTTTTCTCCTTTTATTTTGTACAGTTTATGAAATTCCACCCTGTATCACGCCGTTAGCCTGCGAATGGCAAATAACGTTTTGTATCAATCGAACCACCTTAAGTGGCTTTTTGCTGCTTAGGCACTTTGCCAATGTCAAGTGGGGGGGAATATTTGGCTTTACGGATCTGTGGAGTGCACCGAATAATTTTGCCCAAGGGACAAAACTCACTTCTGATACTTCCTAACTACTACTATACATACTATAGGTACGGTCATTTCGCCGGTTGGCGACCACCTAATTTCATGTGCCGGTTAGCGACCACTTAGCTGACTTGGTGAACTGAAAGCATATTTTCTTGTTTTTTTTGTAAATTCCTATTCCATAACTACAAACAATAAGGCATACGGCTGACTGTTTCAATAGGCTCTGTAGTATTGATGTTATCTTCAATTGAAAAAACCATGTTCTTCAAGGTGGTCGCTAACCGAAGGTGGTCGCGTAACCGGCGAAATGACCCTAGTAATCATTCTATATATTCTTCCGCCAAATGGGCACAGCTAGGTCTCTTATGAACCAGAGGAGTTTGATGGTCATCATTGTAAAGTGGAACTGGTATTTGAATACTTAGAGCTGTTTGCACCAACTTATCGTATGTCGGTGCAACCCGCCCTACAGACCGATCAACGTTAAATATGGCGCCGGCAGCTGTCAGTTCATAGAAACTTGTCAAACGTTTCTTACATTCAGATTTTGACGAACACCGCTTACGATTTGTTGCAACGCACTCTTACTAGCTAAACGTTTGTGAAGGAAATCTTTGAGAAATCAACGGAACTCCTCTAATTTTATTTGCACATCTACTGAAAACGTTCGAAAGTATTACTAGCCCCGATGCAGAAGAGTTCGTCCAGTAATTAACAACTATTACATTTATTATGATATTTATTACATGCTTAGATCAAACGACTAAGTACTTAATAGGAACAATATATATTAGTAATGTTAAAAAAACTATTTTCTTAAAAACTATTGTCCAATTCAAATTGTGGTCTCCAACTGCACTTCTTGACTCATGGGCTCGAAGTAGAACCGTCAGCATATACTTAGCTTTGCCGTGTTGCTTTCTCTAGTAATGACCCTTTTTTCGCCTGTTGAATTCGTTACCGAGATAGTTTGAAAAAAAAACGCAAAATTTCTTCTACTCGTAAAAGTTGTGTCCTTATATTTTAATTGTGTTAATGTGGAATATTTTCATAAATAATGGAACTATGATACAACTAGTATTGAACTGTATTGAATTTTTATAGATAACATTATTTCCTTACAAATGGGAGAGCCTACAAAACTGCTCTGACTAGATGAAAACATATGCATCGGGGTTAGTACGTGCCTCTTTAAGGCTCGACCTTTCAAATTTTCGTAAAAATGAGTCGTTTAATAACCATTTTATACATTATGACGTATAATTTTCACGCTCACGCGTATGCTCAGTGACAGGGAGAGACGACCATGCCTTAAGTACTAATGGAAGTTTTTTTGGTAGTTAATGATTTGTTATATTGCAGCTATGGAAGGTAGCGCGGCCGCCGGAGTGAAGACCGGCGATAAACCGCCCAGGATCGTGGACCACGCAGCCTCACAGATCCTCACAGACGGAGACGCCGTCACGCTCTCCTGCAGGTATGTACTACCACTGGTTGTACTAGATTTTATAACGCAAACATTCGTGCATAGTACTGTTGAGTTGAAACAAACTGTTTCAAACATTAAATTTTTTATCTACACCCATATCATAAATCCTCTAGAATGTGTTCGGAAACCATATGTAATGACCACCATAATTGCAAAGGTGCAACTAGTTTGGATACCAGGGCACAAGGGCTTCATCGGCAACGAAAGAGCAGATGAGCTTGCAAGAGGGGGCTCTACAAATCACTTTGTAGGTCCAGAACCATTCGTGGGACTCTCGCAGGGGACCATAATATCGGCCTTTAAAGCCTACGCCAAAACCAAACACCAACACGAGTGGAGGAATGAGGCTGGCTTAAGGCACTCTAAGCTCTTCATAGAAGGAGTGGACTCGGGGCTGGACCAGAAAACTCTGGAAATCCAGTAGGAAGCAACTTAGAATCATATCTGGGGTGTTCACAGGTCACTTCGGGGTCAAGGATCTCTTGGCCAAGATGGGACTATCTGATAGTTTAGACTGTAGAATGTGTGGCGAGGAGGATGAGACTATGGAACACTTATTGTGTGAATGTCATGCCCTTGCCAGACAAAGAATGAACTACTTTGGTAACGGTTACCCGCAACCAAAGGAATTCAAGGTGCTCCCGGCGAACTGCATCATCCGCTTTGTGGAAATGATGGATCAAGCCCAGGGAGCAGGTATAAAGGAGAGGGCAAATGCACAAAAGATCCCACTGGGTCGAAGTGCATCCGAAAGGGCCCTCACCTAGATAAGATAAGATAAGACCATAATTGCAACCGGTAACGTAACATGAGCGTTTTATCTGTGCCAGTGTTATTATAATGTATGAAAAATCATTTCGCATGTTGTTATTATGGAAATCTGGTTGGTCATGATTTGAAATCTAGTCGGCCATGGCGGTGCAATGGCGGTTATTCTAATGGTTGCCGAACACATCATTGAGGATTTATAACATGTGGGTAGCTAAAGTATTGTATGTAACTGTACATAATTAGGCATAAAATCACTCGTGTTTAATGCCCTTCATACTATAAACAAGAAGTTATCACACAAATATGTGTTCAGGATCACGGGAGCCGACCGGTTCGACGTGGTGTGGCTGCACAACAACAAGGAGATCAAGCCCTCGAAGGACTTCCAGTACTCGAGCGAGGCCAACATACACAAGCTGCACATCGCCGAGATATTCCCTGAGGATGCCGGTACGTATACACACGGGGGTACCGACTACAGTCAGCCCTCGAAGGACTTCCAGTACTCGAGCGAGGCCAACATACACAAGCTGCACATCGCCGAGATATTCCCTGAGGATGCCGGTACGTATACACACGGGGTACCGACTACAGTCAGCCCTCGAAGGACTTCCAGTACTCGAGCGAGGCCAACATACACAAGCTGCACATCGCCGAGATATTCCCTGAGGATGCCGGTACGTATACACACGGGGTACCGACTACAGTCAGCCCTCGAAGGACTTCCAGTACTCGAGCGAGGCCAACATACACAAGCTGCACATCGCCGAGATATTCCCTGAGGATGCCGGTACGTATACACACGGGGTACCGACTACAGTCAGCCCTCGAAGGACTTCCAGTACTCGAGCGAGGCCAACATACACAAGCTGCACATCGCCGAGATATTCCCTGAGGATGCCGGTACGTATACACACGGGGTACCGACTACAGTCAGCCCTCGAAGGACTTCCAGTACTCGAGCGAGGCCAACATAC
This sequence comes from Epinotia brunnichana, assembly GCA_963854355.1. Taxonomy (NCBI): domain Eukaryota; kingdom Metazoa; phylum Arthropoda; class Insecta; order Lepidoptera; family Tortricidae; genus Epinotia; species Epinotia brunnichana. The sequence goes on along the minus strand of OY977959.1, from coordinate 7,311,938 downwards.
ACAAGCTGCACATCGCCGAGATATTCCCTGAGGATGCCGGTACGTATACACACGGGGTACCGACTACAGTCAGCCCTCGAAGGACTTCCAGTACTCGAGCGAGGCCAACATACACAAGCTGCACATCGCCGAGATATTCCCTGAGGATGCCGGTACGTATACACACGGGGTACCGACTACAGTCAGCCCTCGAAGGACTTCCAGTACTCGAGCGAGGCCAACATACACAAGCTGCACATCGCCGAGATATTCCCTGAGGATGCCGGTACGTATACACACGGGGTACCGACTACAGTCAGCCCTCGAAGGACTTCCAGTACTCGAGCGAGGCCAACATACACAAGCTGCACATCGCCGAGATATTCCCTGAGGATGCCGGTACGTATACACACGGGGTACCGACTACAGTCAGCCCTCGAAGGACTTCCAGTACTCGAGCGAGGCCAACATACACAAGCTGCACATCGCCGAGATATTCCCTGAGGATGCCGGTACGTATACACACGGGGTACCGACTACAGTCAGCCCTCGAAGGACTTCCAGTACTCGAGCGAGGCCAACATACACAAGCTGCACATCGCCGAGATATTCCCTGAGGATGCCGGTACGTATACACACGGGGTACCGACTACAGTCAGCCCTCGAAGGACTTCCAGTACTCGAGCGAGGCCAACATACACAAGCTGCACATCGCCGAGATATTCCCTGAGGATGCCGGTACGTATACACACGGGGTACCGACTACAGTCAGCCCTCGAAGGACTTCCAGTACTCGAGCGAGGCCAACATACACAAGCTGCACATCGCCGAGATATTCCCTGAGGATGCCGGTACGTATACACACGGGGTACCGACTACAGTCAGCCCTCGAAGGACTTCCAGTACTCGAGCGAGGCCAACATACACAAGCTGCACATCGCCGAGATATTCCCTGAGGATGCCGGTACGTATACACACGGGGTACCGACTACAGTCAGCCCTCGAAGGACTTCCAGTACTCGAGCGAGGCCAACATACACAAGCTGCACATCGCCGAGATATTCCCTGAGGATGCCGGTACGTATACACACAGGGTACCGACTACAGTCAGCCCTCGAAGGACTTCCAGTACTCGAGCGAGGCCAACATACACAAGCTGCACATCGCCGAGATATTCCCTGAGGATGCCGGTACGTATACACACGGGGTACCGACTACAGTCAGCCCTCGAAGGACTTCCAGTACTCGAGCGAGGCCAACATACACAAGCTGCACATCGCCGAGATATTCCCTGAGGATGCCGGTACGTATACACACGGGGTACCGACTACAGTCAGCCCTCGAAGGACTTCCAGTACTCGAGCGAGGCCAACATACACAAGCTGCACATCGCCGAGATATTCCCTGAGGATGCCGGTACGTATACACACGGGGTACCGACTACAGTCAGCCCTCGAAGGACTTCCAGTACTCGAGCGAGGCCAACATACACAAGCTGCACATCGCCGAGATATTCCCTGAGGATGCCGGTACGTATACACACGGGGTACCGACTACAGTCAGCCCTCGAAGGACTTCCAGTACTCGAGCGAGGCCAACATACACAAGCTGCACATCGCCGAGATATTCCCTGAGGATGCCGGTACGTATACACACGGGGTACCGACTACAGTCAGCCCTCGAAGGACTTCCAGTACTCGAGCGAGGCCAACATACACAAGCTGCACATCGCCGAGATATTCCCTGAGGATGCCGGTACGTATACACACGGGGTACCGACTACAGTCAGCCCTCGAAGGACTTCCAGTACTCGAGCGAGGCCAACATACACAAGCTGCACATCGCCGAGATATTCCCTGAGGATGCCGGTACGTATACACACGGGGTACCGACTACAGTCAGCCCTCGAAGGACTTCCAGTACTCGAGCGAGGCCAACATACACAAGCTGCACATCGCCGAGATATTCCCTGAGGATGCCGGTACGTATACACACGGGGTACCGACTACAGTCAGCCCTCGAAGGACTTCCAGTACTCGAGCGAGGCCAACATACACAAGCTGCACATCGCCGAGATATTCCCTGAGGATGCCGGTACGTATACACACGGGGTACCGACTACAGTCAGCCCTCGAAGGACTTCCAGTACTCGAGCGAGGCCAACATACACAAGCTGCACATCGCCGAGATATTCCCTGAGGATGCCGGTACGTATACACACGGGGTACCGACTACAGTCAGCCCTCGAAGGACTTCCAGTACTCGAGCGAGGCCTACATACACAAGCTGCACATCGCCGAGATATTCCCTGAGGATGCCGGTACGTATACACACGGGGTACCGACTACAGTCAGCCCTCGAAGGACTTCCAGTACTCGAGCGAGGCCAACATACACAAGCTGCACATCGCCGAGATATTCCCTGAGGATGCCGGTACGTATACACACGGGGTACCGACTACAGTCAGCCCTCGAAGGACTTCCAGTACTCGAGCGAGGCCAACATACACAAGCTGCACATCGCCGAGATATTCCCTGAGGATGCCGGTACGTATACACACGGGGTACCGACTACAGTCAGCCCTCGAAGGACTTCCAGTACTCGAGCGAGGCCAACATACACAAGCTGCACATCGCCGAGATATTCCCTGAGGATGCCGGTACGTATACACACGGGGTACCGACTACAGTCAGCCCTCGAAGGACTTCCAGTACTCGAGCGAGGCCAACATACACAAGCTGCACATCGCCGAGATATTCCCTGAGGATGCCGGTACGTATACACACGGGGTACCGACTACAGTCAGCCCTCGAAGGACTTCCAGTACTCGAGCGAGGCCAACATACACAAGCTGCACATCGCCGAGATATTCCCTGAGGATGCCGGTACGTATACACACGGGGTACCGACTACAGTCAGCCCTCGAAGGACTTCCAGTACTCGAGCGAGGCCAACATACACAAGCTGCACATCGCCGAGATATTCCCTGAGGATGCCGGTACGTATACACACGGGGTACCGACTACAGTCAGCCCTCGAAGGACTTCCAGTACTCGAGCGAGGCCAACATACACAAGCTGCACATCGCCGAGATATTCCCTGAGGATGCCGGTACGTATACACACGGGGTACCGACTACAGTCGGCCAACAAAGTGCTCTACCAGTTTTGACAATAGTTTCTGTGAGATCTAATTGTCGCTAAGGTTACTGTCATAATATTATTGCAAGTGGAAATCGACCTTGTTGTTTCATGACGTTCAAATGAAACTCGACCACATTTTTGGCCGACTGTACAAACAATAGGAGTGTAGATGATTTTTTTGCGATGCCATTCGAACCAGTTTTTAGAGAGGAACATGTTTGTATTGTAGAAACTACAATTAAAGATCGTAAATACCCAAAAAATTGAGACAAAGATTGACCTCGATGGTGGCAGCCCAAAACGCTTCATATTTTGATATTTATTTATCTCATAATATTACATTGCATTATAAACTACATTAATGTCAATCTATAAGAATTAATACTATGATCGTCAAGGGTACAATAGTTGATAATTAATAATTTAAAAATACAAAAAACACCTCACGAACTACTAATTGATATAAAAGTATGACGTCACAATCCGCTATTTGTAGTAATCGTTGTATGGAAAATCAAGTAAATTGCTGTTTCCGAGTACAAACAATAGTTAACATTATAACTGGCCACAAAGAGGTAACTATACCGCTCGCTTCGCGAATATTTTATTTCCAGCCGAAGGAGATGACGATTTTATACTCTACACAGGCGGTTATAAAAAATGGCTCCGATAGCATATTTATGGCCAGCCAAATACCTGCGATCTGAGACATTCTTTGCCGCCCTTGATGAGAAATACTAATAATGACTTGGTATAGGAATGTAAACATTCTAGGTAAAAGGAGCGTCGGCCGTCCACCAGCTCGATGGGTGGACGATATTAGGAAGATCGCGGGTCACATCTGAATAAGATTAACCCAGGATAGGGACGGGTGGCGTACTCGAAGAGAGGCATATGCTCAGCAGTGGGCGATTACGGGCTGACAATGATGATGATGATAGGAATGTAGAATTCCTTGCCAAGAAATAAATTTTACGTTATCATCTTAACCTGAGGTATCCCGCCATACCAGGAAAATAGGCAGTTAAATTTGAATCAAATCAAAATAAAAACTAGAATAGACTTTGTTCTGTTTCTAAAATCGAAAGATGCAAAACAAATGCAACTCTGTTTTAATTTAAAATGATATAAATTCCATTGAAGGGAAGATGCCGTGAATTCGCGGCGTCGGGAGACAACAGGTAGTAGTTTTAAGTAAAATTAAATAATACCTGATAGAATTTCATAGCAACGTCATGTGTGCGTTTTCTGTTTACTCTCTCCGTCAGGCGCTTTTGGATTAGCCGATTGATAATTCGTCTTTTTAAATTTCAAAATTAATTAAATCAATTATTTATTCTGCAAATAAGCCACAAGGGCACTTTTACATGTCAAATGGTATTCTACAATATAATATTGATAATCTTACACAATAATCATTTTAAAATTGCAGATTTTAACCAATTAGTACCTAAATGGTTAACAAACTAAATGTCACTAAATGAAAACTAAAAAAATCCAAAATTGTAAAATATTATCAAATACATTCGAACAAATACATTTAATCGAACAAGATACTCAAATTAATTACAGTTTTTTTTTACAAGCTTTTATTTAGTTTCACCTGTCCCGTTGTCTGTCTGTAATCAAATCTTGCAAGTTAAATTTGATCCACTTCCCGGTTTCCGATTGAGCTGAAACTTTAGGTACTAGTATAGTTTGGATGGCAATTCAATATTATGATAGCATCGAGCTGATCTGATGATGGAGACAGAAGGTGGGCATGGGAATTCAGTATTTGACCGACGTAACCCCGTTGAGTTTGGGCTTGTTAGAATCGACTCAATGAGAAGTTGATGATGGTATGCAGAAAAGTACAATCGGCAGTAAAAGCTTGTACAAAAATGAAATTTTTGACAGAAACTTATTTTTAGCGTCAGATCCAAAATCTATTGTTACGTGTGGCGTGCGTTGGCAGTCAATCAAATCGTTTTCTTGTTTTAATGTATGTCCCATTAAATATCACCTAATGAATTTGAAATTTTTCTGAAACCCACGATACAGGCGTTGCCTAGTGTGGGTATCAATGTAATTTCTGTATGTGTATAATTGTATTTTTTGGTAAATAAATATATTTTGATTTTTTTTTATTTTTTGAATCGAAACGAGTTACAAATACCAAGTGTTATGATCTATGTATGTATTTGTCTAGTTTGTCAGTCTGTGTCTGGAAATGGATAGAGTTTAGCACAACTTGCTGCTAAGTCGCGCCGCGAGCGACGCAGCTACTCATGTCTTAAATGCATGTGCAAAATAGAAAGAAAGTAGATTTGCGTTGCGTCGCAGCATCAGTTATGCCAGCCCCGCTGTAGTTGAGGTATTTAAGACCTCCCAACCGCACTAACTAAGCAGTGTATTTCCTAAAGATCTTGAACCTAGCATGAAAACTAACTGATGTGTATTTTCCAGGCGTATACACCTGCGAGGCGTTCAACGATGCCGGCGAGTCGTTCTCATCATGCTCGCTGGTAGTGTCTGTACCGGGCGAGGCCGCCACCACCCCGCAGTACAAGGCCTTCCCCGCCTCGTCCACCGTCGCAGCCGCCGAGCCAGCTGTCTTTACTGCGGAGCTTGACAAGGTAACATACTCTTTTTCATGCCACTGTTCGCAAATGTGACGGAAGATGATCTCAACTACGGCTCGGCCCGTGAACTCACTCGTCCATCTATCGCTCACTTTCCAGCCTCTACAAAAATGTAGTATTTCTGACCGTAACGCGCATTTTCATCGATCGATAGGGCCCTCAACTCAAAACGGGAAGTGTGACAGCGGCCGGCGTCACATTTAACTCATTGATGGACAGTAGACGCCTATGCATTGCACGTAGAACCGATGGCCGTTGGGACGGAAAGGTTCTCGAGTGGCGACCACGTACCGGAAGGCGCGGCGTGGGTAGGCCCCCCCACAAGGTGGACTGATGACCTGGTAAAGGTCGCGGGAGGCCTATGTCCAGCAGTGGACGTCTTTCGGCTGATACGATGATGATGATGAGACGCCTATAGGCGTAATTGTATTGTTATTTATATTGTGTCTGGAGTAGTGTCTACCAATGTTTTAATATTAGCCTGTCAGCAGTGTGGTCGATGCAACTCGCTAACTGTACCGTTTCCCCACAGCCCCCGCTACAACTGCAATGGCTGAAGGACGGTAAGCCGATCGACGAGACCTCGGCCCGCTACCGGTTCACGATGGAAGGCACGGCGCGGTACCGGCTCGAGATCGCCGCCGCCGCCGCCGCCGACGCCGGCCTGTACTCCGCGCGCGCCGTCGGCTCCAAGGGAGACAGCCACGCCGCCTTCTACCTTAACGTCTTGGAGGCGTAAACGACCCCCCCAACTCAACATTAAGAGGCCTAATACACCCCCAAACGACTTTATGATTGCTTTTGCGATATCTCAGCTTTGTGACTTGTAAATGTGCTAAATTGAAACCTATTTATTGATGACATTTTTATACAATTCGGAGTCTAAGTGTGTAATGGATTTTTTTTTATGAAATATAAAAAGTTTATTAATTTATTTAATTTAAGTGTTACACCCTGGCGATACGAGACTCTAGTCCCAGTTAACGTTTAAATGTTTAATTTATTTTATGTCGACGAATTTTGTTATTAATTTTATTTATTCACCTAACAGATGTTGAAGCTTCCTTAAACGAATTTAAGCTTGAAATTTAATCTATGTGGCCCTTCGGGCTTCTGTCTGGATCGAACCTGTGACCCTTTCTAGGATATTTTTCAAGCCACCAGAAATATCCCCGAAACGGTCGTTGGGTGCCGACCAATTCTGTAATATTATTATTTTTATATACATTTAACTGTATTATTTAATTGTACATAATTTAATTTATATCATGTGACCGCGTAATTTATAAATAAATATGTATACCTAAAAATTAAATAGATTTTTATTTGATACCCTCACATACCGAACTCTAAGACATTCGATCAAAACAGTTAAATAATTATTATAGTTACATAACCCATTCTACATAAATCCTTTTATGACCTATCATAAAATTAAAATGCTCAGTTACCTCTGAAGGGGTATAACTAAAAAAAATAAGTTCCTTATGGGAAAAGTTACCAACCCTTACTGTGCTGACTGCGGGGTAATAGCGGACGTATAACCACATCTTAATGGAATGTGTACGGGGGGAGTCCTTTCGCACTACCTACCACACCGGATTTTGTAACGCGGCACTGGCTGATCCTGAGTCAGCTCAAGCGAAATAATTTTATAAGACCTACAAATTGTGCATTAGATAGCTGTATCTCCACTAGCGGACGTATGGAGCGACATTCTCGTTTAAGGGGGTTCGATTGCCATACAAAACGTTATTTGACATTCGTAGGCTAACGGCGTGATATTTTAAGAAACTTATGTAACAAACTTTCATAAATTGGCTTCCCATTTGCGCCAAATTCCCCCTTTCCTAGAATAAACTTACATAAACTAGATTAATTTGAGAAATTGGTTTGTCACGTGATATTTTGGGAAAACTATTTTTCTCAAATTAATCTAGTTTATACAAGTTTATTCTAGGAAAGGGGGAATTTGGCGCAAATGGGAAGCCAATTGATGAAAGTTTGTTACATAAGTTTCTTAAAATATCACGCCGTTAGCCTGCGAATGTCAAATAACGCTTTGTATGGCAATCGAACCACCTTAACGACCAAGCTCCTTAAAAAAAGGGGTAACTTGCTCAAATCATACATTATGCTGCTTTATGGTATTAGTCTTTTTCTATTACAATCCTTATTTAGCTAACAAATCATACCTTTTCTAATCACTTCCAGTGGCCAAATTAATTCGAATATAAAATTCAGAATATTTTTTTTTATTCTGCAGTAGGGGTGTAGACTCAAAATTTATTATTACTTCAAAAGAAAGAAGGCAAAACAATATGCCTAATGACGAAAATCCCATTCAGATATCTCAAAAAATTACGGAGCTACAACCGTTTCAATGTTGCATGTTAGAGAGAGAAAACGCTAGGGGATCGTGACGTCAAGATCCTCGAGCGTCATAGTAAATGACAATCGTTACATATGAAGGTGCGTTTAGCGGAAAAGGGACATAACATGCCCCCTCTTAAAACTTTGGACACTTATAACTTTGTGATTATTTAACATATTGTTTTGCTTTTTTCTCCATTTGACTACATTTTTATTCCTTTTTCGAGAAAATACAGCATTATTAATTATTTTATTTAGTATCTACACCCCTATTAGGCCTCATGAGAAAAACGGGCACTCAGTTCCCTTGAGCTGATTCCGAAACGCAGCCACTTCATACAAAATCTATGGCCCTAACACAGACTGACGGATGAATTTCGCCGCCGAATTCGTCCTTGGGCTTATTTGCAGGATAAAAATGTATTCGAATTTTGAATTTCATATACTTAGCTGTGGTTGGAATCAGCGCTGCGGGATTCAGCCTATAAGTTATTATATATCAGCCGAAAGACGTCCACTGCTGGACATAAAACGTAGTGATTATATAATACTCTTTGGGCGTCACCCAAAGAGTGCTACAATGACCGGTCCCGAGCCACCGGCTTGCAGCGGTCTCCCGTGACCTTTACCAGGTGTACCCGGTACGTGGTCGCCACTAGAGAACCTTTCCGCCGCAACGGCCATCGGTTCTACGTGCAGCCTATAAATGAAGAGCCTTAAATCGCATTTAGAATGTTCCTTGCTTAGATTCTGTACATAAATAAAGGAGAAAAAGCATACTATATGTACAATTACGCACGTATTACCTTCATCCAGTATTTCTTTTCTTTTCGCAAGCCGCCTTGGACACACTACTCCATCCCAAGGTTGTTAGTCCCGAACGCCGAACGTGACTTAGCACTAACTCGGATTCCTTATTCAAATCCAATTCTCATTTCAAAATATGAAATCCTCAGAACTTGTTCCTTTTGTACAACTACACATAAATTTGCTGTCAAAAGTGTCGCTGCTGTCTAAGGAACGTTAGTAGTTAGTATGGAGATATATAAGTTCAATGCTTGGCCACCGGCAAAGTTAAGTTTGTGTTGATGTACTTTTTACTTTTTAATTCGGATCGACCGATGAGTGAATGACTGAGCGGTTTGGACGCGTTCGTTATTATGTAAAGTATGTTTTTTTGTTTTGTCTGTACAGGGATTTGTCTATGATTCAAGTTTAGTTGAAATTCTGATGGATCTCATCCGGATATTGGAAATAATTTACTAGTTGTTTGAAGTTGGGGTGAGAAGGAATTTGAAATAACAAAGTTATACTATATCCGTCACCGACTGATTGACTGAACCCTGTGAGAACGCTATCTAGTGAAATGTAATTTTGACAGCGCGGATTTTCTTTAACTAATAAGGGCGGGTTGCACCAACTTACGATTACAGACCATCATCATCATATCAGCCGAAATAAGTCCACTGCTGGACATAGACCTCCCCCAAAGAGTGCCACAATGGCCAACCGATCAACGTTAAATATGGCGCCGGCAGTCCATAGAAAGTAATCAATCGTGCCATACATTCAGATTTTAACGAACACCACTTACGATTACGTCGATTACAGGCAGTTTGGTGCAATCGGTAGGTACTCTACATTCTGGTGTTTGTTATAAATCCACTTTTATGCCTGTTACAACTCGCGTTGTCAAGTAAGTACCATTGACGACACATTTAAAATAATGCAATATAGGTAGGTAATAATTCAAAAAATAAATAAATAATTTGAAATTAACTGACCACAACGAAACCGATGGCCGTTTGGGCGGAAAGGTTGTCGAGTGGCGACCACATACCGGAAGGCGCGGCGTGGGTAAGGCCGGTGGACTGATGACCTGGTAAAGGTCGCGGGAGTCCGCTGGATGCGGGTGGCGCAGGACCGGCCATTGTGGCACTCTTTGGGGGCCTATGTCCGTCTTTCGGCTGATATGATGATGATGATGATGAACGGAACCTTACTGCAATGAGTTAAGGTCTAGGTCTGTCTGTACGAGTACTGGGCAGGTTGTGACTATGTTCGATTCGATTTGTGTTTTGATAAAGATGACCGGGACCGTACAGGCGTACAATTACATCGCAATGTGGAGATACGTACATTAAAACCACAATTTTACAATGTTGCTGATGATGAGATAGAAAAATGTATGAAACCCTTTGTATTCCAGCGATCCGGTGATCGAAGGCCTGGTATTCCAACGACTTACATGTATGTCGGCATGTGTGGTCCCATTGGTCCAGCAGTCAGACCTCGATAATGAACCCTGGTGTATGTTGTATACAGGGTGGGCCCTGTAACACGAGCAAATATTCAAAAGGAGGCTTCCTTGGAGCATTTGCAGTAACCCCTTGTGTATCATTCACTTTCAAAATGTTTGGTTACGGAGAAATTTTGATCTAAAGTTATGACCTCCAAGTAATGTATCTTGGCACCACGAGATCATATCACGGCAGTCAATGCAGATTTTGAGGTAACATCATGTGTCATAATAGTTTTTGCATTTTTGTGTTCAACAGATAGTTTTGTGATTTTTTCTTTTTTCTTTCTTTTTTTTTGTGTTTTTAAAATAAAAAGTTACTCATAGCACTTATGTTAAAGATTTTTTTTTTTTTTTTTAATTTTTTTTTCGCATAAAACCACTTCGAAATAATTGTTCACAAGCTTAATAATCTACCGTTTAATTTTTTGCTCCAGTTACAGGGCCCACCCTGTATAAGGATCAAATAAAAAAAAAAACATGACCCACATGTGTGTCATTGGGATTCCAGGGTAATAAAAATTACCCACATGTGGGACCTGCCGGACGACTCACATGTGAGTCGTTGGGAGACAAAGGGTGGTAGGTACTAGTTTTTACTTTTACTTCGAGTATGGGCTCTATTTCTGGCATTGAAGGTAATACATAAGTATAGTCCAAATCACCTAACTATTGTCCAAGTGAACTCAATGTTACACTAATACTGTGTGTGTCTATTATTGTGGATGAACTCTACGAGAGGCAATGTAACTACAATCATCCTCCTAGCGTTATTCCCGGTTCTGCCCTAATGGAGCTCGGAGTCCGCTTTAACACCTAATACTAAGATTTGGCGTAGGCACTAGTTTTACGAAAGTGACTGCCTTCTGACCTTCCAACCTACAGGGAAAACTAGACCTTATTGGGATTAGACCGGTTTCCTCACGATGATTTCCTCCACCGAAAAGCTAACGGTAAATATTCCGTAGGTACATAAGTTCCGAAAAACTCATTGGTACGAGCCGGGATACGAACCCACGACCGCCGCTTGACAGCCGCATGCCAGAACCACTACGCAATTGTAACTATAATACGGCCAATAAAAACAAGTCCTCAGTTTTGACAGGATTTAGATCTCTGCTTCTTTCTGCTGCTTTGGATTTGGAGTCTGCTTTGGACCATTTTGTTCTTCTGGACTATATTTGGGTGGTCCAACACTCAATAGTTGAAGCGTTCATAGCTCTGCGGCGCCTGCGAATCGGAAACGATAACGCAGGTAAAGCAAAGATGGCAGCGGTCAGTCATTGGATGGGTGACCGCCTGTTTGAGTGGTTACTATAAATGAGCGCTTCCGTGCTTTGGAAGGCACGCTAAGCAGTTGATCCCGGATGCTGTCTATGACAGTAGTCGTTAAGCCGAGTTAGAGGCCTTCGGGTGGCTTAAGAACCTCTAACAGTCGAGTTGCCCACTCACTTGACAAAGGGGGGACGACTGTCACTTGCGTCCGCAGGTGCTACCTACCACAACCCTGCACGTGTCCCCTGGGTGGTACTAAAAAGTGACAAACTCAAAGGCCAAATAATGTATGCCATACGATCAAATAAACAAACTCAATAGTTACACAATAAACAACCAGCCGTCCCTTTCTAGGCAAGGTAGATCCGAGGCAAAGAAACTCAGCCCTGCTAGTTGCCATGTAAATACTTCTTTCTCTAAATAAACGTAGAAAAAACAAAACATGTACCTACTACTTAGTTGTTTAGATATTTAGCAATAAGAAAATCACCAGTCCATCCTAGAGAGATTAAATAGATAAATATTTGGGGACAATCTTACACAAATCGACCTAGTCCCAAACTAAGCAAAGCCTATGGGTACTAGACGACGATATTATAAACATACTTATATAGATAAATAAATACTTAAATACATGAAAAACATCCATGACTCAGGAACAAATATTTGTGCTCATCACACAAATAAATGCCCTTACCGGGATTCGAACCCGGGAACTCTGGCTCCTTAGGCAGAGTCACTACCAACTAGGCTACAGAGGTCGTCATTGATTGATATGAAACTAAATCATTTTTATTAGTCCCAATGAAGATAACGTCGTTTCACAACGATATTTCCACTAAAATAGTGTCCTAACCGCTCCCATACTACGCATAGTGTGTCAACGCCAATAAAAATACTTCATTCACTTACATCAGCCTATTCACAATATAATCTGTACTCATTTTGACCTCGTCCAGTATAAATGGATCTCAAAATTCATAAACATTATGCGTGATTAAAGGTCAGACGTATACTGGCGTCGCGACGTACGTAATCTGTGAATAACAGCCCTATAAAATACCAAGTTCCAATTACAAATTCGTTCCGGCATCCCACAACCAGCCAGTATCACAGCTTCTAATAGTTATTCGTTTTAATAGGTCATAAAACAGTAGCGTAGCGTCGTGAGTCCATTAGGTCGAAAAAAAACAAAAGGCATATCTTCTCCATATTTCAATATTTATCGCAGCATCGTTTCCGAACGAAATCCGATGTTCTTTTTGTTTCGGTTTCTCTTATTATAAATGAGCGCGCTGGCCGAATACATTTTTTAAAAATCATTCCATTTTTGAATTTTTTACGTGATTCGAAGACTGGTTTATGGAGTTGCGTTGTTAATTATTATCTTGTTTCGTATTCCTTGAAAAGGCAGTAATACTGTGCTCCATCGTATCATTTTGTCTTCTTTGTTGTTGTATTAAATATTTCAAGACGTAAACGCTATCTGCAACGCCTTTACTTGCCTGTAGCAAGTAAATCTCGTATGTAGCGAAGAAATGTTCCGCGCCCTAACTACCGCAACGCGTTTATCTTATCAAAAGTATGTCTAAATTAAGTCAATCGTAAGTTGTGTCGCGGCGAGATAGACTATCCGTCTCTTTCAAAGTGTTCTAATTAGAAAGAGACGGACTATCTCGCCGCGCTAAAGCTCGTGCAGCCTCTTATGATAACCATGCCGGTACATGTAGGTATAATCGTATAGCTAAATATATATATTGTATGAGCGCGCACTGATATTCAGATGGGATCGAGTTTAGATCGAACTTTTCGTTGAAACATGGAGGCGCAGCATTGCGTCATGCTTGCTCGCTGAAAAGGTTTAGAATGTCGCTATATTGTTGGGATTATAACGAACATTAATACGGAGCTTTCAACCTATCCAGCTATCATTTACAGTGTCGGGAATTGCGACAGAAAAGTTATATTTGAAATAGAAATTCAATGTCAAAATTTTCGCAAAATGTTCACAGAAGGTTCTTTCGAAGGGTAGGTAGGTATTGGTAGTTTTACTTATTTCAATAATTAAGTGCTTATCAAGCACAATACCTACACAATTTTTTGGCTTTTTTATGGTTTTCCTGGAATCGCATGACGATTAACGTACAATTTTTGGAAGGAATATGGGTCTATCTAAGAGCACAGATTAAATAAACTTTCCACGCTAGGGGTAATGCCCAAATACAGGACCTTCGATGGCGAGCGATTGAAACATTTGACCGATGACCCCGGGGTTTGATAAATGACTCGTGTGGAGATCATGCGGATAATACATGCCTCCCACAAATACATTCCACTATTGTTTAGACTAAATAGTACCTTGGTGAATCAGCATTTTTCTGTCGCTTGTTGCCGTTTAGGTACGTGTGGACGTGTCACTCTTTAAAACTGATTATGCATATGTGTCAGCTAAGAAAGTGCTCTACCGCTTTCGAACCTTGCCGTATAAATAATAGAGTCGAAAAGTGGCAGAGATTTCTTGATTTACTGTACAGTCAACCAATTTGATGCCAATTAGGCCATCATGGAACCTTGCCGTTGTAAATGCTATGTCAATACGGGTTACTAGGATTATTGCGTCGCTATGTAGCAGTTAAAATGACAGGGTCCTACGGTGGCTTAGGAATCAAATTGGTTTACCGTACATAAATATAATCACGCCCATTTCCCGGAAGGGTAGGCAGAGATCGCGAATTTCCACTTAATGGTTTCCGTCTTAAAGTCCATGTTGCAACATTTTTGCAAATAAACTCAGTCAAGTACTTTTTCTTTGCACTGTCATCAACAGGGTGGGTTTATCTATTGTATGTAGTTTAGGGTTTGCTATGGCCACCTTGGTCTCCATCATGAGATAAGCTCGGTCGCACCATAATATGCTCTGGTTGTGGAATAAGCTCCCTGCCGAAGTTTTCCCAAAGGACTACAGTGTGGGGTTCTTCAGAAAAAAACCGGCCAAGTGAGAGTCGGACTCGCGCACGAAGGGTTCCGTACTATAAAAACGGCAAAAAAATCACGTTTGTTGTATGGGAGCCTCCTGTAGCCTAGTTGGTAGTGACCTGCCTACGAAGCCGGAGGTCCCGGGTTTGAATCCTGGTTAGGGCATTTATTTGGGTGATGAGCACAAATATTTGTTCCTGAGTCATGGATGTTTTCTATGTATTTAAGTATGTATTTATCTATATAAGTATGTTTATCATCGTCTAGTACCCATAGTACAAGCTTTGCTTAGTTTGGGACTAAGCCAATCACTGTTGACACTGTTGACAGACGGACAGACAGACGGACAGTGAAGTCTTAGTAATAGGGTCCCGTTTTACTCTTTGCGTACGGAACCCTAAAAAGGAGTGCATAAGTTCTTAAAGGGTCGGCAACGCGCATGTAGACCCCTGGAGTTGCAAGCGTCCAATCTACCCATATTTGGTTAATTACAATAAATTACTGAAATATATTGTTAAATATTACAAAATTATCAACTTACATTACAACCACCACGTATATGACCAATCATTATATATTTGTAAATAAATAAATTATACACAATTAAGTACTGGATGCGGCTAGCGCAGGGCCGGGCATTGTGGCGATCGTTGGGCCTCCTAAGTCCAGCAGTGGACGTCTTTTGGCCGATATGATGATGATGATGAAGAAGTCTTGAATATAAAAATAATGTGTGAGAATACTGAGAATCGTGAAAGTTTAAATCCGTTTAACATTAACCCTAGTTTTTCAATCTCGTATTCATTTTAATTAAAACTCCGTTTACGTTGTTTTGCGGGTTGCGCCCGCGCAAGTAATTAATTACCGGCTCGTCCGCGCACGTATTAACTCACTTTTGTAACATCAAATCATTTCTCGGGTTTTAGGGTCCCGTGTGATTACGCGAGAGTTCCCCGATTTAGCCGACGAGCCGAGCGACTGAAGTAAGTATGCTATCGCTTCCAATCTCACATCGCCATCCTCAAAATGGTGGCTCGCAGCCCGTCTCGCCATCGCGATGATTCGGCCCGCCACAGCTCTAGGAGCGCACAGCGCAGTAGGAGCTCCAAGGAGGGTGCTGAAGAGATACTTGGACGAACGATTTCAACCTGACTACTCGTTATAACCAAGCAAGTATATAAATAATTTACTTTAGAAACAAAGTTTAAACCGACTTCAATTCAGTACATCACGAAGCTACATACATAGGTACATGAAAAGTTTTCTTTCCAATTCACCACATGAATTGGAGCAGCGGTGGCTGCGGTAGTGGCGCGCCAACGCCATGCTACGACGGTGGTAAAATCATATGGTCTGCCTGATGGCACCGTCACCGTCGCCTATGGACGCTTTAGCGACTCCAGAAGCATAACAAGCGCACTGTCAACCCTTTATTGATTGAACGATTCGTTATAATGATAGCTAGAGACACATGTAGCTCTCAACACAACGTATTCTCGGTAGCTCTGGCGACCTTACTCACCATCAGGAACACGACACCATCATAGGTCTTTGCGTCTATTTCAGACGATTTAAACATTTTTATAGAGACACAACTCCATCTTAGAGGAACTCGGCATCACGACGGCTCTCTCACATCTGCCAGGAAAGGACTTTTTGTTTCTTTGGACATATCATGCGTTCATCTACGGCATGATCTAGAGAAACAAATAATTCTTGGTTCTGTGGAAGGCAAACGCACTAGAGGAAGGATTCGCTGGACTGATGTAATCAAGAGGGCTGCATGCAAGATGGGCATGCATGACATCACTTGACGAGGAACCGAACTGCATGGAGGACTATAGCATGGGGACACGATCCTCAGTCATGAGGGATCGACTCAGAAGAAAATTAAAGAAGATAGAGACATCGTTTGTGGTGACTGTAGAGACGAATACGAGACCGACATGATTCACATATCTGGCAGACTAAATTCATGCCAGAGGCCCTAGTTCAGTTTGTGTTGTCTACGCAACCTTCTTGGTCAGTGTCTCAAACCAGGTTCTATCGCACAACGCTCTACCGTCCACAGCGCGTTTGCGCCATCCATCTTCGGCAAGCTTTTCCCACACATCAAGTTATGTCAGAACACATTCACTGCCAAGAAACGCTACGCACTACGCTCGTAGCCGATCATATGGTTTTCCCGCTAAAACCCGCGGAGGGTTGCTGGCAGTGAATGTATTAAGTCGGTTCTGGTGGACGGAACCCGCGCACCTCGTCGCGGTACGCGCTTCGTTTAATTTCCCCGTATCTTATTTGATTGTCGGACTCGGGGCAGAGGTTTCGTGGAGTCGATGAGATTATTATATAAGAATAAAATAATACTGTCGAAAATGATTATTTTGCAATGGTGAACGTGCAGATTGTAGATAAATTAATTACCAATCTTTTTTTCTCCGAGACCGTGAAAATACTATAAGATTATTGTGGTTTAAAAAATAGTGGCACATTATAAGTATTCAAGATGTTATTCGACGTAGGTATAATTTAATGTCCTACAAGAAATTCAAACGTTCAGATTACCTAAATAGGCATCAAAAGACAACTTTTTTTTTTATTTATTTTTCGGCTCACGTAACTTTTCAAATCGATAATCTGATAGTAACCACTCCCCTTATAAACAAATTGGAATGTGAAATATAACTACGGTTGATGGACCAAGAAAATTTATTTTTTTATATTTTTATCGGCGATATTAAAATTAAAGATGTCGACTCCACCCCACCCCTGCGCCTGCGTTTACAATGGTTTATGACGTCGTCCCGCGGCGTTTATTTGCGACGCACTGATTTAAAACGCATGTGTCTTCGGTTCGATTCCCGGCTCGGCTTGTGTGAACAGCCAGTACGCTAAATAATGCGTAAATGTTTAAATTAATATGGTATTAATAAATGCTTGAATATATTTTGTTTTCTAAGAAAGTCTGGTCGCGTTTTCCCTCTGGAAGTTCAGATGGCGGTCGCTTTGGTAAAACCAGTGCCTATGCCAAATCTTGGGATCAGAGGGGTAATTAACTAATCACGTAACGTTCCGAACGCGCGTCGGTACAATTTAACTGTCAATTTCCCATATAAAAAGTGACATTTAGACCTACCCGACGTTCGTACAATGCGTTACGAGATCGACCTAACAGATGCCAAAGCGGGTTCCTTCAACAATCAGAAAAAAACGCTAGTAGGATGTTGATGTGTTTGTTTTCTTATTAAGCGTATACAAAGTGTTAAGGGTCGACAGGACGCTCGACTGTTCATACAAACGTAATTTGGTTTTCATTTTTAAACAAAATTTAGTGAAATAACATCAATCTTTACGTTTGTATAGAGAATGGAGCGAGCTAGAGGTCGGAAACTGGTTTTTGTTGCTATAGATATAATAGAAAAAAAAACGGCCAAGTGCGAGTTGGACTCGCACATGAAGGGTTCCGTTAAATTAATTGCGGTTTACGATTTATGACGTATTAAAAAAAACTTCTTACTAGATCTCGTTCAAACCAATTTTCGGTGGAAGTTTGCATGGTAATGTACATCATATATTTTTTTTAGTTTTATCTTTCTCTTATTTTAGAAGTTACAGGGGGGGGACACACACATTTTACCACTTTGGAAGTGTCTCTCGCGCAAACTATTCAGTTTAGAAAAAAATTATATTAAAAAACCTTAATATCATTTTTGAAGACCTATCCTTAGATACCCCACACGTAGGGGTTTGATGAAAAAAAATTTGTTACCCCTAAAACTTATTGTTTTTTTTCGATTTTTGTGTGAGAATCTTAATGCGGTTCACAGAACACATCTACTTACCAAGTTTCAACTGTATAGCTCTCATACTTTCGGACAAAAGTGGCTGTGACATACGGACGGACAGACAGACAGACAGACATGACGAATCTATAAGGGTTCCGTTTTTTGCCATTTGGCAACGGAACCCTAAAAATTAAGTGGTTAGAGACTATGTATGAAAAACGTTTCACGAGAGACCGTGCTGTAGTTCTAGTATAAGTTTTATGGTTCACTAATGTTTCCCAACCTAACGCCCAAGTAACATTTAGGCTAAAAATAAAACTTTAAACCAGTTCATTAACAGCTTAAGACTTTATAAATGCTGATTAATAGAGTAAATACATACATAAGGCTGTACTGGAGCATAAACGGTCTCGTTTTAAACAGAACAGCTGGTTTACGGCTGTATAATGTCGAAATTATTACTTTTAGCTTATTAAAAGCATTGCAAAACACAAAAATACAGTGTTTAGTATAAAAAAATACTTTAAGCAGTTTTAGCAGACTAGAGTTACATAATGACTGTTTACAGCTCTTGACTTATTCTTTTGTACTGCTTAACGCTATACAAGGGCATATAATATTGCTACTAACTGGATATTGGTGTTAACCTACTCTGTTGTAACTCCTCATATTAGGCTTGACAATAGCTGATCAACAGTTATCTAGGAAACCCTTCACAAGCAATGTCCATTACAAGAGTGTAATATAATGCTGTTGGCTGAATAAAACGTTATTTAAACTCTATTATAAAGCTGATGCTGTTAGTGTAGGTTTTACCGTATAGTTCAGCCATTAGTATAAGTTTAGCAATATAGTGGGTTATTTTAATTCTTTTAGTGTTTGTAAAGAGGATACTCCAGCTTAAAAGTGAAACTGTGAACTAGAGTGTGCGGTGAAGGAACTAATATTTTTTGTGTTTAATTTGGTTTAAATAGTAATTATGAACGTTAAACCATGGCATATACAAAAGCGAACCGGAGCTGCAAAAAGAAAATTAAGAAAAGCGTATTATATCATCAAGTCGAAAGGCAACAAGTGTCAAAAGCAGGAGAAAAAGAAATGAATACCACGATTGATACATACATAATAATTACCATCAAACTCAAGAATGGGTTTGCGTTCAATTTAATTTAACCCTAAATCGCTGTAATATCGACACTATATCTACTTCTAAGCAGCTACTGTAATAATTAAATTCTAATATACAGGCAGTATTACTCTTTAAGCTGATACTTATTCTAATATTATGCCTCAGTTCAGCGAATAGCTTCATAATAGTGTACAAGAAGAACGACAGCTGTATAAATTGGGGACGCCATTAAAACATAACCTATGAATTTTATTTCATAATACATTCAATATTTTATTGTTTAACTTTGTACATTTCTTTAGAATAAGTAACTTAGACACAATACAATTGGATCATTTTTCAGTAGAGAAGTATTGTGTGTACAAATATCGCGGTTTTAGGTCTAATAAAAACTAGTTGGTAGGATATTTTTATTGTTTATCTCTATTATTATCTATTATTTCGAGGGCGCGTGAGTTTATTGCTATTAATTGATATACATATTCACGGAAAAGTAGGAGCCGCAAGCAAAATGTCGACAGAGAATAGAAATATGGGTACTTACCTTAACACTCTACAAAAATCACATCACAATTTATACAATGGCCGGCCACAATTCAATAATTCTATAAAGTAACTTAGAAGTTTTCACTGTGCAAAAAATAATTCTTATATCCAGATTTTTACCAGCCTGAGCCTGTATTATAAGAATAAAATGGTCAAATCGTAGAATTGTAGCTGTATAATGGAATTGTATTAAACCCTAAGTCAGCTTGTTATTTGGCGTATACAGCTATAATACAGCTGTTAACCAGCTGTATTTACACTTGAAGCTGTATAATTTGGGGCCCCTTTAGGATGTTTAAGGGCTGTATAGCCGCTATACAGCCCCTATGCAGCCAAGTTATACAGCCTAAAGTAAAAAAAAAAATTATAGTACAGCCTTTATACAGATATAAATGTTACTTGGGCGTTTGGCAACCCGATTCATTTCGCATCTTTTAATTTCCCTACCTTTTAATATTTCTGAAACTGTTCAATATTTATATATATAACTAATAACCTAACCTAACTAACTAAACTAACTAACCTAACCTAACTTAAAGGGTTCTACACGATGGCCCTGAAATAAATCCTGAAATATTTACAGTTGCAGAGTTTCGGAAATGAAAAGTTGCGAAATGAATCAGTTTGCCAAACGTTAGTTGCGAAAAGAAGGTGTTCCAAGTTGGTTAAATAAATATCCGTTTTCGAACGCGTTTGCGTTTAGCAAAATTTTATACTCGCTGTTTTAGTTCCTATGTTCCTAATAGTTACTACCAGAGGCGCTGTTCGAGTTGCCATACAAATTGAAACTAAACGCAAACGCGTTCGAAAACGTATAGGTACGTATCGATAAAACTTGTACTAGAGTTACTGGGGACTCTTAAAACGTAGAAACCACTTATAAGCTTCTTTATCCCGAAGTTTAGAAAACTTCGTGAGCAATCCTGAATAAGTACTTCTACGAAGAAATTCATGGATGATGTTTTCAGAGTATATTTGTGGGTTTCATACTGTATTGAACTGTCTATGTAAGAATTTATTTTTATATCCATATATCATTTTATAGTGCATGTATAATTCGCCTGTCTCTATAATCTATTCCTATTGTACGCAGAATGTTCATCATCTTTATCCAGTCTATTTTATCAAAGGCTTTCTCTAAATCTATGAAGGCTATATGAGTGTTCAGGCCTAGTTCCATTCTCCTATCTACAATGAGTCGAAGAGCAAGAATAGCTTCTCTTGTGCCTCTTTGTTGCCTGAACCCATATTGGTCAGGTCCCAGATAGCTCTCCGTTATTGGTCTTATTCTGTTTTGCACTATCTTAATGAGAATTTTAGATGCTTGTGATATAAGGCTCAGCGTTCTGTGCTCTTCGCACTTCAGTGTATTTAGTTTCTTTGGCAATGGTAACACTTTACTAGTTTGAAAATCTTTTGGAATCACTCCTGTGATGTAGATCTCTTTCACTATTGCAAATATTTCATCTTTCATAAAATCACATTCTAATTTGTTTATGAGTTCAATGTATATTTGATCATCACCTGCTGCTTTACCATTTTGAATACTATTTAATGCTCTGTCAAACTCTTCTCTAATGATACCAGGACCTAGTTTATTTTCATCTACTTCCATTTCTCTCTCTATGTCATTATCTGTTAAACCATTTCCGTTGTATAATTGTTCTATGTATCGTATCCAGCGTTGTAATATATCTTCATTATTTAGTAAAATTTTGCCATGCTCGTCCAAAATTGCAGCACTTTTTGTCTTGTGATGTCTTCCTAGGTGTCTGACTATACTATAGGCTTTGTCTAATTTCCCTTGTTTAATAAAGTTTTCTATATGATTACATGCCTCAGATATGTCTTGAGCCTTTGCTTCTCTGCACTTTAATGTTATTTTATTTGAGAGGTACCTGTATTTCTCTATGCTATCTTCATCCACTCTATTCCTTACGCTTCTTCTTTCAATCATCATATCTATAATATCTGTGGTTAACCATTTCTTTCGTGGTGTGATCTTTTCTTTACCCAATGTTTCTTCCGCACTAGTCCTAATTATATATCTAATGTTATTCCAACGGCTTTCTATTTCTATGTTGTCTAATATATCTTTATTGTACTGTTCTAGTTTATATCCTACCTTATTGCTATATTGCACTCTATAATTACTATCTATTTCTTTAAGCTTATTGAGATCGATACTCTTTGGTCTGTTCTTTCTTTTAGGCCTCTTATTTTCAAAGTTGAACATGCTGACTAGAAGATTGTGGTCGGTATTGATATCTGCACCGGGCATTGTTTTACATGATTTGATTTGCTGCCGATGCTGTTGTTTTGTTATGATAAAATCTAATTGATATCTTCCTATATCTCCAGGCATTTTCCATGTGTATAGGCGTCTTTTAGGTTGCGCAAATAATGTGTTCGTTATTATCAGATTGTTTTCTTCACAAAACTGCACCAGTCTTTCGCCTCTACTGTTCCGCTTTCCAAGTCCAAATTTACCGACTATATTTCCCTGAGATCCTTCACCTACAACTGCATTAAAATCTCCCATTACAATTAAAATATCTTTTTCTTTAACTGAATCCAAAATTGTGTCAATGTGATTATACATTTCCTCTATATCATCATCTGTGTAACTACTGGTGGGCATATAAACTTGGATTATTATAATGTTATTAGGACTTCCTGTAAGTTTTATTGCTGTTATTCTATCGCTATAATGAATTGTGTTTTCCACTTGGTTGCCCCAGTTTCTGTTTAAAACTATTGCTGTTCCATTAACTCCTTGTTGGTCTCCTGTGTAAATTACTCTATAATCATCGCTCCAATAATCACCACTTCCCTCCCATCTCACTTCGCATAATCCTAATATATCTATGTTTAGTCTATTCATCTCTGCCTTTAACTCCTCTAGCTTTCCCGGCGTAAGCATCGTTCTAACATTCCATGTTCCGATTTTGCAAGGATTTCGCATGATGACGACCGAGTCAGCCTTACTCCTGACCCTGCCGGACTCAGACCGCCACGGAATGTTACGTCGTGGAAGCCCGTTGTCAAGGACGTTATTTCTTTCTTGTGTCATTATCATTACTCCATAATAGGGAATATTAATGTGGTGGTTTCCCCACTTGCCTTCCACATCGCAGTGTAATGGCCGGTTGTATACGCCCACTCCTATTTGGTCAAAAGTCCTACCGGAACCCACTTCCTCGGCCTTCTGCCAATACTGATGCAGCTGCTGCTCTGTACCAGGGGAATGCTTATTTGATGGCGGCATTTACTCGCCATGTCGCAAGGTCGTCTTAACCTGGCCTATACCACCATACAACACAAACTGGCATTGAAATTTGAATCAACTAACGTAAGAAGTAGAGTTGAATTTCGTTTGTTTCAAAAAAGGCCAAAACAAAACAAATGCAAATTTATTCCATCCCAAAATGATTTAAATTCCTTTAAATAATGTTGGCCGTATATATACGGCCGCGGTATAGGACGAGTAAGGCCTATGTAGCTTTTATTGAGAAGTCCGTCCCACCGTCCAACCCACTACGCCCTGTTAACCCTGTCGCTGCTTGATCGGGGACTGCTTATTCGTTATATTCGCAGCTAACCACCATATCTGATGGCCGTTCACTATCCGTCACCTGTGACCCCGTTGGTAGCCTGAGAAACCATAGTAGAAATAGGACAGGAGAAGGGAAAAGCCAAAATAAAACAGGATGTAAGGCAGGGTTGTCCACTCTCGCCTTTGATTTTTAATATTTTCATTGAAACCGCCATTCGAGAAATTTTGGGATCAGAAAAAGGCGGTGTTAAAATTAATGGAGAAAAGTTTCACTTTATAAGATTTGCTGATGACATCGCAGCGGTAGCCGAAAATTCTGCACAGCTTGAACAGCTCGTAACAGAAATGGACCTCATTTTCACAGAATTTGGACTAAAAATAAATATAAATAAGACCAAAACATTAATTGCATCTAAGACAAACCAAATCATAGATCCCATAAAAATTAGAGGTTCAGCCATTGAACAAGTCAAAAGCTTTAAATACTTAGGCAGCATTATAACCTGTGACTCCAGATGCACTTCGGATATCATCGCACGCATAGCCATGGCCAAAAAAGCTTTCAATGCCAAAAAGCAAATATTAATGGCGAAAATATCTCGAAAGATCAGAAAACGTTTTATTAAGACCTACATCTGGAGCATAGCGTTGTACGGAAGTGAGACGTGGACTCTAACCCAGCGTGACAGAGAGAGACTGAACGCATTTGAAATGTGGGCATGGAGAAGGATGGAAGGTATTAGTTGGACAGAAAGAAGAACAAACGAAGAGATTCTAAATTTGATAGGAGAACAAAGATGTCTACTAAAAACTATTGAAAACAGAAGGGGAAATATGTTGGGGCACCTGATACGACATGACAATTACATAAAAACTATAATTGAAGGAAAAATTGAAGGAAGGAGAGGCAGAGGAAGGCCAAGACGTGCGTTTATGGACCAAGCTAAAGAGAAAGTTAATGTAATGTCGTATCAGGAGCTCAAAACAGTGGCAGAAAGAAGAACAGAATGGCGATTACTCCACCGACAAGAGCCTGGCTCTTAAATTTATGATGATGATCATTTTATAGCCCGTATTTCCAGCTCTTGCCTTTTAGTATTAATAATCGGGCATGGAAAATTGAGGCTATATTGATGCAGTTTATTTCTGACGTTAGAGTAGGTCAACTTAAATTCAGATTCGTATTGTAACCCAGACAGTATCGGCACATCCCAGAAAAGAGACCGGTATTAATAGTTATCATTTATTTAAATATAGGTATCGGTCGATAAGAATATGTGTATGGTGAGATACTATTATACAATATACAAACAAAACTAAGAAAAGCTACTAAGCTAAGAAAATAAATAAAGCTAAAACTATAACATTTGCCCCAGATCGCTGTGAAGGTAGTGTGCCTAAACGGCTGGCAGCATTTTATGGCAATATTGATACTCTGGGTGAGGTAAAAGCCAGCCTTCTGGCCACGTGAAGCCTCAACCAAGCGCTTGCATAATCCATTAAAGATTCGGAGCGCGCTTATCTTATCCTATTTGGATGAGGGCCCTTTCAGATGCACTTCGACCCACTGGGATATTTTGTGCATTTGCCCTCTCCTTTATGCCTGTTCCCAGGCTTGCTCCATCATTTCCACAAAACGGATGATGCAGTTCACGGGAGCACCTTGAATTTCTTTGGTTGCGGATAGCCGTAACGTTACCAAAGTACACACAATAAGTGTTCCATAGTCTCATCCTCCTGGCCACAAATTCTACAGTCTTGGAGCGCGCTTGGTCCCCACGGTCCGAATTAATAACTATATTTATATTAGCTAAGTTTATATACTAATATATTAATTAAGAGGAACTCAGTGAAATCGTAGCTTCGTAAGTTTGCATTGAGTAAACTCCGGATACTCCAGAACTACGTATTCGATGGAATGGACTTTCTGGCGGGGCATAGAATATGTTTTTCCCTGCGTTCTTTGCAATAAACGGGCGAAGATGGCGGCAGCTTGTCTTGTACATATATACATACATATTTTCACAAATGCACAGTCCGCAGTAAGCATTTTGAAACGACTAGTTAATTTAAGTCAACAAAACTAGTTTTTGCTTTATTTCGTTTGTTTTATAAACTGGAGCCATACAAACTAATTACAGATACCATACCATACCTGATGCCATTGTATATGCAAATTTTTAAAATTTTAACGAAACTCCGTTCGTATGGGAAGGTGAAATACGGCCGAGCTTACAGCGGGCTCAGGAGTAGGTAGATAGGTACTTTAATTCACTGGTTCAATCCATTCGCGCCAGCGTTCGTGATAGCTATACAAAGAGAACCTAAACACATTTATTCATCCTTACAATAACTTAACCCGCATTCACAAATGTGGGCACAATGGGGCCTCATGCCTAAAATATTAATAAAAACCTAATCCCACATTTCCTCCAAAACCTCGACACAAAACTGACGTGGAAAAAAAAGCAAAACCACAGACAACGTTTTTGGTGCCTTTACTTTATACCCTTTTCAACCCAAATTCAATTTGAAAGAGGAATTTTTGGTTTTTTGAAAAATGATCAATGACAGGCTTACAATGACGGAATATTGGGCGTTTTTTTAGGATTTTAAACGCTTTGTGCCCAGAGACAATAGAGGTCAATGCACGGGATTTGAGATTTGAGGAAAGGTTCCTTCGGCGTATTAGGAGGTCCTCAGGGAGGTTAGAAGTATTAAAAACATAATTTTATGGTGCGATGACATAGTTTAATTTAATGCGATATACTTACAGTGCGTTACCGGCAAGTGGGCTTTTTTTAATAGGTTAAATTAACGTACTTATTTAACTTAACCATGACCATGAGTTAACTAAAATTCCGACTTCATAAATATTCTAACAAAATTTAAATTGCCAGCAATGTACAGCAAAGTAAATTGACGAGTAAGTGTAAATGACAGCTTGATGCTTTGTTTCTAACATACGACGTCATACACCTATTTAATACATTGAAGGTTCGGATTTTGGAAATTTAATTGTGCAGTTAATTTATATAATTATGATTTTTTATTTGTCGTTAACTCATTGTAGGTATTTTTGTCTATAAATAGATTTTCCATAATAGGAGCATTCCACGGAAAAGTCCACCGTTGTCCCGTACGAACACGAATTTTCAGAAAATTGGTGAGTCTTGGAGTTTCTTTTTTGCGACAATGGTGTCAAATTATGGTCAGAATTATAATACCCCGATTAAAATTGCAAAGATAACTCTATAGACAAAAAAATACACGCGTTTGTACGGGACAGCTCGTGGAATGCCGCAATAATTCAATAATATTAATCAATTTAAAACCAAACTGATTTAAATAAAGAAAAAAAGAAAGAAAACATTTATTCGTGACAAAATAAAACACATAAAACAAACTGCAGACACATACGCACATACACATTTGCCACAAAATGGTCACAACTCAGCGTAAATGCTGGCGGCTAAACCCTGTGTACCTATTTAAATCTGTAAAAAATATCAGTAAAAAAATCGAAAAATTATCCGTTCTAGTTATCTGTTCCAGTGGAGTACCTCCATAGTTTTTCAGTAAGGTAAACATCCTACCTAGTCTTCGACGTTGCACTAGTGTATGACATGGGCACTTTATGTAAAAACAATATGAGTTAAATTCGAACTAAGAGGATTTTTCTTCATTTCAATTCGAGCCATGACACTTTGACATAGTGTGTCCATGTCATACACTAGTCCAACGTCGAGGACTAGGACGTTACTTTACATCCCCTTAAGAGGAATGCCTATCTGCGATTTTTCCATACAAACGCTCTCGACTGTTTCCTCCCTGGTTTTTGAACCTAGAGCAATGACTTTTTCAAATAAGGTCAATATCATTAATATCTATGCCGCTATGTTCCGCTTTTTGGATCTTTTCATTTTAAAGAAACTTACATCGCCTCAAAAATCGTAAAAACGGCTTAATTGAAATGGCTCCAAAAAAGCGCAGTATACAGACATAAAAACAAATATCCAAAAAATCAAAACATAGCAGCGTAGATTATTTCTTCCGCTTGCAGTTTCCATAATTTTATGATGATTGGTTACGTTTTGGAGGAGGAAATAGTCGAGAGCAAAATTTCGATTTTTGAATTTTTGGCGTGGGTATTTCAGTTCAAGCTGCAGTTGTACATTGCGTCAAAAATTTGAGATTTCAAAAGTTGCTCAGCTAGGCATTGCTCTTAATATTTATTAATTACTTACTTGTACATGTTTGTTTTTTGTTTGTATTATTCCAATTAGTTAGTTACTGGTACAAGTTTGTTTTTTGTTTGTATTATTCCAATTAGTTACTTACTGGTACAAGGTTGTTTTTTGTTTGTATTATTCCAATTAGTTACTTACTGGTACAAGTTTGTTTTTGTTTGTATTATTCCAATTGCTGATGTACATATAAATACTAATACTAGATTAAGTATTTGTTATGTTTACTAACACTCTATGCATACTCTGTATGTCCGAAAATAAATTAAATAAAAATAAAAAAATGTGTTTTCATATCATGACATTACTCGGAGACTCCTAAACCCGATATTATTATCTCCTATCTCGCGTTCGATAATCGGCATGACTGAGTGACCGACAAGGTGACCATCGGGCCTGGGAACCCGATATGATTCACAAACTGCCTTTACTCACATGTGCCTTATATAACTTGGGTTCGAGATTCGTAATAACTACCGGTAATCAGAGGTCTGACGTATAATGGTCTTCTGAGATGTATTGTTAGTGGGCAATGTGAATTGCAAAATCGATGCGAGTGGCTACATTATAGTCTGGGAGGCGGAGGTGAGAACTCGTGGTTGTCATGACTAAATCGTCATGAAGTTTATATCTACTGATATAACGTCTCCGTGTATTCCCGTCACCGTCGGGATGAAAAGTATCCGGGTTATCAACGACCTATACACCAAGTGCCAATTAAATCCGTTCATGGGTTGAGTAACACCCAAACACCTAATTTGACATTTGTATTACTTAGTACGTACCTGATAAGATTTACAAAATGTGATAAGTAATTAGTAGTTTTTGTTTGTAAGTACATATGTACGTACCTACAATAGCAAAATTTTATTATTGTTTAAGAATGGCACGAGATAAAAAGGGTGTACTTACATATTAGGTCCTTACCTATGAAATTGGCGGTGTGTATGGAGAATTTTATGAAAACTGTGATTTTCATACATTGAATTTTGCGGATTATTCAGCAATGTCAAATTCAAAGCAAACTAAATTTTGGTAGGAATATAGAAAACTTTTAAGCTACTTTACACATATCTTCATTCCTTAAAAATAGTTCGCGTTATAAAACTATACGTAATTGAAACACTTTAACCGGCAGCACATGAAAAGGGCGGTTTTCAAGCTTTAATTTGAAACACTAAATAAAAAATTCAAACCTATTTTTTGTATTTAAAACCTTTGTTACATAGTCTAATAATGAAATTAAAAAATAATTTGGAAGTTGCAATAGAAATGAATAAATTACGTACAAAATAATATCTGTAAAAAAAACGCCAATTTCATAGGTAAGGACCCAATATATTTTGTTTGATTTGATAGGTTCTATAGTAGGTACAGCTAAGATAAACAGTTTGTCATAGACGTGTCACTTTTGGATATTCATTTATAAATCGTCGTATATTCATTTATAAATTCGGGTAAGTATTTAGTAAAATTTTGCGAGATGAAGTATATAGGCCTTCTAGTATTCGCAGTTGATTATTATTATTGTTTTCTTCTTCCTTTAATTTTATGTTTCGTTGCACAGTGTATTAGACTTAAGTAATTCTGTAATGCTGCAGCTGTGTATAATGACTCGATTTTCTTGCAAGAATCTCCGAGCCTATTCGAGGCGCTGTGATTAGTTTAGCACCGTGTGAAATTGGCATTAGTGGGCTTTGGTTAGCCGATGTAACATTTATGTGATTTACGTAATGTTATGTCTAAGCGTCCGGCTCTCAGACTATTCATGAATTATGTTAGGCGATTTAGGTGGGAAATACAGTTTTTCTCATATAGGGAGACAAACTTAACCTAAACTTGTATAATGGAGAAGGCAACTGTCAAACTGACAACACCAATAATGGTACTTAAAAAAGCTAAATTTGTATGGCGGGAAGTAGTTTTTATTTATTCTTGCGAAAATGTCTTTATATTTCGTTCCGAATTGCTCCGAATTGGGAATTCACCGTATTCCGAAAAAGGCTTAAATTAAAAGGTTGTGGATTAAGGCCCCGCACGTTCATGGTCTTCTCTCCCTCTCACTGAGCATAAGCGTGAGCGAGATGGAAGTGCGTGATCGAAAGCGCGGATATCATGTTTTTCGGAAAATTTCAGAAAACGAGACAAAATTTAAGAAAGTAAGAAATTGAAGTTATTGTTCATTACTGTATGAAGAAGATTATAAAACTTCATCTCTTTCTGATAAAAAATGGAGCAGTAAACTGGTTACAAGTGAAAAAATAGGGTTGACTTTAGATATATTTTTCTCTACTTTCAAATGTTAAAATGGATTTCTACGAAAACTATGTTACTTCTCATGTCTTGCAGATTATGATTTCTATTTTCCGACACGAAAATTGTTACTTTATAAGGTATACACTGGTTACTAAACAAGTATGTATGTTATGTAGGGTAGATTATAACGAATATAATAGGGAAGATTTTTGCCTAAGAACTGTAGGTATATGGTTTCCGTACATAGATAGTAAGGTAGAATCGATCTTCTTTCTCTCTCTCTCATCGTATGGAATCTAGAAGAGCGCCATCTACAATTAGCTTTCACCGGCCTTCCCCATTGAACGAGCGAGCGAAGTTCTCCGTTTCAGCTTGGGTCAAAATTCTTTCGTATGTCCGGATGTCCGGATGTACGGCTGTTGGGCTGTTCTCCTCTACAGGTCGTTCTCAACCGATTCTCGTGAAATTTTGTGACCTGATTCAACAATTATATAGATTTTTTTTGTCGATGATTTTTTTTCAAAATCTAAATTTTTTTTTAAATGGTCTCGGTAGTTCTACAGTTTACAAAGCCACTAGTGAATATTATCTTCGAGTCGGTGAAGACATATGAAATTGATTATTCAAATCAAAAACTTTCTAAGAAACGTCCAAAACGTTCTGTTCGTAAAAAGTTTGAAGGGAAACAGGAACAAGTGACTTAACGATATTTCCAAAAAACAGTTAAATTACAAAAATTCGTTAAAGCGGTATGTTTTCCGAGTATTTGTAAGTTTTGTTTGGTATTTAAGAATAATATGAGCATGATTATCTCTTCCGGAATTCCGTATTTTTTTTATTTCATATAATATTTGATATTGAAGTTGCCTTTTGTTGCCTAGCATCCGCAGTACAGGCTGCTTAGTTAGCGACTATTCTCAAGACCAATAAAAAAATATTACGTCGTCTAGATACCTACCATGACACAAGTCTTATTGAGCGTATTATGCGCCTAATAGTTAGATTTGTGTAAGATCCCCTAATATTTAATAATAATATAATATTAACGAGATAAAATACAACGATTTCAAATATTAACATAACTGATAACATAACTTAATAAGTATAACTTTTATTTATTTTTTTATTTGAATATGAATATTCAGTCAGCCACAAAACATACTGCATTTCTCTAGCCATTAGCTAACTCTAAAATATCTCCATTCACTTTTACTGCGTTAGTATTGAAGGCAATTTTGCAGCTGATTATATCCCAATTACAAGATTTATAAAATCCACAATTCATCAAATATCTATTTCGTTATAATCGATTTTTGGCAAAAGAATTACAACCCAAATCGATAACCAAACGCAAAGGCGTTCCTCAATTAATTTACAAGCATTCTAAATCCAAATACCTGATTGCCAGTATATTCATAATTCGAATTCGAATCGAACGTTTAAAAGAAACAAAGGCGAATCGGGCCCCGAGCGACCGATAAAAATATAAATTAAAATGTCTCAATGGTACTTGACCAAACAGTTTGACCTTTAGTGCACCTTACTGCATCGACATAAAATCTACTACTGGTCAGCGTGTTGCTGTACAAAATCGACGATACCTCGATAGCCAGGTTAATGTGAAACCAGCTTAACTCACGGGAAAAAAGGAAAGAGTAACACAATCAAATGAGGGAACAAGGGGGTAAAACGAGAGACAAAAAGCATATGGCGGATTGTTTTTAATTATCGAGTATCGACATAAATCGAGGCCGTCGCCGAGGGCGCATGCGCGGAGTCGGCGGAGTATTGTCAATACTATATTATACTTATTACTTACTATAGTGGATTCCTAATTGAAAACTATAGGAATAATTTACGGAAAAATATGTTGTTATTTCTTTACGTTTATTTGGGAGGTAAATATTTATTTAAAATGTACAGAAAGTAATAATATGATTTAAAAACTATGAGTTCTGTAGTAGGTACAGAAGTGTAAACAAATTGGCAAAACCTATCAAGTTTCATATTTTACTATGATATAATATGTGTAAGTGCCATCAAATTAACGTGAGAAAAGTTTTCTCACGGTAATGTCTTTACGAGTAATATAACCTTCGAATATGATTGAATTTTGCTTAGTCTATGTCAAAAGTTTTTTCACCTCACTAGCTCGAAAAGCCCTTTTTGTATGTTTGATACCTATTGAGAAAATCGCTTTTTATCCACATGTAAAGAAAGAGTACCTAACAAATAACTATTTCTGTACCTGTGCGCAATATTTTCATAGAGTGAAGTGATCAAAGGCTCAAACAGTTAATTTTTTTTATTTTTGTGGTTCCCGGGGGTATGTTCCCGGCAATATTTCCAGGTATGGCAATTATGGCAACACCACATCAGTACGA
Organism: Epinotia brunnichana; assembly: GCA_963854355.1. Classification (NCBI taxonomy): domain Eukaryota; kingdom Metazoa; phylum Arthropoda; class Insecta; order Lepidoptera; family Tortricidae; genus Epinotia; species Epinotia brunnichana. Next base: position 7,279,366 of record OY977959.1, on the reverse strand, counting down.
TTAAAATAAACAAATGAAAACAACACCTCTCCACGCCACCCGAAGCCAGAATTCATAAAATTCATATGTATGGGTGAAGGCACTGATCGTCGATCGGTATACATTGTACCGATACACGTACAATGTACACGCATTGTACATGCACAAAGTACATGTATGTGTACACCTAGCCGCATCCGTGGCGGAGCTGTCTTCAAATCTTCTTGTATTTATAGACTTCAAGATTAGACAGCTTGATTTGAAATGAGATTAGAACTGTAAAGTCGGAACTGTAGAAGTTGCATAGACGACCTTGTCAACAACCCTTGGCACATTCACGTGCTCACTAGCGCCACACAAAAAATAAAATAAAAGCGGCCAAGTGCGAGTCGGACTCGCACATGAAGGGTTCCGTTACATAAATTGCTTTTTACGATATAAAAAAAAAAACTACTTCCTAGATCTCGTTCAAACCAATTTTCGTTGGTAGTTTACATGGTAATGTACATCATATATTTTTTTCAGTTTTATCTCTTATTTTAGAAGTTACAGGGGGGGGAGACACACATTTTACCACTTTGGAAGTGTCTCTCGCGCAAAATATTCAGTTTAGAAAAAAATGATATTAGAAACCTCCATATCATTTTTGAAGACCTATCCATAGATACACCACACGTATGGGTTTGATGAAAAAAAAAATTGAGTTTCAGTTCTGAGTTTAAGATTTTAACCGCATTAAGATTTTCACACAAAAATTGAAAAAAAACGCTAAACTTTAGGGGTCCCCATAGTTTAGCGTTTTTTTTCAATTTTTGTGTGAAAATCTTAATGCGGTTCACAGAATACATCTACTTACCAAGTTTCAACAGTATAGCTCTTATAGTTTCGGAAAAAAGTGGCTGTGACATACGGACGGACAGACAGACAGACAGACAGACAGACGGACGGACATGACGAATCTATAAGGGTTCCGTTTTTTGCCATTTGGCTACGGAACCCTAAAAAAAAGAAAGAAAGAAGGCGTTTTTCCAAAAAATAAAAAAAAGATACTTAAAAATCTAAAATTAAAAGATACTTAAATACAAATACAGTGGGTAGTGGCCTCTTTTTTGAATAGGCATCTATCGTTAAATTTATATAATCACAATTATTTACCAGTGGCGCTAGTGAGCACGTTAAGGCGACGTGAGCTCAGAAAACGGATTTTTAAAAAGTCGTAGCTCTTCTTTGGGTTATAATACGGCTGCCCTAATTAATTGCCATAATTAGCAATCTCGAGGCCTTTCTCGAAAGACAACAGCTATTCGAATCCTGAGTTTTTGACTTTCGCTCGATAGAAAAAAATCACGAAAAATACACTTAAAAAATTCGTAAGAAACTAATATGCACAACAGCTAAATATATTAAAATTGGTTCCACAAATCGGCAATATCATGTTTGAGGGAACGTGGCTATTTCTTTTTTATTTATTAAACGAACAAAAAATAAAAATAAAAAATCATGATATCCGCGCTTCCGAACACGCACTTCCATCTCGCTCACGCTTATTGCTCAGTGAGAGGGAGAGAAGACCACGAGCCTACGTCGCCTCAACGGGCTCTTAATAAAGGATCGGCAACACGCTAGTGATTCTTGTGAAGTCGCATCGCTAAGGTTTCGGTTCACGGTGTACTATCAGCACCCTTAGCGTGGGATTGAAGTGAGTCGCGTCTACTATCGACGCTACCGCCTATCGTCAAGATTTAGTATGAAAAGTCTATACACCGCCCCTGGTGGTCACTCATAGAACTAAAAATCCAAACTGTAACGTGAGGCACTTATACATTACTTAATTCACGATCGACTTCACGTTCGTTCACGATTTTCCAATATTCAACCTTATATCACTAGCATTTATCGTTTTAATTTAAATGTTTGTCGGTTATGACATTACAGAATGCGCGCAACGCGACGTCGACAGTGTCGATACAATATGGCGGCGCGTGGGCCATTTATTTGCATTTTTAAATACAAAATACGCGACAATCCGAATTTTGCGGATCAATTTTGTTGTCAATTCAAAACCCTTATTTTTATAAGTTCTTTAATTTGAGATAAATTTCGATCGGACGGAATAATACGATATCACGGGCCATTTTGCAAGTGAAATAGTAAACTACAGTCGCGACGGTATTCTTCGATTCGAAATGTCTCACACTACCGATTGGTATTACGAATCGAACGTTAAATTACGCATCGAAAACTAAACGCAAAGTGCCTAACGTTTTGCAGTTGGTTTCGTAGTCCAACGGCAGTGTGAGTTACAAGTTTGACGGGTCGAATCGAAGAATACCGTAGCGAGATCGAAATCTATTCGAAGCGCGTTTATTAGATCTCGTATTAGTTACGTAACGTTAGGTTACGATTGTATCTCACAATAAGGGTACAGCAGCTACCATCAGGCAGGCCGAGTGCTTATTTGTCACCATCCTAATATTTAAACCTTTCTAAAGGACAAAAATAGACATACCTGGTTCTCTACGGGTTCTGTTGCGGTTACGCCCGTGTAGCCAGAGGGGGGGGGGGGGGGGTTTGGGGCTTCAAACCCCCCGAAACATTCAAAATATTACATACATTAACCTGCATGAATATTAGGGCCATTATCATATTTTTTGTTGTTTCATTTTCTTGAACCCCATCCAATATTAAAACTTGGCTTCACCCGTGCGGCTAGGTGTACACATACAGGCACATTGTACGTTACAAATTACATGTATGTGTACACCTATAGCTATCCGCGGCGGATAGGCTTGGATTAATGAGATGTGTGATTGCGCACCCTGCAATTCTCTAACTGATGACGTCGGCGATTATTTTTGCCTTTCGGTGTGATGGAGGGGGACTGAGTTGGTCGGAGGGGGGTTCCTGGGCCGTCAAAATTTGTGTTTTTTTATCCGATGATCTGCTTTTGTGTTACATTTTGTGTGGCGTGTAACACAAATTTGGTGTTATGGATAACACACAAGTAGGTATTAAATACATACATACATAGGTACATATGTACATACAATCACGCCTTTATCCCTAAAAGGGGTAGGCAGAGCACATGAAACTTGTGTTCCAGTGCCACTAGAACACAAAATTAGTGGTAAGTTGGTGGTTAGTCAGTGGTATGAAATGCAATACAAAATGTAACACAAAAGCACTTTGGTTCAAAAAAAACCATTAATTTTGACGGCCTTACCCTTAACCTAGATTGGTTCTTATTTTAAAACAACATGCTAGATTAACATGAAACTTTTTATGCACAATAGGACCAACCATATCTAGGTTGAAAACTTAGTTTATGTAATTAGAAAAAAAAATACAGCGAGTAGAACGTTTTTAATACAAAGTCTCTAATCGCTTAATTTTTTACTATTATAATTTATAACAACATTAAACTAGTTTCCAACCTAGATATGGCAGTCCTTTTATGTATAAAAAATTGGTTGTCTATTAAAGTCTGTTTACGGACGATAATTTTACGTGATAACGTCATAAAGCCGAACGCTCGGCTCAGGCGGAACGGGACAATGAGTCATAGGTACCTACTTTTTCGTGCGTGCTGCCGGTTTTTTTTTTTTTTTTTTTTTTCCGTTTGGCCTGCAGTGCCGCCAGTAACGGATACGTTACGGTACGTCCTCTCTGAGGGCCTTAAAGGCCTCTCAGAGGGACGTACTGCCGGTGTTCATCGATTTATAAGACGTTATCACGTCAAAAGTATCATGTTATTCCAGTTTGCCGTTTTAAACGAGAACAAAACAACGTTTGTATGGAGAGTCAACTTGAGTCAATCGAGCTGGGAACTTTTTCCCCTTTACCGTTACAATATTATCGATATTTATGCGGCTACTCCAACATTGTAAAGCAGTTAAGAAGCGTCTTAAACGCATCTTTACGCGATATCCCCAAAAACAGCGGTAAGCCGAAAAGATGCGATCGTGGATTTACGGACAACATTAATAAATCATTGTCAATACTAAAACGACTTCACATCAAGGCTCACCATGCCATAAAAAACTGCCAATTTGAATCAACTGTTGCAGTATATAGAGTTGAATTTTCTTTGTTTCAAAAAATACCGAGATAAAACAAATGCAACTTTGTTCCTATTGAAAATGATTTAAATTCCTTTAAGAGAATACACTACTACACTAGCACAGGGTGACAGAACCACGCTCTGCTACCATTTTAAAGAACAGAATACATAACATTTATTACGACGGTAAAATATGAAGTAAAGATGTCCAAAATATTAAACAACAGTTGCTAGAAAACATAAAAGTATTAAAGAAAAAACCGGCCAAGTGCGAGTTGGACTCGCGCACGAAGGGTTCCGTACCATTACCTATCTATAAAAAAGGCAAAAAATCACGTTTGTTGTATGGGAGCCCCCCTTAAAAAATATTTTATTTTGTTTTTAGTATTTGTTGTTATAGCGGCAACAGAAATACATAATCTGTGAAAATTTCAACTCTCTACCTATCACGGTTCTTGAGATACAGCCTGGTGACAGACAGACGGACGGACGGACGGACGGATGGACGGACAGCGAAGTCTTAGTATTAGGGTCCCGTTTTACTCTTTGAGTACGGAACCCTAAAAAGTTCACAGAATGCAACCTTCTTCTTCTTAACAAGACGAGTGGCGGAAAAAAGGGGGGGGGGGGGGGGGGGGCTTTGCCCAGCAGTTGGACACAATATAGGCTAATAAAATAAAAAAGAATAAGTCCTTTCAGTAGGCCTTCAGAGCCTCATGGGGCATTAGGAGGTTAAAAATACACAAAAAAAACGTTTTTTTAAATACCACATTGGTGCCAAACACGCTTACCCACACACGCTTACACAATTTTTAATTTTTTCCTTTAAATTGAAGTTTATAAATATCGTTAGCAGGCGTAACTGCATTATACAAAATGAATTTAGTATGAGGTGGCGCATTGTTACTGACGATTTCTCAATATAATTTGAGACGTTGGTGCCGTTAAAGAAGCATATGTCTTCTAGGTAGATGTCGCCACACGCCTCCCTAAGGCGTTGTAAGAAGGAACTGATTGAAAGATTTAGGGGCTGAGACAGATTGTTCCGATAGCTTAGTAGGTTAGTAGCGACGGGCCATGTATGCCTGTGGTCGCCGGTTCGAATCCGGCTCGGAGCCTAAATTTTTAAATTTTTCCTTTAATTTGAAGTTTATTTGGGGACAATCTTACACAAATCGAACTAGTCCCAAACTAAGCAAAGCTTGTAATATGGGTACTAGACGATGGTAACATACTTATATAGATAAATATATACTTAAATACATAGAAAACATCCATGACTCTGGAACAAATATTCGTGCTCAACACACAAATAAATGCCCTTACCGGGATTCGAACCCAGGACCTCCAGCTTCGTAGGCAGGGTCACTACCAACTAGGCTACAGAGGTCGTCAAAATGATGATAATATGAGTTTATCAATCGATTCGAAATTATGCTCCGGGTGACAGGCTACCGTTAGTTTTTTTTTTTCCGTTAAGATTTCCGTACTTGGGAGGATATACCATTTTTTGAACTTTTTATGATTCTTTAAATAAGCGAGTTGATGCACCTAATTGATTGATGCTGTTGAATTTTTTCCTGATTTCAACATGTGAATCTGAGAAAAACGCTTTGCGTATTTAACTTGTTTGTGCTGACGTGACAGAGTTAAAGGTCGCAAACATTGGTGTACTTCACCTGAGTTTTTTTGCTTGTTTGTCGCTGACATGGTATAAAAAATCACAATACCAATTGATTGAAATTCACTAAAAGTTCACTTTTTTTGACTAGGTAACCCCATATACGATTATATTTCTAACTTTCAATAGGAATTGAGGTCATTAAGAAATTCTATCCTTTGTGGATAGGAGAATTATGACCTCATTTGAACCAGCTGATAACGAAGCATTGTGCTAATGCGCGTGTTTGAACCCGAAAATCAATATTGACCCTTAACAAAAAGTAAATTTCGCACTTTTTCAAATTTCGACACAAAAAAGTTGAACAAAAAACGGCCAGGTGCAGTGAAAGGGTTGAGCGCTCCGTCCCTTTTTTTCTAACGCTAGATTATGTTTTCTCCCGCTCTATCAACCCTTTGATTTTTTCGGTCGAATTCTGTTTTTTTGAGATAATGAGATATTGTGTTACGCGCTTTGTCGATTTAAGTTTTGAACTGGTTTTTAAATTCATCGCGTACGAAATTCCATTTCCAGATATGTTTCGCTTGTATTTACGTACAGACGAAAAAAGCGCGTTGCCGATCCTTCATTGATTTGAGGATTCATTGTGTTGATAGCTAAAATAAAGACGAATAGGTAATGCCAATCTTTCACCATTATTCCAAAAACCGAGTTCGTAAACCCCCGGAAAAGGTGGGCAGAACCGACAAAGGCTTATTAAAAAGTCAAATCGAATTTCTAAATTAGAAAACCGCCTAACGTAACTATTTAAAAGGTAAACATGACAGGGTAAAACTTCAATTGTTTTCTAGCAGTGAGCAAGCGTCGCCCACGCTCGCCCAAATAAGAGACGCGAGAAAAAATAATTAAATACAATCGTAATTGTGTAATATGCTCGCCCCGCCATCTTCCGAACATCTGTTAACGTCAACACACCTGAGAGCAATGGATTAGAGCACTCTCTATCGCACGGCGCTCAAACAGTAGGACCGGAGAGAGATGGCTATAGTGAATCGGTACGGTCTGCGATGTGGAAGTGACAAAAAACCCAAGCTTCCTGTGTCTTTCGTATCGTATCATTTGAAAAAGGAATAATGCTAGTACAGTATATGTTGGAGGTGCAAATACATTTTGCCAAGGTTAATTATTTTAATTCGGAAATACCTACATAATTCAAAGTTTTGCTCATTTCGTTTTTACCAATTTGGTGGATTGGTCCATTTATTTCTTGTCAGAAATGAATTATCGTCGACCATGAATGACTATAATATCTAAGGTTTGTAATAAGTAAATATAAGGGGGGGGGCGATGACCGACTTGCGTTTCACATCAAAATTTTATATTAATATGAAATGCGCTTGCGTGGTCAACTTGTAAGAACAACCATGCATGCAAAAACACATTAATTTAAAATACTAGTTGTCCGTTCGTACATTTTTTTTAATATTTATTTTGGTATAAAAAATAGAACGCAAAATAATTTTAATAACTGCTACAAGAGCACCTCAATGTAAATGGATGCCACTCAGCACTCAGCTTCCGCCAATAACAATATTAATATATATGTAGGTAACATGGTAAACATATAACCGTGTGCCTTGTTAAATATTACTAACCAAAAACGGTTCAACTAAACTAAACACAAGCGAGCACTCTATGTGTGCTCGTCTTTTTTGTATAGTTGAACGTGTAGTGTAGGCGTTCAAAAAGGAAACCACGAAGCATGTCAGTATTTTGCGTATACTGCGCTACGTATGAGGTTTTGACGTATTCCATACAATGTGGACTTTTTAACAATTCGAAAATAGAATGTTTTTAACTTAACCCTTCCATATTTGACAAAAAAGAGTTTTTTTTATATTTAGAACGCGACGCGGCTTGAATAAGAATAGTTCTTTTGAATTTGGAAACAGTTCGAAAATGGAACGCGTTCGAAACTTCGAAATATGGAATAACGGGCGTTTCCTTTTACGTTTTTTTACTGAATATTGTTATGGATAAAACAATTCATATTGGAGATGCGGCTGAACAGACTTAAGTTTCTCTTTTGGCGAAATAATGGAATTCTTTATGACGATCGCTAATATGGTCATTGGGATATTAAATAAACGTTTTGTTTGAAGTCTAAAGAATTGACTAACATAATATTAGTCGATTCTTCAGTCGTCAAAGTTATTTCTTATTTTACTACCTTGCAAACCAAATAATGTTCTAAATCTACTGTTATGGATTTTCTTTCGAATATCTACCCATTAGGTTTAAATAGCCTAGGTAAGGGTAACCGTTGGCACCCAATTCACCGCGTTCATATTTTAGCGCCATGTGCGCGTGTTAAACAGTGAAATTATATGATTAGCTGACAAAAAAAAAAACAGGTCATACCTAAAGGGTAGGTGAAGGTAAAACAAAGGTGAAAATTAAACATACGTTCACCTAAAAGTGTAGGTACCTATGAAATTGCATTGTCGGTTATTAAACTATAGGCTTTGACTAACGGTATACCGTTAGCCAAACTCTAAAAGTCACCAACAATTCACCCTTTCCTTCACAAAAAACTGTCGTCGCCAAATGTCATTCATTACGTAGATTTATCTTCAGTAAAATATCGAGTGACGGAAATTCTCACAAAGCATCTTACGCAAAGGGGTAATTTAGACAAAAAATGCAACAGTAATATTTTGACAAAATCGCGGAGTCATGTTACAGCAAAAAAAGATTCAAATAGGTAAAGATTCCGTAAGGATACGGGAATAAAAGGATTGCACCGAAAAGGTTACTTTTTTTAGGTTAAACTTTGACATCTGGTACCGTGAAATAGGAAATTTATACGGATTTCAAGACACAATATAACAAATAACGAAGTTTCTTATGATATTTTGTAAGACGGTACCGGTTATTTTATAGAAAAATCTTTTTTTAAGTTTATGTTAAAGATGATATCAGTGTATCTTTGAATGATATGAGTGATATTATAATTTAAAGGTTGGCCGGGTGATTTTTAAAATCTACGGATTGTGAAGTGCCGATACGCGGCACGAGTAGGTATTTAAAAAAATTATACCTGTCTCACACCGCTCTGTGCCTCACCCGTATCGTGCGATAGAGAGAGTAGCTAGTCCTGGAGGCAATTGCCTACATTTCCTTGTTGAAATATTGTTCCGGGTGATAACGTTTTTACCCCCCTAAACTTTAATGAAATGGAATAATTTTAGTATTATTGGATTCAGTACACTATAATCTATGTCTGTACGTCTGTATGTTCTTTTTTTAGCAAATCAGTTTAGATTAATTAAAAAAAAAAAACGGTAGACAAAGTTTTTAAGTCAAAAATATCGATTTTTAGATGCTAATAACTTTTAACGCAAGCAATATTTCTTAAAAATCAAAACGTACAGACCTAGTTTTTCATTATATCTACAACATGTCCAAAAATTATAATAAACGAAGAATGTTTACGGTGTGAAAAACGTTATCGCTTTTTGTATGAAAAATTACAAAAAATCGAAACCTAATTACTAATTATGGGACATGAGAAAAATACACTCGGTCAATATAAATGATGTAGGTACCTAAATTTTTAATAAACGTCGCTCTCAACCTATAAACATCAAATCTCCGTATCTGGCCGCAAAAAATATTACATCACAAAATATTTCTAATTACGGTGGTAAAAATGCCAGGGCACTCGTTATTAATTTTCAAATTTGGAACAAAACTGACATTTCTCAGTTCGACAACTATGCCAGCGATTTTGCGCGCGAAACATTTTTGTGTTCCATTTTTGAATTCCGCGGAGAGCGAGAGGGCAGGGTGTTTCTTTCATAAGAGAGAGACGGCGTGGAGCCGGCCAGGCAGTGGTGTTGGATAAGTAAGATTTTTGATTATTTCGACAATTTTGTGAATTTGTTCTAATATTTTATACATAATAACTGTATGACAGATTTTGAAATAGATTAATTTTTAATTAAAGAATAATATCACAATAACAGATAATAAAAACCTAAAACTAAATAAAAATAATGACAATAACTATTAAGTATAAATATGATCAAAGGTTAAAAAAAAAAAACAGATAAATAATAACTTACATACTTCTAAACTGGAATAGTACATTATGATACAAGTGTGCTATGTTGGTCATTACACTCGAGTCGGTTTTTAAGGCTGAGCCGAAGGCGAAGGCTTAATGGAGACGAGAAGTATAATGACCAATGCTCACGTGTTTCATACAACGTTTTTCAACACATTTGCGAGGAAAAAAAAAAAAAATGAAAATGTTAAAAGATATGTAATGAAAAGGCACTAGTGCGATAATGTAATGTAAAAGGCACGGCATGGGTAATATTCAGCATTATCAGTGTAAATACGCTGTAATAAGACCTACTTTACGAGCAGGTGTGTTGAAAAAGTATTTACAGTATTGGTAATAATGATTTGATGAATCATTTATTCATAATTGTATAGGTATTAGGGTGTATCTTCAGAGTGTGAATAAAAATGATATCCACTCATGGGTGGATTGCAAAAAATTTGTACATAATTAAGGGCCTTAATCTAATCTGTGCTTAACTTTTTTCAATTGTGTAACGAAAGTTACTCATATAAAGTGCATGGGTAATTGCCCATTACACAATGGAAAAAAGTTAAAGCGTAGATTACAATTCACCCTCATTATATTCCACAGAAAAAATATTCGACTGAAATTAAAAAAATAACTCAATATATTATCATGATTTTATAAAAAAGTAGCAATGTTGGTATCTATCTACTTACGCAAAACGCAATAGTTTTTCTCGAATTGTCGCAAAACTATCATTAAAATATCACGAAAACGGTCTAGAAACATAGTTTTTGTTATACTTTCACTTCCATAATGCATGTATTTCTCTAAAAATACATAATCATCATCATCCTCCTAGCGTTATTCCCGGTTGTGCCCCTAAACGAGCCCCGGGTCCGCTTTGACACATAATCCCAAGATTTGGCATAGGCACTAGTTTTACGAAAGCTACTGCCATCTGACCTTCCAACCCAGAGGGAAAACCTTATTGGGACTTGACCGGTTTCCTCACGATGTTTTCTTTCACCGAAAAGCTAACGGTAAATATTCCGTACATAAGTTCCGAAGACCTCATTGGTTGACGAGCCGGGATTCGAACCTACGACCGCCGCTTGACAGCCGCATGCCTGAACCACTAGGCTACCGTAGCTTCTAAAATACAAAATAATATTTTTTTACACGGCATTTTTTTCTAGTTTAATACATATCTAAATAAAAAAAATCCCAGACAATTACTCTCAAACTAAGCAACAAACTGTAAAAATATATCTATATAATTATCGAACCAGCTCACAAAATTTCACGAATATAGGTTGAGAAATACGACTTGTAGAGAACAGCTGGACAGCCGGCCATCCGAAAGAATTTTGGCCCAAACTAAAGCAGAGGACATCGGTCGCTTCGCTCGCTCGTGGAACAAAACAGCTAAAGCCATAATTAAGTCGCCGTAGGTTCATGGTCTTCTCTCGCTCTCACTGAGCATAAGCGTGAGCGAGATGGAAGTGCGTGTCCGAAAGCGCGAATATCATGTTTTTTAATTTAAATTATATGTGCGTTTAAATAAATATAAAAGTAATCACTAAGTAAAACATGATATTGCCGATTTTTAGAACCAATTTCAATATGTTTAGCTTTCGTGCATAATTTGTTACGAATGTTTTAGTGTATTTTAGACATATGTTCGTGATTGTTTTCTATCGAGCGGAAAATGCTTAATCATGTTTCGAATCACTGATCTCGCCGCAGAAAAATACAATACAAAATTCTTTATTTTCTTAAATTATAGACTAAATTTATGATAGGGATGGAGCCGCCCGGTAAGCAAACAATGCCTGTATTGGGTAGCTCCGCTCTTCCATAGATTATAATAGGTATTATGCTAACACAAAAGGTTTTAACAGGTTTTTTTATTTAATTTTATACTAGACTAGAAAATAGTATGTGTGAGGGAGTGTGTGTCTGTGTGTGTGTGTGTGTGTGTTTGTGTGTGAGTGTGTAAGTGTGTGTGTGTGCGTGTATGTATGCGTGGGTGTACGATAAATTTTATACGGGACGGGACTTAAGAGTAACGTTGTAATAAACCTTCCGCTTCATCGTAGGTTTTTGTTTTTAGCCATTTTATAAGCAGCTAATAATAATAATAATATACCCGCGGGGGCAGCTTGTGGCGAGCTGACGGTGAGTGGCGACACCGCGGACCCCTAACCTCCAGAGGGCCCGAGTGATCTGGCCCTCGCCTCTGTGCTTGCCTTAAACGGCCGGCCAGAGTGGAGTCGCAAGAGCGGAACCTATGCTCCAGGTTGGAAGTGTAAAATGTCATAACGCCGGCGGCCCTTGAACGGAACACCGGGATCTGGCGCACCGCAGACTCACCTCTCGACAACCTCACAGCCGCTCAGACGTGTTGCTCCATTGTCGCACTGTGCGTGCAACTGTTTTGTGGGGCCCACTTAGCGAGTTGGCGAGTCACCGCCTGCCTTTTTACAATTTTGAGACTGATTATCACGGCAGGTGTCCGCTAGTCTCTTCCCATAAACCCATGTTCCAGTCCACTCACCATTCAACCAAATAACCCATGAACTTAGTTTCCATCGCAGTCACAGTGCTGCACTGCAATAGTCTTTGCACCTGGCTGGGACCATCACCGGTTGTATCATGTTCTGCGGTCGGAGATGGTACCCGCCAGGTGTATCCCTCGCTTTAGATTATTTTTGTTTTAAGGGGCCTCTGTGCTGTTGGCTTCGGCCCCACGCATGCCTTCCAAAGGTCCGGGACCCCATGGTCCCGAGATATGGAAAAAACATACAAATAATAATATTAATAATAATAAATCGTTTATTTCCAAAAATGGTACAGCAGGTATTTGTGAAGCCTCTGACTTCTGAGCTAGGCTGAGCCTGTGTTACAGAAGCTAAAGCCTCAAGATTACTATTAGTATTTTTTGAAACCATATTATTATAAACAGACGCATTATATTGTTTCAAAATCTCTGTTCGCTTAACTTCGCTGAACCTACGGCGCCTTAAACTAAGAATGAACGAACATTCGAACAAAACCAAACCAAAGGTGCAAATACCTCGATTCCCGGGTTGCGTCCTTACGCTCGCAGCCAACTCATACTTTTTGCGATCACGTAATTTTTGGAAAATTCGCCGCCCGCTTAGTCGAATATCTGTAATTATACCTATTTTGATCGAAAACTTTTTCGACTTGTCATCAGTGTGTTATGTCGCCGGTCCGGAGAGGAATTAAAATCGAACATTCGAATGTTAGTGTGGGAATGGGAAGTGGATGTTTTTGCGAGTGCTAAGCGTGTATAAAAGTCGTTATTTTTAATGTAGGTAGGTATACTAAATAGAAGGTGTATAGATTAACACTACAGCAGTGTTAGTGATACGCTAGTTGTTTCGTGGTCTGTTTATTTCAAGCAAGTGACAATACATAGGAACGTTAACAAAAGGTTTCTAAGTATAAGTACATTGTTTTACTCGTATAATAATAATATATTTCAGATGAAATCCATAGTTAAATTAAAAAAAAATCAGTAGCTTAGGTATATTATTTAACAATATAGGCTGGTGCCTCTTTTTAAGTATTTATAATACATGTATTAAGACAGTGATTTTCAACCTGTGGGTCGCGACCCCCAGGGTGGTCGCGAAGTTTCTTGAAGGGGGTCGCGGCTGCTTGAAATTTGTTAGTTAAAACATGTAGGGATTTCATATTTGTAAAATAGAAAATATAATTTAAGAACAGCGCAGAGTGGGGGGTCGCGAAATATTTTCTTACTCTAGGGGGGTCGCCCGATGAAAAAGGTTGAAAAACCACTGTATTAAGAGACACCGCTATTCCACTGTGGTAACTAATAGTTACATGAAACCCTTTATTTTGTAAAGTAAATACAAGATGATAATTAACATTAAGTCATAGAATAATAACGCATAGAAGGATAGTTTCATACGGCCGACGCGCCAAGCGTGAGGCATAAAATGGATTCATGTAGTTGTGATCAACTCGTATTCACACGCGCGAATACGCACACAAACGCACCAATTTTGTTCCAACGATCGGCGTACTGGGCCATTTATGGCCGAGTTTTAGTGGTCTCACCGTTGCGCGTGAACTGCGTTTCTACATTAAGTATATTTAAATCGGTGATAAGCATATGTCGTAATAATGATGAGGGCTCATTCAAGTGAATATTGTATTATGTTCTTATGAGAATAAATTATTTAAACCGAAACCGAAGTAAGTATTTTATGATTGTTTGTTCTGAAAATACCTGAGTACAAAAAAGCTCACTCAAAATACTTTTGTACATATTTATGTTCTACTTAAGTAGGAAGTTGTGGACCTAGAGTTCACTCACCTAATTTGTTCAAAATGAACCTAATCGTATAAATAAATAATAAATAAATATTTGTGGACAATCTTACACAAATCAACCTAGTCCCAAACTAAGCAAAGCTTGTACTATGGGTACTAGACGACGATATAGATACTTATATAGAGAAATAAATACTTAAATACATAGAAAACATCCATGACTCAGGAACAAATATTCGTGCTCATCACACAAATAAATGCCCTTACCGGGATTCGAACCCAGGACCTCTTGCTTCGTAGGCAGGGTCACTACCAACTAGGCTAAAGCAGTCGTCAAAAAAATAATAAATAAAAATAATTTGATTTAAAAAAGTTCATCTCAGTTAACCCAAGACTGCGACGGCACATCTGACCCACCTGCTGAATCTTCGCTTCACAAAGGCGCTGGCACAATGCCCGACCCTCGCCCTAGCATTAAAAAAACACTGACGATTACAAAAAAACGGAAAGATGGCAAAGGTGTCTCAATTTTTGACAAAAAGTTCGCCAAGGTTAAGACCCATGGGAAAGAGTTAGTTACGCTTAAAAAACGCCTTTTCGCTATATCTTCCGTGTTTTTTTTCTAACTGTTTAGGCGAGGGTACCGTTCATTGTGCCGTTTTAAAAATCCTCGAATTCACCCCTTTTGCAGATGATGCGAGATCCGTGAGATATTTTATTTTTTATTTTCACCGTTTGATTTATAACTGTTTGTAGTAATTTGAGAGTTTTATAGATTTCGGAGTTGTAGGAGATTTAATAACGGTTTTCGCACAAAAGGCGCTGAGTCATTTTCTCTTTTGAATATTTTTTTGCGGGAGTCATATGATTTTTTAATATTAAATATCTCGTTTGATAGATACAAAAAAGTAGCATAGATAAAAAAAATTGTTAAGCATAGGTTCGTTTGAAATAAGTATAGATTCATGAGACATATTAACCTTAAAACGAGATCAAGTTATATATTTTAATAGGATTCCTACGAGTAGGTATAGACCAGACCATATTTTATTTGCATAATTATTGGCTATTCAACTTGTAATAAAGTTTTTACCACCATTGTGTTTTTTTCTCGCAATCAAAGGCGATTGTCGACAAAGCTTTGACCAGCGGACAAAAAATTACAAAAAGGTCACTTGGGTCATAAGTTGCACCTTTATTTATACTATAAATGGGGTCAATTTCTTTGGTCTATTTTAACCTCAAAAGGGTCAGCTGACACCTTTGCGAATGTGCAAAAAACACAATGGTATTCCAGAAATGTGTGTTTCTTGAGACATTCGATATTGGTGTGACCCGGGGTCAATTGGGTCGAGTCTCATTGTTGGGCAGCGGAAGGGTTAAGATATTGTTTCCTTATGGTTCCAGTGAATGGCTTTAAATTGATTTCGGTAAGAAAGTAATGTGCATCTCTGATTTTGGTGAGACTTTTGCAGATTTGGTTTTATTATTTTTTGGTAACATATTGTCAAAATAATGTAAAAAATATATTAATGATATTTTTTAACAAATGTAATAATTCAAATACCTTATATTTGTATTACTTTTAATCGGTGTAGAAAATTATTCGACCTGTTATTAGAACAATAAAAATTAAAAAAAAAAAACAATTGAATAGTGAATACATGAATAATAAATAATAGTACCAACACTAACCACAATGATATTTTAAACACGTGGAATTCAACAATTCCAAGGGTGAATATTCCAACCTCCTTATAATTTACCTCGTCATTTGCAAATCTCCATTCATCTAAAAATCCAGTTTAAAAAACTAAATTAATGTAAAACAACCTTGAATCTGAGATCCCTTTGATTCGCGACCCTCCTCGGGGATCATTTCCCACGATTCACCCCAATTTTAGGGTTATCTTTCATACATACAAAAAAAGATCATTTAAAAGTGGTATCTTTATGCTTTTTTAGTGAAAAAAATCTAAATTGTGACCCCATTTCGTGATGAGGTCCTCGGTTTAAACTCTAACCCCGACTATTTTGATATCCGATACCGTTTTTAATTTTTTTACGTGTTCCGTATTTTTTTGCCATCCATCATTTTGAGAAAGTGCAATGTAGCGATGAAAAATCTTGTGGGAACACTTGATATTTACCCCGTCAGTTTGTTAAGAAATGATTCAGTTTATTTCTGGTTATATTTTTTTAAGAAAAAAAAAGCTTCATTCATGTCTCCTTTACTAAAAATAGTTCCCAAAATAAGTGTAGAATTTCAGCAACTGCCTCGTCCATTCTATGACCATGACCAAACTTTCATGACTATATAACTAATCATTTATGTTGTGCAAAATATATTTATATGAGATTGAATAATAATTAACTCAACACTTATTGAGCATTTGTATACTTGCCTAATAAAATATGACCCTCTAACGCTGCTGCTGTAGTGTCGAAACTCGTCTCTTTGTGCCCTTGTTCACGAGGCAAGGTCAATCATATTACTCCTCTTTACACGTATGGAAATAACAAAACCGGCCAAGTGCGAGTCGGACTCGCGCACGGAGGTTTCCGTACCATTATTTATAAAAACGGCAAAAAAATCACGTTTCTTGTATGGAGCCCCCTTAAATAATTACCTATCTTATTCTGTTTTTAGGGTTCCGTAGCCAAATGGCAAAAGACGGAACCCTTATAGATTCGTCATGTCTGTCCGTCTGTCTGTCTGTCTGTCTGTCCGTCCGTATGTCACAGCCACTTTTTTCCGAAACTATAAGAGCTATACTGTTGAAATTTGGTAAGTAGATGTATTCTGTGAACCGCATTAAGATTTTCACACAAAAATCGAAAAAAAACATTATGTTTTAGGGGTCCCCATACTCAGAACTGAAACTCAAAAAAAATTTTTTCATCAAACCAATATGTGTGGGGTTATCTATGGATAGGTCTTCAAAAATGATATTGAGGTTTCTAACATCATTTTTTTCTAAACTTTGAGTTTGCGCGAGAGACACTTCCAAAGTTCTCTCCCTGCTTACTCCCCCTGTAACTTCTAAAATAAGAGAATGATAAAAGAAAAAAATATATATGATGTACATTACTATGTAAACTTCCACTGAAAATTGGTTTGAACGAGATCTAGTAAGTAGTTTTTTTTTAATACGTCATAAATCGTAAACCGCAACTTCATTCACGGAACCCTTCATGTGCGAGTCCGACTCGCACTTGGCCGCTTTTTATGCAATAGAATACTCAAGATGGATTTTAGTTTAAAATGGCACAATGAACTTGCCCTTAAAAGGCGTGTAAATGCTTTACAGGGCGGTGGCCACATACAGACCACATATACCTTGGCTCAGACGGGCAGAGGTTATATAGGGACCACATAGGTTTAAAGCGATTTTTTCACAAATAACATGAGACTGTTTGATATCATCACATACTACATATCGAATAACTCATATGCTACCCACAAAATACAATACATAGCACTTACCGTATTTATTTTCGGCATCGTTCCATTTATGAATGCAAGAAACGTGCAAAATCGAGTCAGATCGCTGGTTTCAAATTTGACAACTAAAACGTCATATAAATACGTTCCGATACACCAACTTCTTTTTCGTTCGGAAATCGCCTTGTTTTGTATACAACGCAATAATGACATTTTGTGTGCCCTATATCACATCAGCTCGTCTAGAAAAAAATAATTGTTATGTGGTCACTATGTGATCGCTGCCCGGGTGAGGGTTAACAGTTGTCGCCCACCTAGTGTAGTGCGTTTAAGTCAATCACAGCCCTTTTTGCATGTTACCGTAGACTCACTGGCAACGCCCGAGTCTTTGTTTTTACACGGTTTAATGTGCGTGTGGGCGCTGCGGTGGGAGAAAACTGGGGACATCGGTTTTGGTTGAAATTAAGCAGTACGGCACTTCTCCCTATTTTTATGTTCTGAGGTTCCGGCCGAAACCGAAAAATACACGAAGTCAAGTAATTACAGCGCAGGCCTGGTGTTTACATCAATTACCCACGTACCTCAGTACGTACTCGGTTACCCTGACCTTCGATTACGCGTAGTTTTTGCGAATCTGGGAGTCAATATAGCGAGTCGTGAACGCTAACCCAGAGAGACAGAGAACGACTGGAGGCCTTCGAAATGTGGTGCTGGCCAAGGATGGAAAGGATTAGCTGGACAGAGAGAAAGACAAACGAAGAAGTTTTAAGGATGGTAGATGAGAAAAGATGTTTGCTAGGATGTACAAGAAATAGGAGAGGCAAGATGGTGGGTCACCTGATACGGCACGACAGTTTCTTCCTAAACATCCTGGAGGGTAAAATTGAAGGCAAGAGAGGCAGAGGAAGGCCTAGGCTAACATATTCTAGCCAAATAAAACATAAAGCTGATGTCGAGTCATATGAGGAAGTCAAGAGGCTGGCAATGGACAGAGAAAAGTGGCGGTTACTCCACCGACAAGAGCAAGGCTCTTAAGTAATGATGATGATGGGAGTCAATATATACTAGGAGTGTGTGGTAGTAGAGAGATAATAGATTGTGAATAGTTTTTATATATATATTTTTTTGTAACATGTACTTTTAAGTTGGGCCCCGATGGGGCCCTTAACTAGTTACCTATAAGAATAGTTTATATTTCCGTATCTGCGTACTTTATTAACATTTTGTTTATAGTGTTCCATATTTAAAGCTGATACATAGACCTAAGATTAATAAACTAAACAGAGGCGTCATAGTTATCAGATTATTTAGCACTATGCAGCTATTTTCCCATACTCAGAGTTTTGTGCAATTTTGTTTGTATTAAGTGCGCGTGAGCGTGTGCTAAACTTATTTAGCTTGGTTGAAAACCGGCTTGACTAGGTTGTTCGTAATGCTCTGTCTATCTTTTTACGTAATCTGAGGTTATCGCCTGCAGATTGGCCAAATTTAAAGTGACTACACACAACTTATTAATTCCTGAATTCCATTATACAGATATGCACGTATAACCTAGGCCAGAGTAAAGAACTCTATGAAGTGTGCAATATGAATGCTGATGTGATAGTGTCCAGAGTGCTGAGTGGATACGATCATAGAAAATACTCATTTACTCTAGCACTAGTTCAAATAGTTCATTATTTTATATTTTTATTACACAACACACATCGATATGAATATTTTGTATTCTGTTATTAAATGAAAGAACTCAAAAAATAACTCATAGGTACTGAATTTTCTTGTTTGGGTTACTAAATCACACAAATAATACTATGTATCATGGCTTCAGATTTCAACACTGCACACCGCTTTTAGTTTTCTATATTTTAGCACTTTTACATATTGTTGACTCTATTTAGTTAAAATCTAGAAATAAAATCGCATCAAGCAGGGATCGGAAACCGGTATTGTTTGTATGGGAACGAAAACGGTTCTTTTTCGTTCTTTTGATAATACTTTCATTTCTAATTGGGCAATCTAATAATACGCACTCGTTACCTCAAAACACAACTGAGTCCTACATGTGAAATATAAAATAGTTCGAGATTTGTGGTAAACCGAGGTTTTAGCAATTAACCGGTTCCGATCCCTGCATCAAAGTACGAGGTTCTTTATTTAATTTCAATTTGAATACCGAGCCGTAGTGGTGAATCGTATACCATTCACGTTTGAGAACTTGTACCTACGTCTATGGCTAGCTGCAAAAATCTTGAACTCGATACCACCTACTAACCATCATTATCATCATCATCATCATATCAGCCGAAAGACGTCCACTGCTGGACATATGCCTACTAAAACCAGCCTACTAAAAATCCAAAAGTACCTAAATCAAACGACGAGGACCACACAAGGACATTATAATGGCTCGTTTTTCGTATAAGTATACTGGGAAATGATTATATCGAAGATGAATGCGTAACTGCATTTCAAAGGATACTTTCAGAAAATTCAAACTAACGCCGTGAGCTCCAAAAACGGATTTAAAAAAAATCGTAGCTCTTGTTTGGATTATAATACGGCTGCCCTAAATTTAATTAGCAATCTTGAGGCCTTTTTCGAGGGAAATCAGCTATTCGAATCCTGAGTTTTTGACTAACGCTCGATAGAAAAAAATCACGAACATAGGTCTAAAATACACTTAAAAAAATCGTAACAAATTATGCACAACAGCTAAACATATTGAAATTGGTTCTAAAAATCGGCAATGTCATGTTTGAGGGAAATCAGCTATTACTTTTTTATTTATTAAAACGCATAAAAATTTAAAATAAAAAAACATGAAATCCGCGCTTCCAAAAATCCAAACACGCACTTCCATCTCGCTCACGCTTATGCTCAGTGAGAGGGAGAGAAGACCACGAACCTACGTCCCCTTAATGTAAGCTCTGCACTTGATTGAGCCTGTGCCGGGGAGTCATTTTCCGAGAAGCTCCCGGGAACCGGCCATTCAATGACGTTGGACACTGGACTTGTGTTCACTATGTAAATGGTGAATTAAAAATATATGACAGTTTGTACACTGATTTGTCGCCACTGCAGGAGCAGTTTTTGTCGAAACTTTTTCCTTATAAGCCCCGGAAATCTTTCCCAGTCGTGCAGCAACAAACGAACACATACGATTGTGGAGTTTTTGCAATAGCTTTTGCGGTCTCAATAGCTTTAGGATAACGTAACAAACTGTATTTTCTCTGTCGGATCTATGCGACAACATTGAGAACTATGGGGACCATTTATACATTTTATTGGTAATACTTTTACTAACAGTAAAAGCATGGTTGATCCGCATGGATCACGTAATAATTGTAGGTGAATTGAACGTGAACTTTTGTTCTAAAAAGAATAATAGTATAACCACATATTTTAACAGTATCGGTTTAACGCAGATGTTAAATGACCCAAATACTACTAGAGACAGAACTTCGATTGACAACGTTTTTAGCAATTTCCAAGATTCGTTAAGTTATTACACGTCGTAGAATTTTTTCTTTACCATCACAAACAAATTTGTTTGTGAATCAAAGATATTGACATATCATTTTTGTTGAACTCTATTCAATAGATCAAGCAGTTTCGTTAGTACTATGTGGTTAGTTTCAAAATCGGGAGATAAAATATGAATCATTTAAAATAACTGAAAGTACGGAACACTAATTGCCGAGTTCCGACTCGCACTTGGCCGATTTTTCGGGTTCCGGACTCAAAGAGTAAAACGGGACCCTATTACTAAGACTCCGCTGTCCGTCCGTCCGTCCGTCCGTCTATCTGTCACCAGGCTGTATCTCACTGATACCGTGATATTTCCAGTTAAAATTTTCACAGTTGATGTATTTCTGTTGCCGCTATAACAACAAATACTAAAAACAGAATAAAATATTTTTATTGATAATGGTACGGATACGGAACCCTTCGTGTGCGAGTCTGACTCGCACTTGGCCGGTTTTTTCCTAAATTGATGTTTGCCAAACATTGACACCAAACAGTGTTTGGTGTGACACTGTCAATGATTATTGCGAGGCGGGGCGGGGTTTGGGGCGGGGGCGCTGGCGCTACCCGCGCCGAGTTGCGATGGTTGGTTCCTTCGAGCAACACGGCCTTATGCTTGAAGCAGACATTCGCTAAAATTCTCAGTTGGCGACCCCAACCAAACCAGGAAAAATCTTAACAGCGCGATGCAGGATTTAGTATGGGCGAGGCGCGGACGTAACAGTGACATCTAGCGGCGCATTCGGTACTATAAGTTAGAACGACCGCTCGCGCGGTGGGTCGTTGGTAAGTAAGTAGTATTGGCTTTATTGGTGAGATTTTCTTGGTAATGTTACAGTAACGATTTACTTTCTAACAGAGGTACAATAATAAAAATAAATAAGATTTTATTCTACCGTTTTGTCGGCTAGATTGATTTATACACCGATGCCAAATTAAAGCTTTCTAGTGTTAAGGGTTACTGAGCTAAGCCGGTGACGGACGGACGGACATAGCGAAACTATAAGTCTTCCTTGCTGACTACGGAACCCTAAAAATTAAACTTGCCAGCATCTATAAGTATGGTACATACAAGAGGGCGTATAAATGTATAACTGCCAGCGCGGTTTCGTACGTATTGCAAAGAACATAGGAAAACCCGCGGGATAAAATAAAGCCTATCCCCATCCGGAAATTCCATTTTAAACGCAAGTAAAAGAATTTTTGAAATCGGATTTGTGAATTTAGAGTTTACCCAATTACATACAAACAAACGAACTTACAAAGCTACACAGCACAGACATTTCCTTTTTATGATATTAGTACTTAATTGTAAAATTACAATTTTGCGTATCGAATTCTCTCCCTAATAACGTCGTCCAATTGGCTACGCCCTCAATTAATTCGTGTTTTTAAAAATTTCCGACAGATGGTTCTGCGTGTAGTTTACATCGCGCTATCGTTAGTTCGTCGTGGTTTACCTGAGCCTTGCTTCTGTTGCTACATCTTAGTTTATTTTTGGATTCGTCCTTACAAATTCCAGTAAGAACGATTGATTGGCTATGGTTTGTCTTGGCCGGGGCACTACAATACCGTACCGTGCCCCCTGAAAAATAAATAAATATTTATTCTTTGATATTAATAGCCTAACTCATAGATTATATTGAATAAGGTAAAAAAATGAAACTTACGTGCCAGCACCTATAAATATAAAATAAGTAGGTATGTAAGAGAGCGTATACTATACTAGCTGCCGTATAGCAAAGAACATAGGCAAACCCGCGGGATAAAACATAGCCTATAGGTAGGTACCCATCCGGAAAGTCCATTTTAAACGTGAAATAATTTTTGAAGTCGGATTAGTGATTCCAGAGTTTACCCATCATTACATAGGTACGAAAGAAACAAACCTACAATCTCTCAGACACTTCCTCATTATAATAGTAGTAGGTATAGATTACTTTGAATAAACGATTTTTTTTAATGTTGGTATTGATTCGATAGTCAACTGGCATTTTTATTTCCTCAAAATAATATCGTTTTATGCAAATATTTAATGGTTGTGAAGTGAACGTTATATACCTACTCGCACCAAAAAGGCAGGTAAATTGGCCGAGCCCTCAACTAATTCTAATTCGTGTTTTTTAAATTTTCCGACAGATGGCTCTGCGTGTAGTTTACATCGCGCTATCGTTAGTTCGTCGTGGTTTAGCTTACCTAGTTGCATCAGTTTCGTTTATTTACAACTTAACCATTAGCCTTACTATTCTATATTCTATTATTTCTATTTTTGAATTCGTTCTTATAAATTCCAGTAAGAACGATTTATTTTATTTATTAACAGACTTCAATGAAGGAGGAGTTTCTCAATTCGGATGTTTTAATGTTTGTTACCTCAGAACTCCGTCATTTATGAGCCGATTCGTACAATTCTTTTTTTAATTGAAAGTATATGCTTCCAGATTGGTCCCATTGTTTTCAAAACCCCAGTTGGATGATGGGGACCATGAGGAATTGAGGGAACTCCTCAAATATATTAGGCACGCGTGTAGTAATTTCGGTATTTTATATTATAACTCGTGTAGTTACACCCGAAAATCATAAATTTGGTGATGATGAAGACCACAGATGGCTTGTGGAACGTCTCAATGATGTACTTCAAACTATAAAAGTACGTCACAGATTCTGATATGATTTCGTTGAAATAGCAAACAACGAAGTGCCAAGGGTAATTCTGAGATCCTAGAGGAATCGACGGAAGTCCTCAAATATTATCGGCTCACATACAGTGATTTGGTTTTTTTCTCTAATAATCAACGCATTTGCTCTCGGAAATCAGTTCATGTGGTAAATTGCATAAGATGTGGTAATGTTCATGTGGCTTGGCGGAGTAGGTACTGAATTGAAGTCGGATAAACTTTGTTTTTAAAGTAGGTAAATTATTCTTTGATATGGATTGCCTATGAAACTTACGTGCCAGTACCTATAAGTATGTAAGAGAGCGTATATTAATATTACTTTACTAGCCGCCAGTGCGGCTTCGCTCGCGTATAACAACATAGCATATAGGTACCAGTGGCGAAGCGCCCATACAAGCCGATTCCTACCGGCTTGCCTAAAACTTCTTCTTAGGCAAGCCTATAGTTATATACTCTAAACTCTTTCATAGCTTTTTTTGTTCCGGGTTGGCCAACGAACATTTTCACGCGCCACCACTGATAGGTACCCAGCCGGAAAGTCCATTTTAAACGCACGTGAAATAATTTTTGAAGTTGGATTAGTGGTTCCAGAGTTTACCCATTACATAGGTACAATCTCACAGACACTTCCTCATAATAATATTAGTAGGTATAAATTAGAAAGAAAGAAAGAAAGAAAGAAAGAAAACTTATTCGTGGACAAAACAATGGGTGTAAAAAACAAAACACAGAACGTAAAAAAAAAAAAAAATACATGGTCCACGAAAAGGCCCCGACTCAGCATGGTGCTAACCTAGAAGGCCAGCGCTGGTCTTCCGTCGGAGCCTTTACCTGAGTTACCTCCTGGAAGGCAACACAAAACAAATACCTACGCTAAACACAATATATCTTAAAACTATTACAAATCCGACGCCGAATTACTTTGTATAAAAGGCTATTCTGCGATTTGTTTAAATGTTGGTATTGATTCGATAGTCAACTGGTATTTTTATGTCCTCAAAATAATATCGCATTATGAAAATAAATAATGGCTGTGAACGTTATATTATATTATTATACTTACCTACTCGCGCCAAAAAGGCAGGCGCCATTATCGTGACGTCATAAGTCATAACTAAGTATAACACCAAGACACAGACTACTAAGAAGATAATATGTGTAGTGTGTAGAAACATCATCATCATCATATCAGCCGAAAGACGTCCACTGCTGGATATTGGCTGTCGGCGTTTTTGGTCACATTTTGTTTTTTTTTCATTTCATTTCATTTAATACACATATAATACTCGTAAAACTACGATTTTTATTTTCTTATTTAATATAAATCTTACGCTTTTACAACAAAATATTAAACATAATATTCGTATTTCTAATGATAAAACCTATATAAAAAATACTTTGATGATTAAATTTTAATACCTAGATGAAAATAACCTATTGTAAATGCGTAAGTATCGAAATCTCGCCCTAACTTCATTCAGTTGGAGTTGGCCGCGCCCTCACGTATTTTTAAAATTAGCGTATTTTCAAGTTTTTCTTGTTTTTATAGTTTTCTGATAGATGGCGCTGCGTGTAGTTTAACTTAGTCGTGGCGTAGCTTAGCTTATTACTTCGGTTTCTATAATATAACTGTAATTATTATATGACTCGAGCCAGAAACTATTTCGTCAGTTTTATCTATTCATATATCATAAACCCTCCATGATGCGTTCAAGAACCGCACATTATGACCACCATAAAAATAGATTGTTTTGTTAGAACAAATTTCTTATATGTAAAAATGTTATTATTGCTAAATAATAACATCGATTTCGATGATATTATTTCATTCGAATTTCGATTATCTCTTTGATTTAACCTCTATTCTAATATCAGTCGAGATGACGTATAGTTCGAGATTTATCGTATGACGGTTTCACACTGGAACATAATAATATATGTATTCGTATCGATGTCGCTGATAGAGTTCCAGTGTGCGCTGCGAGGTTCAGAAGGAACAGTGCAGCTGCCGAGTTTGTTGATCTTTTAGCACCACCCGGAGGTCACGTGTAGGGTTTCTAGGGTTAATCCTACGGACGTAGAACAACAACGACCTCCAGTAGTCCAGTAGTTCGAGATGAATTGTCAATTTGCATACAAATTTGACAAATATCGCACGTAAGTAAGATATCGAACGATTTGGTGTTAGGATCCGACTCTAGTTTATCTCTGAATAAAAAAAAGAACTATGACAGCTGCCAGAAAACAACGATGCGATGCCGGTCATAATATGCGGCTCTTGAATGCATCATGGAGGCTTATGATATGTGGATAGATAAAATAGGGTATGTAACTGTACATAATTAGGCATTAAAACACTCGTGTGAAGTTATTATGAAACTCGCCTTCGGCTCGTTTCATAAACCCACACTCGTGTTTAATGCTCTTCATTATGTACAGGCACGTAAACTACTATTAGGGTCATTGTCAGTCACAAAAACAAAAATCATTTTTCCGGTGGTCAATAGTTAAGGGCTTACGTTTACATAATAATATGTTTTTATCACATATAATTGTAGAAGGGGCAACGCCGTTTATGCGGATTCAGAGTTCAACCAGAAATTAGGCTTTATAGTCCTTAACTTTAGCAATGTCCACCGAAGAGACGCGAACCTAAATCTGACAATGACCCATTACCTACAGGACTTGTAGTCTTTGCAACCGATAAATAAACACGTCCAGTAACAAAAATACGTTTTATTGATTAAGTTTTCTTTATAATAATAAACCTAAAATATAGTGTTACCGGAATGCCGATATAAGCCAGCGGGCCCGCGGCGGGCCCGCGTTCGATGTGTGTTTGAAGTGTAGTTTCAATGTTTTACAACTTGCGCGGGCCCGCGCCCGACCCGCGGCCGCACCCGGTGTGTGGAGGCCTTTAGTTTTATCGATACAATACGTCTTCGAACGCGTTTGCGTTTAGTTTCAATTTGGATGGTAACGCATAGTTCCTAATAATTACAGCCAGAGGCGCTGTTCGCGTTGCCATACAAATTGAAACTAAACTCAAACGAGTTCGAAAACGTATTGTATCGATAAAACTTTTACTAGAGCCTCTGAACCGAACCATGTCACGGCCGGTGACGAGGAATTTCGCTAAAGAACTGAACCATCCAGAACAACACGTGTCGTCGTCTAATCGACAGGAAAAACCGCCTACGTCGACGCTTATACAAGATAAGACCCTCGTACTTATTCTAATTCTAAGGCAAGTACAGTTAGTCACAATATATCGGACGAGAATGCGACCATCCGCTCTAATACTAGCAGGTAGGCAGGGATTGTAACCGGTTTTTTGCAAAAACCTCGAAAGAACCGCATATCTCGAACTATTTTATACTTCATATGTAGGACTCAGTTGTGTTTTGAGGTAACGAGTGCGTAATTATTAGATTCCCCAATTAGAAAATCAAATAGTTAACAAAGAACGAAAAAATAACGCTTACGTTCCCATACAAAAAAAACCGGTTACAATCCCTGGCAGTAGGTATAGGCCTCTAGACTACTAAACGATTAGCTGAATTAGAACGTATACTGTCATACAACAGGAACTCGAAGTGAAATTGGCAAAGCTGGATGGACAGTAATTTTGGATTCGTTCTTATAATTTCCAGTAAGAAAGATTTATTTTATTTCACGGAATACTTAAATAAGATGGAAGCGGCGTGTTAGCTAGTTACTTCGGAATCCTGCGTTGCCAGCCCAACACAATCAAAACTGAATGTATACATGTAAACACTACTGCAAAACGCTTCTAATTGGTAAACACTTTTAATTCCATTACGATTTCAACAGTTGTAATATTTAGGACGAAAAGTGAATCAAAACTGCATTACTTGCGGTCTAATTTACAATGCCAAAAAAAAGTCACGTAAGTCTATTCTTTATCAATATAGGAGCCAATTTCGAAAGGGGCTTTTAAATATGGAAATTATATGAGAATAGTATTGATACCTGCTCTCCTTCTTGCATTAGAGCATAACTAAACGTGTGTGAGCGTGACGTACTTTTGATGGAAATTGACATTTACTTTTTGCTTGCAAAATTGAGGCCCTGTTCAAATGAAGTTGACGTTTGATTATGTCCAAAACCATAGGTCTTATGTCATAAGACCTTTGGTTTTGGACATAATCAAACGTCAACTTCATTTGAACAGGGCCTCAATTTTGCAAGCAAAAAGTAAATGTCAATTTCCATCAAAAGTACGTCACAATGCTCACTCATTGTGACGTACTTTTGATGGAAATTGACATTTACTTTTGTCAGTGTCAGGACCGACTACCTAGGTGGCCTAAAGCGGGCACCGTGCCCAAAGCGGGCACTGGACTTAATATTGCCGTTTAAAGTAAGAGTGCGGCCGTTAAACGCGACAGTACTCCCTGCCGCTCGCGCACCTCGCGCCATTCATCCGGCTCACCTGCAAGCACGCCGATACACGCTCCGTCAAAAAAATGTTTCAGGCTGCTTTTTGAAAAATTATTGAAGGTATATGTTTGCAATGCTATTATCAATGCCTGTTAGTTATTAATTAGTTATTTGGCCGCAATAACGTTGCATTAAACTCTACACGTCTCAATAATTTGAGGTTAGATTTTGCTTGGATATTTTAAGTGTCAAAAAAGGCAAAGCGGGCAGGGTAATGCGGGCACTGCGCTCAAAGGTTCCTCGGTAGGTAAAAAAAAAGAAAATAAGATAATATATTCCACGCTATAGGCCTAGAGCTTAATTTTTCCAAATGCGAAATTTTCTTCTCAGACACATACCAGCAAAAAGATACTGCACTTTCGCAATTCCGAACCTTAGCACCCAATATCAAATTACTGGATAAAAGCTCACTCCACCTCCTTGGGTCGCCGATTTTGGATGATTCATTCCCTGATTTTGTAGAACAAAAAATTCAAAAATTTCATTCAGTGTCAGATCGCCTGCTCCAAATTAACACGCATATGGCGTATACCATTATAAAATTTTGCTTATTTGTTCCACAGTTCACCTATATGCTTCGTTGTAGTCATTTTTGGAAATTCCCTCACCTTCTGGCACCTCTTGACGATATCATTAAAAAAACCATCTCATCAGTCACTAACATCGATCTGAATGAAATCCAATGGACCCAAGCTTCTTTGCCAATTCGGCATGGCGGCATTGGGATTCGTAAAATTTCAAGCGTTTCTCTCCCAGCTTTTCTCTCGTCAGCACACGGCTCCCAAAAATTAATCAGTCAAATACTAAAGCCTCCTCACAATAATTTTGTAATCCCTTTTCTCGCTGAAGCCGAGTACCGTTGGAAAGAGCTATGTCCAACTGCAGACCTACCAAACAAACCCCATTCGCAGAGGCAATGGGATGGGCCGCTGTGTGAGCTGGTACGGGATAACCTTTATGAAACGTCTTCCAGCTCCGCAGATCGCGCGCGTCTCCTTGCCACTGCTAGATGGGAATCCGGCGGTTGGCTACAGGCACTCCCTTCACACAACTTAGGTACAATATTAGACAACAAAACTTTTAGGGTTGCCGTGTCACTGCGTCTTGGAGTGACATGCGTCGTTCCACATCGGTGTCACTGCGGTTGCACTGTCGACAAATTTGGGCACCATGGCCTCTCCTGCCACAGGAGCACAGGCCGCATCCCGCGTCACGCCAGCCTGAACGACCTCATCCGTCGGGCTCTCGCTAGTGCCGGAGCTCCGGCCGTCTTAGAGCCTACTGGTCTTGCCCGGGACGACGGCAAGAGGCCGGACGGCATGACGCTTGTGCCCTGGAGCTTGGGACGGCCACTGGTATGGGACGCTACCTGCGTCGATACCCTTGCGCCGTCCCACCTTCCTGGAACCTCAACTAGGGCTGGTGCTGCTGCTGACTCAGCCGAGTCACACAAAAGGCTCAAATATGCTGGCATTGACAGTGGCTTCATGTTTGAGCCTTTTGGCGTCGAGACCTTAGGGCCATGGGGCACCAGCGCATTAAATCTATTTAAAGTGCTTTCTAAGCGCCTTGTCGACGCTTCTGGTGACCAGAAGGCTGGCGCTTACCTAGCCCAACGCATAAGTATTGCCATACAACGTGGCAATACCGCCAGCCTCCTGGGCACCTTGCCGCCTGGCGCCGATCTTGGACAAGTTTTTTATTTATAATCTTATCGTTATTTGTTTAATTTTAATTTTTCCTGTGTGCATTATGTTTCTACTTATTTTTTTACTTACTAGTTGTGTTTATCCATATTTTAGGCTTACTTAATTTTATTAGTTTAGTTTTAATGTCATTTAATGTAAATATTATTAATTTAATTGTGTGACTAATTAAATAAATGTATATATATAATATATATATATATATATATATATAATGTCAAATAAGATTAAGTTCACTTATGATATGCGTAAGGCATTTTCACACCGTCAAAAAAAAAAGGTTAGGTTAGGATATGCGTAAGGTATTTTCACACCGTCAAAAAATGAGGTTAGGTTAGGTTAAAAGTTTTTTTTGTTATGTTTTTTTTCTGTGATTTTCCTTAGTGACTGCTGCTAAAAAATTATAATACAAAATTGAATCAAGATGTTTTGTTTTATTTAGTTATGGCTATCCCATTACGGTACATTATGTCCGTGCCCGTTTTGCCCCAAGCGAGTGCCCACCCCCTAGCCCCCCCCCCCCTAGGGCAAAGCGGTCAATCGTAGGGGTTTTGTAAATTGCGTAGAATTATTTTGTTTTTCATTTTTCGATAAATTAAGCCATAATCCATCAAAAAGTGTTAAATTATGGACCTTGTGGCAAACAAATAAATAATATTGCTGGGTTACAAACCATTTTTTTTTTCAACTTTCCGTTAAGGTGCCCACTTTAGACCACCTTCCCCTATGCTGTAGTACGAGAAAATAGAAAATTCAAATATAGAATAGAATGCCTGTAAACATGTAAAACTACATATGCAATTCCATGCTCTCGTTAATTTATCTATACATTCTTACTGGAATTAATAAGAACGTATTCAAAAATTAAGATGATTTTGCGTCTTTTTATAGAGTCATTGAAGTGTCATTCGAGACTGTACTCATGTAGATTACGACGAACAAACGATAGCGCCATCTAAACTACACGCAGAGACATCTAGCGGCTCATGTTGGCACTAAAGTTTAGTAGCCAAGCCAACCTATCTGCAAAACTTATTGGGAATAAAATGCGTCTTAAAACATCTCCTTCGATAAATTATATACTGGTTAACAATAGTGTATGTAGCACGTTGTATGGCGAAATGGAAATTATTTTTTTATTTTTTTTTTTGCGTAACAGATAAATCATAATTATAGTAATAACTTCGAGACTAAATCCAACAAAAAATTTGTGATTTAGATATTTTAATAATTATTTAAAAATTAATAAATTCCTGAAAAATTGGTAAAAAATGTTAATAACCTTTTTTTTCTGTATTATGATAAATTAATATTTGCGGCGTAATATTGATGATAAATCACGCAAAAAATGTTCCCGATTATTACCTTTATATTCAGTAAGACACCAATTTTTTTTTCTATTACCATATTTTCGTGTCAAAAAATAATAATAGACTGTAGGTTTCTTCATTCCTTGTTGAATGTAGTGGACCGAAACATTACAAACCAATCACACACTAAACAACAACGAAAGGTGGATTTTAGGGGGTTAATATTATTTAACAATTTCAAAAAATGCAAATTGATCAGTAAGTTTTGGGATTTTCATCATCGGCACTCTTTCGTTGAATTATGTACGAATCGCCTGATAAAATACTTTGCAACTAATGTTTTTACAAACACCTGTTAAAGTACGTTTAAAAGTGCCACGCGCGAGCCGCAGAGCAAACGTGATTGGCCGGGTGCATGCAGCGGGGCACCGCGCCGTCCGCCCGCTCGCCGCGTAGGTATAAGTATAAATATGTCTAAGTAGGCACTGCACGAACCGGCGCGCCGCGATTTCAGTGTTTTGCGACACGATCTAACGCGTACGATCAATTATCAGTTGTTAAAATAGTTAAAATTCAATTAAGTTGATTATAACAACAGTCATATATTGAAATTATAATTCTATGTTTTTAAAATACCTACCGTAGACCGTACAAAAGTAGGTACCTACTTAGGTAGGCTCTGAGACAGATTTTTTTTAGGGTTCACTTAACAAAATATGTACCTACTTAGGGTCATTTCGCCGGTTGGCGACCACCTAATTTCATGTGCCGGTTAGCGACCACTTAGCTGACTTGGTGAACTGAAAGAATATTTTCTCGTTTTTTTTTTAAATTCATAGAAGCACAAGGTACCTTTAAATCTGCCCGCTGGGGCCGCGAATATAACCCGGATTTGGCCTTTGTTTCCTTGGATTGCCACCGTCAACCCCTCCCAGCAACGAGAACTGTACTGCAAGACTTCCCACACAGCCAACATCGCCCAGTCCTCTTAGATATCAGCGTAAAAATACCAATAATTCAGTCATACCCGGCACCCCGCTGGAACTTCCTCAAAGCCGACTGGGAGAAGTACACAAGGACGCTTGACGATTCAGTTAGATGGATACCGCCCTTGGTAGAGAACTACGAGACATTCCAAAAGTTAATAATCTCCACGGCCAAAAAATCCATCCCACGTGGGTATCGGAAGCAATATATACCATGCTGGAGCGCCCACACGGAGACTCTGTGGCAGGAGTACAATTGTACTGGTGACCAGAATGTTGCTCACGACCTCATACAATCCCTGAACCAATCGCGTCAGCAGAAATGGGAAAGCACAGTCCAAGACATGAACTTTACTCATTCCAGCCGAAAGGCATGGCACCTGCTGAAGCGTCTCACATTTGGAACTGGCGGCCAAGACGAAGGTGAACAGAAAGTAAACCCACACCTTATTGCAGATAGAATAGTCAACCTGTCAAAAGCACCCAGCCACAAAGCACATACTCGCGCTGTCCGGAAGGAACTAAAGCTGCTTAAGTCACAGACCTCCCCGGATCCTTACCTCAGTCGCCCCGTTACAGCTGAGGAGATACTGACCAGCGTCAAGAGTCTTAAATGCGGTAAAGCTTGCGGAGAAGACAATATTTTTCCAGAATTTATCAAGCACTGTGGACCTCGCGCACGTGAATGGCTTGCAAAACTGTTTACTAACATTATTGATTCTGGAAAAATCCCGCCCTCCATGAAACGGGCGAAGGTAACCGCAATACTTAAACCTGCCAAACCAGCAGATAGAGCCGACAGCTACCGTCCTATCGCACTCCTTAGCGTGACGTACAAAGTTCTTGAACGTACAATTCTTAACCGCATCGCACCGACGATTGATAAACACATCCCCCAGGAGCAGGCAGGATTTCGGCCGGGTCGCAGCTGCAGTGACCAAGTCCTAGCGCTAACGACTCTGCTGGAAAAAGGCTTCGACGAAAACCTTAAGTCGTCGACTGCTTTCGTGGACCTTACAGCAGCCTATGATACTGTGTGGCGTCAAGGTCTCCTGCTCAAACTTCTGAAAGTGGTACCGTGCTTGAAAATATATAAAATCATTGAGGATGCCCTTTCTAATAGGTCATTTCGGGTTCTCCTCGGCGACAAATCCAGCAGTACCAGGGTATTAAACAACGGCCTGCCACAGGGATCAGTTTTGGCACCCACCCTATTAATTTTTGTACACCTACGACATGCCTGAAACACACTCAAGGAAATTCGCATATGCTGACGACCTAGCACTAGTCGCACAGGACCGTAGTATAGCCATTACAGAAAACCAGCTAGAGCGTGACTTGGCCATCATGGATGATTACTTTGTTCGCTGGCGGCTGCGTCCTAATGCGTCCAAAACCAAAGTGTGCTGCTTCCACTTAAGCAACCGACTTGCCAACAGGAAAATCAACATCTCCTTCAGGGGCTCCATGCTTCTCCACAACCCATTACCAAAATATCTCGGTGTCACCTTGGATAGAAGCCTAACGTACAGCCCCCATCTCGATAACGTTGCAGCCAAATTACGGCCCAGGTTAAACATCCTGCAGAAACTAACTGGGACCACATGGGGTGCCTCTGCTAGCTGCCTACGAACAACCGCTTTGGCTCTCGTGTATCCGACGGCAGAATATTGTGCCTCTACCTGGCTTAACAGCTCTCACACCAAAACCGTAGATACGCAGCTAAATGCTTCAATGCGCTTGATCACGGGTTGCATGAAGCCCACCCCTGTACACCGGCTCGCGGCTTTAAGTAACATTGCTCCCCCCCACCTCCGCCGTCAACGCCACCTGCTTAGGGAGGTAGATAAAACCCATAAACGACCGGAACTGCCAATCAATCGGGATTTAGCTGCTTTTACCAAAAAACGACTTAAGTCACGTAACCCTCCGGCGTTGCTGGCCCACCAACCTAGCTTCCAACGGAGTCTAAATGAGGCTTGGTCTGATGAATGGTCTGCCGCTGACACCCCTCCTGAACTTTTTGACCTGGACCCGGGCAGCCACCCAACTGGATTCAACGAATCACGCCGTGTCTGGTGCATGCTGAGTCGACTGAGAACGGGCATAGGCCACTGTGCCCATCTCCGGAAAAAATGGGGCTGGAGCGAGCAGGGACGCTGCGATTGCGGATGCCCAAAGCAAACTGTGCGACATATCGTCTTGGAGTGTCCACTAACCAAATACGATGGTCCAGCAGAAGATTTAAAAAAATGTACGAGTGCAGCTGCTAACTACCTGGCAGAATGTAAATTTAGATTATAAAAACAGTGTATTTTAATAGCCATACGATAAAAAAATAAATAAAAGCTGAAACCTACCACTTAGCTTGAAAAAGAGATGGGATGAGTTGCAACTACTCTCTAGTGACGCGGATGGTTAGCTAAGAACATCAACAATTATAGTCTAAGCATTTTACGGTCCGGTTGTATGGCGAAATGGAAATAATTTATAATAGCTTTTTTTTTTTGCGTAACAGATAAATCATAATTATAGTAATAACTTCGAGACTAAATCCAACAAAAAATTAGTGATTTAGATATTTTAATAATTATTTAAAAATTAATAAATTCCTGAAAAATTGGTAAAAAATGTTAATAACCTTTTTTTTCTGTATTATGATAAATTAATATTTGCGGCGTAATATTGATGATAAATCACGCAAAAAATGTTCCCGATTATTACCGTTATATTCAGTTAGACACCAATTTTTTTTTCTATTACCATATTTTCGTGTCAAAAAATAATAATAGACTGTAGATTTCTTCATTCCTTGTTGAATGTAGTGGACCGAAACATTACAAACCAATCACACACTAAACAACAACGAAAGGTGGATTTTAGGGGGTTAATATTATTTAACAATTTCAAAAAATGCAAATTGATCAGTAAGTTTTGGGATTTTCATCATCGGCACTCTTTCGTTGAATTATGTACGAATCGCCTGATAAAATACTTTGCAACTAATGTTTTTACAAACACCTGTTAAAGTACGTTTAAAAGTGCCACGCGCGAGCCGCAGAGCAAACGTGATTGGCCGGGTGCATGCAGCGGGGCACCGCGCCGTCCGCCCGCTCGCCGCGTAGGTATAAGTATAAATATGTCTAAGTAGGCACTGCACGAACCGGCGCGCCGCGATTTCAGTGTTTTGCGACACGATCTAACGCGTACGATCAATTATCAGTTGTTAAAATAGTTAAAATTCAATTAAGTTGATTATAAAAACAGTCATATATTGAAATTATAATTCTATGTTTTTAAAATACCTACCGTAGACCGTACAAAAGTAGGTACCTACTTAGGTAGGCTCTGAGACAGATTTTTTTTAGGGTTCACTTAACAAAATATGTACCTACTTAGGGTCATTTCGCCGGTTGGCGACCACCTAATTTCATGTGCCGGTTAGCGACCACTTAGCTGACTTGGTGAACTGAAAGAATATTTTCTCGTTTTTTTTGTAAATTCATATTCCATAACTACAAACAATAAGGCATACGGCTGACTGTTTCAATAGGCTCTGTAGAGTTGATGTTATCTTCAATTGAAAAAACCATGTTCTTTAAGTGGTCGCTAACCGAAGGTGGTCGCGTAACCGGCGAAATGACCCTACTTAGTTATAGCCTCAGATCATAGAAAGAAGATCTGAGATCATCTGAGGTTAACGATGAATCTTGTTGTTTCATTGTAGTTTTATCAATGAAATAGTGTCGTACGTAGCGCCGGTTAGTGACCAGCTAGTTTAGTGGGTTTGCGATCTCCTTTTTGGGCAAATATGCTTTCGTATGTCCGGCTGTTCCCTCTATAGGTCGTATCTCTCAACCGATTCTCGTTAAATTCTGTGAGTGAGTTCGAAATTTATGGGCAAAAATTTCCCCAGGCTTCCAAACTTTCACTTTAGTCGTATTAGTAAGAAAATAAATACAATATTTAAAAAAGCAAAAATAATTAATTCCTTAAAAATGCTAATTTGTAATTGAATTGTTTTTTTTCTTAATAATCACTCCAAGTAAATTTGTTCCTTTTTAGTTAACTAAAAAAAGTTTACATAACGAAGGGTAAACCAGGGGTAATTGAAACCATTTGCCTTTACAGCATATAACCGTTATATTTTTATGAGTAGAAAGATGAACGCCCAAAATTTTTCAAGGTTAGTTATCTGGTTCCTAAATAAAATGTATTTTGTTAGTCTATAATCCATAGTTTTTTGTCAATAATACGAGTATATTACAAGTATGGGGCGGTATGGTTCAATTGACCTCACATGACTGTCGAACTGACTGACAAATGACTGTGTATGAGTGTTTGTTTTTACCATTGTTTTGTGTAAAATATTAAAGTACAGTATTTACATACATACATACATACTGTGAATACTGTCAATTGAAACACTATGTGAGGTCAATTGAAACAATCGTCATCTTCGGCACAATGAAAGTAGGGTAAACTGGGTACGGTTGCAACAACGCAAATATCTCGCAAACCGTTGGTGGGACAGCGAGGGGTCCAAGGTGGGAAAGAAGTGGACAATCGGTTTGTACACGAAAAACATCGTGACATTGCTTCCCGCGCGCTTAATTTGTTTGTAGAAAACCCTATTGTGTTTTGATCCCCAAAAGTATGTGTTTTCACTCGTAGAGTTTTTCAATTATTCTGGTTTCTATTTAAGTGAGAGTATTGAGTGTGTGTTTATGTTTGAAGTGAAGCTTGTGGATCACCTCAGCGTATCTAGTTTTACTGTATCATTATTCTCATTATTACTACAACGGCTTTTTCCGAAAGTATGAGGTGGGGACGGTTGAAACAGAGTGATTTCCTTGTATTTTTGACATTGACTAATGAAAGTCAAAGTAAGTTTTCTTTTAGTTTATTTACATATTCTTTTCAGGGTGTTCTCTTCTATACAGGGTGGGCCATACATTTTTGCAAATTGCAACACTGAATATCTTCTATAATTTTTTGAGTGGAGGGAAATTTTACAATACTTTATGAAGTGTTATTTGCAGTAAGGCGTTTTACTGATCAACAACGAGCTTTTTGTGTAAAACAGTTTTTTTAAAAACAACAAATTGTATGTAACTGTTCGCCGCCTATTTAAAGCCCGGATTTACTTGGGAATCACACAACTTTACTGCATTTACTAATTTTTACATAGGAACCTAAAACGTATGTAAGTGTGATTCCAAGTCACAAAATTTTATTAAGCAAGCAAATAAAGATTTATAAGAATGCCTGACTTGGCTCTACGAAATATCTCACCACTTTTTACTGTGAAAGAGTTTCGAGACTTGGCCTATTTTTTACATAGAATGTTTTTTATGGTATCTCATTTCTTTTTGTAGACTTTGTATAGGAATGTTATTTTACCAACCGAAAATAACGTTTGTATAGTTTTGCAGGAAGGAACTGCAAAAATATTTATTTATTTTATTATTATTTTGTTTGTGGGCCTTAATATGCCGCTTCGACCAGCAAGTGATCTATTGTGGCAGCCCTTGTTTTAGAGTTCACCGTTAAGTCCCGTTGCCTCCAGGAAATTCCAGATTCTTTGGGCGGTGATATGTTGTACTTCTTGTGGGTGCATTATGTGCCGCCCTAGGTAGGTACTTTTTTTAGCAGGAGCAGAGAATGTGCATTGCAGTCTCCTCTGTCTCCTGGCAGAACCTGCAAGTTGTGTCCTGCTTCATACCCATTTGAAACAGGTGTTTGTTCAATTTGCAATGTCCTGTCAGGATTCTTGTCACTGCGCAGGTTTTGTGCCTTTTGAATTGTAATAACTCTTTAGACAGCTTACTATTGAAGCCTTCGATCAGGGCTTTAGCTTGTTTTTTCCTTTGGTGAACTTCCACAGCTTGATTGCCTCTGATTTTTCCGCGTTGTTTAGCAGAGAATATGCTTTCCGTTTTGTGATGCCACAGAACGGTTCCGGGCCGACCAGGGCCGTGTCTGCGCCCTGCCTTGCAAGTTCATCTGCTTTTTCGTTTCCTACAATGTCGGAGTGCCCTGGTACCCATCTAAGTATGACTTAGATGCAAAAGAAAAAGAACTGCAAAAGTAACTTTGTAATCGTATGTGTTTGTATAGGATTACGAACTTACTTATGCAGCTTGTATATAGAAAGAAAGAAAGAAAGAAAGATACATTTATTCACTAACACACAGGACACATATATTAAGCAAAAAAAAAAAAAAAATAACAGTAAAAAACATGTTACAAGTGTGTATCTGCGGCCGTGAACCGGACACTGGCTCAGCATTATGCTGAGGTGTCAGTCAGACACCTACAGCGCTGATTTTCAGCCAGCACCGTTGGTGACTCACGGAAACGTCATACAATTATAATTACACAACTATACATATAATTAATTGTGCAAGGCGAGAGAGAAATAAACATAAATACATAGTGAGATAATACATACATCACTACCTACATGCAGCTTTAATAAAATAATAACTACGTTACACATTAAAGTAAATTTTACTATTAAACTAAAAACAAAAACTAGATAAAAATGTGCAATTGGCATATTTTTGCTGTCAAAAGTGCAGGATTAGGATTTTTGGAGCGTCAACAAATAGCCTTTAAGCTTACGCTTAAAGGTGTATCTGCTAAGCGCCCCTTGGATAGGGGGAGGGATATAATTCCAGCACTTAGACGCCGCGAACTTGAAGCTACCTCGGAAAGCAACGGTTCGGTGCATAGGAGTTATGGCCATTGCCTTGAATCTGCGCGCACTCTTTGACCATACCAGTTTATTGAAAAGGTAAGATGGGGTTTCGTGCCTTACCACCCCGAAAAGCAGAGTGGCAAGGTGCAGGCGTCGGCGTGCAGACATGTTAAGCAAGTTAGCGGCGTTCAAGTATGGAGTGATGTGGGACCGGGGAGGGACTCGGAAACAAAAACGAGCACATGCGTTCTGCACTCGTTGTATGAGCCTCTTGGAACGACCAATAATGCACCCGTCATACACGACATCACAATAGTTAAACCTATGTAGATAATATAAGCGATTCACATAGGTCGACACGCAAATCGACACTAAGGTAATCACGTATATTATATAGGACTTTAAGGCGATAGAAGCAGTTACTCACAACATTTAGTATGTGGTTCTCAAAGCGCAAATTCTCGTCCATAAGAAGGCCGAGGTTGGTTGCTTCTACCACCTGCTCTATTGGTTCGCCCATGACGGCGACATTCCCGGAAGTTCGAGCTTCAAGGGTATTACGGATTTGATGTTTTGACCCGAAAACCACATACTTCGACTTGCTAGGATTAAGAACCAAACAGTTCCTCTCCGACCAAGGGGAAATATGAGCAAGGTCCGCATTTATCGTGTTAATGGCAGCAGATATGTCTGACGGCGCACTAGACAAATAAAGTTGCACGTCGTCCGCGTAAAGGTGATACTTACAGCTCTTTATACTGTTAGTGATGTCAGCGCTATACAGTATAAAGAGCAGGGGTCCAAGTTTTGAACCCTGTGGTACTCCTCTTGTCACAGGACAAACAGAGGACCGCAGAGCACCACCATCCACCCTACGCAACGAAACTGCCTGCGTACGGCCAGACAAATAGCTACTGAACCATTTTGTTGCAGTGACATCAAACCCGTAATAAGACATCTTGGATAATAGAAGAGGTACGCTAATGCAGTCAAAGGCCCTGGAGAAGTCTAAAAGAACTAAAAAGGTAATTTTACCAACATCACGAGCTTGTAGGATGTTATCGACTACATCGAGCAACGCAGTAGCTGTCGATCGACCCTTGCGAAAACCCGACTGCAGTTCAGGGAGTATGCTATTTTTCTCCAGGTAATCGGACAGCTGATCGCAAATTACCCGTTCTATTATCTTCGATGCACAAGGAAGAATACTTATAGGGCGTAGTTGAGACACGTCAGTAGGATTTGGTTTTTTAGGTAACGGGATCACCTGAGCGATTTTCCAGTCAGCTGGGAAAGTTATAGTCAGAATGCTCATATTAATAATGTAAGTCAGTACGTCTGTAGTTCTCGGTAATGTCAGAAGCAACATGTCAATGTCAATTGAGTCGAGTCCTTTTGCTGTAGTATGTATATCTCTGAAACGTGACTGAAATTTCAAGTA
Source organism: Epinotia brunnichana (assembly GCA_963854355.1). NCBI lineage: Eukaryota > Metazoa > Arthropoda > Insecta > Lepidoptera > Tortricidae > Epinotia > Epinotia brunnichana. Next base: position 7,239,023 of record OY977959.1, on the reverse strand, counting down.
TTTTTAGGTTTTTTATGAGTTATTAGGCTAAAAACTAATTACTTTGAAATTTGGAGCTTGTGGGTCTGCTAGAAGTACCTTAGAATTAGCGTGATCATTATCAGTGAGTAATTGAGTATGTCAGTGACAAAACTAACGAACTTTGACGGACAATAGTTCTTAAACTAAAATTTCAAATTGAATGTTATTGATATTATATGTTAGCCATATTATGCCCTACATGTTCCTGAAAATTCAGGGTTCTAGCTTTAGCCAGCACAAAATTACAGGATGTTGAAAAAATGGCCTGAATGGCTTCGACAAAAGAATGGTACGGCCGTGCCTCTTTGTTTTGCTCGACTTGGCGGGGGAACTGCCGTGCCCCCTGATTTTAGTTACATGCCATGCCATGCAATAGGGCCGAGTGGAGAAAAATGCGGGATGCCTTTGCCCAGCAGTGGAACACCCAAACAGGCAAAGAAAAAAAAAGATTTCTACGGAACCCTCGGTGCGCGAGTCCAACTCGCACTTGGCTGGTTTTTAATTTGTTTAATGAGGACCATGGCATACAATGAGCTCATCAAACACTCGCAGGCATATCATAAACATTTTTCAATTTATGAGCATCTGAACATCTCGCTAAAAACACGGGTGTAAAAAAAGTATACGACTTTAGTTTCCTTTGTTGCTGCTACCTTATACATTTAGTTTAACCAAAGTAGTTTTAATGCAATTATAACATAATAACGATATAGATTTGCACAAAACAAGCATAATCATGTTTCATAAAAAGTGCTTGTTTCAACTATAACAATGTTTCAATCATAACCATTCCGTGAACCTATCCCGTGACAAAAAGTGTTGTAAACGTCGGGACTAACCATTTGTTTTATTGTACACAAGAACCTTCTCCAGAATGTATTAAATATTTTTCTGAAAACCGCATCAAAATTGGTTCAACCTAACGCGAGATAATCTCGGACAACGTACATACATACATACGGGTCAAACTGAGAACCTCCTTTCTTTACAATGACACGCAGCGTGTAGATTTCTAAAAAACCTTCATATTTCCATAATTTATAAACTAGGTCAAAAACTACATCAAAAACTACACAAACAATTAATAGTGAACAATAATATAACAAACATGTGCATCAAATGCATCTATTTTGAAGTCGGTTACTTTTGGGGACGATTAAAACGCGAGGACGATCGAAACGTTTCAATCGGTCCCACACCACGTTTTTAACTTCAAGGTCAAATATTACATATAAAAATAGACTCGAACGCTGATCAACGGCCATTATAAACATTCGTTTATTCCCAGCTATAGCACCAAATTAATTTGATTAGTCAAAATACAAAAGTAAACAAACTTTTTACCGTGAAAAACTGGTTTGGCTCGTGTACACTCCGGTATCGCACCATCACTCGAGCTCTACTGGCCAAGAATTCATACATGGCCAAAACCGCGTGTTCCGAGAGTTGCGTCAGTCACGTAGGTATTATAGTTTTCGAGAAATTTTCCTTGTTTCAATCATGACGTGTTTCAATTGTCCGTGGTCTACCCTAAGTTACTGAATAATTTCAATTACGAAATAATGTAATTCAGATTACAAATTATGAAGTAGTCATGTATGCAATTACACGTGTAATTCATTACCTACCTACTCGTAATTGAATTAAATATAATACAATTTGTATTTCAATTTCAAACGTAAATTAGTTACGCCCAACACTGCCGTTTACCGACGCCATTTTTACGCCGTGAATCGTCGCATTCAAACTAGCGCATCGTAGAAAACGATACAAATTATCTGTGTAGGTAGGTTTTGTGTCTTGGGGCCCGGGAAGTGCGACCTTGAATGTCAAGACCAGGGCCCGTAATTTTCATGCCGATGACATCAATTTGACGTCACACTGCATATAGGGTGATCCCAAATAGGTTTATTGAAATTATTAATCATTAGTCGTCAATCATTTTAATCATGTACAAATTACTTCAACAGTAATCTATTCACACGTGGAATAATTAATAGGTACCTACTTGATACGTGACACGTAAATTAAACTATTTGTTTTGTTTTTATACATACAATTGCAATCATACTATATGCAGCCTGACGTCATTTTTGCGTCAACGGCGTGATAAGTACAGGCCCTGGTGGTAATAAAACAATACTATTTAATAAAATGTAAGTATGTATAAAAACAAAACAAATAGTTTCATTTACGTTTCAGGTATCAAGTAGGTACCTATTAATTATTCCACGTGTGAATAGATTACTGTTGAAGTAATTTGTACATGATTAAAATGATTGACGACTAATGATTAATAATTTTAATAATGATATTTGGGATCATCCTATATGCAGCGTGACGTCAAATTGATGTCATCGGCATGAAAATTACGGGCCCTGGTCAAGACACTCGTTGCGTGCCGACGCTACGAGCGAATGTGATCCTTAACACAGGCGGAAAGAGTTCAAGTTCAGTTGTAGAATCAAACAGGACTATTCAAATGTGTTTTATGCTTTACATAAAGCTTTTTTTGTTGGATTTATGTACTAGTTTAATAATCTATATTATTAAGTTAAATTTAGACACAATTTGTCTCTATAAATATATTTGCCGATAGTTTATTGGAGTAAATGTATTTATATGCAATTCTAAACAAAAATTAAAACGATTGGCTGTCGGTCTTCGTCTGGGGGCAGACATTGTTGCTCCACATCGTTGCCCCTGCGGAATCCTGGTGAGTAGCCTGGGACACCATGGTCTATCTTACACGAAGAGTGCTGGTCGCCTGTCTCGCCACGCCTGCCTTAATTATATCATCCGTCGGGCCTTCGTCAGTGCCAATGTGCCAGCCGTACTGGAACCGCCGGGTTTGGCAAGGGACGACGGTAAGAGGCCAGACGGTATGACCTTAGTGCCTTGGAAATTGGGACGGCCCCTCATTTTGGACGCTACATGCGTTGACACCCTGACGCCGTCCCACCTTGGCACTACATCTTTGAGAGCAGGCGGGGCAGCTGCAGCGGCAGAGGCAGCAAAGTGCCGCAAATACATCGGCCTGACAGACCATGTTTTTGCGGCTTTTGCTGTCGAAACCCTCGGACCCTGGAGCCCAGGCGCTCACCAATTATTTGGCCAATTGTCAAAAAAATTGGTCAAAGTATCCGGAGACCATAGGGCTGGCTCGTTCCTTGCCCAACGGATCGGCATAGCCATACAAAGAGGGAACGCAGCCAGTCTTATGGGAACCCTTTCGCAGGGATCCGACCTTGGGGACCTCTTTTGATTAAATTTATGTTTTTCCTAATTTTAGGTTTATTTAGTTTATTTAAGATAGTTTAGAAGTAAAATGGTGTAGTTACACATATATTTTGTCTAAATTCATTTTTTGAAATATTGGTACAATGGAATTGACGTAATCTTAAGTGATTAAATGTTCAGCCATATTATATACCAAAACGATTTTTAGAAAAATAGGTCATACATTATTTTTATGAGAATCAAATCAAAGTACTAATTATTACTACTTTTTTCTACGAACTTATGGCACCTGTCACCCAAGCCATGAAATTTGTTAATTTAATAGCTTTACGTGTAAAATAATAGTAGGTTAAAGACAATAATACTGTCGTGTTGACGATTAAAAACAGCTATTACTATTTTTAGTAAAAAAATCGTTTTTTTGACACTATTTTTTTTTACCTACTTTCGGGTCGAAAGTTTGTTGGATTCGTAAATATAGTATCTTAGAATATGTATTTATGACGGAGAAAAAAAAACCTGGCTATTATAAATTAATGTTTTGCTAAACCGTAAAATGCTTAGACTATTATGCCTAATGGTGAAAATGCATTTCAAATATCTCAATAGACTACGAAGCCCCAGCAGGTTCATTATCAGAAAAGCACAACTGAAATGTTATAATTATAACGTTTTGTTGAAAAGGGACAGATGATACCCCCTCTACTTTGCACAGCTATGCCATTATCATTATACATATATCACTGTTTGAGTCACTTGGTTTCGTGTTATTTATTTATTTATTTATCGTATGGCGGTTACACACTGGTACATAGTTACGAGTATATGTATTCGTATTGATGTCGCTGATAGAGTTCCAGTGTGCGCTGCTGTGTTACTTATATTTTATTAAATTACCAAGTTTTTTTTTTTTTAATCTCATTTATTTTATAAGCCATACATCTTATGATTAAGTCGGCTTAAAAATAATTACAATGTTACTTAAACTTTAGGTCTTACTTTAAACATTGGGATTGATACTTAACCCTTTGAACGCCAAGAACCCATAAAGTGGTCGTGTGTCGTCGTGCCCCTCACGCCAAGAACCCATATAACGGTTATGACGTCAGCTGGCAAAGCAACCTTCAATCTTTCATTTAAGGTTCATAGTCACTCTCTTATGGAAAAAAGGTTGGCGTGTCAGTGACACTTTAGTACGTGAATCATGGCGTTCAAAGGGTTAAGGCGACGTGAGCTCCAAAAACGGAATTTTAAAAAATCGTAGCTCTTGTTTGGAGTATAATACGACTGCCCTAAATTTAATTAGCAATCTTGAGGCCTTTTTCGAGGGAAATCAGCTATTCAAATCCTGAGTTTTTGACTTTCGCTCGATAGAAAAAAATCACGAACATAGGTCTAAAATACACTTTAAAAAATCGTAACAAATTATGCACAACAGCTAAACATATTCCAATTAGTTCTAAAAATCGGCAATGTCATGTTTCAGGGAAATCAGCTATTACTTTTTTATTTATTAAAACGCACAAAGAAATAAAATTAAAAAACATGATATCCGCGCTTCCAAACACGCACTTCCATCTCGCTCACGCTTATGCTTAGTGAGAGGGAGAGAAGACCACGAACCTACGTCCCCTTAAGGAGTATTTTTATAATATTCAAATCTTAAGTTCAGTGAGTGTATAATGAAACTTAAAAATGTGCCACTGTGTTCGGTAGTGAACCCTGAGCTTAAGATTTGATGGAAGAAGAAGAGAAGTTCCCCTGCAGAGCACCCAGTTTCTTCTAAGAGATCCAACCTCGATTGTTCGTTGATTTTACACTCTAGAACTAAGTGGAGGAGGTCCTCTTCTTTATCACATTGTGTACAGTTTGGATCGTCAATATTTCCTGAAACTTTCTTCTAGAACATCTGATTATCTGAGAAAACAAATAGAAGCATTAGACAACACATTAAATTCGGGCGCAAGATATTGGCGCAATAACCAACTTCCACTTTTGCTTGACAGTTTCAGAAAGTATTGCAATCTACCTACCTATGTCACAATTTGAGATTTTGCCCCTATTTTTACTCTCCTGTGACATTAAAACACTCCCCTGGGATAAAATCATAATGCATAAAGTGAACACTATTAATGAACCTAAAGCTAAACTACCAAGAAAATTCATAATAAATGAGTTGACCAAATAAAATAACAATAAAGATGAACTTTCTCGAAAAATGATTAAATTTTGTCAAATGGAAGGGGGTGAAATAATCACAAAGTTATAGTGTCCAAAGTTGTAATAGGGGGTATACTTATTCTGTCCCTTAACCGCAAAACGCACCTCCATATGAAACGATTGTCATTTACTTTGATGCTCGAGTGTCGTGACGTCACGATCCCCGAGCGTTTTCTCTCTCTAACAGTACAATATTAAAGCAGGTGTAGCTTAGTAATTTTTTGAGATATCTGAATGGGATTTTCGTCACTAGCCATTTATAACGTAGATCGCTCTGTAATTGTAAGTTGGTGTCACCCGCCCTTACTGATTACATCACGACGCTAGCGAAGTCCTTATTATTTAATTTAATTTATGGGTGGCGCAGAACTTAGTCACATTGGCACTCTTTGAAGGAGGCCTGTGTAAAGCAGTGGACGTCTTCTGGCTGGTATGATGATGATGATGATGCTGACGTGTATACATGTTAGTTCGATGATATTCAGGTGTAAGTTTGTAAGGCGAATTAATAAGACAACAAGATTTTATTAGTCAAGACCTTGTCAAGACGTTCACAGTTTGGTGAGAACCACTAGTCTTAATGTAGTACATGTTGTTGTACATAGTAGTAAGCACGGAACCCTTCGTTGTGCGTGGTCCGACACACACTTGGCAGCTTTTTTATTTAGTATTTGTTGTTATAGAGGCAACAGAAAAAGATAGATAAGATAAACCCTTTATTCAAATCCACAACATACAGTATGGTATTAACATGATAGGTACAAAATTATCATCTGTGAAAATTTCAACTGTTCAACTACCACAGTTCTTGAGATACAGCGGAGTCTTAGTAAAAGGGTCTCGTTTTACCCTTTGGGTACGGAACCCTAAAATCATGTCTATATAAAGATCGATCGGGTTAGGATACACTATGTCCTATTTATATGGCTCGAGTATCGCATACATATCGCATATATTTTCGTATGGGACGTATTTAACCTCTTGAATTTCAGTCAATTCCTCTCACTAATTTAAACAGCCCCCCTATTCTGTACCTTGTTTTAAGCTCACCTCAACGCTCACCCACAATTATACCTTGACACCGCGATGCGTAGTAATTAAGCGTAGGTAGAGGTCTAGTTCAGTAAGTATCACATGGAGTTTGCAATAATGTTCCAAAGTACATGAAACATTTTTTGCATAACCAAAATTATAGTATGCATTTCATCAAAATGTTCCAAATGCTTTGAAACATTATAAGGTAATAATATTCATGAATATTGGCTACTAAATTCGTTTCAATTTACATGTGACGTTTTGTTTTTTTTATTAATATCCTTGTTTGGTAAAAGTGTGGGTTGGAACATTTGGACAAAATTGTATCTAAAAAATTAAGCTATAAAGACTGGAATATTTTACTTAGATGATTGTAATATGTGAAAAAATGTACACTGGTTGTGTTATCTCAATTTTGGGCAAGTTGTGGGTTGGAACGTTATTGCATAACTACGTCCAATTTGAAAAGTCAAATTTGTACGCAACTGTATGGGAAAAAAAAAATCATGTTCTTTAATTATCTGGCCATGACTGTATGTGGCTTGGCGAAGTACTGAATTGAAGTCGGTTTACTTTGTTTTTAAAGTAATTGTACGTAATTTCCGAACTTAGTTCGATCGAAATCTGATGATTAATCCATCGTATGCTTACGTACGGATTCGTGATAAACATTTGGACCACAGATGTATGAATATAAGGAGATCGGACATGGCGGCCGATTTGTATAGAGTGAGCCTGTCGCAAGTACATTAACCCACACAACGCCCAAGTAATTGACAAGACAAAGCACGCACACATCTAAAACACACACACTTGTATACCTACACGCTTATTTGACAATAAACGCGCATCATATCAGGCAATTTGGGAAAAAACGTAATATTCTCTGCGATCAGCACGCGTGCACAGTATGGCAGTGTATGCCCATTGAGCATACAGCTGCGACACGGCCGCCGGCGGCTTGTCCTCTCTCTCTAGTATTCTATGCTCTGAGATTTGGACCCATTGTTTTACATCAAAAATTCATAATTTGGTTGGATAATCTTGACATTATCAACGTACGAGGGGTTAATTTTTAGGTAATAAAATGGAACGTTTAATGCCTATAATACTAGTTTTTTGAGGACGTAAACACAGTTACAAAGATAGCCAGTGGATCCCAAACTAGGACGAACCTGAATCTTGGAAGCAAATTAAGTACTAAAAGGTAAGAACTTAACCTAAAGATTCGCCAAACTGCGAAGCAGTTTGTTGGCGATGGGCTCACTTAAATAAATAATAAATAAACCTAACTGAGTCATTTATTACGACTACATTCAAAATCGTTTATTGCATGCAATTATGTAAATTAAATTAACACACATTTGCAAAATAAATTGGTATCTACATAATTGCCTTTTCCCATAGGTACAGAACTAGTCTCAAAGACCTTAAGACAGTACTTTCTACATCTTATTACAATTCAGAAAACATTTTGCGCTCGACTCTTAGAAGTACCTATAACTGATATAATTTGATCTGTATATCCCTAACAAGTATACTCTATTCACGTTAAGAATGCAGTAAATCATCAGTGCAACTGCAGGGTAAAGGTGTAGGTATTACGTAGGTATAGATTTTATTTAATCTATATATTTTTTTTTTACACCACGTGAATACACCTTTACCCTGCAGTTGCACTGATGATTAAAATTAGGTAGCACTGTGAGCTGTACAACTTGCAAGTCTACCTTTTTTTCATATATATTTTTTTTATTTCAAAAACTGAATCGACAAACAAAACTTATTTATATAAGTTGGTACCTAATAATTGACCCGGCTCACAAAAATTCACGAGAATCAGTTGAGAAATAGGACAGGAGAACTGCCGGACGACACACGAAATAATTTTGGCCCAAGCTGATACGGAGAACTTCCTTCGCTTCGCTCGCTCTTTCAATAACATCATAACTAAACTACTATTATGCGTGATCGGAGGTCTTTATTAAACTGGCACACCTGAGGCGATTGGTATGTGTTGCGAATGTCTAGGTCACAGGTCAAAGTCATAAGATAACTGAGGAAAGCGCTAAGGCGTGAAAGGGAAACGTTTCGGCTCAATTCCCATACAAACTTTATGATTAAGAGGAAGTTTTTTTGGGAGTCCAGTTAACATGTTCTACCCAGGCAAAACCACTGTCGCAGTTTTAGATGGATAGGTAGGGTAAATCGCCAGTAACTGGTACCTCTTACGAAATAAAAATGAACTCTATTCACCTATAATAGAATTCATTTTAGTATAAGGTTTTAATTATTGGCCACCCTACCCCTCATACTAAAAATAAACTCTGTTCACCTATAATAGAATTCAATTTAATATAACGTGGCCAGTTATTGAACAGTGGCCAGATACTGCCGAATTACCCTATATATGTAGTTAAAATTATTTTATAAAATGGAAGGGCTAGGCTAGGGGCGACTAAAGATGGAGTTAGGTAATTTTATTGTGTGTATTATTGTAGTAATTTTTAAATGTATGGACTAGTCATCATCATCATCATCATCATATCAGTCGAAAGACGTCCACAGCTGGACATAGGCCTCCCCCAAAGAGTGCCAAAATGACCGGTCCCGCGCCACCTGCATCCAGCGGACTCCCGCGACCTTGCACGTAGAACCGATGGCCGTTGGGGCGGAAAGGTTCTCGAGTGGCGACCACGTACCGGAAGGCGCGGCGTGGGTAGGTGGACTGATGACCTGGTATGGACTTGTAGTATAATTATTTTAAATGGCTCACTCATGGAGAATTTAACTCGGTTTTATAAAATCGTCATTGGAAATTGAATTTTCTACTTTTGATGGTAGAGTTGCATTTAGAATGGACAACTTTGATGCAATTCGGTCAACTAACGAAATCTCAAGTATTACCCAGACTATTTTTATCGAAAATAGTAATAGCACAGCTTTACATGGCTGTTATTCGCAACAGTTTACGCTCAGGAAAAAAAAAATGTAGAAAAGTTTGAATAGTTTTGAGCGTTAAAGATTTTCTGGCATGTATAAAAAGTTATAAATGAGAATAACTTCAAGTCTATTCAATAAGTAAGTGCCATACAGATTGAGTAAAACAAAAGTCGCATTTCTTGTGGTTATAAGGGCTTCCGTGTATATAAAAATGCTTTGATTGCATAACATTTCTAAGAACGAAACGCACTACTGTTAGTGCATTTCGGCCGGGGGCGCGGTACTGGGGGGCTATTTTTGACTTTGGGCGCTCGAAAATTAAATAAAACGACATATGATTGTAATGTCAAAATTGCAGGCACTTACTTTCTACCGATAGAATTGAATACAAGTGGTCAATACCACTCGTTTTTAAATTTTCTATCGCTGTTTAAAACAGGGACCCACCCACCCCTTCCCAGAAAAAAGCCTTTGAACGGCTAGTCGTTCGTTTAACAGCCCAAATCACTTGCTGTTCGATATCGATTGAATACCCATTCATTTTACTTAGCCGTATGAAGGGGTTTCCCTTATGAGGCTACCTCTACTGATAGAGATACCCTTTCGAAAACCCGTTCAAGAGCTACCAACGCTACCCTTTTGAAAGGCTTTTTTAAGCGCTTGAGAAGGTATGTGATATTCGTCAGTGGAACTGCGTACCCGTATTTAAAGCGCTTTAATAGCTAAATGAATGGGTATTGAGAAGCATCGGCTTTGGCGAGCAAACCCTTACGAAAAACCCTCTCAAAAACCCTCGAAGGGGATACCGTATTTAAAGCGCTTTAATAGCCAAATGAATGGGTATTGAGAAGCATCGGCTTTGGTAAGCAAAGCCTTACGAAAAACCCTTTCAAAAACCCTCGAAGGGGATACCGGGCGGGTCCCTGGTTTAAAAGGGTCAATCAACTTTTTCTTGTTGTTATTCTGTCCCGGTAAGCCAAGAGACAACAGTAACAGACTTTCTTAGATAAAATGGAATGGGTTTACCAATATGACAAAAACACGTGTTTAGTGGATTTAAACCCCATAAAATAAAAGTTTTAAAGAGTGACCCAGGAGACGTAACCATGGCAACCAGCAACAAGAAATAGTTGATTGACCCAAAAATAGAATTTCATATTTTTTGACAGTTTCTGTGCGGACCCTTTCGTATTAGCTCGAACATTACAACCGGTACCGCGTCCGCGCCGCCACCGCTGTCAGTGCGTTTCCAGCATTAAGAGGCAACGCCGTTTGTGCGGATTAAGAGTCCAACCGAAAATTAGCAGCCCTTAACTTTGACAATGTCCACAGAAGAGAGGTGAACATAAAGGGCTGTTTGCACCATCTTACGATTACAGACCGATCAACGTTAAATATGGCGCCGGCAGCTGTCATTCCGTAGTAACTTGCAGGGACTGCATAACCGAAAAATACCGGTATTCTATTTTAACGGTATGAGGTCATATCGGTTGTCAAATAGCGGTTTCGGTAGCGGAACCTTTATATTTCGCTACCGAAATATAAAAGTACCTTTATTTTTTCCGGTACCGTAACCGCTATTTAAAGGTACCTATATATCGACTTTGGCCTGGAGTTGTTGCCAAACCGCCGGCAAAGGCTCTGCTGCTTTGTCTTTTTATCTTTAAATGTTTAGTAGCCAATGCTTCCTCTGTAGAGTGCCAGCTCGCTTACTTTTCTCGATAACCTTTATAATACCGGTATTATAAAGGTTACGGTATCGTTTAAAACTGGTACCGCTAACCATTATTTCAAAACGGTTACGGTACCGTTATGTTCAGGCGCGCATAACCTTTACGACATAACGATACCGTAATGGAATACCGGTTTCATACCGGTATAACCGTAACTGAAATCAGTCCCTGGTAACTTGTCAATCATTCCATACATTCAGATTTTAACGAACACCGCTCATACAGAGGGTTTGATGCAACCCTTCCTTAGAATGCTTTCACATATATTCAACGTGTTACAAAAAACTCTTTTTTTTATTGTTTTGGCGGTTAGTCATACTGCGATACTACAGTTTTCAAAGTTTGTAAATTGACTCTTTATAACGGACCATTTAACCCCCTTTCCGCTTTACCGCTCGGCCACGACATTGGTCTTAAGCGACCTGCGACCAGCGTTTTATCTGTTCATTGCGCGGTCGAGACGCGCAACGCACTGAGGTTAGTTGGGATCACGCGCAATTAACAGATAAAACGCTGGTCGCGGGTCGCTTAAGACCAAAGTCGTGGCCGAGCGGTTACGGGTATTTGGTACATATAGGCGTTTTTGTCGCGCGACTGAAGCGCTGCACAGCGAATCCCTTCACATTATAGCGCGCTGTAATGTGAAAAGATTCGCTGTGCAGCGGCTGTAGCGCGGCTAAGTCGCGACGCCGTCGCTAGCGACAGCTGGCCGCGCTACAGTCGCGCTGCAGACGCGCGTTGAACTTGGGGTGACTAGCTCATTTCCAATATTCTTTTTCTTGATTCTTGAATCCCACAAGACAGGCCGAGATTGGATTTCAGCTATAAATATTTCGGTAGCTATCAAACACGACCTAGGTATGTAATCTGACGCCGACTGAACGCACGCGTCTATTTTTTTTTTATACTACGACGGTGGCAAACAAGCTTACGGCCTGCCTGATGTTAAGCTGGTACCGTCGCCTATGGACACTATGCGGCGTATCTGCCACCGCTAACTCGGAGCGCTGCAGTCGCGCTTCTGTCGCGCTGCAGCTGCGCTACTCAAGGCGCCGTAGGTTCATGGTATTCTCTCCATCTCACTGATCATAATCGTGAGCGAGATGGAAGTGCATGTTCGGAAGCGCGGATACCATGTTTTTTAATTAAAAAAATTTGTGCGTTTAAATAAATAAAAAAGCACTCACTGAGTTCCCTCAAACATGACATTGCCGGTTTTTAGAACCAATTTTAATATGTTTAGCTTTTGTGCATAATTTGTTACGAATGTTTTAAGTGTATTTTAGACCTATGTTCGTGATTTTTTTCTATCGAGCGGAAATTGCATAATCATGTTTGTGTTCGCTCTGCAGAAAAGCCTCAAGATTACTATTCGTATTTTTTTGAAACCTTATTATTGTAAATAGACGCATTATATTGTTTTAAAAACTCTGTTCGCTTAACTTCGCTGAACCTACGGTGCCTTAAATATGTATGGATACGAGACGCGCTACTGCAGCGCGACTAAAACGCCTATAATACTAATACATATTTGTGGACAATCTTACACAAATCGACTTAGTCCCAAACTAAGCAAAGCTTGCACTATGAATACTAGACGAAGATACTTATATAAATAAATAAATACATAGAAAACATCCATGACTCAGGAACAAATATTCGTGCTCATCACACAAATAAATGCCCTTACCGGGATTCGAACCCAGGACCTCTTGCTTCGTAGGTAGGGTCACTACCAACTAGGCTAAACCGGTCGTCGAAATATGTGAAATCGGTCTAAATCTCTGTAGGATCCAAGTACTTACATTATCAATAATTCAGTTACGAACCAAGACAGAAAAAGTCGCTTTAAACACACCCAAAATATGACTTAAACGTATTTCCATTCGAATACATCTCATCATTCACAAGACGTCAATACAAAACCATATTTCCATAACTCCGCTAAACCTTACCGCGACCAAAGAGCTGTTTCTCCGTAAAAAGTCGCAAGCATCTGCGAGCTAAAAATAATTTCCAACATTTAATACAAAAATTGCAATAATTAACTTCGTTACAGACCAATAAATTACAATGCGAGCATAAAGAAGTGCGTATGATACGCACACATGCACGCGTATGCGCATACTCGGATAGTAGGGATGCGATCGTTGCGTTGAATCGATGGATTGTGTTCAGTTGTCGTTATTGATTTATCGATTGGTAAGTAATTGAACTGCAGATTCGAATGTTTATGTTTCATAATCCACCTAGCTGCATTTTACCCGGTTGCATGCATAAAGGAGTCCACTTTGGCACGTAATCCCCAAAAGCGACTGCCATATGACCTTCCAATCCAAAGAGAAAACTACGCTTTGTTGAGATTAAACCGTTTTCTTCTAGATTTTTTATGTTTACCACACAACATAATTTAAATTTACTAAGAACTAGGTACTAGTTACAACACATAATAAATTCATTGTTGTTTAGCTTCAGTAAATATTATTATAAAGTAATAAATAAGTAATAAAACACACACACAATACACAGTACACTAGACACTACACGCAACACTAGTTCAAGTTCTTAGAGGACTTTACATTTTACCTGGAACAGGTAATATGTAAATTGGGTAATAATATGTTTTGTTTTGTAGCAATAGGCATGTTGCGTCTACGAGTATCGACTTTTTTTATCGTGTAGTAAAATTAACAAACGTAAAGTTATATAAATTCGTAATGAAAATAATAATTTTAAACTAACTTAGGGATATTATATTTTCGACCTTTTGTATGTTATCTAGTCAACTGCATTACAATAAAAATCGATAACGGCCATTAATAACTGCATCCTTTCCCAACCCTTCCACCGCCCGATCACAAATACATTCGTATGATTTATTGTTAACACGAACAACAATTCATGTGTGGAAAGTATCATTGGCGCACGCACACACGCGCGGCTACCCGGGAAAATGTTATGGATTTTTTGTTTAAAACTGGAATTGGCTTTTTGAAAATGGAATTCCGATATTCGTTGCAATGGAGATAATCGGGTGCTGTTAATGGTGTTTACTCGGTATTTGTTGGTGTTTTTTGCGTGTATTCCTTATTCGAGTGACTGAGAACTTTGTATACAATGAGAAAAGATGATTAAACTATTTAATTACTAAAAAAAGTTTAAAGGTACTTTTGATGCCGTGTACCTATTCGTTATCATATTTTGGGATTTTTAGTTAACCTCGCAAGGCCCAAGCTATATTTAGGACAATTGTAATAACTGTCCAGTGTCCTAAAACAGGGTCATAAATAAATAATAATTTTGAATTTTCGTTCCCAAAAATAGGATACAAATTTCATTACAAAAATTTCAGGAGTTGGGCTGTTAAGCATGACTTTTATGTCCTAATTTTAGGCCGATGGGCCTTACGAGGATTTTTAAATTATTAACTTCAATACCTACATGTGTCAAATGTATAAACGGGACTACCGAATTGTTTAGGCCTCCTTTTAATTTCTATATTTTTAGACCACGTCGGTGGCAAGGAAGTGAACAACCCGCCTGACGGAAGCGGTAAAAATCACTTTTTTTCTGATAATCATAATTTTTAATGATTTTGAAATGGTTTCGATACTATTAGGATCTTTAAACGCTCCCAAAAATCGCGGATGCAACGCAACGACCAACAAAAAAAACATTTAAAAAACTGAGATTAGTAAATACATAGGTATTTGAGGTTTATCTAAGGTTAAGGTCCTACCTATCCTTATCAAATTGAACGCAAAGAATATTGTAATAATTAACTAATAGGCAATTTATCTAAACTCTAATCAAGATTAACATACGACATAAATTTTACCAAAACTTAGCGTAAAATAGGAAAAAAGTCACGCCTACAATTTTATCTTCCAATCATACCGTATTACTCACATCACCATAAAAACGTACCAACATTGTATGAAACTGGTACAAACATGTCTCCTTTTTCTACCGAGCCGCATACCGGTGACGACTAAAAAACACGCGGCGAGATTGTTCGCGCCTGCGCAAATGTCAGGCTATTTTCGCGCGTGACGTGTAAATACGTCACGGGCTATGGCAGGGTTAAAGTTGCGACAGGTCATGTCAATAGTGACGTTACGCTATTTGGAGCAGATAAAGTATTAGATGTATAGGTACTTATGTAGGTACAGAGTTCGAAAATATGCGGATAAAGTGATCAAAAAGAATGTGAACACAAATTTATTGATAGATAAGCGTAAGGCAGCTCTCAAACTTTTGAAACGTTGTGAACAGCTAAGGCCGAGGCCGATTTTAGTGTAAGCTTTGTATTGCGTGTAACACAAATTTTTTGTACCAAACCCAAAACAAAACGTAACACAAAATCAAACATTGGTTAAAAAATACCTTAATATTGACGGCCTAAGGCCGCGTCTGCTACTAATTAAGTAAGCATGCTTAAAACTTATAATACCAACTGCACTTAAACAGTTTTGGACTACTTAACAAACAATTGAGAACTTACTTAACAAAGAATTTAAACCATATTGCTTTGACATGAAGTGCCCATTTCATACACTAAGTGCAACGTCGAAGGTAAACGTTCTACTACACTCGTAGTTCACCGACAGGTGGAGATATTTTTACCTAATATTTCAGTTGACATAAAGCGCATTTGATCTTATGTTTTTGACTGAAGTGATTTATTCTTCAATTTAGGCATATTACATGCATCCATGAATGTTGATATACTACCACCGGTGCGGAAAGTTAACCTGTGCTTTGAGAAGAACCGGCGTAAAAAACTCGGCGAGGTATATTTTTTTCAAAACAGTATCATCATCATCATATCAGCCGAAAGACGTCCACTGCTGGACATAGGCCTCCCCCAAAGAGTGCCGCAATGGCCGGTCCTGCGCCACCCGCATCCAGCGGACTCCCGCGACCTTTACCAGATCATCAGTCCACCTTGTGGGGGGCCTACCCACGCCGCGCCTTCCGGTTCTAATTTTGCATAGTTTTTATATTTTAGACCCACATGAGTATCGTCTGCAAACAATGTCACCATGGCATAATCTGGTAGGCATTCAGGAAGATCATTCACATATACTAAAAACAATTTTTAAACGCGATAAATGAAGTTCGTACTGTAAAAAGCTGGAATCATGGATTCCTAAAATACGATAAAAACGACAATATAAAATTTAAATTTCGACAAACGCTACGGAAGAGAAAGTGCAGAATCACATATCTTGGTCCAGGTCGTGGTTCCTTACCTTGGTTCTGCTGCGGATAGCCTCATTTCTGATGCGATCGCGCAGAGAAACTCCCAGCATAGCCCTCTCCATTGCCCTTTGAGGGACTTTGTGCCTTCTTATGAGGCCCATAGTAAGCGACCACGTTTCCGCTGTTTTCTCTGTTATTACTAATAACAAATATAATAAAAATGAATGATGCATGGAGAAAAGGTACTTACTTTTTCTGTCTGCAATTAAAGCATTTCATCAAAAAAGCAGTTTTTTAATTTAAAAAAACGCTTTATTTTTTTTTAGATTCGTATCTTTTCCTTGTTTTTTTATTAAGAGGGCGCTCGTTTTTTGGTCAGGAATAAGCGAGAATGACGGATTTTTGACGTTGTAATTCTAAGAAACGGAGAGCTTTTTCTAGATCCTGATTACTTATTTGCATAGGTAAACTCCTCATATTGGTCCTAGCCGCCTCCAATTCACGAAGAACTGAATACTTTAACCGAAAATACCCGATTACCGACAGTAGTTTTCTGAAGAGAGCGCAGAGTCATAAGTTTGAGCCCCTAATACTCCATGATGTTATATGAGAACCTACTTGTTTTTTTCTATTTTCACTAGCGTAATATGTTGCCATTGCACCTAGCCGCCTCGAAATTTCCTTATTCTGCACGTATATATATGTAAACTGTTCTCAATTACACCATATTTGTCAACAAAATCGTACTGAAAACTCAAGGATTTTCTCATTATTGTTGAATTATTTTTGTATTGAATCTTACACAACATTAAAGTTCATGCTTGTACCAACAAGATCCAGTCCAAAAAATATAACTTTTGTCAAAATTTATATTTATAAATAATTATTCAAAACTAGTATAAATTTACCGTCGCGTGGGAATATATCTCAGTACCGGCTGAATAGCCCTCCGAGACAGACGTGTAGTGTGTTTATTTGTGGCTATTCACGAAGCTAACCGGCCACTCTTCAGATAAAATAATATTATTTTGATCTCCGACTAGGCATAGTTGTTACCAACCTCGGGGTCAAACTATACTGGGGATACATTCGTGAGGCTAATCGAGACAAGTTATGAATTGCATAGCTGCCATATATGACGTAGTGTAGCGAAAAGGCTCAAACCCACCGGATACGTAACATTTAAAATTGAACCTTCTACCTAAAACAAAAGTCATACATTTCAATGGTGATGTCTTGTGGGTTGGATCCTTTTGTCTAAACTACGCGTTCTATAGTCAATTATTATTGTACGAGTGATCGTGATACTTGATAGATTTAATTTATTTACTAGTTAGTCCAGTCATCGGAATTCTCGTAACATTTTTGAGCTGTCATGGGGACTTCTCGTTTATCGACTTCTGATACAAATATTTTGTCGATACATTATAGAGCACAACACAACATATCAAAGTAGATTAAAAGTAGAGGTAAACAACAGGCGGTCTTATCGCTAAAGACCGATCTCTTTTAGATAACTTTTGACTTTCTGAAAATGTTAAATAGAGATTTGCAATGAAATCAATGAAAAATTAATAGTTAACAATTTTACATTTAATCAGTTCAGTTCAGTAAAATTCTTCTTTGTTACCAGGTACACGTTTTTAGGTTTCCGTACTCAAAGAGTAAAACGGCACCCTATTACTAAGACTTCGCTGTCCGTCCGACCGTCCGTCTGTCTGTCACCAGGCTGTATCTCAAGAACCGTGACAGCTAGAGAGTTGAAATTTTCACAGATTATGTATTTCTGTTGCAGCTATAACAACAAATACTGAAAACAATTTTTTTTTTTTAAGGGGAGCTCCCATACAACAAACGTGATTTTTTTGCCGTTTTTATAGATAATGGTTCGGAACCCTTCGTGCGCGAGTCCAACTCGCACTTGGCCGGTTTTTTTCTTACGATGTGAATCACTTGATACATGTTTTTTGATATTATGTTTTTTGAACTGTTTCAAATTAACATAACAAACAGAACAGTGTATCACGGAATCTTGTTCTTTATAAACCAGTTCCGGGTACGTTTCTAACCATTTACCAATAGTAGATTTACGAGGCATTTTCAATTTGAACGAGTGATTGACATAATAATAATAATAATCAGTCAACGTAAGGCAGCTTGTGGCGGGCTGTTAGGGAGTAGCGACCCTACGTACCTGAGTGCCCCTGGGGGTGTGCTGTGGTCAGGCTGAGCCGATCGGGTGGTTGGTTGGACAGGCCCCCCACCTCTGGCTTGCCTTAACTGGCTGTCCAGAGTAAAGTCGCAAGAGCTGTTGCTCGAGGGTAGATGTGGACACCTAAGTGGCGAGTTGGCTATATGTTTAAAGTCCAGTGCCACCTCTCTACCCCCCCAGCCTCTCTGACTGGTGTTGCCCTTAGGCAATTTTTTAATGTTGCTAATAATAGGGGCCCATCTAGCAGTTGGCGAGTCACCGTCTGCCAGAGATAAAAAATGAGACAGTTTATTAGGCAGGCGTCCGATGTTTCACCCAATAGCCCAGCCACTAGTCCATCATTTTCACCCAATAACCCGTTTTCTTTAGATTCCATCAACCAGCAATAGTCCCTATACACCCCAGCGGGTGCTGTCTCTGTATGCGTCCCATGACACGGGCAGGGACAGCATCCGCTCGGTGTACTCCTTGCATTTCATTAAATTGTCAAAAGGGCCTCTACGTGTTGGCTCAGTTGGTACTTTGTAGGTACCTAGCCCCACGCACGCCTCCCAAAGGTCCGGGACATCATTGTCCCGTGAGCGGGAAAGACATACATAATAAATAATAAATCATTTATTCACAGGCGAAACATAACCCAAAATACAAATACAAGTTTGACAAGATACTTAATTAAAATTAAAATGTTAAACTAAAACATCAAAAAAATTATCCCCTTGTTCTTCGTACATTACTGAGTTACATTACTAGTAATGTACAAAGAAAAAATAGTCTTCGTTCAAAACTGGGTAATGTAGGAAGAAACTTTCGTTCTTTGCACATTACTAGTTCCGTTGGTATGTTGCCTCCAGGCCCTAAGCTAAGTTTAAGAATTTCTTAGATACCAACCGCTGCAATGATGATTGTACATGCTAGCTATTTAATTAAGATCAAATGCTGTTCTGTAAACTCTTGATTTATTTATTTAATTAAACTTTATTGCACTATACAACGGAAAGTAAAAATGGCGGACTTAATGCCATGAGGCATTCGCTACCAGTCAGGCATTTTAATTTGATTGAATTGATTGTGCCCCTTCGGCCGTTTTCTAAACCGTTAAAGAGCCATTTATTTTCTTCCACCATTGCTCTCTTCAACGGATTTGCGTTTTCCATATTGGTTGACCAAGGTTAGAGAAATTTCTTAGATACCAGATTTATAATTCCACGCACAATTGTTAGCTATCTGACGCCTAAGTGAAGTTCTTAAATATTTCATCATGCACAGATAGCCAATATCGGAAAATAGGGCTCTCCAGGTCGTTGTAGATGACCTTGAGGATCTCGTCCTGAGAGCGCCCCAGCCTGTCCCAGAAAGCGGCAACTCTCGCCCTAATTACGGCGAAGAAATCTGGCACCCGCGCCTCAGCGAACATGCTGGACGCGCTGCAGTAGCGCGGCAGCCGCATGAGCGTGCGAAATGCATCATTATATTGCACCCTCATGGTGCTGTACGACTTTCGCATAAATTTAGACCTCAGTTGGCAAGTGTAGAAACACTGACAAAATGCATTGAACAATGTCACTTTGACTTCGTTGCTACACTTACCAAATCTGCGTGCCAGCATGTTGCAGCGGACTGATAAGGCCCTCCTCTCCCGGTCAATATCCTTATCGTCTTTCAAATCCTCGTTTAATTCAATTCAATTCAATAGTTTTATTTCAGACCATGTGATAGTGCATATACTGTTAGTAACAAAATAAACTTAAAACTATGTTAGCAATTATTATTATACATTTTAAAAAAAGCGGCCAAGTGCGAGTCGGGCTCGCACATGAAGGGTTCCGTGAAATAAATTGCGGTTTACGATTTATGACGTATTAAAAAAAACTACTTATTAGATCTCGTTCAAACCAATTTTCTGTGGAAGTTTACATGGTAATGTACTCAGAGCATAGAATACTATATAATATATTCATACATCTGTGGTAATGTACATCATATATATATTTTTTTAGTTTTATCATTCTCTTATTTTAGAAGTTACAGGACACACATTTTACCACTTTGGAAGTGTCTTTCGCGCAAACTATTCAGTTTAGAAAAAAATTATGTTAGAAACCTCAATATCATTTTTGAAGACCTATCCATAGATACGTATGGGTTTGATAAAAAAAAAATTTTTCAGTTTCAGTTCTGAGTATGGGGACCCCTAAAACTTAATGTTTTTTTTTCGATTTTTGTGTGAAAATCTTAATGCGGTTCACATAATACATCTGGGTCATTGTCAGTCACAAAAACAAAAATCATCTTTCCGGTGGTCAAAAGTTACGGGCTTACGCTCACATATAATATGTTTTTATCACATAGGATTATAGAAGGGGCAACGCCGTTTATGCGGATTCAGAGATCAACCAAAAATTAGGCTTAGCTTTGGCAATGTCCACCGAAGAGACGCGAACCTAAATCTGACAATGACCCATCTACTTACCAAGTTTCAACAGTATAGCTCTTATAGTTTCGGAAAAAAGTGGCTGTGACATACGGACAGACAGACAGACAGACAGACGGACGGACATGACGAATCTATAAGGGTTCCGTTTTTTGCCATTTGGCTACGGAACCCTAAAAAGAACTGCAGTACTAATTGACATAAGTCAAAGTTGAACAGTTTAGGAGACGTCAGGCCCCCCTGCCGTACTCCACATTCCAACCTGTAATCTGTGGACAAAGTCCTGGCCCATCTCACCTGGTTTAATTGGTTTTGGTACCAGTACCTCAACAAACCTGTACAATCACCCGGAATATCTGCTTCCTCCAGTTTTGCCCAGAGAATATTGTAGTCCACTCTGTCGACGGCCTTGGAGAGGTCCAGGAAGCAGGCATAAATCGGTGTTTGAAAGTAGTAGTGCCAGACAGCAAATTATTATTCTTATTACTGACAACTTTAAAACTTGTTAGTTTATTTTATACAAAAATAAGTTGCTGTCAAAATGTTCATTTTTGGTACAAGCTTTTATTGCCGACTGTACTTTTCTGCATACCATCATCAACAACTCATTGAGACGATTATAACGAGCCCAAACTCGATAGGGTTGTGTCGTTTTATTGCGGAGTTCCTATGGCCAACTTCCTGCTCCAGCATTAGATCAGCTCCAAATCATCACAATATTGCATTGCCATGCGATATACACATGCATGCAAAATTTCAGCTCAATTGGATAACGGGAAGTGACTGAAAAATGAATTACAAATTTTGACGGACAACTTACATACTTACATATTTACATACATACAAACAGTGCAAGTCAATATAAAGCTAGTAAAAAAGAATGAATATACTTTGTCATAGTATTTTAATATAAATAGAAAACATGTGCACAAAAATCAAATACTTACTTTGTTCAAGTTAGAGCATCATGTTAGCGAAGTAATGTTTACCACTTTTTAGTGCAAGTATCAATATCGGTCACGGAGCGAATTCCAACGGTGCGCTATACAGCTATTTGCATCGGCAAGCTCCGCGGTTAGTTCTATCCCGATCGCACTTACATATAGCTAGAAAGGGACGGCACCCGCGGCTGGTGCGATCTAGCTGTGCATGTGGTGGTTAGGTAGGTTTGTGTGGGTGTTAGTAGTATTTACACACACAAAAGCACTACGCCTGTCAAAATACCGAATTCTGAGCGAGCGCTTTTTTGAAGAGCACTCTTAAATGGAATGAATCAACGGTAATTTATTTTTGTGAAAATCCCAAAAAAGTTTGTGACTTCACTAAAAAAAAAACTACGAAATAGAAAGCAAATGGAAACCAAATTCGAAAAGACAATGAAACCATATAAAATGTCCATTAGTCTACCCTTTTTCGAAAAGTACTAGTACAACCCTGCGTTTCAGTAAACTTTCAATTAAAGGAAAAGAAAAGTTATCGTAAGGAAATGAAACTCAGACCTAGTTTTCACCTCATTGTGCAGGAATTGTAGGGTTTCGATGAAATCGGAGTCTCATTGTTTCACATGGTAGTGTGGCCTTTTTACCCGACTTTAAAAAAGGAGGAATTTCTCAATTCATCGGATTTTTTATTTTTTGTTTTGGTAGTAATTCCCAGGTCATCGGGTCAGCATCTGATGATTGAACTCTGGCGAAATCGAGGGAACTCTCCAATTTTTTTTTTGTAATAACTAATCAACGCATTTGCTCTCTGGAAGCAGTTCATCAGTAAAGTGGAGAAGAAATGTTGCAAAACGTTGTTGTGTCCAATACGTTGTTGGCGATGTGTGCGCCATTTAGTAAACCTAACTATTATTGGACTTTACCGGACGTCCTAACACTTTACCGATAACAATGTATGGTTAAATAAATAAAAATACTTTTTTATGCGTCGTACACACAACCAAAATAAATGTCCCTCCTATCCTAGAAAGTTTAGGACACTTTAGCTTCTTGGTCTTTTAATATCAGGATGTACCTAGGAACACAGAAAAAATCCGAAGAGTCATTTGTCCTAAACCATCATTCCAAAAATCCATAATATTCATATGCAATAAAATCATTACCTTTGTGTTTTTATTGTTCGCAAATTTAAAAATAAAAAATAAATTGCCACAGCTTTCAAAAGCCATACTAAATATATGTGATTGTAATGTTTAGTGTTACATGGTAGCAGAGTGTTTAAATCTTTTGACTTGCAAACAGATTAGGATTTGGGATTAAATCCTGGATGTAGGTGATCATTATTTGGTTAATCATATTCTCACCGCCTTCGTTCCAACTGAACTCTAAAGCAGGTCGGTGTAGGTACGACGACGAGCGAAGCGAGGAGGAGTGTTAGGATCTGCGACCCTTCAGCGCGCGAAGCGAGCGTGCCGCGGTAGCGGCCGACGAAGCGCCAAAGCCAGAGGGCCTACCGCGAAAGGGATTCGAAGTTTCCCCTCTCTGTCATACTTACGAGTTCGTACATAAGTGCGACAGAGAGGGAAAACTTCGGATGCCGTTCGCGGTAGGCCCTCAGAACCGGGTATTCGCAACATTCGAACGGCTCGCAGAAATGTAGTTTTTTATGGCAAATGAAAATATACTCATCAATATATACATGTTTTTATCGACTTTTGGAGGGTAGTGAAATATTGTAAACCCATATCTCTGTTGACAACTTGCTGGGACGACAGTTATCTGCGACCATGACCGGTGCAACCCGTGTCGAAACGTCAGAAATAAAGCTAAATAAATATAGCGTTAGACCCGGATTAAACAGTATTTAAATATGTGTACAAAGCGCGAGAGTTTAAAGTGTTATATTGAAAATATACTGTCAAGTAAAATTATTAATTATTATTTAGGCGACGAAACAGCGTGGCTTCGTTGCGTCGTCAAGTCCGGTGTAGAATAGGGAACATTACTGCAATGTTCTGCCGCCAGAGGCAGCACTACCACTAATAGTAAACCAGTATAGGAATATAGGGATTCACACACACATGCATAATTGATTGTCAAACGAGTGACAAGAATGCTTGCATAGACAATACCGCAAGTGGGAACGAGATACAATGTCAACGCTGCTAGTGTCGCCACATACGAAGAGTTTTGCGTAACGTTCCTTATTCAGTAGATACCCTCAGGATGTACTTAGTAGTTCCGGTGTAGTGTGTCAAAATGTGTGCCTGTATTAAAATAATAATGTTATGTTATGTTTGCCGCGTATTGGAGCGTTCGATTGGAAGGGTATCCACGGAAGACCAGCGTCAAAGTACTCACAATGTACCTTGACATAAAGCTGAGTGAAGACCATTTCAATGACGATATAAAATCCTCACTACCTGTTACTTCTCTTATGTATCAGCCTATTTTAAAACATCATGAACAATCTTATTTAATTTCTTTCTTTCTGTTGAAAGTCAGCTGAAACTACGAATTAGAACATATATCTGCGTATATACTTACTTACTTTGCGCACACATCAAGGTGTTCCTGTGACTATGTGAATTCCTGAGCATAATATTCTTAGAAGTAATAGTGCTACATCAAACTTCTCCATACAAGGGCGCGATGCAAGTCAACAACTCTAATTAAGCGTTAAATTATTAATCATAAAGGCACGCTCTATTAAATCGACCAAGTAGAGAGGGAAAAATGCAATGGGTCTATTATGTTTGATTATGATTGAATAGTCAGCAAATATGTTAAACTATGGTTGTTATCAATAATATAAATAATTTGTGTACATCTATTTAAATACTTAAATTAAAAATATTATTCTGTTTTTGAGTAAGACAGTATGGAGAGTCTAGTTGTAGAGTTAATCATTCCAATTCCAACCTATTTGTTTCAGACTGATTCGTTTTCAAATATATCTGGATGTATAGAATAACGTTTACTTTTATACAAGTATGTTGTCACACAATTATGTAGTCAAGGAAGTAAAACATGTCGGTCATAAATGGTAGAGAATTTTCAAGTACTTATCTAGTCAATTATTTTGCAGCCCAAATTAGACAATTAATAAAAATGACTTAAGCTAAGCTTAACATTAAATATGAAAATAAGATACAAATGCCGCCTGGCGCCGATCTGGGCCAAGTTTTCTATTTGTGATGTTATCTTTATTTGTTTTATTTATTACCTATTCTGTTTCTAGTAAATTTTACTCACTAGGTACTATTTTAGGCTAGCTTAATTTTATTTATTTTGATTTAATTTTCAATGTTCACACGTACAAAAACACTTAATAACATAATAACTTAAAGATAATTATTATAATAAAAGTTTACTTACAGATACAAATATAATATTAAAATAAACCATATTTAAAATCACCTCTTAACGAAACAAAATATTTCATTAAATATTTTTGTTTCGTGTTAATTTAACGTGGAAGTTACCACGACGACGATCAAATTTTAAACGATATGATACAGATAACGAAATAATGGAAAAATAAACCATCATCGTCTGAAGCCCAAGACAGGACTCGAACCTTTGACCTCTGTCTCTGTATTGCCTGTGCTGTACCATTTTTCCATTATAATTTGTTCTCTATATCATATCGCATATTAAAAATCGCCGGCAGTTTACTACTTTTGAATTTGGGGATAATTATTATCGCAAGCTACGAAGCTGCCTGTAACCGCTCCAAAACTCCAAAAGTACGAGTAACTCCATTGAAACGAGCTCGCAAATCGAGGACAAGCCGTGTCGAGTCAAAGGTCGCTCCAGTTCTGTCCCTTCGTAAAAACCGACCACAGTTAACCCTGCTAAGGACCCATTCTTACGTTTTTTGGCAGAAAAAACGCAGTGCGCTCCGCCCGACCGTAGACATTCGGAGCCTGACGGCTGGTCCGGGCGGTCGCACGACACACGCGCACTTACACGACATTCACGACTTTTTACGACTTTTCCAACCAGCCAGGACGTGGGAAAACTCAACGGTCACAAAGGTCGAAATTCAAATTTTGAAACAATCGCGTTCGATTTTTAAAAACACCGGCCAGTGTTTATTATTATCATCGTTTCAAATTAAACCGGGCATTGTTTTAATTTCGACATTGTTCGTATTGTTTTAATTGTTTTAGTTGGATCTAGGGATTGTTTTCGATGTTACTTTGTTGGGTATAAACAATTGATAGTTTAGCGGCGCGCGCGCGTTTTTACGAATGTTTTTGCGTGGAGCGTGGTGGGGGAAGGGTGGGGCTTGCCGAGACTCGTCCCTCTTCTAGCGTATTTTGATTTAGTTTCCGAGGCTTACGCAGATGCGGCGTTTTTTTCAGTCGCGCGAAGACCGCGCGGCAATAATCACCTTTGAGTTTTCCCGCGTTACTATTTTTCAATAACTTTTCAGGGCTTGAAAAACGTTGAAACTTTTGTGTCAAACTGTGCTGTGAGTGAGGATTCTGTGACATTGGTGACATTGTGCGCTGAACTGACTTGCAAATTTGGATGTCTTAGATTAAGGTAAGTCCTTTAATTGAGATTTTTTATTCATTGTAAATTATTAATAAAAAAACTTCTAGTTTCAGTCACACGTAAAAGTTAAAGTAAACTTATGATAAGTATTTATTATCTGCTTTTTTCATATTACAATATTAGAGAATGCAAACATTTGTATTATAATTCAATTAGTAATTTGTTTAATTAACTGCTTAAGCGCAGTATCTACTTATAACGAAAAAAAAGTTTACTTAAACAATTTTTAACAACTCTTCAGTTCACTGTTTATCTTAAGTACTTACAATTTCTACAGATAATTTGAGCAATTAAGTTAATTACTACGACTTTCATTAATTAACGAGATATAAAATGTACCTGTTTGATCATGAACTAACCCATAAACACGTCGTGTAGTTGAAATACTCAGGAAATTCGTAAATAGACTGACAGACAGACAAATATATCGTGTTCTGACCGTTTTTATTAGATTTGGTAATTAATTTTCTTTTGTGTTTTATTTTAGTGCATAATAATTGTAACGTTATTTACAAAGCAATCCTACTACTCCTACTACAAATGTGTCAGGCGAAGAATCGAACCTGTTGATAATCAGCTACAAATTATTTATAATAACAACTACCTACAACTTTATGTCAAGAGTTTAAGAAGTACTTTTCTAGCATATGTACGACCGTTTTAGCCTAGTTGATAGTGACCCTGCCTACGAAGCAAGAGGTCCTGGGTTCGAATCCCGGTAAGTGCACTGCACGTATTTGTGTGATGAGCACGAATATTTGTTTCTGGCTCATGGATGTTTTCTATGTATTCAAGTATTCATATAGAATAGAAATATCGTCGTCTAGTACCCATAGTACAAGCTTTGCTTAGTTTGGGACTAGGTTGATTTGTGTAAGATTGTCCGCAAATACTTACTTACTTACTTATATTATCTATACTATAAGTAATATTAGAAAGAGGTAAAGTTTGTGAGATTGTATGTTATGGGTAATCTCCGGAACCGATCGTCCGATTTCAAAAATCTTTTCACCTGCGTGTAGAATGGACTTTATGGATAGTTATAGGCTATATTTTATCCCGCGGGTTTGCCTGCGTTCTTTGCAATACGCGGGCGAAGCTGCGTGGGTATTAGCTAGTACAATAAACAGGTAAAGTTTGTGAGTGCAGCTTTGTGAGCGTGTAAGTTTGTTTGTAATCTCCGGATCTACTCATCAGATTTCAATAATTATTTTACCAGTATATAGAATGAGTCTTCGGGATTGACGTGGGCTATATTTTAACCCGCGGTTTCGCCTGGGTTCTCCGTAATAGGCGAAATCGCGTGGGCATATTAGCAAGATGATTTTCGTTGTAGAACTGATTATGTAAATGTTATTGTCGGTATCCTTCTAAATTATAAATACACTCAACACCGTGTTACTTAGGTTATCCTACCAATATTATAAATGCGAAAGTTTGGATGTTTGACTGTTTGTTACTCAATCACGCTTAAACGACGCGACCGATTTGGAAAACATATTGGATAGTTTATATCTTGGTTCCACGCAGACGAAGTCGCGGCCAGAAGCTAGTTTATGATAATTATCTTGGTATTCTTTTGGTGACATACTTAGCGTCCAGCCTGATAATAAAGGACACCGTAGCCTAAAGGCGCTTCCAACAGCAGAAGTTTAGAGTATAATGGTGTAACACGCCATTTTATTATGTACATTGTCTATCAATAAAAGCTGTGATAGAATTTGTAGACTGGTCCATACGATATTTAATATGATTTTCAATCAGCTTTATTATAGGATACCGATTTTTTCGTATTTTATCGAATATATTTTACTTGCTATAAACATTAGCAGGTGTACTAAAGTATAATTACCTATAGGTAGGTTTTAATGTAATCTGAATACAGTTCCCATCCGTTTCCTACATTAGACTAGGTATAGAATAGGTACTTTTATTGAGTTAAAATACTTAGGGTTAAAATAACCTTCTTGCACGTAAAAATAACCCGAATCAAGAAAATCATTAGTATCCAGGACCATTATCATGAAAACAGAATTCATCTTGAATTAACTTGCATATTATGATTCTCTCGAACCAAAACTAGGCAATTTTTTTAAGATGATTTTGCTTCATTTGGTATAATTGTACATCTTCCTAATTAATTTCTTGGTTCAACATTTTTATTCTGTGTAGGTACCTACTCTCCGTAGGTGTCGACTATGGTGTCGACTATGTAAATAGCTCTTAAGTGCATTCTATCCCCCTGCAATATTACATTTTCTCAATTTTTAAACTTATTATCGATAGAAGTGCCACTCAGCCTGCTCCTTTTGTTAGGGTTCCGTACCCAAAGGGTAAAACGGGACCCTATTACTAAGACTCCGCTGTTCATCCGTCTGTCTGTCTGTCCGTCTGTCACCAGGCTGTATCTCATGAACCGTGATAGTTATACAGTTGAAATTTTCACAGTTGATGTATTTCTGTTGCCGCCATAACAACAAATACTAAAAAACAGAATAAAATTAATATTTATGGGGGCTCCCATACAAACTTGATTTTTTTGCCGTTTTTATAGATAATGGTACGGAACCCTTCGTGCGCGACTCTGACTCGCCCTTGGCTGGTTTTTTAATACACGCGTGAGTTTATGTACAAAATACTGCATCTATTACCATAAAATAAATTAAATTACCATAAATCAGATATTGTGTAGGTACCTACACTAGTTACCTTCTTATAATTCTAATGACTAACTTTACAGACTAAATTAATTGGGGAATTCTAATTAGGATAGAGAAATACTTACTACTTAATTCTACTTCCAACACCGGTTTTAACCAAAGAAGTTAAATGTTACAAAGTTTGGTTCAAGTCTAACAGTAAGTTAAACGAGTCCCTTTACAAGTACCTATACGAAATATTCCTGTTCACTTTTTATACACGTCGTTTATCACTCAGTATTTGGCCGATTTCTTGAGTTACCTAATAACTAAAAACTAACTATTGCCTTTTAGACACTAGAAATTATAAAACCTACAATTGAACAAAAATCATCATCATCCTCCTAGCGTTATTCCCGGTTGTGCCCTAAAGGAGCCCGAGGTCCGCTTTGACACCTAATCCCAATATTTGGCATAGGCACTAGTTTTACGAAAGCGACTGTCATCTGACCTTCCAACCCAGAGGGAAAACTAGACCTTATTGGGATTACCGGTTTCCTCACGATGTTTTCCTTCTAAGAAAAGCTAACGGTAAATATATTCCGTACATAAGTACCGAAAAATTCATTTCTACGAGCCGGGATTCGAACCCACGACCGCCGCTTGACAGCCGCATGCCTGAACCACTAGGCTACCGTAGCTTGAACTAGAATAATAGGTACAGTCAGCATCAAAAGTAGCTACGCAACCGAAAGGGAATAAGAGCTTTTGACGTCTTCGATTGCGTAGTTACTTTTGATGCTGACTATACTAGTTAAATATTGGCTTGCGCCGAACCCTAACGTAAGAGACTGAACACGATGCACTTCTAAACGTAATTAACTAGATTGTTCAGCTTTCAGCAGGCATATGGGCTTTAGGCGGAAATTGTCACGAAATACCTATACTATTCTTCATATAATAAGGCCTCTTTAACAAAAACAAAACATAAACGGTTCCCGTTGATTCGAATCAGAAAAAGCAGCATTTTTTTCATCTCAGTAGGTACGGTTAGTATTAAGTCTTATCAAAGTATCTGAGAGGCTGGGGTCAGCTTGCAGGTGAGAGATCAAGTCAATACTATATGAAATTCAATTTCAAAATGGCTACTTTCTATTGCTAACACATCCGTCTGAAGATTGAAGTGAAAGAAACCTTCCTTTTAAGATTCAATTTATTAAAGAACGATAGTTATTTGTTTTTTATTTGATTTTGTTGTCATACTTTAAGTTTATAAGGTCACTCACTAGGGAGCGCTTTAAGTACTTCTTCAATAATTTGACATATTATATGATTGACAGGACATCTAGAGGTTCCTGTGGTAAGCCGGTCTATAGGTATACTGAAGTAAAGTCTCTGAGAGTGGTTTTGTAAGTTTGTGTGTTGGGGGATTTAGCGTAACTACTGATCCATCATCACCATCCTAGCGTTATTCCCGGTTGTGCACCTGTAGGAGCCCGGGGTCCGCTTTGTCACGTAACGTAACTACTGATCCGATTTCCAAAATTATTTTACGTCATACCTGGCCATAAAGTAGGAATTATCGCACGCTATGCGTGCGGAAAACCCCACTTCCTGGCCAGATAGAGACGTTAAATGTTGTACTCACCACGGGCGGTAATAAAGAAAGCCTCAGAGCGCATATTTATCGCCCTTGCCTTCGGCTCGGGAGTCAAATACCTGCGATCTGAGACATTCTTTGTTTAACCGCCCTAGGTAAGTAATGTACTATTACCACAGTGTATAGAAAAGAAAACAAGTTCTGGACATAGACTACGAGAGTCTTTGACCAGTGTGTGTTCCCAGTGATGACTTTATGGCACGGAAACGTGGTCACTTACTATGGGCCTCACAAGAAGGCTCAAAGTCACTCAAAGGGCAATGGAGAGGGCTAATGCTGGGAGTTTCTCTGCACGAACGCATCAGAAATGAGGCTATCCGCAGCAGAACCAAGGTAACCGATATAGCCCTCCGAATCGCTAAACTTAAGTGGCAGTGGGCGGGGCACATTGCACGTAGAACCGATGGCCGTTGGGGCGGAAAGGTTCTCGATTGGCGACCACGTACCGGAAGGCGCGGCGTGGGTAGGCCCCCACAAGGTGGACTGATGACCTGGTAAAGGTCGCGGGAGTCCGCTGGATGCGGGTGGCACAGCCCGGCCATTGTGGCACTCTTTGGGGGAGGCCTATGATGCCTATGTCCAGCAGTGGACGTTTTTCGGCTGAAATGATGATAGACTATATTGTATCCCTCGGGTTTGCCTGCGTTCTTTGCATGCCGCGCAGGTAGCTTCATTATAAAATTTTCCTTATAAGATTGGCTGGATCGTTTTCAAGGGTTTTAGTTAAACCCAAACAAAGTGTAACTTTTTGAAACCTATTAATGCATCTGAAAGGTTAAAATTGAATTGTTTTTGACTGGATCATCGTCAGTCACAAAAACAAAAATCGTCTTTGCTGTGGTTTTATAAATAATATGTTTTTATCGCATATAATTATAGACGAGGCGACGCCGTTTAGGCGAATTCAGAGTTTAATCAAAAATTAGGCTTTATAGCCCTTAACTTTGGCAATATCCACCGAAGAGACGCGGACCTACATCTGACAATGACCCATGTTAGACATTCTGATTATTAAATACCTCCGCGTATTTTTCGAAACTTAAGTTTGACTATTCTATAATACTAGATGTCTAACTTAAACTTACAAAGCTACAATCTTTCCAAGTTTTCCACCTTATAATATTAGTATTGCAGCATATATTAAATGTTAACCAATATTTTAAGTTTTCGGCAGGAAAAATCTTACGAATACTCGGAAATATACATATGGCAACATTTTTTACCGCATGGTCAAGTAGAGTTATTCGTATTAGTTTACGGTTGAAAAATTACGTGTTCTTATTTTTTGTTACATTGACAGCACGTAGGAAATCAACATGGAAAATCCCATGACATATTTTATGAAATCACTGTTTTGATTAGATGTTTTAATTATTCATATTCAATGATATAAACTCAATCATATTTATAAGGCTTGCTGTAATGTGTACCCCTTATGCAAATTATAAAATTGCGATTAAGTATATTTCATAGTTCCTGTTCCTAGTTACTCAATGTTTAGTCGATCTTCTTTTTCTTCTTATTAAAGAGCTAGGCTCTTGTCGGTGGAGTAATTTCCAACTTGTTCTACATTCCGCCTTTCTTTTTATTTCTCTTTTATTTGTTCCGTGTAAGATATCCTCGGCCTTCCCCTTTTTCTTTTCCCTTCTATTTTTCCCTCTATTAGTCGATAGATCTTTTATTTGTTCAAATAACAATTTTCAGCAACTTTTAGCTTTCAGAATTTTAGAACAAACCCACTTAATGGATTCTGTACGATGCTGTTTTTAAGTTCGTTAGTTTAACGACTACGGAAACAAAATTGTTCGGGCAAATGAAACTAAACTTTCACTCTTCTTCTTTTCATTGAGAAGTAAAGAAGTCATTCCCAATTAACGCTTCAAGATATTTAACGGAACAAATCAATTAAATCGCAGAAGCTACAATTCGGAAATCGAATAGTAATTTAACACGTCCGGTTCGAGCGCTATTCCCAATTAGACGTAAATTACTTACTCCTTGTCGGATTGCAAACAGGTTAGTTTTTATGTTAGTGGCAAATTTTTAAACAACTCTATGTTTAAGACTTGAACCATTTAATTGTATTATGAAACACGAGTTGCATGCGCGGCGTCGCCCGCGGATTGCATAGAACGCAGGCAAACCCGCGGGATAAAATATACCTTGTAACCATCCAGAAAGTCCACTCTACACACAGCTGAAAGAATTTTTGAAATCGGATAAATGGTTCCGGAGATAACCCATTACATACAAACTTATAAACTTACAAAGCTATAGAATCTTACAGACTTTTCCTCTGTATAATACCGGCATAAATATAAGTATGATGGAACAAAGCCCGCAAAAATATCTGATGACAACTCTATTCCTAGAGCTGTAAGAGCGTGTCAGATATTTTTGCGGCCTTTGATTCATCATTTATATTGCCGGTGACTGTACCAGCAAGCCAGTATCGTTCAACGACAAAAGCCATCTTTGCAACATTCTCAATTCCATCTATGTATTAAGTTCCTTCACCATTGGCATTTATTTATTTATTTATTTTATTTCAACTTTATTACACAAAGAAAAAGTACAAAAGGCGGACTTAATGCCTTAAGGCATTATCTACCAGTCAACCGCATCTACGTCTTTATCAGAAGATTCAAGCAGCGTTTTAGTTCCTTAATCAGTCTAAAATAAGACTATTGCAAAATAAATCTTCTTTGTAGCGAATTGTATAAACTCGTGAAGGAATCCTTAAAGTTTACAACAACAATTATAATTGTATGCAGTCTTGTTTAATGTTCATCATAAATAGTTTACAAGGATAATAAGATGGAAGCTATTTTTAATATGACAGATATTAATGAAGTGTATAAAACTGTTAAACAAGCATCTGTTCGAACAAGACGATAATGAATCAATCAAAAAGTAACGATTTTTAATACACAATATATCTTTAATGGTAATTTTTCATGTAGTTAAAGAACTACTTGAAAACATACTAAGATAGAATTACTTGGATTTTTAGTGTTCCAAAATTGTTCCAACGAACACTTATTTATATACGAGTATCTTCGATATTAAGTAACAGGTTGCTCAAATGCTCATCATATTTATTCATCAAGCAATTCAGCAGTTACCAAAACTATCATCATCATCATTTTTAGCCCGTAATCACCCAATGCTGAGCATAGACCTCTCTTTAAGTACGCCACCCATCGCGATCCTGAGCTAATCTTATCCAGGAGTACCTACCCGCGATCTTCCTAATATCATCCACATCGAGCTGGTGGACGGCCGACGCTCCTTTTAAGCACCTAGAAGTGGCCACCAATCTGACACCACCAAACCTATAATAACATAGATTGAAGAGTGTACAAAAGTTAAATATTTCACTACTATGATGGCCAGACACGATTGGAACTCTTGGTGGTATGTATGGCCACGATCAAACAAATGTATATTGAAATAAAAAAATCACATTTTACGCCATTTGAGCTGGGCCGATATTTCATTCGCCATGTTTGACACAAGGGCACATGACTCCAGTGTCATGTCATGCCTGTCTTTCAAAATCGGAATAATAGACGTGATAGACGTCAAAGACGCATGTGTTCTGACAAATATTGCGGGTGGTACTGCCCCTAGTGGTAGGTAGGGATATCAGCAGAGCGGTGAAACCATCTCCGTCTCTATCGCACTTAGGTATATAACTTATATAAATACGAACTTCGATATCCGATTTTCGTGGTTTTTGCCTTTTTAAAACAAGAAACATTACGTTTAAAGAGGTTTAAACCCTCGTCGACCTCAAGAATGAGAAGACTTACCTACTTAAGAAAGCTTGGAATAACACCTTTTTTTTAATGTTTATGTTTATAACATGTCGTTTAAGCTAACAACACCTTTTAATTCGATTTTCGTGGCACTGTCGCAGAACTTAAAGAAAATCAGCTTTATACGCGTACTCACTGAACTACGTATCATCCCCAATTGTCATTCGCTCACCTCCTTATCAAACGTCCTCGAGCGTAAAAGGTCGTTCGTTCATTCGGTCATCCATTCACTCAGGACTGACCGGAAGCGTCCTTATCAAGCGGGGATGTGACGTCAGCGCTACGTGATCGTTATAATAATAAATATATTTTTTTCTTGTGAAAACAATGAAACCGGGAAATGTTTTAAGTTCGAACTATAAACAATCTTCGGTCTTTATTCGTTTCTTCCGGCTGTTGGAGTTGTACTTATTTTAGGGTTCGCCGCCATTATGTAATTGTTATGTACCGACTGTATGTAATTGTTATGTCGACTACATCAAATGTATGTATATAATTTTAGCTTTAAAATAAAAATAAATAAATTAGCCTATACGCGTCCCACTGCTGGGCATAGGCCTCCTTTCATAGATGAGAGGGAGCGGGCAGTAGTCCCCACGCTGGCCCAGAGCGGGTTGGTGATTTCATTATACGCCTTTGAATTTCTTCGCAAGTTTCCCCACGATGTTTTTCCTTCACCAAAAAGCTAACGGTATATATATCAAAATATATTCCGTACGATGGAATGGTACTTTCATTCGGGGGCGACATTGATCAAATTGGTTTTTCTCCGAAATCATTGTCTTTACTTGTGGGTGAACTGTGGCAGTAAATATATTAGTTATCTATCTTGCTGTATACTCGAATAAATCTTCATTATTTCAATTAGTTCTGTTTTTATACTACATTCTAAAAGATCAAACTAGCCCAATTTTTCCTAAAGTAACCTCATTCCACGGTACATAAGTTCCGAAAAATTGGTACGAGCCGGGATTCGAACTCACCACCGCCGTTTGACAGCAGCATGCATGAACCACTTCTAATACCTATCTCTTCTAATTTTCGCTTTATTACAATGGAATAAGGTGCTAAAGTGTCAACATCTTCGACATCGACTGTACACTCAATAGCAAAAAAATGGGTCAACTTTGAATTGAATTTCCGTACAAACTGTATCTGTTTATTTGCACTTGAGGGATATTAAGAGACTGTTTATAATAGAATAAGATTGATAAGACCGCCTGTTGTCTACCTCTACCTACATGTTTTATATTGTCTCTCATTGTAACTGCTTTGTTTGTGTGAGGTGTGCAATAACAAGTATTTGTATTGTATTGTATTAATAGTAATGGGCGACTAGAAGTTTCTGACTACTGCAAGGAATTTTCATTCATTCATTCATTCATAGATCAGGGTTGAAGTTTGTTGTGGGCGATGGGCTAGCAACCTATCACTGCGATATCACATTTTTTCGATCTTTTATACCCACGTTTATGCTAAAAGTGGCACTGGAACATAAGTTTCATGTGCTCTGCCTATCCCGTTTGGGAATAAAGGCGCGAATCTATTAGATTAGATTAGATTATTTATTTTATGATAAAAAATTACATTACAAATTTGCTTACATGTCAATAAAAATAAGAATATTTATCACGATTGTCAAAAACAAAGAAAAAATAAAAATATAATATTAAATTAATACAATGTCAACAAATTTACTCAATAACGAGTAAATATACAAATACAACAAAATCAAAAGAACAAATATGTCAACCACTAGGAATCGTCATTCAATTTACAATATAGTGTAATGTGCATTAGAACATAGGTGATACTCAATGTCAAATCATATTAAAACAAATGTAAATAGGTAAAAATAATAATTTAACATGTCAGATCAAGATCCATATACTCTTTAACTGCGTATAATGGATTTTCCAATAAAAGGTATTTCAGGCGGCGTCTAAATGCTTCGTCAGATGGTTCCATTCTAAGATCAGCGGGTAGTCGCTCGTAGTAGGTAGGCCCAATGACACGCGGGTTCTTTTCTGCAAATGAATCTATGCAGGGAATTTTTTATTTTCATAACTAGTTTTCGGCCCGAAAATTGAAAAAATAATGCCTTACATAAGCAATTCATGAGCGATCCGTTGCTATATGATCTGAAGAATTCGTCTAGTCGCTGTTCATTTTAAATCTCTAATGAGACAAACCAATTTTTTTCTTTTTTTACTACCTGAAATAAAACTATAAGACTTTGATTGCAAGTTCGTCTGTCTGTTACTTTCTAATTCAACATAAATTGCTCTTAACTTTGTTCAAACACTTTTTGTACAGTGTAATTATGCGTTAACTTAGGTATTTTGGGACCGGATTGCAGACAAAAATTTTCTAATAATTCAGCTGTAAAAGCAAAGGAATGTAATATATCTAATATCAATCAGTTTTGTGAAATCGGACAATCAATCTCAATCACTGGTAGACGCTGGAGGTCCGTATGCGCACGATCATATTAATGTACTGGAATATCTGATAACAAGGTGAGACGGATTTAAGGAAAGGATTCCGTACACACACATGAACACACACACATGCGCACACAAGGTAAGCTGGGCCGGTCCGCAATATCAAGAAATGGGACGAAACCTGACCACCAGTCTCCTTAGAGCTTATCTATCGGGCCAGTGTTTTGTTGAGAATCAGCTCAGCTCAGAAGAAAATACGCTATGTTGACAGCTAAGGACATACCTAATACCTACATTTGTTCCATGAGATGTCGACACATAATCTTACATCCTTTAAAAATGGTTGCCATGCGCCTGACACTCGACGCCTATATAGGCCATCGTGATAATTATTAAAATACATTGAGCTTTATTTTATTTTATTTTATAGGATAACAAATCAAAGTCACTCCTTAGTCTTCAATTTAGGCATATTAAATGCACCTATCTGTAAATTCCAATAAAATGAAAATTATTTCATAATATTATAATTAGGTCTAGAATGTGTTCCAGTTACAAACAATTTAACATTAGCTTATACCTTTATGTACTATCGGCCAACGCTACGGGTTCACACCTCTAGGGTTATTTTCGAATGCACTTCCAAGCGTTTGCTTTTTACATCATCCACCAATAGAAACGGCCAGTGATTGTTTGACCAGTAGGTAATTCTTGTGAATTCATTTTAATTTATAGTATCTTAACAATACGTTACAAATTAGAATGACTCGGAAATTCCTGGACAGACCTTTTTTTTAGCACTGCGTGTAACCATGTAATAATATCAACTTTTGTATCCTAAGAAGACGGTTCAAAATAGTATAGATCGCTATTATACCAAACATCACTATCCGTTCATACAACACTATCCACTTGGGACCGGGACCTCTAAACAGTGTGGCACCAATCGCCCCAATCGGTCACATCACATCGCTCCAACCGAAAAGATGAATAAATGCCGCCATTTTAAATTTAATATCTTCGAAATAGTCTCACGGCTGTAGCGGGAAGCAATACGTGTGTCATAAATGTTTTCCAATTGTAATTCCACGAGCCTTTCCAATAAAAAACACATTTCCTAATTTACTCGGTACCTATACCTACAATTACGTGCCGAAAGGACACAAACATAATCCAGTCCAATAAGACTTAAGCCCTTTTTAACATTAAAAAAGCATTGTGTTTGAACAATGGACTTGACTCACACGTGATTCATTCAAATATCGAACGCTTAAACGGTTTCCATAAAACTGTTTCCAATTTTCAAAACGGCCGACGCAATTCGTTCGCTTTTCGTAAATCGAACGTTTAATCGTTTGCAATCGAGAACGATAATTCGATATTCGAAAAATTGTTTTAGTAGTAACTTACAGGAGACGTATGAAACTTTTTTGAATTTGAACTTTATTTGCGATTTAAACAAGGTCTAATTTCTAAAGACGGAATTGAGCAAAATAAAACCATGCAAAAGTAATTCCGCATGTAAAGGAATGGTAATTTTCGCAAAGCCAGAACTAGTTACTTCTTTGCTTGCAAATTAAACTTTACTTAGATTAGACAAAGTTTCGTTTTGAAACTAAGTAAACGTGTGATACGTTCTATGAATGCAACAGTAGAATTGATTGCGTTGTGCACTAAATAGCCAATAATGTTTCCAATATGTTTCTTTCAAATTGTATTAAAGTTTTAACTGGGTCACTGCTTTTAAAAGGTTAGTCTAATTTGATTTACTTATACGTCTTATGCAAGTGAGATATGTTTTTTTGCAATTTTAATAGTCGTTACAGATCTGTATGTAACCTTATTCTGAAAGTATTAGTTTTACGTAATTTAATAGTTCGCAGTAATTGTGCCACGAGTTGGTAATATTATAAACAATTCATACTTCAATTTGTTGCACCAACGCCCTACTTGAACACAAATAGAGACCATATAGATTCAAACAGCTATCAATACTAATTTCTTTGAAAAATTCCTTTAACTAAAAAATAATGTATAATTTTCAATGTTATACTTAATGTCCTTTTCTAGTTAAATGAATTCTTTATATGTATACCCACCCACTACTACCTGGTACTATTTTTATGTTTATATATTTGTCTTAAGGCGGCACCAACATATAATTACAGACCGATCAACTTTAAGGCCGGCCACAGACACACGGAATTTTTATTCGGTTTCCGTACGGAATGACAGGTGGGAACGGGACGTCGCTCTACACATGTATAGCGCTGCCTCACTTACACATGTCATTCCGTACGGAAACCGAATGAAAATTCCGTGTGTCTGTGCCTGGCCGAAATATGGCTCCGACAGCTGACACTCCATAGAGACTTATTGTCAAGCTTTCCATGCAATAGATTTTAACAAACGCCGCTTACAATTGTGTCGCTTAACTTCAAATTCAGATA
The DNA here is from genome assembly GCA_963854355.1 of Epinotia brunnichana. Lineage (NCBI taxonomy): Eukaryota > Metazoa > Arthropoda > Insecta > Lepidoptera > Tortricidae > Epinotia > Epinotia brunnichana. The sequence goes on along the minus strand of OY977959.1, from coordinate 7,199,462 downwards.
AATCCACTCTAACCACTTCCGAGATAATTGAAATAAAGTGATAATAAAGTTAATATGGTGATGTGAAAGGCAGTATTTCTTTTATTATCCTGGCTAAACCATTAAATACTTAAAGTCATCCTGTTTGGCAAATTCAGCATTAAAACCATCCATTCTTTACAAAAATTCAAATTTAGATTGGATTTACCTTCATTTGATATAATCATTTGTAATTTATCTATCTTTGAAAAAACTCAGTGTGGATTTGTATAATTTTGATTTAAAAGACCTGGATTTATCTAGATTTGAAAATACGATTAGAAATTGTCAGCCATGTTGAACAAACTTCTTTCGCTGATTGGCTTGGATGGACTTACCTACATTTGAAAAAAACTGTCATATGGATATATCTGATTTTGATAAAATATTATGATTTTAACCGTATTTTTCTCAAAAACCAGACAAAATTATACTAAACCGATTAAATTATAACAAAACTAGTTTTTTACCCTTTTATTTCATACCAAAATCTTAAAAAACGTCAGAATTGGATTTACCCGAGTTTGAAGTTAAGCGACTCAATTACAGACGGTTTGGTGCAACCCTCCCTTAGTCTAAATAGCGACTTCATCATCATCATCATCATCATATCAGCCGAAAGACGTCCACTGCTGGACATAGGCCTCCCCCAAAGAGTGCCACAATGGCCGGTCCTGCGCCACCCGCATCCAGCGGACTCTCGCAACCTTTACCAGGTCATCAGTCCACCTTGTGGGAGGCCTCTACCAACGCGGCGCCTTCCGGTACGTGGTCGCCACTCGAGAACCTTTCCGCCCCAACGGCCATCGGTTCTACGTGCAATAGCACTGTAATAGCGGATTTTGTAATAGCGTCTTGCATAGATACAATTTTCTTTTTTCTTTTACAAACGGCCGTTGTTCTAAATGTAAGTAATCTCAGTTGTATAACACAGGCTCCAACAGCCTCATCCCGTCTGTCCGTCTATAAGCGGCCATACATCAGCCGTCAGTCCGTCCGTCTGTCACTCGGACCTTCTACGGTCTATATTAATTGTTATTTACAATTGTAAATCGGTCGTTTATTTTATTAGTTAATCTTTAAATGGTAATAATTATTTCTGATGTTTGCAGTAAACGGGTTATACTTTGTCGGTGTTTTTGTGGGTTAATTCTTTGATGTCTTTACTGGTTTTATGTCTTAGTTAAGCTAACAGTAAAATCCTATTGACGACTTTTTTGTTTTCACTCGCCTTATCTTGTTATTGGATTCCTTAAGGTACCTGCTGTTCCAATAGAAGTAAAGGTAGATTGGTAGAGGATGCTTACGGCATTAAATCCGTTTCTTACGATAAGTTCTTCATATGTGCAATAAAGATAAATACATAAGTAATCCTCTAGTGAATAAAGGGTCGGCAACGCGCTTGTGATTCTTCTGAAGTCACAAGTGTCCATAGGCGACGGTACCAGCTTAACATCAGGCAGGCCGTAAGCTTGTTTGCCACCGACGTAGTATAAAAAAAAAAGAAAAATAATATAATTTTTATGACAATAGTTACAAAACTTATACGATACATTATTTTATATATTGACCGCGTGAAAAATATATACAAGCCGAGATAATAACATGATGACAAAATCATGACGAGTTACTCAGATATATGTGGGTTTGTCTTTCTTGACCCACTTGTGATCCAATATCCAATTGACAGTGTATGATTAATACCAAATAAATGAATATGAATATGAATGAATATGTGATCGAAGTAATTCGATATTTGGTATGCGTACGCGATTGATGCGGTTTAATAGGCTCATAAAAATTGTTTTGGTGAATAAAATGTACCGCCACGTTACACACGTAAACACTTCGTCGGAGAATAAACTCAAATGGAGGACCGTCATATTACCTACCAGGCAGCGTGACGCTAGGCGGACCAAAGCGTTAACAGATCGATGGCCACTTTAAGGCGAGGCCGGTTCACGATATTCTCTAGCTGAGCATAAGCGTAAGCGAGATGGAAGTGCGTGTTCGGAAGTGTGTAACATCACTTTTTAGTACATATTAATTGATTTTTGGAATACTGGATAATTTATTACAAATCTATCCGGTTATTGTTTTAGAACAATATAAAGCTATCCTTTTTATATAAAAAAAACATAGATTGTCGTTGAAAATTACGAATTCTCGAACATTAAAGTTTATTTTTATGGTGATATTTAAGTTTTTTTCACAGCGTTACCAAGCCATTATTTAATATCATGTTCGGATATTGTCTTTCTTTGTTTCTTTTTCAGTCTACAGTAATTTTTCTGTAGTAGAATTGTTCATTATTTCTTCACACTGGAAGCTCAAAAATCAATCTTTTCGTTCGATCGTGAACCGGCCTCGCCAGGGAAAAGAAACAATGGTCGTTTACCAGCTCAATGCTGATATTTCGCAGATACAAATATCTGCGAAATAAACTTATTTTCATTAATTCTTTCTTATAATGTCTATATCAAAACCATTCGGTAGTCTGTCCATCGCGGGGATCGGAAATGATTGGTCGTTACGGCTTCATTTAGTTATTACTATTAGACTATTAATTTACTCCGGAAACGGACTGTTGCCGGTTATAATAATATCCTCAGCATAAGAGCTTATTGTGTGCTAGGCCGAGTCTAAATAAATGTTTACATAATACTATATTATTATTATTAAGAGGTAAAGTGTGTGCCAAAGTGATCGGTCCTGAATCTAGGGGGCCCTCCCCTTAAACCATCTGAGTCCTTCCGGGACATGTCTTCCAATCAGCTTAAATCTAGGGTCAAGAAGCCCCCCCCCCCGAAGAGTTGAAGTCCTACATTAGGTACGTATTTATTTATCTTTAAATGTGTGTAAATACGTATACGTCTAATACCTAATCATTCCAGCGAAAACTGTAAACATATTTTTGGCGTCGACTGTACAAGCGTTGCTAAGTTTTGGTATTCGTGGCGCCCACCATACGACACAAAATTACATTGAAATTTGAATCAAACTAATGTAAGAAATAGAGTTGAATTTCGTTTGTTTCAAGAGAAGACCAAAACAAAACAAATGGAACTCTATTCCAACCCAAAATTGTTTAATTCCTTTAAGAGAATAAGTCCTTCCAGTAGGCCCATGGGCGCTAGGACGCTAGGTCGATTTATTTAATAATTAACGTTTAATGAGACTGAAATCGGAACCATAATGAGATCAGGCAAAGATAGATCTAGGCGAAGTAACGGGTTTAGCTTGTAAATATCCCTTACAATATTAACTATACAATAGTAATAGTAGAAATATCTACAAGTGACATTATTAAATTAAAGGTTGTTGTAATTAAACAGAAAATAGTTTCGAGGAATCATAATTAATATGACATTATTTATGTTCTTAGTATGAATTCCTTAACTGTATGGATATCATAATAATAATAAAAAACCTAACGCTTCGTAATTAATCATTTACTTTGGCATCCTAATCGAATTGCTTTTTTTTTAAATTTACTTAAGAACCCCATTTGTATCGATGGAGTGTAAAATTAAATAGCGGCCTTCTTCTATTAATCCTGCGAAAGTTTGGATGTTTAGAGGTTTCTTACTCAATCACGCTTAAACGGCTCAACCGATATGGATGAAAATTTGCACGAAGATAATTTATAGCCTGGATTAAAATATAGGATAGTTTTTATCCCGTGTCCACGCAGGCGAAGTCGCGGGCGGAAGCTAGTTATATCATAAAGAGGAAAAGTATCTGAGATTGTAGCTTTGTAAGTTTATAAGTTTGTTTTTTGAATGTAACGGGTAATCTCCGGAACCGCTTATGCGATTTCAAACATTCTGCAACCTGCTGGTAGAATGGCCTTTCTTGTAGGTTATAGGCTATATTTTATCACGCGGTTTTTACTGCTTTCTCAGCAAAACGTGGGCGAAGCCGCGCGGGTAGCTAGTATTGAATAAAAACATTTGGGTCAATTAACTTTTTAATTAGTGTTATTAGGTCCCATTAGCTAAGAAGCATATATCCTATCTTTAACAGTTAATTTTATTTCCCTACTGTATCGCTTGTCCAAATTTTCATTTCAGCAAAAAGCCAGTTTTTTCGAAGATCCCAGAGTTTTTGATTGTTTGTATATTATTATCGTATAGGGTAGGACCCATTAGGTTAGATTTGTTTTTTTAATAATCCTGGTAACTGTATGGTAGAAAAAAACTGTGTTTTTCGAAATTAAAATGCAGGCCGCTACATTTGAAAATAATAATTATTATTTACGATAGGTAACCGTTAACAAATATCTACATTTGGTGGTTTAACGGTAACCTTGGCACTAGTGACAGAAAATAGTAGAGTCGATTCACCCAATTAAATTTTCTATAATACGAGATTTCCAAGGAAGCTACCAAATTAGAATAGCCATCCTGCATTGTATCCATCCATCGTAGCTGCTACGGCCATTATTTTAGTGAAACCTTCAGGTCGATCACGTATCGCATTGTACGAAACTGTCATTTCAAATTGTACGTCTAAATGTCACTTTTTATATGGAAAATTGACAATTAAATTGTACCGACGCGCGTTGGGAACGTTACGTGATAACCCCTCTGCACCTAATTTTCGAGATTCGAAGTTATCGCAAACTTCTTTACAATGATTACAGGAAATTCATTGTTTAACCTCGTAACTTTCATCCCTTTGATGTTCTCCAAATTGCTCAGATAAGAGTTTCGAGTCTTCAGTCCAAATTGTACAGATACCACTCTTATCTTCGAGTCTTCGGTACCAACGAACGTTGTAGATACAAAATATCGAGCCATCCCGATTTGTCCCGACAATCGTAATTATGTTAATAAAACACATTGCAAAATCGTGCATTCATTCCACCTCTCTCTCCCACGTATGCCGTCTCGCTCCTCACACATGCAATTGTCGTAAACCAATTAGTAAACAATTCTCACTCTTCATTGCTCGAGATAAGATCCAATTTCGTCCAAGCAAACAAGACGTGAAGGAATCCAGCTGTGTTAGCGACAACTTACAAGTTGCTACTTTAAATTCTTAACAGTAAAGCTCAAATTGGCCTGTTTAAGTGGAATCAATGAGCCAGCCGCGATGAAATGCGAAATGGATTATTTTTTCAAAAATGGAATTAAGAAGAGACAATAACGCTCATTGTTTTAAAGATGGCCGACGGGACGGGTTCAAATATGAGATTATTACTAAGCCCGCGTGTGCCTCATGAATCTTATGATAATTTTATATCATTGTAAGGCACAATAGCGACATTATTTTCATGCAAACCCGCGGTTCTTGGGGCAAAGAAGGAAGCGCGGCTTGATATACCGGTCGGTACAAAACGTGGATAAAGAAACCCATTCAAAAACAGGAAACGTGTTAAACTCCGGTTTAACGCGAAATAAAAGATTTATTTATGCAATACACGTTGTGATTTTTGCTAACCCGCGTCAGGACTCATTTAGCATACGATTTTAAGTGCTCATTCTCAACTCGATTTGGTAAAAATCGAAATTCTTACAGCGGCCCACGGACCCCACTTTTTTATCAACATATCTCAAATAGATTAATAAAGACAATACAATTAAACGTATGGAATTAAAACAAAATAAAATATGGTTTCGCGTCGTTTGTTAACACATTCTGTTTGCGTTTTTAAATTCGAATTTCGAAGTCGAATGGCGGACAAATTATGAACGAGTGTAACCAAGTAACCGCCGTTTCTCAGCTGCCAGGAGCAAATTAAAGTGACGTGTCACACGCTTCCAGAAAGCTGAATAGTACGTTACGAGTAATTTAAATAGAGCGATCCCTCAATTGAGGTTAATTCCCGTGTTTAAGGAATATGGAGACTTTAATTACGAGAGCTAGCTCGCCTCATCACCGGAATAAAAGACATTTGATATTTCATTATTAAGCAATTTACTAATAGTTTACTAACAGTGAGTTCCCCTTTTAATAAACTTAACGACTCAATAAAAATCAATTTGGACTCTAAAATGAGTTCCCGTTTAAAACTCTCCAATCAGCTGGAAACCTCTAGTTTAATAACATAAAGAGCACGTTTGATATCTACTTACATCGCTACATTCGTTCCAAGTTTTTACCGAATCGTGATCCGACTTTTTGTGGAGAACACATATTCAGATGTGTAATGACCAATCTCCAGGCGTCGTACAAAAAAACGATACAGATCATTCGGGGCATTAATGCATCAGTTACTAAACCGCCGGGCGCATGCTCTCGCATCCTTAACGCATTCATAAAAAGAAAAAGACGTTCCGTTTTCAAACGGACGAATTACAAACACAGAAGCACTCCCGTGTTACTTTCGGTTCATATTCAAATTTCTGTTTTGAAAATAGAACGTGAGTGATTCGAAATTAGAACTGCGCTTAGAACTTCCAGTGTCCAGATTCAGGGAACTGGATACGAATGTTTTTTGACAGCTTACGTCATTTTACTTGACGCCGACCGGAAATTAACCAAATGCCATGCGTGAAAACTGCTGAACGAACCTATTCGAGAGACGTATTGTATTAGATGTGAATGCATATGATTTTGGACTAGTAAAAAAACTCCTATAAGCAAATATATTTCTAGCAGAAGCCTCCAGTTCACTTTATGATATGTAGGATCGTTCAATCGCTTATTAATTAAAGTTTGATCCACAAACACGGAGGCGTGAGTACATTTTACTTTTTTAATTAAGTCCAAAACATGGAAGTCTAGTTCGTGCGGGGTCAACATCCTTAAAAGAGTAGAAAACCATTATAAAATGATCTTTGGAAATATGAATGTGTTATTAAAAACCCGGTCGCGTGGAGTCGGCCGCTCGCTGCGTGGTCACCCATCAATCAATGGGATCATATCGCCGCCGAAACGAACTGGCCTCTACGACTAGCATTATGATTTTATATGTTTGAGTAATATTTTATTCAAATCGTTAGTTGATTGAATGTTTCGGTTAGTAACTTTAAAGAAAGATGACTGGTAATAAATAATATTATCTTATTAACTAGGTGGTTACTAGAAAGCTAACTGATTTGCAATTTTAAATCGGTTTTTTGTGGATAAAATAAACATATGCGCTTTTTTTTTAATTTCGAAACGTAACGGCATTAGAAACAAAACGATCGCGGCATTATCAAGATGTATTCCAGCCAGCAGCGGCCCGTCATAATCCATCTCGGCTCACTCGATATTTGAATACACTCGGATTTGGAACGCGCTCGTAACATGAACTAAGTTCGTTTCGTTTTTCAATTGCTTCACTTATATTTTGAATTTAGAACGATGGTTCCGAGATAAAGTCCGTTTCGTTTTTTACGCGTTCGAAATATGAAATTTTAAAATAACTCGCGTTCGTCTAGACGTTTTTTACTGAGTTATAAATTTGGAACTATCGCATTGTTTTAGGTCGTTTAAGGTGTGATAGAGAAATCGTAATTCAGTGATTCAGCGCGCGTGTTGTGTTACGTAAGGCGGGCATTGTACACACCGTGTTGATAATTTGAAAAGGCTTAAGTGTGTTAGGTGTGTGAGCACACGAAGGTCTTTTTTGATCAGCCGGGTAGTATAGAGAGCCCGGCACGCGCCACCTTCACGTATTCGCAATAACCCACGCGGGGTGGCCCTCGCATTCTTTTACGAACGCACGGTTAGCTAAATTAAAAAAAAACGTTGACCGCCAATGTCATGTTGCTAGGCGTTTTTTTGTTTATTAACATGAAATAATTAGAATCACGATTCAAAAAGGTGTTTTATCGGAGCTGTTTTTTTTTTTTTTTTTTTTTTATTTATTGATGAAAAAGGGCTTGTCGCCAGGCGAACATACCGCCCCGTAAGGGCAACAAAATATCTACAAAAAAAGGAAACTTATGTTCTAGATTTAAACGCTACTTCCGTTAAATATCGGAGCTGTTATCGATTGGTCCTTATTATTTGTCAGTTTTAGTCGCTACTGTAGTGACATGTACAAATATTTCGCGCTCAAAGATCGGATATGCATCATGAATTCAAGCTGATATCACGTTTTTAGGGTACGACTTAGTATGCGCTGTGCGATTGATTGATGTCTAGTTAGATTCTTATAAGTCAATGATTGACTCATAGACAAGAATTCCAGCTACCTACGACTAAAACAATAAAATTATGAGAAGTAATAAATTACAAATTGGAAATGACACGTGAACCCACAGCTATCTTTAGTGGGTGGGCCTTTTACGCTACAATGATCACGTCCATTGGATCCTATTTTACATTTATTTTCGATTCGGGAACCAATTTGCCTGTAAGAATTGAAACTTGGAATTTAAGTCTAATTTGTTACGTTGTAATTGTCAAGTTTATAATTGACTTCGCGCATGTGAATAAGAAAACCCATAGTTAAAACTGATAGTCAAATACCAATTTATTTTCAAATAAATATCTTTACTCGAATATACCGCCTGCTTTGGTGACGCACTTTAAGATAACATTGTTAACGACATTAACCATAAAAAGTCTTTCAAAAACTCCATTCTAATAAAGCATAAACTCTTGCGCAGGGTCAGAAGACAATGCTCAATGAAGGCACGAGTCCCCCCCTCCTCCCCTTTACTAAAGGGGGGGTAATTATTCCCCGCTAGCCGGCAACCACGCCCGCCATTGTCGCTAAACACGGCTTACGATCTAAGTGACGCGACTAAGTTCCATTTAATTATTATCTTATTTGAAAATGGAATGCGTGTAGAGTAGTGTTGGTGAAAGTTCGAAATCGAATACGAATTTGTACTAGCCGTTTGTAAATTGAAAATCGGAAAAGCGTAACTGTTGTTAGAAGAATTCGTTCGAAAATCGGATGCGATTTAGTGTGCTCATCTGCAACTTTATTATACTTATTGCTTGTAAAGAATTACAAATGTTATTATATTACTGGCCGTTTATAAATCGAACACTGGGAAACCGACTGGAATTCGTTGAAAATTCGAACGCAATTTTGTGTGGTCGCCTACAACTTTACAAACTCTTAAGGTTATTTAATGAATGTGACAGCGCGAAGGAACCGACATCTGTTAGAGCCGAAGTAATTGGTCTAACAAATTGTTAAATATTATTAATGAACGTAAACGACAGTAATCGTTGCTGCAACGGCTTTTAGTATTAGAAGCGTAACAACTATACGAATTATGTATAACGTACAGTCTGGTTCTCTTTTTTGTCGGCCAAAGTACTAAAATCCTTCAGAACAAGTTTCTATATTGTTTAGCGTAATTACTATTACACAGCCAATAACATGTACAAAAAAAAATAACACATTTGTATGTAAACTATTCTTTACATTCTAATTAATTGTTACCTTGAAGCCACAATACGTCATTTATTTATAGATAAAAGCATTATGTACATGTCCACTCATGATAGAGTTGACTGTACTCTACATTTACGTGTGTACAAAAAACAGTATACCGCTCATCTGCCTGCTTAAAACACCGCATCCATCTAACTTATCTCGTGCACTCAAAATATCTATTTTTAAGCCAAATTCCCCATCGAACGGAGCAAATGTAAAAAATTCATATCTCCAGCAGTCGTTACGAACAAAATGATTGATTTTATTACCGCGTTCCCGGATTGATGGTTCAAAATACTTTTGTTCCATTTCGACTGTTCCCGTCCCACAAATAATGTTTATTCAATTAAATTATGCTTTTAAAATTGACGTTTTTATTCGCCCGCTTTTAGTTGCGGTTTGGTGTTCAAATTTCGAATTAGAATATAAGGCGGGTCGAGTTTATTGTTGTTCTAAATTTGAATGTGTCTTGTTCATATTTTTGCTTAGGTACTATCGTTCGTTCATTCTGTTTATAGATTTATTAACCGTTATAAAATAGATTAGCAGTGTAATTCGTAATAATATATAATAAGACAGTTGTGTTGTGAATATATTAAATTATTAACATATATTAGTGTTGTTTAAGAGATAGTAAACTGTATGTCCGGCTATTTGTTGGACGCCTAAACCACCGCCGAACCAAATGAAATGAAATTTGGTAAAGAGATAGTTGAAGTCCTGGACAAATACATAGGATCATTTTTATCCCGGTTATTACCCGGGGATAAACATAATAGTCGCAAGTTGTATGCAGACGAATACGCGGGTTAAATTTATTTGCTTTATATCTCGTCTTATCCTCACGTATCTCAATTTGTTTACAATTTTATGAAACTCATAATACGTAAAGTGATCACATTTGATTATAGAATTCAGCATATTTTGAAACAAGATCCACGTTTACTCATAAAAGCTGAAACAAATAAATAACTCCGTTAGTCACTTCACTGGAAGTACACTGACTAATTCTAAAAGGACGTAAGAGCCTATGAGCGTTATACAGTTATACTTGCCTTTCGGGTATTACCGTATTTCAATCTCCTTTTCGTCGTTCAATTCTAAAAGGTCATAACTTTGTAAGGAGTTCGTAAGCTCATAAGTTGTTTTTCTTTTAAACTACTCAATTGTATCTGCTCTTTCTCAATATTGGAAATACATCTGTAGGTGATGCATTCAGTCTCATATTTGTGGATGAGCTATATTAATAATGCTGTTGTTGGAAAACTAAAAATATTATTGACGGATACATTACTTGGCTTAAAAAACCATTGTGAGGATTTGTGAGTCTTTAAAAAAATCACGTAATATCTGAAGGAAGTAAGGCACAGTGGAATGTCGTCTCGCTTAATGTTAAAGCAGCACATCCGCCTTACAAACGACCGTAGACAAATAATACTACTATTGTATGCTTTGTTCCTAGTAGTGAGTTAAGGTCAGAGCTGCTGAGGGTGTGCATTGTTGATGTCCAGGAGTCAGTATCTGCACGCAACGAGTCTATAGTTGCAAGGGTTGTCATCGCCAGTAGCCCGCAATTCGTAACCTATGGATGTTCAATAGCTACGGTATCCTCTAAACTAAACATCAAACGGGCTTTACTCTTGTTTGCCTTTATCAGGGTGAAATGCGAACGTCATTTAATTCAAAATTAAAAACCTTAACCTAGTCGTATGAAAACATAAAACAACATAACTATTCCATCTTTCGAAGTTTTCCCAAAAAAGGTATAACGATGGAATTCGCATAAAACTAAAAACGATAATCACCAAAATCCGACAGCAACTTACGAGAATGATTGATAAGTACACGGAAAATCTCAAAAGAAACTAAAACCGGTCGAAAAAAAAGAAAAACTAACGAGAAAATATGACATACCTGAATCAAGGAGAGCTTGAGAATTTCATCGCTCAACGAAATTATTAATTTCAATGATTTCCTAATTCAATGAAATGATTCATGGGTGAATTTGGGCGTTTATTGACCGTGTCATTCTAATTGTACAAATCGATGACAAAGACGGTTTAAATGGCTGTTTAGGAATGCTTATCTACACAATTTTACAGACATTGAGTTGGACAGTCATCGTTTAATTGCATTCAAGTGACATAGTCAAGATGTAACGAATAGTAGTAGAAGAGACACAAGGGTCATTTGCGTAGCCGCGAGTATAAAAAAGTGCCTACTAGGTACCTAGGCTCGGACAAGAATAGGTCTACGGTCTCCCCCGCATGTCGTAGAAGGCGACTAAAACTAAAGGGGGTCATCGGGGTCGCAGTGTTACTGGCGGGGGCCGGGGAACTCACCTATAAAAACCCCAAGGAAGGCGGCTACTTACTATCATTCCAAGCCCCCCTTGGAATGATAGTAGTGCGTTCAGAATGAGATTCTGGAGTCCTCCGCATGAGAGAGCCGATGCCGGCCGCTGTGGAGTTTTTAGTGGATATAAATACCACACATAACCCAGTCATCCCCCGATGATTGGGTACCTGGTGCGCAGGTTTCCTCCATGAACGGTCTTCTCAGTTCTTCTCAATCGGTGTTGTGGCTCTTGCCAATGGTCGCCGATTTGCTATGACGCGCCAATTCAGGCTGTTTGTGGCATTTCGGGAGCACTGGACTATGCTGGGCTCCGTGGCCTTTTTTATTATGTCCGTCCAGCGTATTGGCGATCTGTCCCATGATCTTTTCCCCTTTACAGATCCCTGTGAAGAAGAGAAATGAAGTGTAAGACGCAATACGTTTGAAACTAAAACCTGATGATATTGTTTGTTGGTATTTATTGGACACGGGTTAGTAGATATATACCTAAAGCCAAAACACAAAATTTGCACCGGAATTGAAGGATGCTATCTGATGATGTCAACTTAGATTCTTTTGAACACGTAATTTCAGAGATTTCAAAACATAGAAAGGCAAATGTCCCAGTCATTGACACTAATCTAATACTCGACAATTTCAGTTTTAATTCATAACAATTAAGGTGAATCATTAAGGTGTCAAATGTTTACGTTAAATATTTCCACAATGGGATAAAACCTTATAATGTGAACTGAAGAGCCATAGATTTGCAATATTTTGCCGGGTCGCGCTAAGCTTTAGATTTTCAATAAAAATGAATATTCCCGCCGCCTCAATCGCGCCGAACCGCTTATGAATCTGGGGCCGCCGTTTTTAGCCCCGTTCCACGGCAGCAAATTAAAAATGTAAGAATTCTCGCTTGCAAAAGGAATTTATATTTTATTTCATTTCATTAAATCCGCCATCTTTTGTTTCCACGGCCGTTCCGATCGGAATTCATATTTTTCTGTGTTTTGTTTCGGTTTGCGAGCCGCGTATTGTTTTATTGTTGTTCGGCGTTCGGCTCCAAACGGGTATTAATTATTTTCTTATTTTTGATGAATGCGCCCGTCAAATTTTAAGACGTCTTTTAGTGGCGATTAAGAGTCCGCGATATAATTTGGCTTTTAGAAACTCAATCACGATTTTCATTAAAATTCTGCGCTGCCGTGGAGTCGTTAAAAAATTAGATCTGATCATCTAAGTGAAATCGCCGTTGCCAGTCAAGATTAGGCGAGCCGGAGTATGCTTAAACTATTAGTCGCAACGTCGACTCCAAACAGACAAGATACGTATCGTTTACCGAAAATAATACCTACCTATCGGACGTAATCTGACATACGAGCGTTACGCAAGTGACTTTCCGCCTTCTCCTGCAACGGGGATTATTCGTTACTCATCAATCTCAAATAGACGCGGCCACTCCATTGTTCCCGTGACATTTAGACGAATTTATAAATACTCCGCGGAATAAATTCTCTCACCTATTTATAAATTAAATTATTAACCGTCCGCGTACATTATTAAAGCGCGTTCGAAAATGGAACCCGACCGTGTCGCGTTCCGAACTTACACGTTGCAAATTTATTCCTAATTCAAATTGTGATCACATTTGAATTTGGAATATAGCGCATTCCTAATTGTTTGTCGCTCGCTCGTCGCACTGGCATTTTGGCAACGGTCTAGCTCTATCGGCTGATGCCTTTTCGTATTTCGAACGTCGCTTTGTATTCGAATTTAGAAAAGCTGATTATTTTGCTTTCTTTCTGTTGCGTATTGTGTGCAAATGTAATTGTCGTTGCGTCGGTTATTGCGAGCGATAGTTCGGCTCCATAAAGATTACGACGTATAATGCCGGGTGATGAGTGAAGGCGCTTCTAACAGTTTATTGCAATGCGCATTTTTCGCATTTTTTCCTGACAGATGCGACTCTTTTACACTTCTTGTAAACAGTAAGGCAATACAATTTTAATCGACACAGGAAGTCTTTATAGATGTCAGACAATATATAAGAATGCACTTAAACAGAAGTTACATTCCATATTATAGTGTAATGTGATTGGAGCTGCCAAGGGATTTACTGCCAAAAATCGTGTCGGAATTGTATGTAAGTGACGATATTGTTTGTGCTTTGAACGGCTGTTTAATGGGACGCTCATAGAGCCGTTACAGCTGTTAAATATGTCAGCGACGAAATGGGAGGTGCGGCGCATAAATGTCAATCAAATTTACAAATTGCGGTCCGAAATATCTTGAGGTATCTTTTGTCTTCGAGCTTTTTCCAAATAAATGTCACGTTGTTAAGAACTTTTATTAATAAAATTTAATTCGTTCCACAACGTCACGAAACTTTGCCACTCTATACGGGTAAAATACGTGACGTAGTGGAACGAATTAGATTTTCTCATGAAAGTTCTTAACAACGTGACTTTTATTTGGAAAAAGCTCTTTCATAATAAAAATATGATTCCAAATTCAAAATTCAATTTTTTTTAATTCCGACCATGTCCATAGTAATTAGTAGGTATACAATTGCTTTGATTTGATGGAACTGAATATTTATGATAAAAAATACCTATGTTCTTCCTAAAAGTGAACGTATACTACCCAAATTGAATTTGATAACTTCGTGCTAAAGGAAAATTTCAAAATTGAATACCATTTTCAAAAATTCGAACGTTAACCTCCAGTGCGCAACAACAGACGACCGCATAATAACGTTCTAGAATTAAATTCTATCTAAACTGTATGCGCGGCTCGAAATAGGGCGCGTTTGCAGCAATTATTTTAGCTCTGTCTTTCTGAAAATTGGCAGCAGTAAGAGATCTTTTGCGAACGGTATTCAGTTGGGAAACCGTTGTATCGGACGGCCACCGTAACAAGATACTTGATGCACCCCCGTACGCTTTGCGCGCGTATCAACCAAAATCTAAATGAGTAGACTAGTTTATATTGGTGGCGTTTTATAAATAAAGTGCCCTGATATGCGAATAATAGGTAAGTCCGTCCGTCAGTGTGCGTTCGACATGCGTAATGTACTCTTGATTATTTTATTTTCGTCTAAGTTGCATCAGTTCCAACTGTCTTTGTTTGTGAGACAATAGATTTTCTACAAATATACAGCGATTCTTGGTTACTTTGGGTATTTAAGTTGAGAGGTTAAGCTTTTTCGTTTCTATTGAATTTATAAATTAAAGTTTTCATAACAATATTGTACTTTAAATAAAAACAGGAACCCGGAATAATATAAACTAATCTACTATCGAAACAATAGGCGTCGGTCGCAAAAAAAAAACTGTAACATAAACATTCATTTTTAATTCCGATACAATTTAATACCATAAAGAGAAATCGAACAGAAAAAACGCCGACCAACGCCGTCGCGCGGTGAAAATTTACATTTGTAATCAGAACCATTAATGTCCACAATAAACTGCATTGACACGCACTAGAGGGAGACAGCGCTAGCGGGCGTAAACGAGACGCAAGGAGCTCGCGAAGCCGCACCAGACACAATAGCGACGCGCACGCCGCCAGAGCGGGAGCGTGCTACGGCGCGTGAGTAAGACAGGCATGTTTCTGTGCGTTGTCATCGCATTCAATAATAGGTGCGTTGGATTTTATGCGTTTGCGAAAAATGCACGGATTTATGGTTTGGTACCGCGTAGTCTATTAATGGGCGCCGTAGAGCGAATTATAATGTATGTACAATTAAATGTAGACGACAGCCTAATGAGGGCTTGGGGCTTCAAAGCGAGGTATTGCGATAAAAGATATAATTGTTATACATATTTTAAAGTTTTTTACCTTTTAGTTATGATTGATGAAAGCGTTTCTGATCATTGTATAAATATTTCTCTTCGTTTTATTTTCAAAATGAATGGTGGAAAATTATATTTACGTTTTTGATGCCTTACACTTCAAGACATTAGAATAATAATATAGCTTAATTTTTAATTAATTGATAGTCTCAAAATTTATGTTGTTATGCGTGTTTTCGCCAGCAAAAATATATCACACACATAACAGCATAACTGAGAGCAGAGCAAGTTTTGCAATATTAGACTTTTCTTAGACATTGGTTATCAAACGACTTATATACCTATACAATACCATACAATAATAAAAAGATTTCGTAATTATTTCATAATGATTCTTCCACGACGCAAAAAACAATGATCACCTAACCCAAAACAAAGCTGTAACAGAGTGCTTAACAGGTGCACGAGGAATCTAGAAACTCGATTAAAATGAAATACGCGTCGTCCAACGATTCACGACCCGTCTCGGCTCTCGTCACCCATATCTAGCATATCTTGGCCACAATATCGGTAACAACTATGTGTGTTCAGAGGTCAGAATTATACTGGTGCTGAGGAGAATTAGTAAGCGTTGTGAAAAGCTAGTATTATCTATTTCGGACAAATGTCGGGCGTATGCGCGGGAGTTTAATTAACCGCGGTTATTAGACAATTGTCCAGTTGCACAATCTTCTGTTAAATTTAATGTCACGTTGAAAACGAAAAACTTTGAAGTGTGGTAGAAAGAGCTTAATTAAGCAAATAGTAACTTATTCGTTGGTGAAAAGCTGAGCTGAAAATTGGCCTTGTTTTTTGAATGGCTATCTTTATTTGAACCTCCAACATCAGTCAGTTTTAAATTCTTTAAAAACAAACATTTCAGTTAATCGTTACCTACTTAAGTATATCTTTAGTTCCCAGGAAATCACCTTCTTCGAAAACAATGATTTCCGAAAATATTGCTCTTGACAAGACGCGGAACCATAACATTTTACGTTTAAATTTAAAATCTTTCTCATTTTCAGACAAAAATATTGAGCCATATAAATTTTTACGAGCCCACCGCAGAAAATTGCTCAAAGTAACAACAATTTGTGGGTTCATTCAATGCCATGTATAGGATAAAACTCAAACGTCGAATTATTTATTTATTTATCGTATGGTGGTTACACACTGGTACATATTTGGTGTATAATGGTATTCGTATCGATGTCGCTGATAGAGTAGATAAAATAAAACAACATCGTATATAACATTTGAATCGAATTTCCGCAACGAAACTTCGAATTCAAAAACAAGAAAACATCATTCCAAATTCAAACAGATTCCATAATTCAAATAACACCTGGTTGTTCAATCTATCTTTTTACAAAGACCGTGTAATACGTAATATTATGACACTAACATGTGTCTTCGACTGAACTTCCTGTAATCCTGTGTCATATTGACTTTTACCAATTTGCATATCCATTACCCCGTTCCTTAGAACTTGAAATCAATGCTTCATGTTTAAGAAAGCAATGTATAATGTTCCTCGCGATGCACCGGCCGTTGCGCCGCCGCCACATGTGCCCCTTCTCCCTTCACAAGGACATTCACCCTGTTTTTTTCTTCCTCGAAACCGATCGCTTCCTTTGATTTTTTGTCCGAAGATTTTTATTCGATTTTAATTGTAAAGGGTTCAACTTTTTTCTGTAATGTTGACAAGTCATTTTGTTTAATTGTCTTATTGTATAAATTGTTAACTCATCTAAAAGGGTTTATAAATTGTAATTTAGTATCGAGTAGGCTAACTCATTTTAAGCGTTTCTCGTGAAATCGATGTGTGTTTTTTATGTTACGTGAAAAATTTAGAAGTGCTTCGCAGAAATCTTAACATGGATTTTATAGTTCTACTAATTCCCGTTCGTATTTTATGGACATATTTTTGTACAAAACTGGTACGGAAAATTACTTCGATACGCCTCACATCTGCCCTTTTTCAATACACTTTATTATCTTTTAAAACATAATCCTTGATTGATAAATAAAAGCTCCAAATCCATGATTAAACCGAAACCTTTTATTCAATACAATCTTGAATATAATTCAACGCCCGCATCCCAACTCCCAAAATATAACCCATTGTACTGAAACACCAAAAAACACCCTCGCCCCAAGTTAAAAATGTTCCCGAAATATTAAAATAGTCAAAAGAGTTAAATTTAAAAAGGGTGGAGGAAAAAACGTAATACCAAAACTAACACAGCTGAGTCGAGGAACTGAGTCGGTTATACAAGCGATTATGGCGTTTGAATACGCGGTGAACACGTTTTCATGTAATCTATATAACTGCCAAATTAACAGAAAAAAAATACATTTGCCACACTATTGCTCGTGTAACTTTAGTTTCTGAAGCTTTAATTTTATAAATGCGGAAATGTTTACTCTGGCTGTATTGATTCTCATTCCATTTGCCTGTAGTTGCAACGCTCATTTAAATAAAAATGCGAATGTGCATAAAAATGCTAAGTAACATTTCTATTCACTCGAATTAGTTATTCTTATCAATGTTATGTAAGGAAAGAGAGAGAAATTAAATACCTCTCTCGCACTTGCACAAAATGCGAAAGTGAATAATAATTAATGTCTGACGCGCATTATTTCAAAATGCGTACAATTTTCGGACAAAAATAAAATCCGATCGAATAGTGTAATGCACGTTCCAAATTTAATAACATCTTTTAAATCCCGTGCATTGTTCGGATTAAAAAGCGCCTTTTACTTCTACAACCTCGTATTTGTCCCAAAAGTTTATTTCAATATGGGCCTTGTCATTATGCAGAGAGAATTCAAATATCAAAACAACTCCAAACGAACATAAGTGGTTAGAGCAAGCAATCGAAATGATACAATAGGGCAGCCGTGACGAATCCAATTCAAAAAATGGAAGGGTTTCGCTTTTCGTTCTAATTTAAAAAAATGAATCTACGCCGAGTGATTTGAGTGATTCGGAAGGATTGTAAAAGGATTTGTGATGCAAGAGGGAACTATTTGGGAATCCTATGTTAACTGTTCAGCTGCTTTATGTGTCAGTGAATTACAAGTTGGGTACAACAGAAGCGATTCAAGTATTTCACGGAACCCTGCACTTTGGAGTAGTTGATCTTCTATCTTATCATAGATGTACAAGGCCAATGATGATGATGATGATGATCTTCTAAGTAGGTATCTAACAGTCTTACTCATATTTTCAGCAGTGGTGGAAAGAAGAAAAAAATAATTTTATTAATTTTCCTATAAGAATCATCTATGAGCTGGCTCACCATTCAATCTTACGATTTAATAAACAGAACTTCATTACATCCCATTCCATCCCGACAAAACCAACCGACACTAAAAAACCCAATCGTATTTTTAAAACGAAAACCACTTGAAACTTTTAACTTATACATTACTTCACTTGTGTACATAAACCCGACCACTCGTAACGCACACACGCGCAACGCAGATGTTGATTCCATAAAATAATATTTCATGTAAAGCACCGAGGGCGGAAGGATTGCATTCTATTTTTGAATTTTTATATTTCGATTTGAAACCAGCCAGTCTTTTTTCTTTTCTGCTTTGAATGGGGTAGATTTTAAGTCGGATAAAATGTGTAGTCAATATTTCTTGGACTAGTTTGTGTGTTATTGCTGTTTTTTAGAGGCGTAATTAGAGCTTTGGTATACAGAACACTCTAGCATTCCTTTGCTACAGTTGCAAAGTGAAACGTACAGTCAATACGTAATGCCATAAAACCACGTGTTCCATACAATAAGACATAAAACAAGAGCATAGGGATATCCTCTGTTAAGACCGTTGTCAGGATGTTTACGGCAATTCCTAACGTCTCTATTGCCAGCGATATGCGTATAGGTCATTTTTGACTTCCAGATGAAAAGGGTCTGAGGTCAAAACAAACTGATTCAGCGTCGCGTCGCACCGTTTGATACAATACTCCCCAGCAAAGGTAAGAGCGTAGGCAGAAACCCGTTGCACTAATTTATACAATATCAGGACACCTAAGTTGACCCAATGACACCCGCAAAAGGCAAGGGACCTCAAATATATTGCCATTTCCCTCGAGACCATTCGTCAATTAAACCGCACGCGATTCGATAAAGCGAATAAAAAATACGAGTTTAAAAAGTTCCATTTCGAAGTAAAGAATGTTGCGTACAATCTCGGTTCGGACAAAAAGTGACAACAAATAAAAAACAAAACACAACACGGCCAAGGAACAGATTATCAGCGCTAAAAGGGTTGCTCCCGCGCACTCCTCCTTTTGTTCCTTCCAAATTCAAACTTCAGCCGTACAAGGAGCGTTCGAATGCGAATTCTATTTTTGAATATTCTACCGAGAATTTTTAATTAATGCCGCTCGACCGTGCTCGTATTTTTAAAATTCGTATTCTGTTTTAAATCGAGTTCGATATTCAATTTTTGCGTTCGATTTCAGTGTATTTTTTATTTATGTTGTGCGATAATGACGTTTCGCTTTAAGTGCTTTATTTCGATTGGCGATTTTATTCCGATGTTCTCCTTGAAGGTCGGTAGTTTTCGTGATTAATGGCACTGATATGTGGAGTGCTTTTTAAACGAAATATTGAATTTAATGATGTTTTGTGAAACTCTCCGTGCGATCTGTTTTTGTTTCGACGTGTAGGTGTTTCTATAGGATGTTTCACTTCTAACATAAACTTACAATGTCATAGATGTATAAAGGAACGTGTGGTAAAAAATGACATGGTTAGGTTTCAAAACCAACACAGTCTCAACGACTCGGCAACAATTGTGGCATACTTGTAATCCTATAACTTGTCATTTTATAGCCTTTTGACGCCTGTATAAGATACTATAAACTAACAAGCATCAAGAAACAGAGGTTGTTATTGAAATGTGAATTTTATTTGCAATAAACACAGAATATTCTATTTGATAATGTTGCCGTGTTTTTGTTTCGCGACGCGTAGGCGTATCTATAAAATTAAACAAAAAGGTTATAACCGTTCGAATTATACGCATACTTAATGCATTTCGGACGAGTCGCACTAAAGAGGCGGTTTCAATAGAATCTTATAGTGTCATCGATGGTCCCACTTAAAATAGCTGCATAACTCATTATTTACCTATCACTTCAACACTCGACTCGATCAATCGAACCACGTGATAAAAACAACTCATCAATAAAAGTGTATGCGTTACTACGAACCCAAATCACATACGCCCTTTTAGAAATTACTGCGACAAATATTACGCCGCACGGCCTTAATGAAGAGCTATTTCCATAATAAAAATGATATTCACTCCTTAAATGATTGAAGCGTTATTCCGTGTTTATTGCTTCGGTTACATTACAATGAGCCCTCATGCTACTCCTAATAAGGTTCCGATGGCCACTGTATGTACTTAGATGATTATATTATGTACTTAGATTAGGGTTGCCGTAACTGAAAACTGGGTTTGTTTGGTCGAGTTAACATCATCATATTTATTTCTCATGTATGTGCTAAGCCACAATACAAAATATACTCTTTATTGATCACCGAGAAAACAGTACATGAAAGTTAACCTAAATATAAACTAAGGTAGACACCAGGTATTATGGCTAAAGAGCGATCTCTTCCACGTAAGCGTTGGGTGCAAAAATAAAGAGATTGTGTTGATTTTCTACCTAATTCACTCTATCGCACCTAATGTCAAAGTTAGTTTTTCTCATGGACTACCGTATCTTTCTTCTCTCAGAAAACTATACAATGGAGGAAATGGTAAACTCTGGCAACCCTAACTTAGATTGAAGCGAAGAGGGTCTTGAATTCCTCCGTCGACTGTGACACGCACTATAAATGAGTAACCAATAAGTCGCATTAAGAGGTCACTTGTGCATAGCGTCACACGCACCGAGAATACACAAGTCGTCGACCCCGATACGCCAATGGAACTCATATACATGTAATTGGCATATTAGCACGATCGAGTAAAAAATCAGCCAAAATTATACTTCGATCGCGTTTTCTATTAAACGCGAACCAATAGTTACTCTTTCGGACGCTTAATGACCTCACTTATAATATTCCATTTTTGAATTTCAAACCGTCATGCTCGAGCTTTGTTCGAAAACGGCTGCACAGTTCAACGGCTATCAGATTTTAAATTTGGAAGCGATCGATTCGTTCCCAATTAGAACATCATTCTTATTTACAACTTTTATAGTTTTGAATTTTTGTTGGAATCTGTGTTGTAAAGTTTGGAATTTTTGTAATAAGACTAATAATACTTTTGTTTTTTACAGGTATGGCCGCAGAATATCTTGGATAGAATAATTTCGAGTGAGTAATGAAGCTGAATAAAAGAATCCAAAAGCGAGGGACGTTTTTTCGAAGATTTATCTCCGAAGCCCCCATGTAATTTTATTACTATCCCCCTTCCCTTAAAATATGAGTTTATTTTAAAATTGGAAAGCCGAACGCATTCACCAAAATAATTGATGACGGAACTGGACTCACCCCTTTAGTAATCCCGTTTAGGGGATCGCACAGACACACGTACATACAGTTATCTAGTATGTAAATTTATTATACGTATTACGTATGTAACCCGACACTCCATTATTTTGGTGCTACTATGGACCGGACAATGGTTTATTACAAATTGCTTTGATGTCTACTGGAAAATAATATTATATTTGGCTTCAGAGATAATAACGGACATTTTCATTACTAGCGTTTGTTTGGAATATAAAAAGCCACCAGGCTGGAAATGGCACTTTACACAATAGGTTTTAACTCAAAGTAAGTTTATAAGATCGGCTCTAAAAACGTTGTATGGTTTAGGTACTCTTCTATAGTAAATATGAATTACAAAGAGGTATAAAGGGGTAAAGTATGTAAGTGTGTAGCTTTGTGAGGGTGAAAATTAGTATGTAGGGTACAATCTTCGGAATGACTCATCTGATAAAAAAATAAACTATCACCAATATATAGAATAGACCTGCAAGATTTCTTCGTTTTCTTTCTAAGTATATAATATACTAGTACGAGGGGCGGTCCAAAAGTTTCCGGCCATAAACCGCCTTATTTCTTTAAACCGCCATATTTCTCCAGCCAGAAACTTTTGGACCGCACTGGTACATTAAACAGTAGGTACCTACGTACAAATGTGGGTTTGTATCTAATTATTTCGTCAATTTAAGATTCATCGCATTTCACCCAAGACGTCTTAATTAGTGGCCGTCCAATCGACATGTACCTACAATTACAATAGGCAATCGACTCAAATCGACTCCGTATTAAAAATTGTATTTTTGTGCCGACTGAAACAAAGCGACGATAATTCGTGTGAAGTGACTTGCATTTACCCGCCATTGTCCGTCCATCTGTATTCACAAACGTTTAATTTTTTATTCCACCCAATTTCCAAAGATGATTTTCTCTAATTATTGCCCCGTCTAATGGTAGATTAACTTTCGATCTGGCAACACTGACGCCCCCGGGAGATTTTGGAACTGGCAATAATGAGCGCCATATAAGGTGTTCGAAAATTAAAAAGAAGAACCGTTGATGCCGTGACAGTTTCCAAGAGGCCAGTTTTATTTTATCAGAACTTTGGTAATCTTAGCAAGCTCGAGCGACAGTTTTGCTCGTTCGAAATTCAAACTTTAGGATTAAGAAAGAAGGTTGTATCTGCAATGTCAATGTTGATAAAGATTCGACCTTGTGATAGTTATGTCTCGAATTGCATTACGGTGTAAAAGGTGACTAAGTTCCAAAAATGAACGCGATCATGAATTATGTATGAACAACTTTATATTTCCCGGGCCTTTCGGTGCAAAACAGATATTTTCGGGTATAAATTTATCGAAAAACGCCTTTTATGCCGCATTAACATTATTTATGTCGATATCGAACAAGTCACTACAGATGGTTGAAATTTTTCCATGGTTCGAAAATAAGAAGACATTTAAAGTTTTCGGCCGGTCCATTCCTCCAAAATTGTTATGGTAACTTTTCCCAAATAAATATTTAAAAAATGTTTTTCAACCCTTTTAGTGATTTTTTTGTAACCTATGAAATTAAATTAACCTAAAACTGTAGATATAACGTTTAGGTACATAACTCTGTATGCTTATTGATTTTTTTATTAATTTAGTAGGTACCTACGTTTGGTACATGTCATAATCCTCATAATTATACTTCAGTAAGTATATCAAATACCAAAAGAATAACGCCCGAACTCAATATGAATACCATATTCAGAACGCACAAAAACGGGTGAGTTTGTACAACCGAATATCGTCCGATGATTGGTTCGTGAGATACTTCACAACCGTACCAATATTTATATAAAAAAAACCGGACAAGTGCAAGTCGGTTTCGCCCACCAAGGGTTCTGTACAAAATTACAAATGTATAGTTTTCAGATTTTTCCCTGTACTTTTGTAGTATAAGAGGATATTAAAATAAATAAATAAAATACAATAAATTAAAGTTCGTTTAATTCAGACAACCACGGGTCCATACATGTTAAAATTATTGTCTAGGTTTACCTACTTATTAGCCTACTATTACTAGTGTTAGTTATTTCAAAGTAAAAAAAACCAGGACACTCACGTGTACGAGGAAATATTACTTGCCAAAATTCATAGTTCTAGGTTAACGGAAAGTACCTACTTACCCTATAAATTTTGATTCCCTCGAGAACGAGAGTATCGAAATATATACGTTTTTCGCGGCATAAACGGCCGTGTTTTTTTTAACGTAAACTTAAAAGTTTGTTTTTTACAGCTTCAAGGGACTGTAGATCTGAGTATAATATGGTTTTAATTTCAACTCGATGCGTGGCGAGATAAAGGGTCTTGACAGACAGACAAACGGGCAACAAAATGATCCTATAAGGGTTCCGTTTTTTCCTATTGAGATACGGAACCCTAAAAAGGCGTATGTGTAATCAAATTACTTGCCATTTACGACCACCTAAAAGTACCTTATTTACGTAACTATTTCGCGATACGCAAGCCTCAACCCATCTCGCCCCTATTTTAACTAGACCTCTAAATTCGTAAAATCTATTCGCAATTGGGGTTCAGGCTTATGCTGGTTGTCTTGTCGGTAAAAATGGATACCAGCCCCAAAGGCCTATATTCGATGCCCCCCGCTTGGCGCTGATGGAGTAAAAACTTCTTGAATTTAAGTGTTACTGACGTTTTAGGCTGTGTCGTTAATGATGTAGTTCTGACTGATAATTAGGGGAAATAAAATATCAAGTTATTTTACTGTTATTGTTTGGCATCAAGATGGTGAAGAAAGTTCTTGCAAATAAAAAATTGAAAGTACCCGGATCATGAACAGTGTTATTGATCACTGAACAATTGTACAATTAATATCATAGTTAAGTTCATTAACTTGCAATATTGTGATATACAGGATGACTGGTAATTCGACCTATTCCTTGAAAGGGGTTATACTAGAGCTAATTTGCAACAATTTATGTCCAGTCAACCAGGGGTCGAAACTCGTTTTTAGTTTGTATGAAAAAAATTCTCCTTGCAGCCTTAAGCTGGTGATTGTGACAAAAGTACTTCCATTTGGATGGTAAAAAAACATTTTTGTCGCAATCAGCACTTTAAGGCTGCAAGGCGATTTTTTTCAAACAAACTAAAAACTCGAAAAATTAAAAAAAATCGTGTTTTGACCCCCGGTTGACTGGACATAAATTGTTGCAAATTAGCTCGTCTAGTACCTATTACCCCTTTCAAGGAATAGGTCGAATTACCAGTCACCACATGCATGACACAAAACTATAATCTAAAATAATTAAACAACTTAGAAAAGTTGAGAAACCCCCGACATTTTAATTTCAAAGATCAATATCTAAAAACCGGCTGAACCGAATTTGTTGAAACGTAGCTAAGAACCATCTCAATCATGCCAGCTTTCGGTCAAAAAAACCGCATTAAAATCTGTCAATTCGTTTAGGAGCTACGATGCTACAGACAGAGACACAGATACACAGACACGTCAAACTTATAACTTGTAAAACCCTCTTTTTAATATAATGCTAATGGATGTAATTGTAATCTTTTACCTTAATCTTTTACTAACGTATGTATAGAAGATTTTCAGCTAGGTACTTATAAGAATATTTGAGTAGCCTTTTCTATATCCGTATACTTACTTACTTACCTTATAAGCATGAAATCGCATAATTATTCATAATTCGTTCGAATTTCGACCGTTACAAAGCCAACCGCGGATATACGAATCGTGTCCTAATTCAGAAATAAATAACAATCGGAAACGCCTGCACGTCGCACCGATAACGCAACGGATTCGAAATTTTAAATACTTAGTTCCATATTCAAACCGATTTCAAATATGGAACGGCATTGTTTCCCGGTTTCGCTCGTTTAGTTTTAATATGCGGGTTAGGTACGCGTTCGTTATTGGACGTTTCACAATGGATATCGTTGCACGTTCTAATATATTATAATTGATAAACTTGAATGAATAGTAGGATTTGTTCCATATGATTGAGTGAATTACGTTTTTAAAACTTGTGTAAACTTTACAGAGACACGTAAACTTTAATGAGATCACTTTTTTGTTAAAATACTTAATTTTATAACAATCAATTTAATTCCAATACCACGGTTAGCTATACGTTAAAAGAAGAGGTCGCATGAATGAGGACTGTTCACATCGTCAAAAATGCATTCCAAATTAGAGCCTTAGTTAAACTATCTGATAAGGTAAACGTCCTAGTCTTCAACGTTGCCCTAGTGTGTGACATGGGCACTTTATATCAAAGCAATATGGGTTCAATCCAAACTATATAAGAGGATTTTTCTTCATTCGAATTTAAGCCATGTCGCTTTGACATAAACTTCACTAGTAAACTTACCTTAGTGCTATCTTTAAATACAATTTTATTTATATGCGACAATATGTAATTTCCTCACGTGCAATATAAAAATACATCAAGCCTCACTCGTTTTCCGTACTCCAGCCGCAGTTTATCCGTCCGTCCGCGCGTAAAATAGCGACATTTCAATAACACGTCCCTTAGAGTTAGCGGGAAAATCACAACTCAAAAGAAAAACGTAACAAGAACGTATGAAACACATACATCACTGTCACCTTGTTCATGTGAAGAAAAAAGTCGCAATAACTCAGTCAATCAGTATGCACAGATCGACGCAGTCTCGGTGAAAATATTCGTTCGTGTCGTTCAAATATTATTACTTACGACTTTCTACGACGTTTTCGGTGCAACTCCTATAAAGGTTTAAAATAACTGTCTATTTGTCATGACGCAATTTGCGTTTAATCGTTGCGATTTCGAATATCGAACGCGCTCGGAATTCGAATAGGTACGTTTAATTGATTTCACAATTATTGTACAATCAATTTAAAGGTTCTAAATTCGTTACTGTCATGTGGCATCCTATTTTAAACCTTGTGTTAGTTAGCTTATGGTTTTAAATGGAATGGGCGCGAGCGCTCTCCATCAAACATTGTTAAAGTGGTCACTTCCTCGGAGATTTTTATTTTTATTGATAAAAGCGCTGCGCGTCAACAATTGGTACGGATTTGCTCTTAAATTGGTCGAACCACGGAACAAGCGGCCTCGATTTGTTCTGTACTTTTCGGAATGTTGATGTTTTACTGCTACTAAATGGGTCCCTAATGTAACATATCCTGTAGGCGTACTATTCGAATATTAGGTACACGTTTCAGAGATACGAGTACCTATACTATGCAACTTTTGAAGTTTACTTGACATGATTGATTTATAGAACCAAAGTGCGATTGTACCTACTTACTTACTTTCTACGCTGGCTCAGCGACCCGAAGCCTCCGACACTAAGACATGCCACTGTGCTCTGTTCTGGGTAGCTTGCCGCCAATCATGATCGGCAGCTTGAAGCTGGCACGGGTTTTCTGGACTTCGTCTATCTAGCGATACCTTGGTACGGAAAGAAAAAAAAATCGACCTACCTAGTAGGATTTGATCCTGTACCTTTTTTTGTCCAAAATTAACAATTGATGGGCAACCCGGAGCAAAAGAAAAGTTAAAAAAGAGCACATATCTATATATGCAAAGATATTTTAGGCAAGCAGGTGGGAATCGGCTTGTATGGACGCTCCGCCACTGGTACCTACTTCACTAGAAGACATAATTGGGTCAATCAACTATTTCTTGTTGCTCGTTGCCATGGTTACGTCTCCCGGGCCACCCTTTAAAACTATTATTTTATGGGGTTTAAATCCACTAAACACGTGTTTTTGTCATATTGGTAAACCCATTCCATGGTGGCGCATCTCCTTAGCATGATAGGAGTCCAGTTTATAGTATTTTTTCTAAGAAAGTCTGTCACTGTTGTCTCTTGGCTTACCGGGACAGAATAACAACAAGAAAAAGTTGATTGACCCAATTATCATAATCGTGGTAGGTATTTACTAAAACGATGATTATCATAACACATTGTTTTTTTATTTTGTTAAAAATCCCATTAGAGATCAGATGTAGGGCACTGTACGGTGTTGTATTAGTAGTGATGTAGTTATGAATAAATAAATAAATAAAATAAAAATAAATATTTGCGGACAATCTTACACAGATCAACCTAGTCCCAAACTAAGCAAAAGCTTGTACTATGGGTACTAGACGATATACATACTTATATACAGAAATAAATACTTAAATAGATAGAAAAGATCCATGACTCAGAAACAAATATTCGTGCTCATCACACAAATAAATAATATTAGAATAGGTATTATGTCACTAATATGAACCTGTTACATTTTTTACGTCATATCTGGCCATAAAGTAGGAATTACCGCACGCTATGCGTGCGGAAAACCCCACTTCCTGGCCAGATAGAGACGTAAAATGTTGTACTCACCACGGGCGGTAATAAAGAAAGCCTCAGAGCGCATATTTATCGCCCTTGCCTTCGGCTCGTGCGTCAAATACCTGCGATCTGAGACATTCTTTGTTTAACCGCCCTAGGTAAGTAATGTACTATTAAGGTGGTTCGATTGCCATACAAAACGTTATTTGACATTCGCAGGCTAACGGCGTGATATTTTAAGAAACTTGTGTAACAAACTTTCATCAATTGGCTTCCCATTTGCGCCAAATTCCCCCTTTCCTAGAATAAACTTGTTTAAACTAGATTAATTTGAGAAAAATGGTTTTCCCAAAATATGACGTCCCAAACCAATTTCTCAAATTAATCTAGTTTATACAAGTTTATTCTAGGAAAGGGGGAATTTGGCGCAAATGGGAAGCCAATTGATGAAAGTTTGTTACACAAGTTTCTTAAAATATCACGCCCTTAGCCTGCGAATGTCAAATAACGTTTTGTATGGCAATCGAACCACCTTAAACTTTCAAAAATACTTTAGGTACTGAAAAGTCTGAGGTTTCAAATTTCGACATGATTCTTTTTTAGAATTCAGTCAACATACATATACATGTGAAGATTTAGCGAAAAAGGGACACGACACCCCCATTTCACCCCGTAGGGTAAATCGCACATAATCCGTATCGATCGCGACGCACTATTCGGACACAAACATGCAAACTCACCCCATTTTTTAAAAGTGTTAGTGTCAAATTTTAACCTCCCCGCGTCCACTTACTGTACCCTTCCAAAAATATAAAAATAAAAGAACGCAGGGGGACTTTTAAAAATCGTTATTATAATCTCGGACGCCATTCTGCCTAGTGCCTAGGGGACGCGCCCTTCAATTTTTAAATCTTTTTTTAACAAAAACCCCTTTGATGTTTATGCATTTTGGCAATATCTGACGGTCCGCTAGATATGCGACATTTGGCCGTTTCGAGGATTTTACAGATGCATATTTTAGATTAAATTTTAATGCCACTCGCCCACCCGGGCGATAATGTTCTACCAATTATTTGGACCCGATAAATCATGTATTTCGCTTTTGTTGTAGGCTCCGATCTATCATCACAGCCGTGTATAGCTGGTTACACGTGTAGGTACGCGAGTACCCGTGTCGTGAAGGATGTCTTCTAGTCGTCGTGTACCGACTGACGGGTACAAGGTCCGTAAACTGCAACAATCAAGACAACGAACCGTCCTATTAATCAACATATTTAAAAGACAAACTTTGAAAAAAGAACGTGTGGGAAAACGTACTGACGCATTCCGAATTTGAATGAATCAGAAAGGCGAGCGAGATTTGAAAAGAGAATGAGATTTGAAAATAGAACACGCCATTAGGAGCGAACACAATGGTCTCATTGGTAGATTTGAAAAAGGAACAATTTGTTAAACGTCAAATATGAAGTTTTTTATTTCGGTTGTAATGAAACGTTCTCAGTATGATGTCTAGTACACGTTCGAGGTTTTTTGTGGCCGTCAGTCGTTTTCCATGTGTTTTACTTGCGCGTATTAATGTTGAAATTAAAATAAGGCGGCGATGTTAGCGGGAACGCCACGGGCGACAAGATTATTACGATATTATTACGTTATTAAAGTCTCTTCGATACAACCTAATTAGTAATTAATAGGCGGCCATGTGTGAGATTTTATCGCTCGTACACACTTATTCACACATTTCACATTAAATGGACAAATAGATTCTAATTTTAACGCTTGTAATTCTAATCTCAAATTTGTAGCCTAAGTATCTGTTTTCCAATCTTTTAAGAGGCTAAGTTACAAGTGTAACAACTATTTGCTAATTTAAAAAGTCATTTGATATGAATGCGATTGTGAACAGGTAATCATTTTTTAAACTTAACGACGGTACTATAACATTTTTCTTATCTGCCTACTCATAACCTTTCAACTCGATTGTTTCAAACAACTTTCTATCTCCAAACCGTTTATCGAGAAATCAAAAACACGAGCAATGACATGAAACTATCAATATTTCTAATAACGTTCAAAAACAAAGCATAATTAGTTTCGAATACGAACGCAGCGGCCATATTAATCATTCGAACGAATTTCCGTGCGCCATGTCATACGGCGTTCGTTTATTAAAAATGTGACGTATCAAGATCAACATCTCATAGAAAGAAAGGAACGGATAGTCGGGGAACGCACGAGTGGAACAGAGACGGACATGTGCTGACATATCAACGGGTCATCAACCCTACGGGCGTCCTGCTCTAACGAGAATTCGAAGATTTGATTTGAAATTGTTCCTAATTTGAAATATTGCCCGCTCGATCAGGACTCCCGGCAATAAACGGTGTATTCCAAATTCAAATCGGTTTTATATTAGTTTTGACTCGACAATCTCGACATGCTTGCTTCCGTTTGATGTGTCTTAATGGTCGGGTTATACATAAAATACGAATAAATGGAAGTAAAAAATCGTTAAACGATTTTATGTCTCTACTAAGATTGATATTTATAATTTACTTTAGATCCTGTTTGGTCGGATAACTTTACTCTACAATCGTTTCATAACTTTTTAAAGTTGCTGCGACTAATAGAGCGATCATAAATCTAGCGCGGAAAAAGGCGAAAAGTTAAATTGAGCCCAAATTAGGATTCGTGCTGGTGACAAATAAGACATAAATGACGGCATTATTAATAAAATATGATTCATGAAGCTAAGCCCGAATTAAAATGCAAGAGCACAGTTCTATTCAAAACAAAAGCAACAAAAATGTAAAACAGCTACTATAAGAGAATCATAAGCGGTCATAACTGGTTATTCCGATCCATTTATGGCCAAGTAATCCTATTGTGTGTCGCTGTGTGTGTGTGTTCATATAAATGTGTTCAATCATTAATTTCATCTGTAATTGAAAGCTTCGCAAAAAGATGTTTCTCGGAACTGGGAGTATTAAGTGTATCGGTCGGCGAATTTATGCCTTCATAAAATTCTTTTGTCAAATTTACTGAGTTCCTTATAAAGTGGCCACTGTGGATTCTTTGCCGAAATCATCGTCTACTCGTCTGCGTTTTTCTGCTGGTTATTATGTCGTGGTGTTTTCTGAGCTTCAATCTGTACTAATATAGTACATTATGATACAAGTGTGCTATGTTGGTCATTACACCCGAGTCGGTTTTTAAGCCTGAGCCGAAGGCGAAGGCTTAATGGAGACGAGAAGTGTAATGACCAATGCTCACGTGTTTCATACGACGTTTTTCAACACATTTGCGAGGAAAAAAAATAAAAAATGAAAATGTTAAAAGATATGTAATGAAAAGGCACTAGTGCGATAATGTAATGTAAAAGTCACGGCATGGGTAATATTCTGCATTATTTTGCTAATATCTAAAAAGATATGTAATGAAAAGGCACTAGTGCGATAATGTAATGTAAAAGGCACGGCATGGGTAATATTCTGCATTATCAGTGTAAATACGCTGTAATAAGACCTACTTTACGAGCAGGTGTGTTGAAAAAATAATAATTATATTATGTACACGTATTAAAATGTTTTCGCAACAGGATGTATTAACTTTAATTGTATGTGCAAATTACAGTATTAAGTCTTGCAATTTTATTAGCAGCACGTGTCGTGATAGTATTAAAAGATGTCTACAATTTAGTTCTTTCTCGCATTTATTTCATCTTTTGTACTACAATAAAGATTTTAATTAAAAAAAACTAGCGACTCGGTGTCCGTACTAAAAAACGCATACCATATCTAATTACTTTTAAAAAATCTCCACCGAAAACGCATTCATCATTTATCTGCAATCGATATCAGCTACCAGTCCAGTTTTCTATTATTCATTAGATGGTTATACCGACTGTACTGCGGCGACCGAAATTCGGTGACTACCTACATTAATAATTACTTCTCAAATAATGCCAGAGATGCACGACTGAGATAGCGAGTAGCGTCAGCATAAGATCTGTGAATGGCCGAGATATTAGCGTTCGGGATTCGAGCTTGAGGGTCGAATTTAGAACTCGAAAGTATGATGGCACACCTGACAGCTCGATTTTAATGGTATTTAGAACGGTAGGTACTTTTTTGAGTCAGTTGGAGCTACGCGAGCTAAAAGCTCGAAATGTACCTAAACCATAGGGCATAATATAATATATAAGACAAATCTGAAGCTATTCTGCGTAGATATCACACTTACTAATTGGACATTTGAAGTTACTTAAATATCGTTTATCTTAGGAAATATAGGTAAATACTAACTTTTTGCTTTACGGTAAAAAAGGTTTACTAGGTATGTACGAGGCGACTAAAGGGGGTCATCGGGGTCGCAGTGTTTCTGGCGGGGGCCGGGGCACTCACCTAAAAACCCCAGGGAAGGCGACCATCATCATCCTAGGACGAGCCAAATGTGGCGAGGCGCGAGGAGGGCTCCAGTGCGTTCAGTGTGAGATCCTGGAGTCCTCCGCATGAGAGCGCAGATGCCGGCCGCCGTGGAGTTTTTTGTGGATAGAAATACCACATAACCCAGTCAGCCCCCGTTGATTGGGTACCTGGTTCGCAGGTTTTCTCCACGTACAAAAAAAAAAAAGAAGGTATGTACGAGAATACAAAATTTATTAATTTTCTGTAAGTACAAGTACATATTATTTACATCAGTAGGTACCTATTTCATGTATTTAATTTACTATTTGCTTGAATAGGGTTTGGTTTTATGTAACTTCCTAACTGGGATGTTTGAATTCTGATTTCGCAGTCGGTAAATCGTAAGTTTAAATCGGATTGTAAGGGAAATTTGTCAGTTTTCTACGGGAGGACAGTATGCGACATATTTAACGTTTACAGCACGGTTATCAGTTATCAGTAACACAGCGTGCGAGCTTTGTCGCAACGAGATAGACTATCCGTCTCTTTCTAATTAGAACACTTAGAAAGAAAAGGATATTCCAACTCGCCGCGACACAACTCGTGCGCTGTGTTGTGTGTGATATGATAACCGTGCAGTCCCCCTATTCTGTAACTTGTTTTAAGCTCACCTCAACGCTCACCCACAATTATACCTTGACACCGCGATGCGTAGTAATTAAGCGTAGGTAGAGGTCTAGTTTCGTAACGGGTGACCGGCGGGGTGAGCCGCATTAACGCGTAGCGAATAACACCCCTGGCCTGTAGAGTGTTGTTGTTGATACAACCCGCCTGAGTTCGAAAATTGTAGCCTTCATTGTCACATGTATAATGGACTTCCACGTGTTTAGAGATTTGAGCCTCCGGATTAAAATCCGAAAATATTGCATCATTCAATTAATTTCATGCGTCTATATCAATCACATGTGATCCGAGCGGTTGATCAAAGACCTTTATTGTTGACTTGACACGCACGTAGCGCAATATGTTTGTACACAACCCGATTAGAAAACAAAAGAGTGTATGCTAAACAAAAACTCGTTCTAATTTAAATTTAGAACTGTTGTGTTAAAGCCCACTTTTGAATGCCATTGTTTTTATTCTTAAACCGTTTCGTCTCTGACGAAACTAACTAAAAGAGTAAGTACGCAAAGCGTGCTCTAATCCTAACTTCGATTTTAGTCAGCTGATACTAAGGTTTATTTTCGAATGCATCTAGTTATAGAGTTAAGCCGTTTTGGTTTTGTCAGTGACTGTCTTCGTTCAAGATGAATGGTAACAAGTTTGTCGAAGCTAATTAGGCAAATTTTGCATACTGTGATTGTGAAACCCTTATCAATGGTTTAAAATAATAAGCTGTTACGTAGAAACCGGAATATATTGCGATGTTGATTAAAAACTTTATCAGCGAATACGATCTCTGGTCAATAGAAATTTGGCCTCGGATTTGCAGCCTTTTATTGTGATGTATGAAAGGTTAAATTAATGAGTAAACTGGTTGGATTACTATAGCTTAAAAAGAAACAAGTATGATTTATGTTGGTACATTTCCTCCTTTGGTT
Source organism: Epinotia brunnichana (assembly GCA_963854355.1). Classification (NCBI taxonomy): domain Eukaryota; kingdom Metazoa; phylum Arthropoda; class Insecta; order Lepidoptera; family Tortricidae; genus Epinotia; species Epinotia brunnichana. Next base: position 7,165,050 of record OY977959.1, on the reverse strand, counting down.
ATTATTATTAAAGTGGACGAATCCCACTACGATTAACAGCTTCACGAATTTGGAAAATATTTTTTTCTACGAATTAAAATTAAATCGAAGTGTAGAGCTTGTTTTGCTATCAGTACAAGTAAAGCCTACTTCTCTAGACCATTACGTTTCAAACAGTTATTTTTGTCAAGTGCGATATCGTTTATCTTTTTGTAATGAGCTTTATCAGAATAACTAACAAAGTTATAGGTAGTTACCGACTAGCCATACATATATTATAAATGCTAAAGTAACTCTGTCTGTCTGTTACCGGTATGAAGGTTTGTATCCCGGGGAAGGGCATCGGATAGTTATTATTATTACCCAGGATTCATCCCCTAAGGGGGTGAAATGAGGGAAATATGATATAATCGAGTTAAACGCGAACAGATTTGCCAGAAGCCATACCTATATTAAGCTAAACCAGCAACATGCAGGCCCGTATTTCACTTACTCAATTTTGTCATCTAACTGATAATTCGACGTACATTAATGTGTTGACAAGATACGGTCGTCGCTGCACAACATCCTTACGTATCGACGCATCATTGTAAAACCAGAGAGGTTAAGAATCGCAAAGCTGACCCCACACACAAGATGATAGGTAGTGATAATGTTTAGGCAGATTTCCTCCATCATATCTTAGGTGGAGGTAATAATGAAAACCACATAGTGTCATATAAAAAAAAAATATTACGGGACAATTTTACACAAATCAACCTAGGCCCACGGTAAGCTCAATAAGGCTTGTGTTGTGGGTACTAAGCGATGATATATATAATAGATAAATACATAAAGATACTTATATACATATATACCATCCATAACTCAGGAACAAATATTCGTGATAAACACACAAATAAATGATGATACACTAAGTTTAGTGTTAGTAAATTAAGTAGGTAATTTAGTAAGTAGGTAAACACAACAATGTTTGACTTTTGGAAGGGAGCGCACATTCCTCAGTTTGTCCTCAAACAAACTGTCAAACTGTCCTCAGTTTGGCGAAGCAGAAAGGAATGTACTTGCCATTGTTGTTTTTTTTGAGAATAAATAAAAAAAAAAAATGCCCTGACCGGGATTCGAACCCGGGACCTCCAGCTTCGTAGGCAGAGTCACTACCCACTGGGCTACGGAGGCCGTTAATATAATATAAAAGCCAAAACATTACGTACTTACTAACTTTATAGTCACTGTCATAATAAAATTTATCTGACAAGGTAACGAGATTCGTATTGTCTGTAAAGTTGCATGTTAAAAGTGTATATTGTGTGTGTATGTTTCAAAGGTGCTATATTACTGTAATATTGCATGGGTACTCGCGAAATTGTTTCTCGTTACAGCCCCCTTATTCTGTAACTTGTGTTAAGCTCACCTCAACGCTCACCCACAATTATACCTTGACACCACGATGCGTAGTAATTAAGCGAAGGTAGATGTCTAGTTTCGTAACGGGTGAGGAGCGGGGTGAGCCGCATTAACGCGTAGCGAATAACACCCCAGTACTGTAAAAGTGATATTATGGGGACATGCAATATCACTTGCGCGTTTCGAATAGCGTAAAGTTTGATGGTTATTGTTAACCGGCTAGTTGAAAATACGTTAAAATGGAAAATATGCTGATGTGAAAAGCTGTAAAATTTACAGGTTTGTGAAATTTTAGATTGGGATTGTCGGTTTTTGTATTTATAAACGCAAACGTATAAAAAAGGAATATAATATAATTTCTTGCTACTTAACATACTCGTAATGTAGATGTGTAATGGGGAACTTGCATGGGACTTCAATTTCGAATAAATTGCACTCAATCGATGCGGATATACGTAGAGATATCATACAAAAGAAAAAAAAAAGAAAACAAAAACGATTTTATTAGTTTTACCTAACGTTAAAATGACGAAAATTTATTTTTTATTTTTTCGATAAAATAACGTAACAGTTACATAGAATATTAAATTAGAAATTATATTTTGTATGACAAGTATAGACTTAAACGTCAATTTTGTGGAGATAATCACAAATTAATGACTTACTCCATAGTAAAGGCTATGCTGTGACGTCATAGCATAAGCCCGTTTAGTATAGAACGTTTTCGGGGGGTGCCGGCGCGCGCAGATTTCAAATGCATATAACATCAGAAAAATAAATCATAACAAAGTTTTAATGCTACAGTTGTTTTAATGCTGGATTATACTTTGGTTTTTCGTAATAAAATATTAAGATGCAAGTTCCCTATTGTCCGAAATAAATGCTTACATTTTAATTTTTATAAAAAAAACCATTTCTAGAAATAGGGTGACCACATAATTGGCATATCTAACACCTGTCCATATTTTAGATTGCTCGAAAAGAACTTTAAAAACAATAAAACCGTGGCAAATAGTAGGTACCTATATATTTTTTAAATAACGCACGTGACTGTGATGTTTTACCCACGTGAACTCCTAGCAACATTATTGTAGTAAATCAATATTCTGTAGACACTTCATCACCATCATCATCATATCAGCCGAAAGACGTCCACTGCTGGTCATAGGCCTCCCCCAAAGAGTGCCAAAGTGACCGGACCTGCGCCACCTGCATTCAGCGGACTCCCGCGACCTTTACCAGGTCATCAGTTCACCTTGTGGGGGGCCTATCAACGCCGCGCCTTCCGGTACGTAGTCGCCACTCGAGAACCTTTCCGCCCCAACGGCCATCGGTTCTACGTGCAATGTATCTACCCACGCGAATCGCTGTAGACACTTATTGTTTTCTAATATTTGTTTTTTTATTAAACTCGTATCTCCAATTCCATCTGCAATTGGCTGATGCTCATTACACGCACGTCTACCTTCAGAATTCAAATGCATTATTTACATCAGACGACGTTATTTTTTATAATACATTTTGCACCTTATTACAAACCAATAAGGTGCAACAACATAAAGATAAAGACGTCGATAAAGAGCTTACGTGCTTTTCGGCTTCATTGTGATACATACAGTCAGGTATACAATTATGAACCTTATTTAATAGAGATAAGGTATAAAACGTTTACATATTTGTGTACTACATGCCCTGGGGCGGTTACGGTACGCCGCTCCACATATGCGGTTAGAAACTATGCATTGATGGAAACAGTTAGCTGTCATTCAAAACATTTGTTTTTGAACGCTCCGAAATTTGATAGATTACGAAAAGTTTTGTTTAAAGAACGGCTTTCATTTGTTTCATTTAAAATGAATATAGCTCGTGAGTTGTATAACTATTACGAATGAAAAAAATCATCGGCTGCTTTATTTTATAACAGTAAAAAAACTGAAAATAAAATATTTTTCTAAAAGCACCCAAAGTCAAACTTCTATTTGTAGCTTGTGCGGTAATTTAAAATGGACTTTAAACATTGACATATTACCATATAATATTTGTTGTAAAAAGTGCTATATTTGCCACTGGCGTAATAGCCGGCTTCTGGCTAACCATTTCGACTTTATAGTCCAGTCAATAATCTTTAAAACAAACTAAAAACTTATTGTAGCCATGTGTAAACATCATAAAATTTTAACCACCGTAGGACCACTTAACTAAGTCATAAGAACGCTGAAGAATGCTCAGCATTTCTAAATCTTTAAGTCAATACGATCAAACCGAGGAAATTTAAATTTTTCGTCACCTCTGCTTCTAGTGTTTACACTTACGTTTTTACGCCTCAAGCACCGAAACAAATAATCCAACATCGGTTTTAAAAACAACATTAACAAGTGCTTTCGAAAAAAGTAGCCAGTATTTGCATTTCACATACTTAAGTGTCGACATCTTTATAAAATAGTTGTCCCAAATCACAAATTATAATTAACACAAATTCTTTTATCTTTATCTTAGACAATGGCCGAGTAGACTCACAAAAACTGGTCTCTCTAGTTCCTGATTAAATCAAAGTCGAGGAATTCGAAATTTAAAAACTGTAATGATTGATTGTCAACCAATGACAATCGCGTATTCAAACCAATTTGAATATCGAATCGAAAACGAACGAGTTCTTTTTCCTGTCGGGCGCGCATGGCCGTTTTCATAGAGTGTAACAATAAGCAATTATAATAATAAACAATTTTCTTGCGCTCAGTGTTTTTATCGTTCGATTCATAACAGTTAAATACATAATATGGTGTCTATCCACGTTTTACATTATAGAAAACTATAGCGTTTGCCTGTGTCTTTGTCCACGTGAACTCCCATCAACTTCCACCTCCAATTTCACCCCTTTGTAGTATGATTTTCGGGATGAAACATCCAGGGTGTAGACCAGTGTTTTTCAACCTTTGTCATGGCGCGAGCCCCTTACAGTAAGAAAATATTTCACGACCCCCCACTCTGCACTGTTCTTAGATTATATTTTCTATTTTACGAATATGAAATCCCTACATGTTTTAACTTACATTTTGTTAGTTTCATCGCTTTACAATGGTGTGTTTAGAACTTTAGACCAAGTCATCGAACATCTGGCATGATTTATCAAGTTTCCTTCACAACAAAATTACCCGTGAGTAGACTATACCCAAATCCATAAAGCTATTGCGACTAAGTACTGCCCATTTCCTCATACCCATGAGAGGAGGTGTTGCATATTATGTTGATATGCAATGGGACATGGAAAAGGACTTATTTTGTATTTTTACGTCACACCTGGCTATAAACTCTCACTTCCTGGCCAGGGAGATAAGTAAATTTTTTGTACTCACCACGGGCGGTAATAAATAAAGCCTCAGATTGCATATTTATTGACCTTGCCTTCGGCTCGGGCGTCAAATACCTGCGATCTGAGACATTCTTTGTTTTACCGCCCTATTTAGGTAAGTAATGTTTACATAATTGGACGCCATATGCAAATGTGTTGTGTTGTGGCACGACCGCTACCACAGAGTACAAAACATACTTATGTCACAGGAGGCCTATGCCCAACAGTGGGCCTATGCCCAACAGTGGGCCGTATATAGGATGATGATAATGATGATGATGAAACCTAAATCCATCATTACAGGTAATTCTATAATAGTTTGTGCTTTGTCCAAAGCATGCAGCGGCGGCGCGCGTCTCCGTGGCTTAAACGATCTAACCACAAAGTAAAAGATGGACGGAGCAGGAAAGTAATCCAATATTACTCACATGTTACGTTCAAGACAACTGGTACTTCACTTAAAATGCCATATGTTTATCTTATAATAAGCCTGTGTGCATGTGGGTGTGTGAGTGCGTAATTAAAGTATGGAAATAGTAATATTCATTTTGAAGTGTTTTCTCTATAAAACCGTCGAGTGGCTGGGAACACTCTTGGGTCGTTGACCCCTAGTTTTTTTCCCTTGTGTTATAATAACAGCTCTGTTTACTGTGCGTCTGTTATTCGTATTGCTTTCGTGATTCGAGAATTCGGTTTTATGATTTTATGAAGTAGATTTTCAGAATGTTCAGTTCATGTTTTTAAGCTCGCTTTCAGAATTAAACAATTAGATTCTTTAAACAGACGTATAAAACATACCTAGTTACGTTTAAAATCGTGTGATTTTTGGGTTGGTTATATTGAAGAAGTTTATTGTAGGTATACACTAACACAATGACATGTTAAAACATACATATCATAACATGCATACCTACAGGTGCATATCATATAAGATAAAAGTATAAAGGCAGACCTATCTCTACAAGGAATCTCTTCCAACTTACCTTTGAGCAATTGAGTGGAAGGTAGGTAGAATGTTTCCATCTATTATGCTGCTTTGTAAAGCAATTTATTTTAAAGTAGATAATGACATATGACTTAACGTTAAAACTAACAATGTAGTGTTGGTAAATGGATAGTAAATCATCAAATTATTGTAATAAAGTATAAATTACATAATATAATTAAAATCATAACAAGATTTCGACCTAGAGAGCTTAGAAAAAATTAATGCATGTTTTTATTGTCCAAAAGTAAAATTAAAGCATGACAAGTATGGACCTAAACGCAGTTTCCATACAACGATTAGTACAAATAGGAGACTGTGACGTCATACTTTTATATCAATTAGTATGAATCGTTTCGGCCGCCGCCAGCGAGGTCCGTCTTTGACTCACATTTTTGGGTATTTATGTTCTTTAACTGTAGTCTGTAGTTGCTCCCAAGCAAACCTTTGTCGAAAAACTCGTTCGAATGGCATCGTAAAAAAATCTCAGGTCACAAGCCTATTATAGGTATTCGTGCCCTAACTATACTCATACCTACAGTGGGTAGGCACAATCTCCGCCTTCGCTTACACATATGAATAATATCCATTATAATTATGCAAATACATTTTTTCTATTCGTCCTACAACATGGGGTATTGGTACAACATTAAATTATGCGATCACTAGCTTTTGCCCGCGACTTTGTATCGGACACACGCTTCATTTTGTACTGGATAGCAGCAAAAGGGTGAATTGGGGATGTTTCTATAGGAGTGCAATGGTTACTCCCTTAAAAATATCCCCAATTCAGCCCTTTGGGGATGATATCCGGGATGAAATGTATCATACCCCATGTATCTGTGTGTGACGACCGCTTTAGCCTAGTTGGTAGTGACCCTGCCTACGAAGCTAGAGGTCGAGGTGCGAACCCCGGTAAGGGCATTTATTTGTGTGATGAGCACGATTATTTGTTCCTGAGTCACGGATGTTTTTTTATGTATTTTTTTAAGTATTTATTTATCTATTTATGTAACTTTATCGTTGCCTAGTACCTATAGTACAAGCTTTGCTTAGTTTGGGACTAGGTCGATTTGTGTAAGATTGTCCGCAAATATTTATTTATTTTTTGTATGTTCTTTAGCCGGACTCGCACTATGTCCATAACAAATTTAATCTAAATTGGTTAAGCGATGTAAGCATGCATAGGCAACAAATAGACAGACAAACAGAAGTATAATATAATAAAAATATTACTAAATTACATCTCAGCTAGTCCAATAACTAGTTAAAATTGCCCAATTTCTACAACCATTTCGCATACCTACTCAACATAAGACAAATTGTCTACGTCTATTACCAATCTACGGTAAATTAACGGAATGTTGAAATTTTCATCTTTTAAAAAGGTATTATGTATTCCTTTTTATTACGGCACTTCAGATCTTTTTGCACTTAAATTTGACGTTTGTCGAGCTCATTAATCTTCGCTGATCCAAAACTGTCCGTTGGATTGAAAAATGTTCTCGAAAGTTCGGTGACGTCACGACTGTTTACACTCTAATTAGTATGTGATATGTCAAGTGGCCATGGTGTTTGTTCATGTGGCTAGCTAGAGGGAAGTGTTGCTATCTGGGAAATATATGCATTTACTGGGTTCTTAGTGACTAACATACTGAAATCTCCTTTTACAAACATAAACTCACGTCAATTATTCATTAATATATTACTTAGTTGTTATTTTATTATATTGCAATTGTTAGACTTTTCTGTGAGTCACCAACGGTGCTGGCTGAAAATCGGTGCTGTATCTAGGTGTCTGACAGCTCAGCATAATGCTGAGCCAGTGGTCGGTTCACTGCCGCATTTTATATCTGATTTTTTCTTTGTTTTTTTTTCCCAACTATAGTTTGTCCGAATTTTCATTTGTCCTAAAAGCCGTTTTTCTCTGAATGCATGATATTTTCGGGATGATTATAAAACAAACCTAACCTAAGCTAATGGGTTCTACGCGATAAGTATTAAAAATCATTGAAAAGCTTTTGGGTTTTCGTGATAATTGGCTTTTTGCCGAAATGAAAATTCGGGCAAACGATACAGTTGGGAAATTAAATTTAGTGATTGCGATAGGCAGATCACATAAAAGTATTTCATTAAATCATGTTCGTCCAAATTTTTGTTTAGCGGAAAAGGGCGTTCGGAATTTTGAAATTTCGGAATAATAAATAAATAATAAAAATCTTCGGAATTTTTCTGTGTGTCAAATGGGTTTAAGTACCTAAAGTTCTTCCGAGTGCTCGACGTTTACCTTAAGTATATAAGTTCAAACCTCAAGATTTTTTTTATTTTATTTATTAGAAACAAACCGTCTTAAATTATATAAGTACAAATTAATTAGCTAGAAGCTATACAGTAACAATATTACTAGACCTAAAGTTTCCTTATTTTTATTAAATTAAACAAATAAATCACTAGGTTATTTTACGTTCATCAATATAGGGTAATTTCGCCGGTTACGCGACCACCTTCGGTTAGCGACCACTTGAAGAACATGGTTCAATTGAAGATAACATCAATTCTACAGAGCCTAATGAAACAGTCAGCCGTATGCCTTATTGTTTGTAGTTATGGAATAGGAATTTACAAAAAAAACGAGAAAATATGCTTTCAGTTCACCAAGTCAGCTAAGTGGTCGCTATCCGGCACATGAAATTAGGTGGTCGCCAACCGGCGAAATGACCCTACTTCACTTCAAAAGAACCAAACTTAACTTTTACGCCCACGAGCGTTACAATTTATGGAATCTAGATTATCTAGAATAGACGGATGATCGAAACAAAATAAGATAAACATTAACAATCTCGAACAGTATCCACAAAAAAACAAGAACAATTATTAATTATCGTAACAAAATTACAATAGGTTCCAAGTTCCAATTCCATTCCGCGGCCCACGGCAATCGAAACCGTTTCAATTCAGAATATTAACAACGAAATCAGTATAATGTGTTCCATATTTGAAATACGCAACCGCCTATGCAAGCGTTGTTCGTTTTTTAAATTGAATTTTGAATTCAGAATCGTGTGTGCTCTCTATTGTATTGTTAGTAAATGGAATTCATTGCAATACGTGCGCTATGCGTTGACCTATTCAGAATGGCCAGGGCAATTTGACTCACAACGTCCATAGAAGGCGAACGATACAGAGCACATTTTTCAACGCATGATCTCACAATCGGTAGCACCTAGCTCGCTGCAAATACCAAATTTATTTAAATTTGATGTACGTTCAGTTGATGATTAGCCAGTAGGGTAATTTCGCCGGTTAGCGACCACCTGAAGAACATGGTTTTTTTAAGATAAGATAAGATAAGATTCATTTATTGTCCAAAACTGTGTAAAAATAGATCACACCTTAAATAAAAAGTCCAACAGTTTGCCCATTTCGGGCATACAATATTAAATAATCACATTTCAACATTCATTAACTTTCTTAATATCTATATAACTATCAATCTTAATATGTAAAATACTCATTAAAATTATAAAAACATTTCATTAATAGCCATTCCTTGAGCTTATTTTTAAATTGGATCCCATCTTGCGACTTAATATTACCAGGTAGATAAATAAATAAATATTACGGGACAATCTTACACAAATCAACCTAGGCCCACGGTAAGCTCAATAAGGCTTGTGTTGTGGGTACTAGGCGACGATATATATAATAGATAAATACATATAGATACTTATATACATATATAAAATCCATAATTCAGGAACAAATATTCGTGATAAACACACAAATAAATGCCCTGACCGGGATTCGAACCCGGGACCTCCATCTTCGTAGGCAGTGTCACTACCAACTGGGCTACGGAGGCCGTTAAATTTGCGTTATGATTGAAAATTTTAATTCCATTGACATATGCGCTCTTGCGAAGTATAAAGCTCGAAGGTCTAACTGTACATATATATTTATACTGTGAACGGATATTATTTTTAGATTCACCTATTTTTATAAAAATGTCAGTTCGCTCTTTAACAAATAAACAGATTTGTAGTATATAGATACATGTCAGAGTTAGTATTCCATTCTCTTTGAAAACGTCCCTTAAGGATTCCATTTTCTAAGCTTAAACATAATTCGCATACATTTTTTTTTGAAATATAAATGTAGATTCAATGTTAACCGAATTTCCCCAAAAAAATATGCCATAGGTAAGGATGGGATAAACATTTGCATAATATACTTATTTACGACGTCGATTGAAGTTATTTTGGTCATTATAGATAGTGCATAGCAAGACTTGGCTAGCTTTTTATTAGTTTTTTCAATGTGAGCCTTCCAGTTAAAGTTTCCATCTATTGTGACTCCTAAGAAGTTTGTATTATTTACTTGTTCAATTTGTGTGTTGTCTATAACTACATTGAGACTTTTTTGCATCTGCTTGTGATTAATAAATTGAGCAATGCAATGGGTCTATAATTATTAATGTCCTGTTTTGACCCTTTCTTATGTAATGGCTTTATTAATGCCTTTTTTAGGTCTTCGGGAAAAATTCCAGTTTCCATGGTTAAATTTATAATATGGGTTAAAGATCCTGCTATATACGCGATGCTTGATTTGATTAATTGCATAGGTATTTGATCATGACCAGTGATTTCTTGTCTTTTAATGCTTTAACAATTTTTTATATTTCTTCAGTAGTTACCGGGGTCAGAAAGATGCTGGTTAAGATTGGTTGGGAAACTGATTTATATTGGGTATCGTTAACTGTACGATTACTATTTAATTTTATACAGAAGTCATTCATGGTATTAACAATGTCCAGTGAATTGTCCATGACAATATTATCTATTTTTATTAATTCTACTGTATCTTTAATCGTATTAGTTCGCATTGTGTTTTGTTTTATTATTTGCCACGTAGCTTTACTCTTGTTGGTGCTTTGGTTAATATAGTTTCTATTTGTGTTGCGTTTTGATTGCATCGTCACTACTTTCATGATCCTATAATATTTTTTGTACTTATTTTTGACGGTTGCACTACTTGATTTTAGGGTTTGTAAATATAGTTGCCTTTTACGTTTACTAGCTATTACAATACCTTTAGTTTTCCAGTTTGGTTGCATTCTATGAGTTACATTAATTTTTTTTATCGGTATGCAAAGTTCGAAAATAAGTCTGTAGATATAAACATTTCATAAGCCTGATTTAAAAAGCTAATTTTTGAGAGATATTTTGAGAAAATTTCTAAATACTTGTCTGGATTTCGGCTATATATGTACCAAAACTGTTCTTTAAATCCTAGATTGGTTGGCATTGAGATAGTTTGACACGTATGGTTAGACAGGCCAAGATCAATTGAAGACCATAAAGAACATAAATTCTACAGAGCTTATTGAAACAGTTAGCCGTATGCATTATTGTTTGTAGTTATGGAATAAGAATTTACTAAAAAAACGAGAAAATATGTTTTTAGCTCACCAACTCAGCTAAGTGGTCGCTAACCGGCACATGAGATTAGGTGGTCGCTAACCGGCGAAATGACCCTAGGTTACGTTAAAGGTTGTTTTATTAAAAACGGTTTGTTTCCGTTGTTTGGAAATGTGTTTTATTTTCTGAAGCACTTTTAGCAATTGCACGATTGGCCAAGATAGGAGGTTATGAAAATGACCCGTGGTAGACACAAAATGTTTCCGCGAATCGAATCTTATGACGTTTTATGTACCTACGTATAGGAATGTGCGTATGTGTGTGCAATCGCTCTACGTGACCGTGGCACTAATACGAGCTCACTTACACCGGAAATTTATGAATTTAAATGAGAAAGTGTTAGGAATTTAATGACAGAGTTCGAGGTAAGCTTCTTCCTGATGCCCAGTTACATAAATATTGAATGGTTTTATGTTAATTCCGATTGACTTATTGTTTTCGGATGCGGTCTGGTAGATTTTCCGCGTTTTGACGGGCTATTTGGAAAGGGAGGTGCTGGTCGATGTTATCTTGAAGTAATAGAATTTGATTGTTTTTTGTTGTTAGGTATAATTAACAAAACGGCAGAAAACTGTTTAGTATTTAGGTAATGTCCTCTAAGGACTTGTTACAGGCATTGTATGAGAAAATACCTATTCGAAATTTATATAGAAAGCTTAATATATTCCGTTGGTGGATGATGAATTTGCCAACATCTGGAGATATATTTTTGTTCGCCGCATCGCATCCCTATCGCAATCAACGCAATTTCAATGTACAATACGATTGTATTTCTCCTGTTCACCACGCGCGCTGAACTATCTCGTCAGAACGCGAAACTGATTTAAATGCTGAGAAGTGAATGAGTAAACCAAATTGAGGATTCAATCGACTACGCGCGAAATCTTCACAAAAAACTTTGCCGTTTTGTTAAAATGGCAACTTTTTTGCCACGCGCGGCAAATAGTTTTTTTTTTATAAATAGTTGGGCAAGCGTACCTAATTGGGCTACACATGACAGCTACAAGGCGTGGCTGTATATATGCTGTATACGACGTGTATATACGTCATACGGACGCACAGACAGTAATTCTCCTTTGTATGCTAATTCGAATTATCTAGCCAACGAAATTGTAATCTTATAACTTGGTTGGAATTTCTACATCTGTTGTTTGCCTTTGTTTTCTTTTCAAAGATTGTGGATGGTATCTGAGAAATATAGAAAGGTGGAAGTAATAAATATTTTAACATGTAACAAGAATACAGAAAAAGTACAATAATTAACTTACATGAACAAAACATATGTAGAAATGGCAAGTTCAAGTACTTATACAAGAGGATAATAAAAATATATGTTTTTGAACGGTAATTTCTTTTTTTTCAGGTGGGTTAAAATGTCACAACACAAGTACAGTCAACGTCAGACAATACAGCAGGTACAGTTCCGAAAAATAGTACGAGACCTTAGCGATAAAATAAAACCATTAACAACTTCAGATAAAAAGTCTCTGTTTCAAGGTATCATAAGCCATTTGCCACACGATTTAAAACTTTAAATAAAATTGGAAACACCATCAGTTATTAACTTATTACAGAAAAAAAACCGTTTTTTTAAACACTATCAATGATCAAAGGGAGTCAACAGAATAATTGATCGATCTTTGCTATAAATTGTGAAAGACATAATCTTCATCATACTGGACAATATAGCCTCAGTGTTATTCCACAGTAATCACATCGACACTAAAATTAGTAAAGTAACAACCTGTTACATAATTACTTATTACGAAGAAGTAAAATATTGATTAAAAGTCGATCATCATTTTCTTGCCCTTATCCCATTTATAAGCTTGGTCGGCACAGCATGTACTTTTCTTCCATTGAATTAAAGCCGATATTTTCATTCATATAAAAAAATATAAAATGACGTTTATTTTTAAATTTACTATAGGGTAAATGGCCAGTAGCTGGCAACTCTGTTCCCTTACAAACAGAAGTCAAATTAGTATGACGATTGAGTATGACGTAGTCAGTTTTTTTCAACTGATTCTACATTAAATATAGCTACAATCTTTTACTTTTAAGATTTTAAGAGCTATAAGGTGAGGTGAGGTGGTATTGAAGGTTAGCCAGCTACTAACCATTTACCCTATCAATCAAATAAGAATACTAAAATTTCGTGAAAAAAATGCATGAATATACAGAGGACAAAGGTTTCTTTATAGGTAAATCTTAAAAAAAAAACAAATCTCTTATAAACATCGTTTTATACACATAGGTACATACCAATAAAAATATATTAAGTGAATTGAAACAAAACCACAGAAAAACAACTTAAATACTTAATGAATCATCTATTTTATAAATTTAATTTGCACTTAAATATAGCAGCATTAAATTAATTAGGATCGGTAGACAAATAGTAGACATTGATATACTCGTACCTACTCGTAAACATTGATGGCTCACTGGATCGGTCAAATCAAAAGGAGGTCGCAAAATTTAGATCTAAGTAAATGTAGATTGTGTCCTTAGAGACTAATAATAATGTTACTAACTATTAATGAATAACTATGGATTGTATTATCTGAAAATAAATGTATTAATAAAAAAATAAAAACAATAATATGCCTAGGTTAAGGTATACTAACAATACACGGTGATTTTTAATTCGTGATCAGGAGTATTTTTTTCAAATTCTGTAATTGATACCAAACACGATTAACTCGAAGTTACAACTGAACAAACGTTCTTTTTTTTCTTAATAAAACTGAATAAGGAATTACTTTATAATTCAAAATCATTGTGACCCTAACGTTAGTTTGAGAAAATTTGACGTATGGTGTATTTGACGTATCTACTTAACTTCAAGAAATATAGGCTGATTAAACATTCAGTGGACATTAGTGTTAACATTATCATTGAATTCAATTAACTAAACAGAGATTTAATTGCATTAGACCTCATTCATCCATGGCAATTCGTTTTCACTGTTTATCAATATTTTCGACTCCTGATGATCACGGATTAAAAAATCATCGTGTAGATAGATGTAAAAACAAAAAAAAACCGAAATAAATGAAGCTTTTCTATAATTTATAGACTACGAATTCGTTAGTTGAGGCGAATAAGGAGAAGTAAATTGTACTGAATACCCATACTAGCAGCTACGCGCAACTGCGCTCTCTACTGGTGTTCACGGAAGACCAGCGTCGTCGGGTACTCTAGTAGCACCTGGCATTATGCTGAGTGTTCACCTTTTTCATTATAGGTTAATTGTAATCTTCTTTTTGTAATTGTATATTTAAATGCCTGTATGTTTTGTTAAATCATTCAATTGTCATCATCATCCTCCTAGCGTTATTATTCCCGGTTGTGCCCCTAAAGGAGCCCGAGGTCCGCTTTGACACCTAATCCCAAGATTTGGCATAGGCACTAGTTTTACGAAAGCGACTGCCATCTGACCTTCCAACCCAGAGGGAAAACTAGACCTTATTGGGATTAGACCGGTTTCCTCACGATGTTTTCCTTCACCGAAAAGCATTCAATTGTATTTATTTTTATTTTTTAACCAACTCCCCCACCCTTTTTAACCTCTTCTTAATTCGTCTGTATTTTTTTTTTTTTGTGTTGTCGGTAATTTATGAACCGATTTGAAAAATTGTTTCTTTGTTTGAAAGCATATACTTGCAGATTGGTCCCGATGACACCAAAATACAGTTCTGATGAAGGGAACAAACTTGAAGCAATTTGGCTACTGATTTGAAGTAGGTTAAAACTTTGTTTTTATCGCCTTAACGTTCGCTTTCTGAACACGTTGTACCTATATTAACCCAATCAATTGTTACATCAAGTTAAGTAGATTTAGAAATTCGGGAAAGCTTTGTGCAATATCTAAGCTCGAAGCGTGACAGCTCCCTTGACAGTTAACTAATGCCGCTCATTGTCAGCCTAATGCCGTGATTCGGTGACATTGCGTTATGCAACACTTGTGTAAGTGAACCTGTTTTGGATAATGCGGGGATGTAACACGGATCTATTTTATTACGTCACTAGCGACCCGCCCCTGCTTCGCACGGGTTTATGTGCATAACACATGCATAAACCTTCCTCTTGAATCACTCTAACTATAAAAAAAAAACCGCATCAAAATCCGTTGCGTAGTTTTAAAGATCTACGCATACATAGGGACAGACAGACAGACAGACAGCGGGAAGCGACTTTGTTTTATACTATGTATTGAAGATGCGACGCAAATTGTGGGTGAATACAATACAAATACTCTCAATAAAGGAACCCTGTTCTGGACATAATCAATACAAGTAGAGTCAAACAACAGGCGGCCTAGCTAGAGAGCGATCTCCTCCAGACAACCTCAGGCGACACGGTACTATTTTATGATAAGATCATCATCATCATCATCATATCAGCCGAAAGACGTCCACTGCTGGACATAGGCCTCCCCCAAAGAGTGCCACAGTGGCCGGTCCTGCGCCACCCGCATCCAGCGGACTCCCGCGACCTTTACCAGGTCATCAGTCCACCTTGTGGGGGGCCAGCCACGCCGCTATGAAAAGATGCGCTTACGCAAATACCCATAAATGACGATTCGTTTTGTGTCTTTATTTTCAGTTTATTGTATTAATAATAATTTACTTTAAAAACCATCCTGAGGGTCATTAGTGAGAAGATGGATTGCCCCATTCTGAGACACTGTGTTCCAGAGGGTGGCAGAACTT
Source organism: Epinotia brunnichana (assembly GCA_963854355.1). NCBI lineage: Eukaryota > Metazoa > Arthropoda > Insecta > Lepidoptera > Tortricidae > Epinotia > Epinotia brunnichana. The sequence continues at coordinate 7,149,135 of OY977959.1, read as the reverse complement.
AAATTATACGATTGTAAAACTAACATTACATATATGGACCATGTCGAAATAAACACATTTTTTTTAAAACAAAGTTTTTACCGACATCAAATCAGTGGCCAAATTACTTCAAGTTTGCCTATGAAACTTGAAGAGTTCCCTCGATTTCTCCAGGATCCCATCATCAGAACTGGATTTTGGTGACAACGGGACCAATCTGGAAGTATTTGCTTTCAAACATAGAAAACATTTTTCAAATCGGTTCTTATATTACCGAGTGATCGCGTAACAAACGTACAAAAAAAAACATACAGACGAATTGAGAACCTCCTCCTTTTTTGAAGTCGGTTAAAAAACAAAATAATGTTATAATATAAAGGGTTGGTTTTGCGCTAGTGACTCTCCCGGAGTCATTAAGCGTCTATATGCTACGGTGTCTGCTCAGCTGTCAGGCAGGCCGTATGGTTATTTGCCACCATCGTCGTTATTATGTGTAGAAAAAACTCATTGCACAAAATAGTGCAGTGCCCTCATATTGGGTTTGTGTTAATATAACACATTAGTTTAAGAAAAAACCGGTCACGTGCGAGTATGTCTCGCGCACCGAGGGTTCCGTATAAACTTTCACCACGCTTTATAAAGAAAAAATCTTAGTTGGTTTTCGCCCCCCCCCCCCCCTCTCTTCTCCGTCCGTATTTATAGAAATCCATTTTCAAATGTATTTTTAATTTTCCAAACATAATTAGCTTTGTTAACAACTATTCCAAATTTCAAATTGATAGCATCAGTAGTTCCTGAGATATTTAACTTTGTGACAGACAGACAGAAGGACGGAGTCGCACCATACGGGTTCCGTTTTTACCTTTTTGGTCCGGAACCCTTGGACTACCGTCTAAAACCCCAACGATTGAGGGGCGCCGCGGGATCGCTTTCCGCATTCGACCGCGTACGTACGATATTGCGCGCCAGGGGACCGATTTTTGACTTTCGAGCGCTCGACTCTTTCACTCGAAAACGGTCATAAATGATGGAATTCTATTTTGAAATAGACATAGGAAATTTAAAAACGAGTGGTGTTCACCACTCGTATTTAATTATATCGGTAGAAAGTAAGTGCCTGCAATTTTGACACTAGAATCGTATTTACTTTTATTAAATTTTCGAGCGCTCGAAAGTCAAAAATCGGTCCCCAGGTCAGCGCATTCAGTCCAAAAACCGGCCAAGTGCGAGTCGGACTCGCGCACGAATGGTTCCGTACCATTATCAATAAAAATATTTATTTTATTTTGTTTTTAGTATTTGTTGTTAAAGCGGCAAGAGAAATACATGATCTGTGAAAATTTCAACTGGAACTATCACGGTATCAGTGAGATACAGCCTGGCAGACAGACGGACGGACGGACGGACGGACATCGGAGTCTTAGTAATAGGGTCCCGTTTTACTCTTTGAGGACGGAACCCTAAAAACAGCCACGTTATAGTATACATTTTTTTTTTAGTTAAATAAATCTTTTATCACGAACGTTGCGTAACAAATGGCGTTTATTCCTGACAAAGCTAAACACCAACTACCGTGCATAAGACCATGCAAATTCGTATAAAACTCGATAATAAACGTTATGGTGTCACACGTTTAATATTCTACGCGCATTATGCAATAGACCAACGCATTCTAAATGTCCGTCTTTCTGTCCATCGTTGACAGGAAAATAGCAAACGGTAAAGACATTTTAATATTTCAAACGGGTACAGAGTTATGCTTTAAATAAAACAACTATAGTCTGATACCTATCTCGTTAAGGTATGACTATGCAAACTGTATTGTAATGACTATTGTATACCTAAATATAATAAATTAAATGGTTCTTAAACACACTTACTGCCTAAAATTATAAATCAATTACCTGAACACGTACAAAACCTATATGTGAAAGGTTGTAAAAGAAGAAAAAACATGAAAATGCACTTTTTAAAATGTAATATTCTAACCTATATTCTGTAAATTACGTTGTGTCTACCTACTTAAAATACTGACTTTTAATTTTAATGTATCTATCTATAAATTAGATCAGTAGATAAGAACTCCCCACTGGCACACAAACCTCTTCAAGGTTTTTCCTAGATGGGTATGTAACTATTAGCATGTACTTATTTCTTTTATCTTAATCAATAAATAAAAAAAAAACTAAAAAAAAAATTAGGTTGAGATTTCAATCGATAATCAAATATGCGAGTTTGCAAAATTATCTAGTTGCTTACGCAGAACTTAATTGACCTCACTGGCTGGTTAGATAAAAAGAAAAAAAACACTAACGTTTTTCATTTCAGTTTTACTTCGAAACGGACCTTAGCGAGTTCTTATAACGAATGCTATTCAAAAGTGACCCTTATAACATCGCAATAACATAAGCAGCGAATTAAATAAACAACACAATCACATCTCATTCGACGCACTCGTTCCAATTTCAAACTATTTCCACTTAAATCCAAATCTTTATTGCGACAATTATACTTATGCGTTCCGAAAAATTATCATGCATCTTATCGCGTCCAGTTAAAGTTGAATTCGGCGTATCATTCAAGTGTGAGCTTATTGTAGTTGGTTAATTAATGTTTTGATATGAAGAATGCTTCTCAGAAGAAACTTAAGGTCCTCTTGGATTAACAATAACATTTTTGCGTTGTGTTTATGTCTGGGTGTTGGGTTACCGCGATTGCTGGTACTACGGAGATTGTGCGTAGGACTTTATCAGAAATACCGGTAGGTCTGTTTCCGAGGTGGTCTTACTCGTACATCTAAGTTACTATTAAATGTACTGTATATTTCGTACTAACATTTAAACAACTTGAATTCTGGATTCCTCTTACTCTAAGTAGAAATCTCTAGAACGGCGTAGCACACGTAGAACTTGCTACAGCTGCACTTTAAAGCATTATAAAGTCTCATGACATGAAAAGTAATTAAGAAATGGCATAATAAGCATAACTGCATTTGAGCGTGGGCGAGTAGACGCTGACTCCAGCCACGCGCCATGCATTGCGCTTTATAAAAACAAAAGACGAATTCCTGTTACATTAATTCACTGCATCACACCTTACATATCACATGTATCGGTTTACATAAACAAAAACGTTATAATAACGTATAAAAAATAACACGCCGTACTTATCGCTAAACAGTCGGCCCGGCTCAAATGAAAACGAATAAAAACTACAAGTTCAACCACTCCGAACACATTTACATCTCCTAATAAATCTTCGAGCGAAACAGAATCCCGGACGAAAATGATTAAAACGAAAAAATCACAAAGCCGGTAGTGAGGCTGAAAAAAGAAATTAAAATTCAAATAAAAGAACGGATTCCTTAAGATAATGCTTATTCATTCCATATTTAAAATCAAATTTTCAAATAAAGAACTCGAAGTAGTCGATCGGGCGCGTAAGCTCGAGCGAGCGAGAAGACCGAGCCTTGATGTAAATAAGACAAAGATGGATAGCTTATTATGATTGACAGCTGAGAACGGTTAGCCTTGAAATATTTGAAACATTATATTATTATAAAGTACACTATCTTCGTTTAGCTTAAGAGTGAAGCGGCCATTTAATTATTACATTTAAAGTGGATGAGCTAGTGACTTTTGTGAACTTTAGCTTTCTACGATTTACATTTTGTAACAGATCATCGTGTTTGCGGTTATTAGTTATTAAGCTGTAGATATTAAACCTTTTAAGATGCTATCATTTTTATACAGTGTTATGATATGCTTAGTGCTTGATTTTTAATTAGTTCGTTAATAGGTAACTAAAAACCTTTTTAATCTGAGAGGCTTTATTAGTTCTACAAACGTTATTGTCCGCTTCGCTCGAGTGTGAGCTCTCATTACCCATATGTATAATGACGGCGGCTAGATGCTCGTTTTTAGAAACGTCGAGTTTCTCCGGAACACGTTTTAAATCATAATTCGAACGCTGTTTTTGAATTTAGAACGTTGACTTTTAAGTTTTTTTGTGGTACGAGAATGTGAGTTTTTTTCTGCCATTACGGGCGAGGTTAACAAATAGATATAACTACTGGTTTTCAAATTCTCCGCTTTTCGGGTTGACAGCTTTTAGGAGATTAATTTCCTAGCCGCGGGTACGGACAGTTAGCCAATTAGACGTAGATGAAGAACTTTATAATGACTGTTATTACACTTGGACGTATAAAATAATAATTGTAGGGAATGGGGAAATTTCGTATATCGTATGCGTGACCTTTTTCGATGGGAAAGAAAAATAGTACACGTTTTTGACGCGTTGTAGCAATTTAAGAATTGTGTAAGATTATGCACTCGCATAGATAAATGGGTGTGAAGGCGACTAGTCGGTATCGAGTTTTTTTTAATGGTGGCTCTGGATGGTTTGAAATGTGCGCCGGCGCATTTCCGATTTTCTGCTTCCTTCGCGTAGAGCTACGAATCTCGTAGACGCTACGAGGCACTTGGAGATATAAATGGGGAACTTGCATGGGCCTTCAATTTCGAATTAGTTACACTCAATTGATGCGGATATACGTAGAAATATCATACAGAAGAAAAAAAACAAAAAAAACGATTGAATAAGTTTTATCTCACGTTAAAATAACGTTTTTTTTTCGATAAAATAACATAACAGTTACACATAATATTTAATTAGAAATTATATTTTGTATCTCAAGTATAGACTTAAACGCAAATTGTGTGGAGATAATTGCAAATTATTGACTTACGTCATAGCATAAGCCCGTTTAATATAGAGCGTTTTCGGGGGGTTCCGGCGCGTGCAGATGCATATAACATCAGAAAAATAAATCATAAGAAAGTTTTAATGCTACAGTTGTATTAATGCTAGATTTTACTTTTGATTTTCGTAATAAAATAAAAAGATGCAAGTTACCTATTATAATTATTTCTTCTTCCTATGATTCCATCCCAACATATTTATTATAAAGGTTTTTTAGGCAATTCAGTTTTTTTTGTTGAAACACTAATCGCCATTTTCACTATTCATATTATTAATTACTATTCGTATTATTCATGAATTAATAAATATGCATAATTTGCAAGTACCTATTTTATTTTATTCAGCGTTAGAAATAATACCAAAAGTGATTGTTTGAATGAAATACAAATTACCATGTTATATTTTCTGTGTCAGTTTTAGATTACTTCTGCATTACGACTCCGTACGAACACGTTATTTACTTACATATTCAATTATTGCTAAAGGTCACATAATAACAAGGTAATGCCAAATAGATTATGCTAATCAACTACATACGGTAATATAAAAGAACATGTTATTATTAGACAATTTAAAATAGGCATAGGTTTTGAATATGATACTATCACTACTTCACTATGAATATTTCAATATTTACTTAATAAATATCATTAATAAGTTCAACGACGGTGGAACTAAAATCGTTTTAAGATGCGAAGCTGTTAAATTGCACTGTTTAAATAAAGTGGCAATCGTTCGATTTGAAATATTTGAATATTCAAATTGTGGCGATAATCGTTTTTATGGCGTCTTTACGGCCAGTAATGAACGCCTTGCTGACTTATTTCTCCAGAACTCGCATATTTTTTACAATGTTTATCCAATTTCAAAAACTAAACGGTATTTTCCGATCGGGTTCGTTTTTTCTGTAGCTTATTTTCCCGTGATTTGAATATGGAATGCATTACACCAATTGTTTTAAATCGTTCCATATTTAAAATCTAACTATGAGTCTAACGTTGATTAGAGACGTTCTGTAGATCTATTTTATATGGTGGGACTACCATCCCAAAGAGGAAGATGTACTCGTAGATATATATATTGTGAGCTTATCTGTCACTATCATAATATAGGCAAGACAATTTTGTTGGTCAAAAAATACATATACAAGATACTAATTGAATATTACTCATTTCATTTCGTAATGTCTTGTTTTTGACCTTAATCAATTAAAACTTCATCCGACATGATTAATCTGTCCAACCTAAAGTAGACGCCGCGCTACAAATTCTACAAAAGATTAAGTTATTATTTAAATTAAAACTAATCCCAATAAAATAATTAACATAATGAAATATACATAAAAAGCTACGCTTTCCACCTACATTGACACAAACTGGCTTAATTAATAAACTGACTATCCCAATCGATTAGAGTAATCGAATGACTCCATCGATTCGGAATCGATACATAATTTTATTAGAGTTAGCGTGGGCGCGTGTATGGTAAGTACTTGGGTTCTATCCATGGAAAAAACGTGTTTATCTGTATTAGGACCACATAACATGAATATAACGAGTTCATGACAATCGATACTCGTTGTGGGGTCAAGAAACGCTTATTATTTCGTTATTAAGCGACACTGTTGGCCTCACATTGAGGTCGTCATCCATGAACGCAGATATCTGGGGGTTGTGTAGTCATGAACCTGCTAGCGTTATTCCCCGTTGTGCCCTAAAGGAGCGCGGGGTCCGCTTTGACACCTAATCCCAAGATTTGGCATAATAGGAAAATTTTAAGTACAAAAGTGATCCATCTTCCACCTGATCTTCCAACCTAGAGAGAAAACTGGACCTTATTGGGATTAGACCTGTTTTCCCACATTTTTCTTCACCGAAAAGCCACTGTTAAATATCAAATGATATTTAGTTTTTTAAAAAAAAACAGTGGTACAATCAGCATCAAAAGACTAACGACATCAGAAAACGAAGACGTCAAAAGTCGTTATTAAAATGGAATAAGAGCTTTTGACGTCTTCGATTGAGTAGTTACTTTTGATGCTGACTGGACGAGATGGGTTTCGAACCCAGTAGTAGGGGGTAGTATAGTATCAGTAGACGCAGTCAAACATAAACATTCAGGCAAATATGTAGACTCTGGCTAGTACCTACCTAATTGTAAATTGCGGAACGTAATACCTATTAGTTAATATTCTAATCATGAAAATCCATTTGACCCCCGGGCCCCGCCCTATCATCAGCCTGTTAATTCCTTGAATACCTAAATGACTACCGTCATCCAATGGTCAGACCCCCCCCAACCCTTATTTTGAAAGATGTAATGTGTGGGCAGCCCCTTTTACATGACAGAGCTTACAAATACTATTATTCAACAATGGTATCATTAAGTGACATGAATCATAGCAACGATGAAAACATAGTATACAAATACGCTGGGCACACATTTGCCGAGAGATGTATATATAGTCTACTGGTCCATGGGGTATATTACAATAATGTTATCCCATAACAAAGAGATGAAGAGAATCTCCAGCGTCAAAATGAAAAAAATATATAATAATGAAGATGTCTAAGTATTACTACCCAAATAAATAAACGTAAAAATTGCAACACGTGCACATTATGTTTCTATACATAGTGGGCGTTAATAACCCGAAATATTTTAACCACGCATTCCTTAGGTCATTAGGCGCAAAAAATGTTATTTGAACCCCAGTCAAATCCTGCTTAGTTTTGAAGATATTATCATTTTCATGTAAACTATTTATTGTGATTAGTAAAGTGCATTAAGCACTTTTGATGGAGACGTTGCTACCGATGTTGCCAAGTTTCGAGTCGTTATTGACATACATCAAAGTGACAGCTACCACTCACTAAATTCATTATTTTTTGGAGAAATAATTGTTACCATTTTATTAAAAGGGATGATTTCCATCCAGGAAATGATACTTATCCAAATTTTATTTGCAAAAACCGAAAAAAATACAGAAAAAAAATTTTTTTTTTGCTGAATTTGGATTGGATTCATATAACGTTTTTTACTCCTAATGACCTCCGGAATGCGTGGTTAAAATCTTTCGGGTTATTAACGCCTACGGGTATATTTCAAGTACTCTTAGAACTATTTGATTTTTACCGCGGAATGCCGAAATCCGGGTGTCCGCGCGAATGGCGAGTTTTTACCATAATTTATTGGTCGCTCTAGGCACTAACTTTTATCAAGTTGTAACCATTCCGGGCAATGTGGGCAAGATGGATTAGGTAACTATTGAGGTACAGTTAACTGCAATTATCTTTGCATATGTATTTTTTTTGTTTTAAAAAAACTGTGCAGAGGAGCCCAGCATAGCCTTCTCCATTGCCCTTTGGGTGACTCTGAGCCTTCTAAGCGCGCCTGAGCGGGAGTCTACTGGATGCGGATGGCGCAGGTCCGGTGATTGTGGCACTCTTTGAGGGAGGCCTATGTCCACCAGTGGACGTCTTTCGGCTGACATGATGATGAAGAAATGGTGTTTTATATGCAAGACACCTTCAATAAACATTCATATTGTGTCTTTACGGCACTAAGTTATTGTGAATTTAACAGTAGGTACAGAAATGTTAATAGGCGTACAGTACAAATAAAGTATTTAAACAGCGTAGGTAGGTATATTGCTTTTAATCTAATCACAAACATCTGCAAATAATTCAATTAACTATACAATAAAGTTAAATTTCATTTAAAAAATGAACCATCTGTCTTATGATACCTATTTAATGACGGTAATGTCCTACCTATATTTAAACGGATATTAATACGAAGTTATATTATAGCGTGCTTATAATATGACTGACTGTACTTTTGTACAATTATACCAATTTAGGTTCAGTTTATTGAAGACTAGCTTTCTATTAGCGCCCGAGGGTAGTTTGAAATAAACGTAATTGCCATGGGTATTACGATTAACACATAATTGGAGAAATATTGCTAAATAAGCCGTAAAAACGGGCACATGTGTATATTTTATATAAATTTCAAATCAAAAAGGGGAAAAAGTATATTTTTTTTGGATCCGAGCCAGATTTGAACCAGCGACCTTCTAGAATATATTTTTTCAGTTTAGTTGACGAAAAGGTAGTATTTTACGACTTTTGTTGCTAAATATAAAAAAAAAAGATAACAAAGAGACGTCATAAAACTGACCGAAGTGTAGCACTGTTTGTTTTGTTGTTTATGGGAAATTGTTTTACAACCCTACTTGAAGATAACAATTAAACAATAGATATCGGTATCTTAACTTTAACAAACTATACACACTGCCAGTCGCTCTAACATACATCGCATATACTCGTAAATTATAGCATAATTATAACATTCTAAGATATATTACTGGAAAGTTCAATCATAACGGAAGTTTAGTGTGAAAGAGTAGATAAGAGACATCCTCACAAGCTTTCGTGTTTTCTATATTATTACTAGGGAAACCGGATTTTTCTTATCACAAAGAGGATAATTGATCAATATCGATCAAATCAATAATAAAACTTATGTAGAGTGATATCACATCGATCTATATAAATCGAGATCGTTAAAGATTGCTATACAGAGTTAATTAGAATTAAGTATAATAGAGATATGGCGATCTCATTCAAGATCCGATCGAGAATTCACAAAATGTTGAGTCCAACTGTGAATTCATTTCCTGTGTAAATTGACCCCTCATAACAGCCGAAAGACGTCCACTGCTGGACATAGGCTTCCCCCAAAGAGTGCCACAATGACCGGTCTTACCAGGTCAGACCCTTAGACTCCAAGAATAGGGAACATGCATCTTTTTATTTTACTACGAAAATCAAAAGTATAATCCAGAGATTTATATGCATTTGAAATCTGCACGCGCCGTCACACACCAAATACGCTCTATAGACCAATCAAATTAGCTTACCCTGGACATAATTCGTAAACTCGTTGTTTTTATGGTTTTATCGGAGTTTACTATTCAGTATCAAATATTAATGAAATATATTAAGTAAAAAATCCGCGATCGTAACCGTATTTAAAAAAAACACGAGTTAACGTACACTACCTAACTTTTTTCTAAAAGTAAAAAAGGTAACCAAATACCTTGTTAGTATAACTTTGAGGTGCATCCAAATGCGATCACTTAATAGCGAAATTAAACTGAAATCAAATTCGCATATACATTTTTTTTCACAGTTTTCCTCTAATCTCATTATCTAGACAAGCCAAAATGGTAACTATGATGTTTTTGTCTGATTAAGCTATCTTGCGTCTTTTTAGACATTTAAGACAAAAATTAAACATTTATTTTTAACGTTTTAATAATAATGTATTTCTCAGTAGTTATAAATAGTAACTATGAAATGTTTGTTTACTAATAGCTTTTTGTGTACGATAATCATGTTTTCATCAAAATTAAGCATGTTAATTTCACGCTTAAGAAATTGAAAATTTAATTGAAAATACTTGCGACCTTGTCGTGGAGATGCATGCGGTGGGTGCGAGGCGGGGAGAGAGTGGGGCGCCAGCGGGCGAGCGCACGGCGAACACGTCACAACGAGTTTATTTCAATTACGTGTTTTGCACCGACCGCGCAGTGTACAAATAAAACGAATATAATTTAATATCCTAATTGCAGGATTTATAGCTCTAATGAAAAATTTACAGTTAGTCCCTTACGCCCTTTGAAAACTCTGGTCCAAACTGTTAAGTAAATGTAACAGATGATGCCATGATCATAGTAACCTTAAAAAAACCGGTCAAGTGTGAGTCAGACCCGCGCACCGAGGGTTCCGGACCACCCCATACAATAGAAACAAGTCCACTATAAACGGACCGACGGACAACAAAGTGATCCTATAAGGGTTCCGTTTTTTCCTTTCGAGGTACGGAACCCTAATAAGTAAAAGCTAAGAATTATTCGATTTATGAAATTTAAAAATTAGCGTATCATACTTATTTAATATTTAAAACAAGAGTATTTTGGCGTAACAGACATAAAAGTTCACAGTGCAAAATGGCGTATCGTACAATGAACTGAGAGTTACGACAGAATGTATCAGAGACGTTTCTTATTTGATTGGATACGACAAAAATGCTCAGTAAAATTGAGTATCAACGCAATATTTTTCATGGTTGTAACGGACATTTTTTTCAAGCTATCGCGACGTTATCTATACCAACCGATAGAGAGAAAAAAACTGAGTATTTGTCCCTTACGCCCTTTGAGCCTACGGTAGTCGATATGTTTATTGTCACACACCCAGAGATGGGCAAAATTTATTCGAATACGAATAACGTTTAAGAATAAATAGGATTATTCGCGAATGACGAATAAATATTTCGAATAATTACTCGCCAATATTTATTCGCAAATAACTTCTTCATTCGCATAATTATTCGTAATGCTTTTCGGAAATAATATCTTGAACGAATATTGTAGGAATGCTTTTTAATGGAATATATCTCAAAAACGTAATATTTTTCTACAGACAGAACAGTGAAAATTGTAAGAAAGAGGTGACCGCTTCATCAAGGGTACCAATTAATATCGCCGTGCAAGGTGAAACGGATATTAATTGTATTTATTTCACCTGTTTTATTTTTTCAAATTCGGCTTTACCACGGGTGACAAAAAAAAACGGGTCAAGTGCGAGTCAGACTCGCGCACCGAGGTTTCCGGACCACCTCGTGTACAGTTTATAGTGGACTGTTTCTATTGTAATAAAAACTGTCCACTATAAACTGACACTCACTAAGTATGTATTCACATACTTAGTGCGTGTCAGTTTATACTGGACATTCAATTTTCAGTGATGTGACTAAAAATTTACGGTTTTCGCAAATTTTCCTTTATCTGTGCTATAAAGCGTTACTTCGCACCAAATTTCAAGTTTCTGAGTTCACGGGAAGTACCCTAGTAGGTTTTGACTCCTCTGCGGGTTTCGAAAACTTGCGGAAATTTGCGACATAAACTGCTGTATCTTTTGATTGCGTTGTCTTAGAAGTTTGATTTTTCCACAGCACCAAGAGACAGTAAATTTGAGTATTTGATATAAATTTCAGCTTAATTCATTAATTTGTTGCAGTATGGGTCTTACAAGATGATACATATAAATACAGTTCCAGCATAACCCTGTTAGTGCACAGCAACATTAATATAAAACATATTAATTCTAAAATAATGCATGCAACGCACTATGACGACGACCGCTTTATTAGCTTAGTTGGTACGAAGCAAGAGGTCATGGGTTCGAATCCCGGTAAGGGCATTAATTTGTGTGATGAGCACGAATATTTGTTCCTGAGTTATGGATGTTTTCTATGTATTCAAGTATTTATTTCTCTATATAAGTATCTATATCGTCGTCTAGTACCCATAGTACAAGCTTTGCTTAGTATGGGACTAGGTTGATTTTGTGTAAGATTGTCCGCAAATATTTTATATATTTAAAAATATTTATGCAAACTTTAAATGATTGATACCTCCACGCGTTCCTGAGAAAAAGGGTTTTGATAGACGGACGGACGGACAGCAAATCCAGCTTGATACCTCCACGCGTTCCTGAGAAAAAGGGTATTGACAGAATTGACAAAAAACAACCGGCCAAGTGCGGTTTGTTGTATGGGAGCCCCCCTGTAGCCTAGTTGGATCGAGGGCTGCAGGCTGCACTGAAAGTATCGGAAATCTAATACTTACGAACTAATTTTGACACATATTATACCTTTTTATAATCTCTTAAGTTTCATCATAATAACACACTGGCCACATAGAAAAAAAGAACAATGGTTGGGTTCAATTCTTTTTTCGAGTTGTTGAGTCACCGCTGAAGATGGAATTGTCCCTTGAAAATTTAAGAGCTATGATTTATTACGACTTTAAAAGTGGATTAACACAAAAACAATGTGAAGACCGGATAGTTGCTGCTTTTAGTAATGAAGCCTTTAAAGACGACAATATACAGGTGGTATTCAGAATTTCAACGTGGCCGAGTATCCCTCACGGACGACGCGCGTGAAGGTCGACCAAAATCGGTAGTTAAGCAAGAAAACGTCAAAGCCGATTGGTATACAAGTATTTGTTTGCCGAGTGTATTTGCTGAACTAAGGAAAAAAAGCCCTAGTCGCCGCATCATCCTTCATCACGACAATGCCAGCCCTCACACCGCTCTTAAAACAAATGAGTACCTGGAAGGTGAAAAAGTCGAACTACTGGACCATCTTCCATACAGCCCCAACAACTTTTTCACATTCCCTAACATCGAGGATAAGTTGCGTGGTCAGTGGTTTCAGACACCGGCAGAAGCAGTGGAGGCTTTTAAAATGGCCATTTCGTCGACCCTTTTTCAGCGTTCAATAAGTGTTTCAACGACTGGTTTGAACGCATGGAAAAGTGCACAAAATATATACTGCATATTTTATTCTATTCCCGAAACTTTCAGTTTGACCCTAGTAGTGACCCTGCCTTACGTAGGTTCGAATCCCCGTAAGGGCATTTATTTGTGTGATGAGCACAAATATTTGTTCCTGAGTCATGGATGTTTTCTATGTATTTATTTATTATCTATATAAGTATGTTTATCGTTGTCTAGTACCCATAGTACAAGCTTTGCTTAGTTTGGGACTAGATCGATTTGTGTAAGATTGTAAAAGAAAAAGAAATCTGTTTTTTAGTATTTGTTGTTATAGCGGCAACAGAAATACATCACCTGTGAAAATTTCAACTGTCTAACTATCACGGTTCGTGAGATACAGCCTGGTGACAGACGGACAGACAAACGTCTGTTTGTTGGACAGCGGAATCTTAGTAATAGGGTCCCGTTTTACTCTTTGAGTACGGAACCCTAAAAACGATGACGTTATATATGGACAAGCCCACACACATGACATAATGAAACAAACCTGTTAAATGCCCCGTGAAGCGACTCATTTAACTCACGAAAATATTGTTAATTAGTAGAAAAGGGTAATAATATTTGAAAAAAGGTTCGTGTACGAGTTGTAACGAACAACCGCATCCTTAAATATTATTCGTGGATTGTTCGAGGATTTATTCGAATGAAATGAGAATCAATCATTCGTCATTCGAAAGTGTAGTCAAATAAATTATTCGCGAATAAATTAGTGACGAATAAATGTTTATTCGAATAATTATTCGAATAAAGAATCATTCGAATAATGCCCCTTTCTGCACCCACATAAGTAACATATTTTATTTAAATAATTCTGTACAGAAGACTGAGCGCTTATAATCATGCTTAGGTAATCGAGATTCCACGACAATTATGTCTCTAGCATGCAACAATTTAGTTATTATCGATCTAATGAACACAATATTTCAATAAATCTCCATCCTAGCCGAACCGTGGTGCACGCCACGTTCGTGTTTATAAATGTTTGACAATAATTGACCTACCCATAATAAATGAATGCCGAAACGCATTGAGAGCGGTAGCAAAGCCGCGCGGCGCAGCGTGGAGGTAGCACCGGCTGTAATGTTCGATCTAATATGAAAGGGTCCGCACAGAATACCGGCCGGGAAAAAAGCGTTCGGATCCTTTCATATTAGCTTGAACATTACAAGTACCGCCTCCGTGCCGACCCGCGCTGCTTCGCCACCGCTGTCAGTGCGTTTCGGCCTTGAATGCCTGCGACTCGCTACAGCACGGTCAGTAGTTGAGGCACAAAGCAATGACGGCCTTATTCTGCAAGAGTTAACGTTCATATTAAAAATTAAGTAAGAAAAAATATGAATTATTTATAATCGTTGATATTTTTTGTTTAATTTGTTTCTTATAGTACTAATAATATGTTGACAGCATAAATCAAACACTTTACAAGTAGTTATGTATTTTGGTTTTCCAAAAACTACCAATATTTGTGATTTTACAAATCCGCAATGAGAATCTGTTTAATTTTTAATAATTTATCAACACACATAATATACTATGCAGAATACATTTTTAAATTGCAGTTATCTTTAATTTCTGGTAAGATAAGCCAGAAAATGTGTAACTTACTGAAATTTCTTTATTAATGATAGTCCCGGTTGATTAATTAGTTTAATTTTGATTTCTTTAACTGGAATGCAAGCGTCATATCATAATAGAGGCACTTTTACAAAGTTACATATTATGCTGCACTTATGAATTCAAAATTTGTTAAAAATTTATATTTTTGGTTTTTTTTCAATGACGCGGAACCCTAAAATGTTTAATTCTTTTTATTTTAACGATAACTAACAATACTTTACATCATAGAAAAAGAAAATTACAGTTATCGAATTATGTCCGGGTTTACCTAATTTGATTGGTCTACTATATTAAACGGGCGTATACTATGACGTCACAACTCATATTCTGGGCGCGTTTACTATGGAGTAAGTCATTAAATTTAAATTATCGCCACAAAATTTCTTATACACAATAAAGATTTCTAATTCAATATTCTGTCTAACTGTTATGTCATTTTAACGTGAGATAAAACTAATACAATCGTTTGATTTACGTATATAATTTATTCAACATTGTAGTCCCATGCAAGTTCCCTATTGTGTAAATTATTTGTAAGTCTTATATTGGTTCATTGCGGTGTCTTAAGCGTTTTTATAAATGGGTCCTTGTCAGATGTAGGTTCGCGTCTCTCCTGTAGACATTGCCAAAGTTAAAGCCAAATTTTGGTTGAACTCTGAATCCGCATAAACGGCCTCGACTCTTCTATAATTATATGCGATAAAAACATATTATATATAAACATAAGTCCTCCTATTGACCACAGAAACGACGACTTTTAACCGGCTTCAAAAAAACAAGAAGGTTCTCAGTTTGACCCGTATGTTTGTATGTATGTTTGTCCGCGATTAACCCGCGTTTGGCTTAACCGATTTTGATGCGGTTTTAAGAAAAGTATTTGTTACATTCTGGATAAGGTTTTGGTATATAACATATTTTGTGCTTTTGAGTGTGTGTGTGTGAGTGTGTTTTGAAGGCGATTACCTTTTTTTTAAGTTATTGTTTTGATTTTTTGACTGACAATGACCCAAACGGTGGTGCATCCCTAATTTATAATCGGACACAATTTACTAACTACATATATAATCTATAATACCAATAATATCATCTGAATACCAATGGACCCATTATCCTTGTGTATGTGTGTCTGTGCGCACGATCGTTAGTCCTTTTCCGCGCGGCCTTCAGGAGACAATATCCGATAATAACAATAAAACCGTCGCATTACCTGCGTGCGCGCCGATTGATCGCGCACGGGTCAGTGCCGACTCTACCGAGATTGGTTCAGATTACTTAATGTTGGCAACTTTTTATAAAACTGTCTTTGGAGTTGGAATATTCTGCCTTGTGAGCGAGTGGCTTTATGAATGGACTACTTTAGTGCAATGGGGAACTTGCATGGGCCTTCAATTTCGAATAAATTGCACTCAATTGATGGGGATATACGTAGACAGAAGAAATAAAAACGATTGTAGTACTCACGTTAAAACGACGAAAAAAATATATTATTTTTTCGATAAAATAACATACAACACAGAATATTGAATAAGAAATTATATGACATCCTTATGACAACCTTTACCAGGTTATACCCTTAGACTCCAAGAATAGGGAACATGCATCTTTTTATTTTACTACGAAAATCAAAAGTATAATCCAGAGATTTATATGCATTTGAAATCTGCATGCGCCGGCACCCACCAAATATGCTCTATATTAAATGGGCTTATTCTATGACGTTTTTATCTCCACAACATTTGCGTTTACGTTTATTAAACGCAAATGTTGTGGAGATAATTGCAAATTAATGAGTTACTCTATAGTAGACGCGCCGAGAATATATTTTGTGACGTCATAGCATAAGCCAGTTTAATATAGAGCGTTTTGGGGGGTCCAGATTTCAAATGCATAAAACATCAGAGAAATAAATCATAAGAAAGTTTTAGTGCTGCAGTTGTTTTAATGCTGGATTATACTTTTGATTTTCGTAATAAAATAAAAATAGGCAAGTTCCCTATTCAACGAACTGAAATAATCTCGAGTAGGTACCTATAATCAACCGGACAGCGAGACATCCGGACTAATTTCTTCGCTCCTTCGATTTGCTCGCTTGTTGAACTAGCTAACTATTATCAAAGGGCCAGAGAAAATATTTATTTATTAAATATTCATCTTAAGTAAAGTAAAATTATTTTTAATAATTATATTTCTTCCATGAATAATATTTTTTCTAATTTATTAAAAGGCAAGCGATGAATAAGTATACAAAATGGGGCAGAGTTGCGCACGACCCTCCCGCGTCGGCAAAAATATGCGAAGGACGACGGAAACGATTCTATAATTACGCCGATTTGAGTGACGGCTGTGATAAAAATTAATAATGACTTCTGTAATGATTCATTATTAAAAGTATTATGGCTGGTTATAATGCCTCATTTACATTCAAATAGACGTTGACAGTTCAGCTTCCGATTAGGTTAATTGCAATGGGGAACGGTCAAATTTCAAACAAATTCCTGCTTTTTAGGCACTTTTGGTAAAGTCACACCTGCATTCATAACTGGCCCCTATTTCACCAAATCGACCGTTGTCGCCTGGCAATAACAATTCGACTTGTATGGCTTCGTCGACAGGTTAAGGTGGTTGCCGGACAGCTTATTGACCCAGCAATGTACGTGGAATTGTCATTGTCAAGATGGTGATATAGGGCCCCGATGCTACAGAGCACACAAACATATTGACATATCGCAACAACTAGAGATATAAAATTGTATTGTCAAAATGAGATTAAGTGCCGTACCTCACTGGGACTCCATGGCCACGTCGCCGGCTACCGGTATCCAAACAAATCATATGTATAGAAATGTATGGAGGTTAACACACTTGGCGACGCTTGGCTATTTGTATGGGATACGTCACCAGAGACGTCGCCGGTGAGGCAGCGGCGCTACCACGAACTTCGAATCTCGAACTTCGTACATCTCCGTCTCTGTCGCTCGAGTACCATAAACCATAAGTGCGATAGAGACGGAGATATACGAAGTTCGAGATTCGAAGTTCGTGGAAAGCTCAGGGCTCTAAGTCGTAATGGAACCAAAAAAATAGCGACCTTGGTCCGCACCGACCGTGTAGACAGTTGTTTGGAGCAAAATTTCATACTACAGCGGTCGGTGCCGACCAGGGTCGCTCGGTCGGAGGGGCGTGTTGGCGACCGTTTAGCAGACACTTTATTTAATCGTATGGCATATTTATTTGGCCTTTGAGTTTGTCACTTTTTAGTACCACCCAGAGGACACGTGTAGGGTTGTAGTAGGTAGCTCCTGCGGACGCAAGTGACAGTTGTCCCCCCTTTGTCAAGTGAGTGGGCAACTCGTCTGTTAGAGGTTCTTAAGCCGCCCGAAGGCCTCTAACTCGGCTTAACGACTACTGACATAGACAGCAGCCGGGATCAACTGCTTAGCGTGCCTTCCAAAGCACGGAAGCGCTCATTTATAGTAACCACTCAAACAAGCGGTCACCCATCCAAAGACTGACCGCTGCCATCTTTGCTTAACCTGCGTTATCGTTTCCGACTCGCAGGCGCCGCTGGGCTATGAACGCTTCTTCGTTAGCAGACAGTTAAGCGTTATGTTACGTATATATGCATATGACTGTACCGAACGTTACATTTCCAAATCTAAATCGAAATACCAACATAATAGCATCTAATAAGAGTAACTACTAATTTAAAATCTAGATCCGGTTTTACATAACAACCGCATTTTAACAAAAGCTCGACCTTATTGTAACCAAAGACCGACTTATCCACAATCGCACTCTGAGCTTTACAAAAGTTTTGTAACACTAACTTTGACTTAATTACGTGACCTTTTGGAGTCAACAGTCAATTAGTTGACTAAGTATTAAACAAAAGTTTTTAATAACAATTTTTATCTATGGTTGTAACAATGACCAGTTTATATTGGGACATTCTTTAATTAAAGTCAAGGTGGGCGATGTAATTTTACATTTCGACGGTTATTCAATATAAAACTAATTTTATATGACAATGGGGTATTGTTGTTAAGTAAAAAAATAGAAAATGCATTACTTACGTTAGTTGAATATTATTTTGTTTATTTTTTACAAAAATCTTGAATAAATGACATTGAATTGAATTAGACAATTAATAGCATATATTATACAGCGTATATTTTTAATATTACCTCAAATTGTAACTAGAGGTTGACACCTACCTCTAGTTACAATTTAGGGCTAAGTATGAACAGATATTACCAACTTTTTTTTTCCTTATAAAATAATTCAGGACGCAATGTATCACTACATTGTCTTACTGATGTGACATCACAACTGTCACAAGTAACCCGCTTCTTCCATCTGTCAAATGAGTGTAAGCATTACATTGCTGCTCGATAAATTTTCAAAAATTAATTACGCTTCGGTAGTTAAGATTAACTTACAATTTTCTTACAATATCGGTTCATAGTACTAAAAAGCTATGTATGGGTACAATTTGAGGTAGTATTAAACATACAGGCTGTATACGTTATCGTACATCGCTGTATCGTATTTAAGAACGATAATTACTAATGATGATTAAATTAAGATAATTATCATTTGAATCATGCTTAAAACAGAAGACCTACAGTGCGTTTACCGGCAAGTGGGCTTTTTTTAAATAGGGTAAATTAACGTACTTCTTTAACTTTAACCATGACCTTAATTTAATGAATTAACTAAATAAATAAAATAATAAAAATCATTTATTTCAGACTCATAGAATCCATAAGTTTGTTAGTACATAAAATAATTTTAAAGCTAAATGTTAGTAGGCAAAACAGAAAAGAAAAGAAAAGTATAATTTGTACGCTGAGAGGCACTGTGTCGTTTAGGGCAAAACTCAGAGTTATTTTACCCTCCCCGTCACAATGCCAACCCAGTGCCCTAACATAGGGCAATCCCAACGTCCTTCCAATATCCTCTACTAAACTAAAATTCCAACTTCATAAATATTCTAACAAAATTTAAATTGTCAGCAATGTACAGTAAAGTAAATTGACAAGTAAGTGTAAATGACAGCTCTTCATACTTTGTTTAGTACGACGTCATACACCTATTTAGTACATTGAAGGTTCGGATTTTGGAAATTTAATTATGCAGTTAATTTACCTAATTCTGATTTGCTAATACATGTAAACAATTGCTAATGAAACATATAAATATCAATTTAAAAAAAATGCCCGCGTGCCGGTAACACACTGTTTACACGATTTGGAGTTCGTTACACTAAACTTACTAGTTGATCGAATTCAAATTCCGAATTAGAAGTGGCAATTGTTTTTCAATGAGGAATGAGTCACTTTGAATTAAAAAGAAATAATCCTAACGAATACTGACGTGACATGTTGACAACTTCTCGGAGATGTCAATAGTGATGTGACATGTACATTATCGATATGTCGATCGATAACAGTTTATGTTTAGACATAGTTTTAAAGAAAGCAATTACGAAATGTTGCTAGTTATTTTAAAGAATGACTTGTTTCGATCAGATTAAATTTAAAACGTTTTAGTGTCAATCAATAATATTTTTTATTTTCTGTTTTAGTTTATTGTCTGTGCCTAAACTTCGTTTTTTCTGATCAAAAACAAGTCCCGAACTAAATCCGACCGCACCAGTAACCACGAACGTCTCAAATGTCAATTTGGTTCAGGTTAATATTGGATTAAGTTTTTTCCTCAAATGCGACGTTGGGTATCGTTAGTTTCAAATTAACCTTAGATGTCGAAATCAAGGATGAAGGTATCTTTAAGACTAAAGATTTTCAATATTATGTTTTTTTTTCAAATTCGCTTAAAGGAAAAAAGTTAAGTGTAACGACACGACATGAATGATATTTGATTTGTAAATATAAATCGAATAATTGTATGAATTAGTAATAGAACAGGAAAACGATTATAGTTGGCATAGTAGGACATACGTTGACTTATAATATTTAAGCAAAATCAACAAACTTTAATTGACTTTAGAAATCAATAGACACGTTTCTAAGTTTGACAATAGCGATAAAAAAACATCGATCTTTTTTAAATTACAATCGACTGATAACAATCCCTACGGAACCCCAAAAGGCATCCACATGGACTAATTGTATATTGTAATTCCTTCCATTTGCCTACACATGAATCAGAATTTTTTGCCCTGCCCTGTATTAGATCATTCACCGAAATGTCAAAACCGGATAATAATTGATAATAACATATTTACGCCCTTCTCAGAGATCAGTGGAAACCAGAAACCGCAAAACTTTTTATGCATGCGTTAACACTAAGCTATTTGAACTATAGCTATCTAGATTTTTTAAGATAATGATTACAGATACCTCTTTTTTAGGGTTCCGTACTCAAAGTGTAAAACGGGACCCTATTACTAAGATGTCTGTCTGTCTGTCCGTCTGTCACCAGACTGTATCTCATGAACCGTGATAGTGATACAGTTGAAATTTTCACAGATGATGTATTTCTGCTGCCGCTATAACAACAAATACTAAAAAACAGAAAAAAACAAATATTTCAAATTTTTATTTGTTTTTTTTATACAACAAACGTGATTTTTTGACGTTTTTATAGATAATGGTACTTACGGAAACCTTCGTGCGCGAGTCCGACTCGCACTTGGCCGGTTTTTATGTATAGGTACCTATCTTTTTAAATATAATGAGTTGCTCCTTATTTGTCTTAAATTCTGATTGCTAGACTGATTTTTAACCAATAAGGTTAGGAAATAAACGCACATTTTGTGCCCTATCTTATTAAAGTATGAATACTTTAAAAAAGGATAAATAAGGCTGTTGTATAGTTGTGATTATTTAATATGGGATCTTATACCTTAAACAGTAGAGTTGCTTTTTCCATTTTATTTAATCGTATGGCATACATTATTTGGCCTTTGAGTTTGTCACTCTTTAGTACCACCCAGGGGACACGTGCAGGGTAGTGGTGACGCAAGTGACAGTTGTCCCCCCTTTGTCATGTGAGTGGGCAACTCGACTGTTATAGGTTCTTAAACCACCCGAAGGCCTCTAACTCGGCTTAACGACTACTGTCATAGACAGCTGCCGGGATCAACTGCTTAGCGTGCCTTTCAAAGCACGGAAGCGCTCATTTATAGTAACCACTCAAACAGGCGGTCACCCATCCAAAGACTGACCTTTTTCAATGGACTACTTTGATACAATTCGGCTAACTCAAATAATCTCAAGTAGGTATACTTTGGTATACGGAAGGCGAATGGGGAAACCACATTACTAAACCTCAAATAAAATAACCTGGCGTCTACACCACTGACACTAGCCAAATTATTAAATTATGATGATGAAGAATACTAAAGAAATACCACGGAACACTAGTTAATATCGGGCACGAACTTATAAACTAGTTTTTAGATGTACTTTTCCACGTGGATAAGTTCCTCGTCAATGATACAACATTAGACGTATACCTAGTTTATTAAAACAGTTCGGACAGGCACTTTAATAGTAGAGCTTTTGAAGAGGTAATAACATAAAATTATCACTTGCAAGATATTTTGCATATTAATCTCACGAATTTGCTTAAAGGAAAACTAATATCACGCAAAACTAACTCGTAACTGTATCTAATATCTTGTTTATACAAAATCACAGCTATGTCTAATGACCCAAAGTCGGCTTCTATGTTATTACGCGAAATTACTTTTATAATGAAATGGCCGAACCAAAAAAACCGGCCAAACGCAAGATTCGCGTAAACGGATCCCGCGCAAAAAACATGCTCAAATTCCTAGACGAATTGACGTAATGCAATGTAATTTAAGAATAATGATCCTAAAAAAGCGAGGTATCACGCATCGATCAAGTTGCCCGGTAAAATTAATTATATTCAAAGTATTAGATCTATTTTCGAGAAAACGAGATTGAGCGTAACAAAAAACGCTCGCCACGAGTGCTCATGTCGAAATTGGTAACGTGGAAGGTACAATTACTTATTAAAATTAATACGACTCGGCCTTCGTCCGCCTTCGGGTTAACTATCAATCTAACGTTGCCAAGAACTGTTTACCTTGTTGCTTTGAATTAAAACTACACGCTCCGATGTTATTGGACAAACGGACTACACGTGTCACAATACTCTTTTGTTTTGCATTAATAAACTTTTGTAGAGCATACAGACACAGAAATATGTGAACCTCGTATTTAAGATTTTGGGGATTAGGGGCACACACTCTTGTACCTACCCTATATTTTTAAACGAAACTTACAATTTGTGAATTGTACTTGAGAAATCGAAATAATTCAATAATTATTAATAAATTTAATAACTCAACATCAATTCATAATCTTGTGAAACCCATAAATGCAATAAATGAATATGAATATGAACATTTTGATTGTTTCAGATGTTACAATTGGTGGCTGATCTTGAAGACTGATTAGTTATACTTTATTAAGCCAGCTAGTCAGAAAATGAGTGATCCATGAAGCTGAATTCCAGGTAAACACCAAACATCTTGCTTGAGTCAACCTTTTTGTGATTCCCATGAACAATACAGCTAGCATCGCCAACCCTAATATAGAAAATCGGCAGCCGTATAAAAACATCCCCGAGAAAATTAAAGTTTAAATTCAAAACATTCCACAGCATTCAGCTAATCTGACTGTCAACAAAGCCCTATTGTTCACTGGACACATTGTTTCATTTACATCGAACCGAAATGAATCACTGTTATGATTGCCGATAAAATGTATTCAATTTAATTCGATTGTTTATGACAAACCGAGTTGTTCGTAGGTCGGTCTCGATTGGCGGCGTTAGAGTTTACACTCTGCGATGACTGCGATGGCGGCACATCAGGAATCTTTGCACGAGAGGTTGCAGCCAGTCGAGGAGCCCCTGTATCTGCACCATGGCGCGCCATGGCCCGAGACCGCCGACCCGCAGGACGAACACAGCATCGACACCTCCCCCTACTACAACATGCCAAAAAGAAACAAGAGGAAGAACTTCAAACCCCGCTGCGCTCCCAACGCCACCACATACTCCGATGACTCCAACGGAGCCAACGGGGACCAGAGCCCCGTCAACGGCAACGAGAGAATCACACCAGAACAAACAGAAGACGACTACCCCAAAATCGGAGTCGCCAATTTCAACTTCCTCAAAGGAGTGGCTGTCGACCTAAGTAGGAGGCTAAGCACAGACTCTAACGAGAACATAGATTCAAATTACCAAAATAGGTTACCGGACGACAAAAAGATTGAGTCGTTCCAACGCTCGTACATAGATAGCTTACAAATCGAAGACGGTCAAAGGGACCGGACTGTCTTAAATTTTAGTAATTTACAAAATAAATCTTTCTGTGCCAAAAATCCTTTTGCAATATCTCAGTTAATTAAGACTAACTCGCCTCCCAGGAGAAGGGAGTCGGAATCGGACGATGACAATAAGGGTCAAGATATTAATGCAAACGATAGGTTAGGAGAGAACCAAGGACCTATGGAGGTTAGCGAGACCCAGCAGAATGGAGATGGGTCTAACGCTACCAACAAGATGTTGAGGGACTATGCAATGAACACAATGAAGGAGCTGCTGGGAATTTACGGACTATCTTCCAATGAAGTAGCTGATGCTATCAGTGGACAGATCAGAGCTTTAGAAGCACTCCAAGGTAATCCACCCAAACCAGTTAACCTTGCAAATACTTTACATGCGAACAAAGTATTAACCGACCACTTTTCGTCAGGTAAACCATTCAACCAACTGCCTCTGAGTCTAAAGCGAAGACATGATTCTGGAGAAGGCGACAAGATCCGCAGAAGATCTTCGTCAGCGACGGAAGACGAAGGCTCCACAAATATTACCCCACCGAAGACACCTGACAATGACATGGATGCTCAAAGGTACCTTTATATTCCTTTACTGGCTGATATTAGCCGTCTAGAATTTCGTCTCATGCGCTAATCAACTAACAGTTCCATGCAATGTAATTTTTGTTAACAGTTTTTTTTGCTTTAAACGAAAATGTTGACTCGCTTTTGTTTCTGGTTTCATCAACAACAATTTTTTCACAGGCAAAGGGCTTTACAAATAATAAACCAGCAGTCGATGCGGCTGTTTGGAAGGACCCACGAAGAAGAAGGGAGCGGTTCTGATGATGGAGAGCAAACCCTGGACCTGAGTGTTTCGAGGGACACTGATGGACAGGTAAACATTTTAAATCAATTTGAACTGCGGGATAATAATATTGAAGACAAAGACATTATTAATGTTAGTGGCATACTCTAACCTCCGTATTCATGAAACTTAAAATGCCTCTGCTAAATAAAATGTGCTTTGTCCCTTTCTCTCGAACATAAATGTTAAAGTGACAGATAAAGACATACGAATTTTAATGGCATTTTAGTTAAAATAGGCTTGTACTCGTACGAGTAGAACGTTTATGAATACGGCCGTAAGAATCGAATAAAATCTTGACACGAAATAAAAAAATACTTTAGTCGTCTTTAAGTAAGATCGCGTCTTCTTTTGATCAGATCAATACAGTAAAACTTAGTTTCCTCTAGGTTGAAAGGGTCAGCAGACACTTTTACAAAAGAATTGCCTAAGAGGCTAAGACTTGCGTTTATTCAGCCAAGTGAAGTCTGTACCCTGAAACAGTGACTAAGAATGCAGCAGGAAAACTAAGACTAGGAAGAGTAGGTATAGGTATCTACTAAATCAAGCCCCGAAGTACAGTCGACTACAAAAAAATATTTTTATTGCGTTGTGAAAAATGTATGTACGGCTTTTTGTAGTCGACTGCACTCTAATTGATTATAAACTTGACTAATTAAATGTGTTTGTTTGTTTGTATAGGAACAATCCACGACATCTAGCGCCGGCAACAGCGTGTCGGAGTTCGAGCAACAGAGCTTGCTCATGCGCAAGAATCTCGAGGATTTAGCTAATTTGCAAATGCAGGTCAGTAACTCTACTGTAATTGAAGAGTTAAATGAAAATATATAAAAAAAATACGTATTTCAGTTTTCGTGTGTTTAACTTTTGAGTATTTGGGGTTGCCCAGTACTCATAACTTTTTTTAAACGTTAAAATTCAAAATAAACATTTAGATTAAAACCGTATGAGCTGTTAAGCAGATTTATGTTATACTAACGTCAATGTCGTTACAGGGATTCTTTCCAAAACCGATGACCGATGCCGATGACTCGCAAGAAAGAAAATTGCAAGCAAGTGGTAAGTACTATAACAACGAAATTTAAATGTAATAAAATATAAATCATTGATATAAAATTGATCGTCAAGCATTGATATCAGCAGAAATATTTAGCGTTATGCCACACCAAATAAGATTAATAAATATTGATACGCATATTTTCAAAATTAAACATTATATTAAGCTTGGACGAAAAGATGCCGTATCTTTTCGTCCAATATTAATTCCGTCGAGTCTTAGACCAGTGTGTGCTGCCAGTGATGCCATGACGTAGGGCACGGAAACGTGGTCGCTTACAATGGGCCTCATAAGAAGGCTCAAAGTCACCCAAAGGCAATGGATAGGGCTTTTGCTAGGAGTTTCTCTGTGTGATCGCAACAGAAATGAAGCTATCCGCAGCAGAACTAAGGTAACCGATACCATAGCCCTCCGAATCGCTAAACTTAAGTGGTAGTAGGCGGGGCACATTGCACGTAGAACCGATGGCCGTTGGGGCTAGGGTTGCCATATGGAAGAATTCAATGTCCTGATAAAAAACCTGACATCACCCTAAAAATCCTGACATTTCTTGTAACAGAGATTTGGCGTAGCTTGAACGACGCCCCGGCGGCGCGCTGCGCCTAATTTATACTATCTATAACTATGTTGATTATGATTAATAAATACCTGTTGTATTGTGCAATTTGGTTAATAATTGAAACCAAATAAAAAAATTAGGTTCGAAAGAAATATTATAGTTTTTGTTGATTGCTTACTACTTTCATGTATTCTTTCATTCATTAAAACTTTGTAAACTTTGTAATAAATATATCCCGTAAACTTTTTTTTATGAGGTCATTCCTAAAAATCCTGACACTTGCCAAGTCCGGCCGCAATCCAGACAAAGGGTCAAAAATCCTGACATGTCCGGACAAATCCTGACGTATGGCAACCCTTGTTGGGGCGGAAAGGTTCTTAAGTGGCGACCACGTACCGGAAGGTGGACTGATGACCGCAGGGGTTTGGTTTGAAAGGTCGCGGGAGTCCGCTGGATGCGGATGGCGCAGGACTAGTCATTGTGGCACTCTTTGGAGGAGGCCAATGTCCAGCAGTGGATGTCTTACGACTGATATGATGATGATGATGAATCATTATGTCGTAAATAAGGAGTAGTTTAATTTGTAATGTTTATTCGTAACTAAGGTTCAATCAATAAAATTCGCGATAATTTGTTAATTTTAAATGATTTTACCAGAGATAAGTTTCGACAACCACAACTTTATTATGAAACATTTTCACAAGTTTATAATTTTAAATACTTAATATATGTCTGCAAAGACATTTATTTAGACTCCAAGATAGGGGTAGAAAAATAAACGTGAATTTGATCAATTTTGTATGTTAAAAGTTTCAACTTCTAGGTTTTAGTTTCACGAGTGATAAAATATGTTAACTTTAGAAAATGCGTTTTTCCGTTTATGTCGTAATGTGTCCGTCAGTTTGTCATAACCAATCGCTAAGTCGGAGAGTTAGCGAATTAGCACGCGTCTCAGTTTCTTCTCATTAGAGTCTTTTAACAGGGAAATTGTGTTTATGTGTCATTGAAACTGTTAGAACTTCGCAAATTTGAACATGATTCTGTGGAAACAACACGAGTTTTCCCGAAAATACAAACCTTTTATGTATTTCGCCGCATTTCGCCGCATGCTTGCATGCATGCTTTTTTCATAGATTTTAATAGCGACACGCATATGCAAACCCTACTCTGGGTGGTGGTGTTGTACCTTCGTATCGGCGGCGCGGCGACACGAGCATGCTCGATGAAAAATTCTAACCGATTAAAGGGTTAAGGCGCATTTTTATTGGTCGATATAAAAAAAAAAATCTTTATTTCGGACAGAAATTCATAGCTTGTTAGTAAAGCTCAAATGGATGTCGTCCTACCTAAATGACAGAAAACAATGTGTCAAAATCTCAAAAATTAACGAAAACAGCGAAGTGACTAGCTCTATACATCGGGATTCAGATATAATAAGTTCGGTGTACCACAGGGTAGCGTTCTAGGCCCGATATTATTCCTACTATATATCAATGATATTACTGACATTACGCATCACAAATGTATTTTATTTGCCGACGACATTTCTATTATTGTGACATCTAGTAAAAATAAGAACACAAGGCTATTTTTTTTGTAATTAGTTTTTAATTTTTTTTTTTTATTTCTTGTTTAGTATTAGTTGTTTGTATTGTAAGAACATTAAATGTGAAGCATAAAAAAAAATAAAAAAAAAATAAAAGAACACAAGTAAAGACCATGAAAAAGAGATAAATGATACAATTAGCATAGTGAAAGATTGGCTATTCTCAAATAATTTAATCTTAAATCTTGACAAATCGAAGTATGTACAATTTAATAAGGCAGTTCATGTCAAGACAAATATCGATCTTAATATTCCCACTATAGACAAGATCCCGCAGATAAAATTTCTAGGAATAATTGTGGATGAGAACCTTGACTGGAAGCCGCATGTAGATTATGTTACAAATAAAATAAATAAATATGTTTTTGCTCTTAAACAAATAAGGAGGGTTACATATATAAAAACCGCGCTCTCCTGCTATCATGCATATGTGGAATCTGTCATACGCTATGGCTTGATAATATGGGGAAACAGCACTGACATAAATCGCGTGTTCGTTGCACAAAAAAAATGCATCAGAGCAATGCATGGTATGCGACCAGATGAATCGTGCAGACCAATTTTTAAAGAGCGTAATATATTACCACTTCCTGCCTTGTATATTTATGAGATATGCATGTTTGTTCATAAAAATAAAAGTATTTTTAAAAAAGCATGTGATAGTCATCCACGAACATGTCGAAATCCAGATAGACTTCTACCTGAGGAGCACCCTACTTTGTCAAAGTACAGGAAAAGTTGTATAATATTTTCGATTAAGATCTATAATAAAATACCAAACGAGATTAAGAAATTAAATATTAGATTATTTAAACAAAAATTGCACCAATGGCTAAATAATAATATTTTTTATTCTTTAAATGATTTTTTTCTTCTTTGACATGAAATAATGATTTTATAGTTCTGTAAATATTTTAATGTGTAATCTTGTATATTTTGCATACCAGTCATGGTTAAGCATGGAAACCTACCTGTAATTTTGTTTGTAACACCTGTTTGGTAATGTTTAACGCAAATAAATATTCTTATTCTTATTCTTATTCTTAAAGGCTTATTAACTAGGTTAGTAAAGTTCAAATTGGGCCACACTTTTTATTTGCCCTACCCAAAACTTAATTATAGGGCCATACCTTTCTGCAACCGCATTGAGTATGCTGTTGGAGCTATACCTGACTCGACCTAGCAGTGAAGCGATCTTTTTGCGGATTATAGCTTGGAATCCGTCTGTTCGGGCATCCGCAAACATACCCGACGCACTACACCACCTAGGCAACCCTATCAGCATCCTGAATGCGTTGATATGCTCCAGACAGACGGGATATAGTCAGTCTTAAAAAGTATAAGATACTAGACTAATATTGTAAAGATGAAATGTCTGTGAGACTAGCTTTGTAAGTTTACAAGTTTGTATGTAATGGGTAAATTCCGGAACCCCTTTACCGATTTAAAAAAATCTTTCACCTGCGTGTAGATCGTAGTTTCTGGATCGTTATAGGCTATATTTTATCCCACGGGTTTGCCTGTGTTCTTTGCAATACACGGGCGAAGCCGGGCGGGCAGCTAGTTAGGTATAAAAAGAGGTAATTATGATGAATCAGGCGCAGGACCGGTCACTTTGGCACTCTTTGGGGGAGGCCCATGTCCAGCAGTGGACGTCTGTCGGCTGATATGATGATGATGATGATGATAATTATGAATCATGAGTCTTGAGATCATTCACTTTATCATATTTACCTAAAACCGAAAAGTCGCCTTAACCCGAATAAATGTAAATGTAAATTATTTTGTAAATGTTTTATTTATTCGATACAAACAGACCGAAGACACAAAATATAATAATAACTAGACTAAAATTCATGAAATCATTATTTAACGATTTTTATGATCATTCAACTAACTAAACCAACACTTAACTGTAGCAATAATGATATGCGTTCAAATCACACAAGATTTAAATATTACCGATCTTGTGAAGGCGATCGATCATGTTAGATGATTAGTATACATTACTGGTTTAGATTCATTATAATTTAATAATATTATTTAAGGCGACGATAATCGGAACCGAGAATTCCACACATTGACTTGGGCCTATTCTCGCCTTAAATTTAAAGCTACGCTAATATAGATACGTAATTGTCTCTTCTTCTCAGTCGTAAGAGTGGTCATAGTTACGTTTATCTACTCGGTGGGGTCTCCTTCGGTATTGTGCCTCTTAATTTTTAAGAATCATTTTGTACGCCGCAAGGTAGAACATACTTAGCTGTACTTTAATAACGAACACCTATCTTTTTTTTCTTTTTTTTATTGTTTGGCATACATAATTTGGCCTTTGAGTTTGTCACTCTGTAGTACCACCCAGGGGAGTGCAGGGTTGTGGTAGGTAGCTCTTGCGGACGCAAGTGACAGCTGTCCCCCCTTTATCAAGTGAGTGGGCAACTCGACTGTTATAGGTTCTTAGGCCACCCGAAGGCCACTAACTCATACTGACTGTCAGTAGACAGCAGCCGGGATCAACTGCTTAGCGTGCATTCAAAAGCACTATCAACCTATGGTTCACAAAGAAAGTAAGTATTCCAATTCTGATTCTGATTCTTGCCTATGGTTGCCGCTTTAGCTATGACGCGCCACTTCAGGCGGGTTGTGACATTGCGGGAGCTCAGCCACGGAAACCAGCTGGTCTCCGTGGCCTTTTTATTATGGCCAGCGTGTTGGTGGTCGGCCCCGTGATCTTTTCCTTTTTAAGAATGTGGCCGAAGAATTCCAGAATTCGTAGTTGAACAATCGGTGAATGTAACTATGAAGTGTGTATATTTTCCATATGAAAGTGTATTATTAATTCATGTGTACCAACACAACGACTATACGTGTTTGTTATTACATATTAGCTAGTTAATCCAATAGTTTTACAGAGTACCAACATTACCAATTGTACAACAAGCGGAATAGTACCTATCAGTTATGTTTAAGTCCGCCTAAACTGCTCTTTTGTCTATTTTGTCAAAAGCGCCCTAGAGTCTGGCGAACGCAATTTGAACCGACTAATTCAATTACGCGGGATGTTGGTCAAGACTTTAGTCTTAATTAGCTTAATTGAGTAGTTTCCTCATGTTAAAAATTATAACGTGATGGCAGTATATGGATATTAAACCATTTAATTAACACAATAAATAGAAAGTTACGGAATATATAATAGGAAAAATAAATAAAATTCGTTTAATTCAGACAACCACGGGTCCATACATGTTAAAATTATTATATATTAAATAATGTCAAGACCGAATTTTCATATACTTTGGACACCTCTCGAGACGGTCTTCGGATAGCCTGGATTATTATGACGGGCAAAGTTGAGGGCCACATGTCACGGGGCAGACCACCCACTAGATGTCGCACATAAATCACTATACCCTTGCACCTACGTCTGCACAAGGCCATACATAAAGTGTAGGAGCCTATGGAGAAGTATATGGTCAACAAGAATAGGACATGATGTCACGATCCTCACAGCATTGAGGATCCGACTCTTACACTACGCAGTTTTAAGCAGATTAGGTATACTAGTAGCCAAGCCGTAATGTATACGAACCAACAGAAAATCCCCGCTGTTTAAGAGCTGTATTGCAGCGTTCTCCACAAATGTGTACATTCTTTACACATTGCCGTGAAAAGTGACGGCCGACTAATTTATTCCTTGATCAACCATTTCTAATGTTTCTGCATAATTATCGATTCCACACAAATATTTGGTCTGTTCGTCGAACCCGGAGAGAAACTTATGAACTTGCTTAATTAGTCTCATTTAGCTTGTTATGCACCTTTATGTATTTTATGAGGCAAAAAACTTAACATAATTAGTTGTTTCAATTGCAAACCAGACCGACATATGAGAGGCGACTTATACGTTTTAAAGACAGTCAATCCATAGTACCTCTTTAAAAAAAATCTAGTAAAATAATACAGAGGTAAAGTTTCTAAGTTTGCAAGGGGAATCTCCGGAGACTCACCTTTATTTTAATCCCACCTCAGTATCAGTGCGTCCCGCTCACACGTTTGGATATGCACTAACGT
Source organism: Epinotia brunnichana (assembly GCA_963854355.1). Classification (NCBI taxonomy): domain Eukaryota; kingdom Metazoa; phylum Arthropoda; class Insecta; order Lepidoptera; family Tortricidae; genus Epinotia; species Epinotia brunnichana. The sequence goes on along the minus strand of OY977959.1, from coordinate 7,116,880 downwards.
AAGAAAAGAATAAACGAAGATGATTTACCTACATGACCTGGATATATCCCCTAAATCAAATCAAATAATTTATTTGCAGAAAAAGGGTAAGTAGTTTACATATCTTAGAGTAAATACATTATTGTTTCACCTTTTCCAGCTGTTTCAAACAGCATGCAAATATGTACATCTATATCATAACATTTTGGTAACTATGGTGGCCCCTGTTCCACCTATCGCTACCAAGCCTGGTAGTATAGATATATGATAGAGATATATGGATTTTTAGGGTTCCGTAGCCAAATGGCAAAAAACAGAACCCTTATAGATTCGTCATGTCCGTCCGTCTGTCTGTCTGTCCGTCCGTATGTCACAGCCATTTTTTTCCGAAACTATAAGAGCTATACTGCTGAAACTTGGTAAGTAGAGTTATTCTGTGAACCGCATTAAGATTTTCACACAAAAATCGAAAAAAAAACATTAAGTTTTAGGGGTCCCCATACTCAGAACTGAAACTCAAAATTTTTTTTTTCATCAAACCCATACGTGTGGGGTATCTATGGATAAGGTCTTCAAAAATGACATGGAGGTTTTTAACATCATTTTTTTCTAAACTGAATAGTTTGCGCGAGAGACACTTCCAAAGTGGTAAAATGTGTGTGCCCCCCCCCCTGTAACTTCTAAAATAAGAGAATGATAAAACTGAAAAAAATATATGATGTACATTACCATGCAAACTACCAACGAAAATTGGTTTGAACGAGATCTATGAAGTAGTTTTTTTTTAATACGTCATATATCGTAAAAAGCAATTTATGTAACGGAACCCTTCATGTGCGAGTCCGACTCGCACTTGGCCGCTTTTTTTACAACTATCCCCACTGGATAGGTGGAAAAAAAAACCATAATAACCCTACCAGTGGAGATAGCCAGGTGGAACAGGAGCATATACCCGTATCTACGAAGAAATTTAAAGGTGTAGGTAAGTATGTGAAATCCCCAATCATCACAGCGTGGGTACGTGCCGATTCCCTCTCACCCTTCAGACGGAGGTCTGTGCCCAGCAGTGGGACGTACTCGTACTTAAATAAGCAAATAGTGTGACTAGACCTCTACCTACGCTTAGACACTACGAATCGTGGCGTCAAGATATATTTGAGGGTGAGCGTTGAGGTGAACTTAAAACAAGTTACAGAATAGCGGCGCAGCAGTGGGATGTACTCGTACTTACATGATGATGAGTTGATTTGATGGTGTGATATACCTTAGTACCTACTATTTCAATCCGTTAAAATCGTTTCGGATTGGCCCCTGGTCGAGTAGCAGAAACCTCGGCGACTCTAATACGAGTAATGTGCTCAATCGAGCTAGTTCACCCAATTGGAGATAATGGCCATATGATCTGTTTGCGTTTCGTAATACGCTGAGAGACGAGCCGTAACACAGATAGTTTTTATAGGGAAGAGTGCGATCGACACTGGCCTAATCTATGACACTTTTAATCTTATGTCAAAATAATAAAGGTGAACAATAGGGTGGCTATTAAGCATTAAGGTGTCGAGCTTTGGAACATTTACCTTATTAGGGTGGGTTGCGTCTACCGCACTTTACAGGCCGGTAAACGATAAATATATGGCGCCAGCCGCTGTCGGCATGGAGAACTGTCAAACTTACCATAAAATCTGATTTTAACTTGCGATTAAAATTCTAATGTTATATTATATAATTATATTGAACGAGGTAGGTTTAAGATAAATCTCGGTTTCCTCTTTTTCATTATTAGGTAGGTATTCTTGTGATTGGTTATTTGATACGGCACGACAATTCTTTAAAACCATCATGGAAGGTAAGATAGAAGGAAGGAGTGGCAGGGGAAGACCACGGAGCAGTTATATGGACTAAACAAAGGAAAAAGCTGGTGTCGTGTCGTATCAGGAAATCAAAAGGCTGGCGTACGACATAGAGAAATGGAAAATACTTTTTTTGTAAGCTACAATATAACTCAAACGATGATGCCTAAACTTCACTATCGTGGTAATCAAATTAGCATATATTTAAGGACAAAATTACTTAGTTCCATTAACTTTAATGACAGTGTTGTACTCTAATTTTACGGCAAAAAAGCAATAGCAACCAGTTTCACTGTTATTCTCAACTGCTTCATATAACCCAAATTGAGTAGTAATAAAGAAATCATTCCAAAATCGAATTAAAAGTACAACAACCTAATCGATTAATTATTCGATTACAAGCACAGCCGAATTAGAATAACTAATTCATAAACCGTTTTGTATGTAGGTGTAAAACGTTGTAATATTGATAAATACCCCAACACACAATAAACATCAGAAATATAGAAGAAGCCGTGTTTTTAATTGCTATAATTAACAAATTCTTAATAAATTATATCTCTATCGCCTTAGGAGCGCACGGTATAATAATTTATAGAAAAGGAGGGGGATATTAAGCTATATTGACTAAAAGGGATGGAGATATTGGGAACGTTGGGTTTGGTGGGAGGTTGCGAGTCGATAATCGATGATTTTATCAAACAATCGATTTGTCATTCGATATCTAGGCATTGAGTATGCCGGCGGCGGCGTTTGATTTTTCCAATATGTTCTAATTTGTGCTCTGGCATTAATAACTAGCTTAATTCTATTATTACCTTTTTGTGTTGCGCCAAATATATTGGTTTTTAAGATTTTGAGGTCTCATTAAACATTCACATTTTACTTTATTACCTGCATTGATATCAATCTCTGTTTAACATCTCGATGAGAAATACTTGTTTTATACAGGGTGGGCCCTGTAACTGGAGCAAAAAATTAAACGATAGATTATTAAGCTTGTGAACAATTATTTCGAAGTGGTTTTATGCGAAAAAAAAATATTTTTTTTGAAAAAAAAAATTCTTTAAAATAAGTTTACTTGTATTTTTTTAACTCTTCTGAAGTGCTATGAGTAACTTTTTATTTTAAAAACACAAAAAAAAGAAAAAAAAATGAAAAAATCACAAAACTATCTGTTGAACACAAAAATGCAAAAACTATTATGACTCATTACATGATGTTACCTCAAAATCTGCATTGACTGCCGTGATATGATCTCGTGGTGCCAAGATACATTACTTGGAGGTCATAACTTTAGATCATAATTTCTCCGTAACCAAAAATTTTGAAAGTGAATGATACACAAGGGGTTACTGCAAATGCTCTAAGGAAGCCTCCTTTTGAATATTTGCTCGTGTTACAGGGCCCACCCTGTATATATTCGTGAATTTGATTTAGTAATTATAATCACCGCTATGATGTGTGACGCCAAAGTGGGTGTTGGCCTCCGACACGAGTTGTCGCCCCACTCTTCCAGATCTTGAGACCTATTTTTCTTTCATCAGCGATCGGATAAACGAAGCTTTGGCAAACAGTTCAATTAAAAATATTACATTGATATCGAGATGATTGACCTGATACAGAATAACAATGAAATTTCAGTTCTTATAAGTAGTAGTTGATGTGACTGTACATAATGAACAGCACTAAACACGAGTGTAGGTTTATGAATATGGCTTTTTTTATATAATGCATGCGGTGTTTACCTTTAAGTGATTGTTACACTTAGCAAGTAGTTATGATAATTGGATTACTGTAAACTTCAGTGTAAACAATTGTTGGTGAAACAAAATAAATAAATAAAAATAAAATAAATAGGATCACACGAGTCCACAAACTGTTAAATATCTAATGGTATTTCGTACATAAATAGGTTTTCGAAAACACCCTGTGGTACAGTCGCCATCACATACATAGGTACACTTTAGGTGTTCATAAATATTGGCACATGCACCCTAATGCCTTGAAAATAGAGGTGCGTTCCGATGTTTGTGACGTGCTTGTTTGCTCCGATGTATGTGATGGCGACTGTACGAGCCGGGGTTGACATACAAACATAATAAAGAACAATACGACGCTCATTTATTTACACGTCTATTATTCACAATAGGGTACTTAATACAGCGGGGCTAGCACAACTGACACAACAAGCGCGACGCGAGTCGAGATAATCCACCCGCCTCTTTCTAATTTGCACAATACGAGTGAGACAGGAGTCGCTGAGTCGCGCGCGACACGACTTAGCAGCAAGTTGTGCTAGACGTACAGATTTAGTAAAACAAAAGTTGTCTTTCCAGTGTACAATAGTAAAGGGCTTCCGTGCACATAAAAAGGTTTTTGATTAAAGGGATGGCGGATTAAGAGTCCAACCAAAAATTTGGCTTTATAGCCCTTAACTTTGGCAATGTCCACTGCAGATGAGACGCGAAACTAAAAGTCTGTGTGACCCACCAACATACATACAGATAGCGGCTTAGGCGACACTCTCACGACAATAAGCGATCAGTGATCACCCACCGGACGCGTACCTAGATGCCCAGTAAATGGGAAACGGTTGCCTGATTCGCCTATTGCGGCCCCCACAGGATATCACGGAAAATAACCGGCACTGGCGGTTAAATTGGGATTTTATTGACAATTGTTCCCCTTATGCTGTGATAGAGACTGCATTAGACTTTGGTGTCACGTTCACTGCAGTACTGGTTAACAACCCGATAACATGTATATTATGGTTAACCGTTAATGTCAAGTTGAATATTTTTCCGCAGTGAATGCTACTTTTTAGAACTAGTTATGGGTACACTAGTTAGGCGTAGATCTAAATGTAACTTTTTTGTATGGGAACATGACAGTAAAGTTTTCCTAACCCTAGTCCGAAAAACTATGAAATTACCCCTCCAGACCTCTATATACTCAAAATTACGTCAACCAAACATTTAAGGGATGCCAAACTAATAATGATGCCAAATGACTGACATTTGTTATTAACTAGGGTTAGGAAAACTTTACTGTAATTTCCCCATACAAAAAAGTTACATTACAGTCGTTAAACATTTATTAGTACCTTAATACGAATATTTTGCAGTAGGTGCGTTTTCTATCAGAAATTGCCGATTATTTATCTAATACATAAATTACACTCTTAGGCTTCTTAGGTTTATGTTTTTTGAATATTACAAAATAAAACATGCGTGTATTGGGATGGACAGATGTCGCCACATACATAAAGACATGGATGCTTTATCTTGTATTTATAACACCATAAACTCAACCATTATACGCCTCTGACCATTACAACAAACACTTATAAAGTAGCTTTAAAATACCTTTGATCCTATTAGACCTATTCGTGTCGTTCTGGAGATAATTACGAACAGAATCGAAGCAGTTAATCGTAAATTTCAAGAGTTTGTTACACATTGGCACTTAGTTAATACGCAGCCGCGAGCGATAGTATACACTTATACAACATAGTATACACTATACAACATAGTACCTATACACTTATACAGCATAATGCTGTATAGAACAAACTGTGGATGCGAGCCCTTTTGTTAATTAACTTAGAGTTGCTGCATATCCTGTCGGCGGGACAGGAGTGCGGTGGAGTCTAAATCGTACTTTTTTTTTCTAATGACTTAACTTTATTTTAAAAGATGGAAAACACAACATGTTCATATGAATCCTCCACATCTGATATAGGTACCTAAGAAACAAGTATACCTCCATACACCTATTAATATGTAGATACATAAAAAATCACAGACTCATTAATTTTAATATTAAATTAAAATGGCTGATTTAACGAGCATTGGTTTTTGCTTAAATAAATACCTCCTTACTGGAAAACAATGGAAAACCACACCCTCCTGACATTTATGTTAATTTATAAGTATTTTCTTAAACTGTGGAAACTCCTCAAAAACAGGCAAAAAGTTAACACGCTAAAACTTATGACAAATATAAACAAAAAGTAATCGGTAGGTACAATACATAATGCTAAATGTCAAATATAATAAATATAATAAACGATATGCTGAATGTCAAATATCATGTATGTTAAATATATACCTATACCTTATTGTGAAATACATATTGTAGGTAGGTACCTACCTTTTTCCTTGTTCTAAGTTAATTACACTAAACTAAATTATGTCGACTTAATTAATCAAACAAAATATTCTAAAGGAAACAATCAGTTTTTTCACAGCTGTGCGAATGTGTACGGCTAAGAGTTACCCAAAACGTACTCAAAATATAATGGAGCGGAGATTCTATTGAACGTGGTAAACTCTCACATGTATAATTACTGTCACGCTTCAATAGTTTTCGTAATCCAAGCCATGAATAACCTCTCTACAGCTCTGTCTCGGGACTTAAGTTATTTTGTACAAGAGCCAGCCAGTCTAGGAAAAAGCGATTAATATTCAAAGGTTCGATCGATTCGCAATAAAGCAGCGCGCGATCCGCCGACTTTTCTCTTCCATAAATACTAAGGAGCGTGTAGGAAAAATATTTAAAAAAAATCACACCTCCACGGATTTAATGCGCGTATAATTTCTTTGTGGCACCGCGCAGAATGTGAACAGACGTCATAAAATATGCATTTCTTTGGATGCGTACGCGCAAGTCGCACACACGCGCGCTCACGCACACAGAGGCGGAGTACACGGTGTGCCGATACGTGCGCAAGGGCACACATGCGTACGATCACAATAACTCAATCGCAATACACTCTCAACGCTTTTGCATATTCATTTGAGAGTTGCAGTTTGTATCTTTGTATAAAATTATAATGCATTATGTGACCTGAAGCGTCTTAGTCGTTTTACGTTATAAAAGGCAGATACTAGCATTCTTCAGTGCTTTAATTTTACCTTTTTGCGCGCGTGTTAAATCAGAATGGATTGTTTCTGAAAAGGGAGGATGAATCTCAGGTTTTTTCTTGTTCGTAAGGTCGAAGCTTTGTAGTGTTTCCTACTTTATAACATGTATTCCACAATAAAATGGTAATTATATCACATAGTGTTTGTAACTCATGAATATTTCTATAGTTACTATAGCTAATTTTTATAAAAGTAATAAATATAATACCTAAACTTATAAACATTGCACACGTTTAGAGGTTTCCGTCACATTATTTGACCTAAAATTATCTTATTATTTAACTTTGGGCGGTACTGTACAAACTTCTACTGGCAAACAATAGAAAACCACACCTTCCAGTATTATGTTAAATCACAAAAACCTTGTTTACCAGTAGAAACGCCTCAAAACCACCAAAAAACAAACAATGAAACACAAATTTGCCACGGTACCGCCTCACTTCAAACTCAATTTCATTACCATTCATAGTCACAAAAGTCATATCCTACTTTCCAATCCGTACAATAACAGCAAAACGTAGACATTATAGACAGTCTTATTATACCATGTGACCCCTTCATTTGTCGCCTATATGCCTGGAATGTTAATCACATATTATGCTGATTTTATATTTATACGTGTCATGGAATTATGTCTATGTTTATGCGAAGCGTCTGTTATGACAACGGTATATCAACGCGTTCGACTAAAATTATGAATGCGAAAGTTCGGTGTTTATTGCTTAGTCACGATTTTAGAAGAAAGGGCGCAGAACTAATGGAAGTTGCTGTTAGTTCAATATTATTTTGCTAGAATAGTATAAAAGATAGAATTGCCACATGTGAAATGCATGCATGCATTTCGAGTGTTTATGGACTATAATTAATGTTGATTGTCGACATTAAGATATTTCGATACGAACCAATTATTTAGAGTAACTCGAAGATCGTAAAACAAATAATTAACTGGCTCTCCCATTTTGCAACATCAAGATCTTTAAACTTATTGAAATTAAAATAAAACCGCATTCATATGTTCGTACATCTGCTGGCAAAAAGAATCGAACGCAATAAGACGAGCTAAGTTCTCGATTATCGCCACATTAATCCACATAATCGATTCGGTCGTATCGATGCGATCGCGGCCGTCTATCCATCATTGTGCGCTTACCTTTATTTTATTAAAGGACTTGGACAATAAGTTTGTTCAGAAAATGGTAATTAAGTCTCAAGTTAATGATGTGAGCATGTATAAAGTATGTATTGAGCAAAATGTAGTATCACGTACAGAAATACATACAATGTAGCGGCTTCATTAGAGAAGCACGCTGGATTTTAAAAACTATTTGCATTGCCTCGATTTTTAAAGCGCCAAAAACTAACTGCAATAAACGAGTTGATTCGCCTCATATACGTGTCACGGAGAAATTGGATTAAGGCAAAAACGACAAAAGTAAAAGTATCCGCAATAACACATTTCCGGTACCAGAAACCGTCAAAAACTGCGGAAACCGACTAACGACCGTAAAAAAACTTCGGCAAAACAACTCTAATTGACTACCAGGCCGTTAAAACAAACTAAAAGGCGAGCTTCAAGTGAGACAGCGTAAACAGAGCAAAAACCAAACAAGATCATGCGGAATCATTTACTCCAATCACCGAGGAGCCCGGTCGAGGCCCGCCGGAGACGCCCGAACAAAGCCGAGAGGGACGGGTGGGTGCGTGTCATGGCGATTGCGATGGCGATTAACATATATAGGTATGTGTTGATTGAATGAATCAGAATGTTATAAAGCATGTAGATTTTCTGTAGGTACTTCTTTCATAGCTGATCATATATGGCATTACGAGTATCTACCAAATTTCGTATTCAAACTCACACATTAATTCGTGATATACCTACCTATTCTATAGTGTTCCAGTTTACAGTCTTACGTACATTTATTTTGAATAACTATATAACATTGTGATACGATTAACTGAAATTCTTTTAGGTATGTCACTATATTAGAAATGAAGATACACGTCTGCCTATCATCATCATCATCATATCAGCCGAAAGAAGTCTACTGCTGGATATAGGCCTCTCCAAAGACTGCCAAAGTGACTACGCCACCTTCATCCATTTGATAATCCTGTAGTATTATCAAATACTTATCAGCCCCCTCAATAATTATTATTCTTATTTTTTATTTATTCGGATTGAACGCTTGGTCTTTCGTTTAGTCTAAATACTCTCAATAATGCATCATTAGCGAAAATCAACTGTAAATCCAAAACTCGTTTTTTGGTCAAACAAAATCCATCACTATCGGAAATTCGTGTATACCCATAGCAATAAATAATAAAAAAAATTAAAAATTAAAATTTTAACTGTTTATTTCAATAGAAATATAGAAACACGAGTAATCCGCAATCTCTATGGCACGTAATACCGTCCGATCGCCGGCGCAACACATCTAGATCCTTTATCTATCGACGGACCCGATTTGATCTACGCATGCGTACGTTCATAATTATCAAGCTCTTTCATCCGCCGACTCACTTTATGGGTCTCCAACCCGTGTAAATGTCTCAAATCATATTGGCAACTGGCTAATGGATCGTTTCATATGTATAATTAACTATGGTGTACACAATGCTGTAATTATTGTCTAATTAAACTTTAACGTTGGCCATTCATCGTTCGGTAGAGAGTTGATTTAAACGGACTTGTTATGTTAGAAGAAAGTGTACTGGCTTGGAGCATATTCTATTGTTACAACTGATTAACAAGAGGCATGTTCTACAATTTGTTATCGCCAAACTTAGACGTAATTTATGTGTTAGTATAAATCGCTAAAATAAGAAAATAGACAGTCGTTCTCGGAAACATAGATTAGAATCTGAAAATGTCAAAAAATTAAACACGTAAACGTTACCATAATAACTGGTATTCTAAAACACAAAAAGATCCCACGCGATAAATGCAAATAACAATAGTACAAACATTATCTGCACAGGAAAACGTTAAAAATACTTCCAATCTCGAAGGCACAATACATTAATCGATATATGGAAAAATTTAACTAGACGTGGCTGGCCTTATCGGAGTATCTCCAAACCGAAATATTGTTATAAAAAGAACGATGTTACCACAAACTGTAATGTTACTGGCTGCTAGAATTTTTGCTTTTCCATTAACGTCCTTACTTACTCGGGATAAAGCAGTTTCGATATAATTATGAGGTTGCCAGAATACATTTGTAGCGTGGTCATCGATCACATATATTGACGTAATATTCTGTGGATCGCATGATTCATCTCGTTTTGGAGTACGTACAAATAGGGAGACGAGATTCATGTTTAATTGAATTAGATATACGGAGCTCCTTTTGTGTATTCTAAATACCAGTTTTTATACAGGAACTTGTTCTAATCAAGCGGTTAGTTTCTCTTTAAGTAAACACAATGCTTGGAAAAATGCGAATTAATGCAGTATTTAAAGTCAGACCTATAAAAACTTAAGAGTTAAAGACAATAGTTTATTAAGTCGACAAAACTCGTTACAAAAGTAGTTAATAAGCTTAAAGGTGCTTAAAGATACATACATAGATGATCTTACAGCATGTCAATAGCCATATCTTTGTCCGTACATACACCCATGGCCCCGCCTCATTACCTCCTCTATACGATACACAGCCTTATAAAATGTACTATTATACTGAACATCTACCAGCATAACATGGTATCTTGCATTCAATAAAACTACCCATCAACAAGTCAGCATCAAGTCTCAAGTAAAGCCGGACGTGTAAGTTAGACTACAAAGATAAAGATGCTGTTGAAAAATTTGACTTGAATCTTGTTGGTGATGGATAAGATTCAGAATTGAGTAACGACGATGAAAGATATGTTGTTCGTAATGTTGTAGATGTCTGTAGACCGCATTTACATTTTAGAGATAGTTGCAGAGAATAAAATGTCAATTGAGAGACGAACGAGGAATTGAACACGCAGTTATTGAACTCGAGATGACCTGATTGTTGACGGCTGGACCGCAGAATATGGAGCCATTTAAAGAGGAATATATTTAAAGAAAGAAAAAGGACAAATATAGAATCAATGCGTAATTTACAACTGAAGAGAGACGAGAAACGTACTTTTGTACTTTTTTATATACAATGATTGAGTAAAATAATAAGGCTAATAATATAATTAAACTAGCATTCATAAACAGTTTATATTAACAAAATAAGGAAGATAGAATTAACAAAGACGCTTTCAAAACCCACGCGGCTCAGGACAAACATTTTCAAGCATTTATCTAAATCTCGGATGACATTTTACTTCAATTAGTGACAGAATTGTAAAGCCGTACAAGCGGTGTGACATTTGAACATTTTTCACTTAAGTAAATGCCAGTGAGGGATTATATCAACGGTGGTTTAGTTTTCGGCATTAACGGTCGGAGACTGGATAAAAGTTTTTGTAATAGCCGTGTGAACAAGATCAACTTTTTTGAGGATATCGAGGAAGTGATTAAGCACAAGATTTGCGATTTCGTAGTTTGCGAAGTTTTAAATATGATTCAATTTAGAAGCTCAATAAGCAAGGCTATATAAATGATTTAGAGTAAAGCAATTTATTCATTGAGCAAAAAGCTTGTGTGTATCGATGTATGGGTACAAAGAGGAAGGAAGTCGCGCACCCTTTTCTCTTGAATCATAAATCCCAACTTTCGTCGATCACCGCGAGGTTCCATTGAGTGAGCTCAAAAACCCATTATGTAGAACATTATGAGGACCCCATTGTCTCGGCTGAATGAGCCAATACAATATCTTACGAAATTTCCTAAAAACCACCTTCGTATTATAAATGTTTATTATGTCGAACGGGCATTATCTGATGCCGGATCGGTCCATTGTCTTTTTATTTTTCATCATGTACTCGCAACGAATCGAAAATTAAATTCTGGCCAAAGTTTCACGATCTCACTTCAAAGTATCGTCAAATATCGTCGTTATCGCATCACTTAATCTTTAATCTCTATAAATTAAAGGCAATAAATTTGACTTTTAACACTTATTGACGTGTAACAATGCTCATTTTTCTCTATCAATTTGGCAGTGTTACAGAATCGTGAGCCATTAACGTGAAGAAAGATCTCGGAAACCGGTGATCTGTTTCATTAATATTAACCTGCTCTCTAATACTGGTTACAATCACGCGTATTCATGCACGACTTATGTAACCGGCCAAATTATCAAGCCGTATGTTAACATCCATTGTGTTGAACGCTAATCTACATAAGTATAGGTATTAATTCGTGTTTCAAAATGAATTTGTAAAAAAAGGCAGAGGTGGAGTGTCGACACTGCTCCGGAGCACAAACACCAGTTTAATCTCTTGGAGAATAATCCCAATTTTCAATACAATGCGGTACGTGTGTGGATGATGTAACGGCGCGCGCAAAAGTGTTTCACGTGAGAAAACACTGATGCTGCAAAGATAAAATTAATTAACAATGCAGATAGAATTTGTAACAATTATGTTTCTTAAACGATCCATAAGTTGAATGAAGTTGATAAAATATTGGTACTAAATCATTACAATTGTTTCGTCAAAAGTAAGGACGGCGTCTTGGCAGCTTGTAAAGAGCGGATCCACAAAAACGCTTTCGTGTTACAATGTATGCACTAGAGCAGAGTCAACGATCACTCACAATGGCCGCTCTAGAGTGACTCGGAGAAAACATTGATTAATTACCATAATAATTTATTTGATACTCCAAAACTTGATACGGGGAGGGGCCGGTTACACAACCTACAGAGTTTTGGTTTTTTCTCAACCTAAACCTCTTAACGATAGAAACTATAACGTAAACGTGTGGCATGACGTTAATATTTCCAGCACGATGAAAACAGTACATTGTTCGTTTGAATATGATGCATCGAGGTGATTTGCCTGTTCCAAACAAAAGAATAAGTTTGACGGAAAAGGAATGCTTGAATGTATCGTTAGTTATGATTGTTTCCAAGGATATTAGCATATGTTTTTTACGTGTTTTTTAGGTTTGCTGTCGGCGTTGAATCATTTGGATCAGGCCCGGAAGAATTCTTTGCAAACGACGGTGGATTACTCTAGATATGTCAAGAGGTTTGTAATGTCATTTTTTTAAACTTCTCTACAACCTCCGCTAATTTTGATTAGCAGTTTCAAAATAGATAATAAAACTCAACATTACAATGACTGACATTGTTTAGCATTCAAATTCAGGTTCAGCAACTTAAGATTTGATTTCACAACATACGTTTGGCTTTATATAATAATGATCAGGTGCACTTTGATGATCGTCATTGCCTTTTAAAATGGTATCTTTACATTTACTTTTTTCTTGTACGTTGAAAGAATATTGAGCAAGAGACATGTCTAATAGGGTCTTTATACTTGGAACCGTAATTTGTATTGTATTGAATCATCCATTTAAAGAACATCATTTTTTATGTCACTCTTTATAACTGACACCAATTGCGTAAGCAGCGTTAAGGAAGGAATTGTTGACGAACTCGATTTAGGCGTTCCCGCGTCATAGATGATACTTTAAGACAATAAAAAAAAATATTGCGTGACTTTAGTGATAAAGATCCATTTATAATAGTGGCTTTAGTTACAATGATTGCAAGTGAGTAACACAATACAATATAACAAATATTCATCATTGACTTTGCCTATAAACTGTGGTAGACAACAGGTGGTCTTATCGCTAAAGAGCGATCTCTTCCAGACACGAGTCATTATGAATGGAAAACTTGATTTACGAAGCATAGTAACTATTTAATTGTAACAGTCACATTAAATTAACTGTCGATGAATTCTGATCTAATGATTGGTGTATCAAGCAGGTAGTAGTCCCTCGCAATTTTTTAATTTTTTTATATTTATAATAATCATTATACGTAATTTTCGACAGGTATGGCTCAACCCTGGAATGCGGGTCCTCGTACTGCAAGGACCTGGGGTACAGAGAACACTTCCACTGCATGGACTGTCCCGCCAGAGTGTTCTGCAAGAAAGAGGAGATGATCAGACATTTCAAGGTCAGTGAAATAATTGAATAAGTTTTGGGTAGTCAATGTATTGGAGAGTCAATATTCTTGGAGATATGATTGTATATTCGAGTTGATAGTAATACTGAATAGTATTTTTGCATCATTTGTCGTCTATTATTGTATAAGACGCTGAGTTGTAGTTTCCGTCGTCACTAGCTACCCGCGCGGCTTCGCTCCCGTATAACAAAACAATAAACGTAGACGGAGCCTAAGGTCCATTTTATATACTAGTAAAATATTTTTTTAAATCACACGAGTAGTTTCGGAAATTACCCCTCTATGTAACTTCCAGTATAGTTTTTAGCATAAGCCCAAGGGGCATTTCCGACTCAAAATTTCCCTCGTTCCATCGAATGTTTAAACATTTATGTATTTAATTTTCAACCCAACAGTGGCACAAGAAACGCGACGAATCGCTCGCGCACGGGTTCATGCGCTATTCGCCTCTGGACGACTGTTCGGAGCGATTCAGCGACTGCCCGCACAACCGCAGCCAGACGCACTATCACTGCATCCAGGATGGGTGCGATAAGGTAAGACGACACTCAATTGAGAAAACTGAAGCCTATGGAATGGATGTTTCAGGGGTGACTGGATGTTTAGAAGGTTACTTCGCTTGTTAGACATCGTCATCATTCTCAGCCGGTAATCGCCTGCTGCTAGCATAGGCATCCCTTTTTGCTTGTAAATTGTGCTAAAACAAAACGATTCCTATTTATTATTTTACTTTTTGCCTACTTAGTAGTCACTTAACACAATTTGCTACATAACAGTTATACGTAACAATATAATTAGGTACGCACACATACGGGAAGTATCCCGGGAGGTATTAATATAATCATCAGTTTTGGTTTGTCATTCTGGTGTTTCCTGAATGGAATGCTATTGTCGATTGAGTCTAAATGAGTTGTTTCTATAAAGTGAATTCACAGAGGCGCGTTAACACGCCTGCCCAAAAAAAGAGTGTAATATTTTTGTTCAATTTGATCATACGTTAAATGAAATACTCGCATTCGCTGTATTTTATATTTATAAATCTAAAAATACGTCTATGTATTCCAGGTGTACATCTCCACATCGGACGTGCAAATGCACGCGAACTACCACCGCAAGGACTCAGCCATCTTACAAGAAGGCTTCCAGCGGTTCAGAGCCACTGAGAGCTGTGCTGCTCCCCACTGCGTGTTCGCTGGTCAGAGGACCACACACTTCCACTGCCGGCGACCTGGCTGCACCTACACTTTCAAGAATAAAGCTGATATGGGTCAGTAAGACAATGATTTACCAGCTTCAATATTCATCCGGCTCGAAGGACCATGGTGAAACCCAAGACTGATGGGAACGAAGAGTACAAGGAAATTCTAAAAATATCTTATCATCATCATCATATCAGCCGAAAGACGTCCACTGCTGGACGTAGGGCTCCCCCAGAGAGTGCGATAGAGCCCCAAAGAGTGCCTCAGAGATTGCCAAGAATGCTAAAATATCATATAAATTATATTATAGGCACGTTCAAAGGACATTTAAGGCATTGAAGGTCTAGAGAGAAGAAATCGTTGCCTATCGTTAATTGTTTTTGTTTATCACTTAAATATAGTAACAAACAACGTTCATACATTACATACCTTTATAGACTTTTTGATACTGCCAAAAGGATGTTCTCTAAGAGAATCAGATTCAATGCTAATTTCACAACCTTTTTACAGAAAAACACAAGACGTACCACATCAAGGACGAAGCCCTGTCAAAGGACGGCTTCAAGAAGTACATGAAGAACGAGGCCTGTCCCTACCGTGACTGCCGCTTCAGCAGGACCTGTAACCACATCCACTGCATCAGGCCTCACTGCAACTACGTGCTGCACTCCAGCAGCCAGATCTTCACACATAAGAGGAAACATGAGAGGAAGGAACAGGAAATGAGTTTTGGGTAAGTTTTCAAGACTCTGAAACTAATATTCATAATATATTGATTTAAACTCTCACGATTCTCACACATACATTTTACTAAACGGGACTTAATCACGTATAAATCACTTATTTATTTACCTCTCTGAGGTCTCCCGATGTTTCGAAAGTGTCTGCTTGCTGACTGCGCGGTTTACAAATATTCATGTTTCTCACACAAAGATTTGCTTTTACGCTAGAACTCAGGACCTTCAGCTATGTAGACAGTCACTACCCATCAGGCTAAACCGGTCGGTTCGGTAACAAAGGCCACGTGAAAACTACATTGCATCCTGAACATTATTTCCTCAAAAGGTCAAATTATCTGAGACCATAGCCGACATTAATTCCACACCAGTCTCAGGTTAAAAGGGTTCAATTAAAGTCAAAGCAATCTTGTATGAAAATTACATTCTACAATCATCTTGTTCTCCACAGGCTCCCGACTTCAGTAATCCAAAGTGCGTTAATGCAGCAGGGCGCTGACCTCAGCATGTACTCGCCTGGAAATCTCCACATTGATGATGACATGTCCAACTCAATGATGGACTCTGACTTTCCTTATCCTTTCGTAAGTATCCATAAAACATTTACTCGTATTCCTTGTTCTGCTTTATAAGAAATCTTCTGACAAAGTTTTAGCGAAGATATTGTCATAAAGATAAAGGGAAGATAAAGGGCTCATATCTGGACTAAAATAGTAACGCTACTCTGATCATCATCATATCAGCCGAAAGAAGTCCACTGCTGGTCATAAGCCTCTCCCAAAGGGTGCCACGATGATTTCCTGCGCCACCCGCATCAGCTACTCTCACTCTCAATAAATTATTGAGCCTAATGGTTTAAATAACATCGAAAACAAATCTGATCAAAACAGTTTTTTTTACAGAACCCCGCCGTAGTTGAAGAGGTGACACGTAAATACATTGAGACATTCAATGGAGGTACTGATTCAGAAGACAAATGTGGAAAATGCAGTGCCTTCAATAAACACTACCACTGCCTGGCTGAGAACTGCAAAATGGCTCACAGGTTAGTGCCCATTCCTTTACAATCCCAATTAGAATATAGAAGAGCAAGACGATGCCAAAGAATAAATAATAGATACTAACAACAATGAGTAACCTAACAAGATGAAATATACGTCGCATTGCACAAAACCTTACAGAAATCAAACGACTATTCTACCCGTAGTACCTGATGACTTTGGTACTTATGACATCTTGTTGCTTATTTTTCGTTCTTCTCATCAATCATTATTTCTATTTCTTTCAGTTGTCACAACACAATGGTGAAACACGCAATGGAACATGAGCAACAAACCCAGGTGACCGAAGCCTACTTCATGACCTACTCACGAAACAATCCTTGCTCTAACTCTGCCTGCCAGCACATCAGGGACATCACGCACTATCACTGCACTTGGGTAAGTCCATTTACAATGCCATTGATATACTACATCAACCATTTTAAGAAACAAAGAGCTTGGAGTTTCGACTGTCAACATTTTGTTTTTTTTTCAGGAAAATTGTGGAGCAGTTATTCTCTCGTCAGAAGAGCACCCATTCAGACGTCTAGAGCACCACCGTCAGCACGCAATTCTGAGCCCTATGTCACCTAACTTAGCGGCGAGATTCGCTCCCAGCTTTACCCCACAACTCTCAGCCCAGCTGCACCCAAATATGGCTGCGCAGTTAGGTCAAGTCCCGAACATACCCAATCTCCCTCCTAACTTGGCGCAGCTAGCTCAAATGACGCCAAGTCTGAGCTCGCAGTTAACGCCGAATTTGCAAGCTCAGCTCAACCTTGGACCCAATCATGGATTGGTCCCTCAACATGTCAACGCGTCCAGCTCTTTGGACGAAATGTTCAGTAGGAAGCGTGGAAGACCACCCAAGAATAGGGTGGTTGAAGTTTGGACTGATAACGTAAGTACCCAAACAAAAGCCGTTATTGAAATAAGTGGGATGGATTTAAATATATGCATACATTAATAATGTAGTGAACTACTGCTAAATATACATTTGTCTTTTTTAGATAACTCCTCAGGCAATATTCACATCATTCAAACTGCCAAAAAGCAATCAGTTACCTCTACCGCCCGTCCCTCAGCCTCCTGTCATAACTACAGTGGAGGAGTTTCCAGTAAGTATTCTATAAATAGGCACAATTACTTGTTTATGTCTCTAGACACTTGATCTTACCTTTTATTTTTAATTGCAGCGCATAAAATTCCAACACTTCGAAGTCTTCACAACACCTGAGGCATGCTCACAGTCATACCCCAACTGTCAACTAAGAATGACGAGACTCCACCTCCACTGTTTCAACTGCAGTTTTGCTGGAGAAACCCACATCATCATGGAAACACACATGAGAGAATCTCACTCTGTAAGCCCTCTATTAGAAGGCTTCGATTACTTCGCTTCCTTCGACCACTGTGGTGGAAAAAGCTGTTTTAAGAACCAACTTCGGAATCACTTCCATTGCGCTCAAGGGAACAACTGCCCAGCGATTTTAACTCAATACTCAGCTTTGGCAACTCATAAGCACGGGAGAGGAACTCCTGTGATCAAGATTGAGACAGAACAGGACAGACCGTATGAGGAAGTGAAAGACTATTCTTTGAAGGAACGAGCTTCTGCAGATAGTGTTAGTTCGATAAAAGATCCGAATGAATCATACACTCCGACGAATTTCTCGATTAAGAGTGAATTTGAAAGAGAACAAGATAACATTTCAGGTGAGTGTTTTTCCTTCAAAAAGCCAATTCAGTATATAATTTTAGCTATTTACTTGCGTAATTGTGTTGATCTGGATTTTTTGCCTTTAACAGTGTTTTAATAAAAATTTCATTGTTTCCAGTAGTAAAAGCGACAGGAACCTTCTATCCATCGTCTCACCTCAGGAGCAACACTTCATCACCGCGCAGTATCTACGATGCTTCACCTTCAAAAGACCTTAAACTCCGTATGGACTATGACCTAAAGAAAGCTTACGATACTCCAAAGTCTTCTGGACCCACGATCCCACCATCGTGTCACGACCAGGCATGTCCTCTAAACAAGAATGCTGGTGGAATGAACCTGCACTATCATTGTCCTCATTGCAACCAGCCGTATGTGGATTTGAAAGTGCTGTTCAGCCATATGGTGAAGAAACACAGTAATGCCATGGATCCTGGGCCCGCAGGATTGGCTGCTACTAAGGTATGTAGACCTTACATTCGCTAAAAATCTTTGGAAAACTAAACTAACTCGGTACTAATCTTTTATCTTCTCCACAGGAAACTTTGGAAAGGGAATACCCCGAGATTTCAATACTGCCATCAACGGCTTCATCATTAACTAGTCAAGTACCATCACCTGGCCACAGACCACCTAATCCAGCGGAACAGGTATATACTTCTCTTTAACCTGTCACTTTAGGCAACACATTAACAAATACATTCCAAAAACATCGGTCCATTACTTACATTGACCTTTTCTTGCCTAGAAGTTAAAAAAAAACGCCCAATCGGGGCCTAACCGGGAGAGTATGTTGTAAGGAGAACACATTTTAAATAGTCTTTGTCGTCCTTTAGGTACAAGCCGTACAAAGTCTGCTTCTGCAACAATATCTGGCTGGAGGTCGCAAGGGCAGTCTTCAAGATCAACTGAAGATGCAGCAGCAGTATACAGCCTCTTTAGCTGGTCTGCCAGGGTTGGCACAAGTCGCTCTCTTTTCGCAGGGGTGAGTACGAGTATCTCAATATTTAAAAGACAAAACACTTCATGGATTTTGTTTTGTTAAAGTTGATGAGTAGCTCTAGTACAAGTTTTATCGATACAATACGTTTTCGAACGCGTTTGCGTTTAGTTTTAATTTGTATCGCAACGCGAACAGCGCCTGTGGTGGTAACTATTAGGAACGTTCGCGTTGCTATACAAATTGAAACTAAACGGAAACGCGTTCGAAAACGTATATGTATCGATAAAACTTATACTGGAGCTACTGACTCCCTGGCTACAGTATAAAGTCACTTTCTTGTTTCTAGTATGTTTGTAATGTAATGTTCCAGAATAAATCAAAAACACTTTAACTCCGTAAAAACGTATACCGTGTAAGCATAAAGCGAGAAAAGTTTTCTCTGTCAGTCTTTATGACATAAACATAAGATTGAATTTATGTCCTGTGGAAAAGGTTATTTCACTATATCTCCAATCAGTTATTGCTAAATAATTATGTTTGGGGAGCTAAATTCAGAGAAAATTTCAAATATAATGTGACCACATATTTGTCACAATTCTCTCAATAATAAATCCGAAATATTATTTTAATTTCAGTGGTTCCCCCTTCCCGCTGTACCCGACGATGTTGTACCCTCCAGAACTGCTGCTGGAACAGAGCCTCCTGCAAAGCCACGGCATGCCACCAGGCATGGACAAGGAGGCCGAGATGATTGCTAAAACGTAAGTCGTCAATCACATTTTCATATCAACATAATTATTCTTCAAGATCGACCCAACCAAATGGGAACTGGAATCTGAGGACCGAGACCACTGGAGAAAGACCCTGGGCGAAGGTATGGTTGCGCATGATGCAGCTTGGTTCGATCTTCTGTCGTTCCGACGAGAACAGAGACACCAGTGTGCTGCTGTCCTCCTTATATCATCGTGCACAACATTTACTTGTCAATTATGCGGTCGGGCCTGTCGCTTCCGTATCGGCCTTACCACCTTGACATAGACGCTGTTTAAATCATCTTATCATAGATGAACAAGGCCAATGATGATGATGATGATGATGAATCATTCTTCAGAAATCGTGAGGAAACCGTCAGAATTAAACATTCCGACGAGACCTAGTTTTCTCTCTGGGTGAAGGTCAGATAGCAGTCACTTTCGTAAAAAAACTAGCTTGAATCATATCTTGAGGTTAGGTGCCAAAGGGGACGACTCTGGGTTCCTTTTGAAAAAACGGTAGAAGATTTGGAACGCTGACAAAGCAGAAAAAAGACATTAGGGAAGTCTCAAATGTGACTACAATTCTTATGCAGCCATCATGAACGTCATCATCAACCTTGTAAATACACTCACTATTAACTGCTGAACAAGTGACTCCAATGGGGAATGGATGAAAATTTTAGAAGTGCCTGATTATTTTTTTGGTGATAGGAATAACCTTCCTTAGCACCAGAAAAAAGTTGCAGACTTTTCTGCTGCGTCAATTATTTTTGAAAAATGTAAATAGTTTCCTCACTTAGGTTTTGGGTTTAGGACGGCGAATGAGACAATTACCTTGATCCGTCTCATATTAAAACAAAATATCTTAAAAATCCGTGGTAAACTGACACTGGCAATGATATTGACAGCTGCAGCAGCTATATTTGTCATTGCCAAGGTCAGATATTTTTTTTTTTTGTAATATGAGACGGATCTAGGAAAGTGTCTCATTCGCCGTCCTAAACCCAAAACGTAAGTGAGGCAACTTGTTTATATTTTTCAAAAATAATTGACGCAGCTGAAATATCTGCAACTTTTTTCTGGTGCTAAGAAAGGTTATTCCTATCACCAAAAAAATAATCAGGCACTTCTAAAATTTTCATCCATTCCCAATTCTTGAGCATATTGTCAAATCGGACTCCGGGCTCCTTTATGGTACAACGAGTAGGTCAATCACGTAACGCGTTGTACGCGCGTCTGACAGTAAAATCACAATCTAACTGTAATTTTTCCATATAAAATTGACATTTAGACCTTACAGACGAGCGTAAGAAAAGTTACGTGATCGAACCACAGAAAAACGCTAGGAGAAGTCAGCACAATACTCCTCCCATTGGCAAACATTGTAATAATAGATATTGTTCTTCTTAATAAAATGTTTCAGATGAACTAAAGATATCAAATGATTATTTCAGGAGACGTACACATACCACAAGAGGGCCTCATATGCGCGTTCTGAAGGACGAGCCCATCCCTGAAGGCTACCTGCGCTTCCGTTTCAACGAAGACTGCGCATACCAGCACTGTGGATACAGGTACTTAAAGCTTCTATCTATTTACTCCAACGTTAGCTCTGCAATATTTACACCATAGGCTCAGCGCAGCATTCACAGCATTTTTCTCGATTCTGCCCTTATTCTTGCCAATTGCAAATTTGGAGTTAAAATTATGCCCTGAAACAAACTATTTAGTTTACATTATAATATATATATTATATTATATTTATATTATATCACCCAATAGCCCAGCCACTAACTAGTCCATCATTTTCACCCAATAACCAAATTTTCTTTAGATTCCATCAACAGCAATAGTCCCTATACACCCCAGCGGGTGCTGTCTCTGTGTGCGTCCCATGACACGGGCAGGGACAGCATCCGCTCGGTGTACTCCTTGCATTTCATTAAATTGTCAAAAGGGCCTCTACGTGTTGGCTCAGTTGGTACTTTGTAGGTACCTAGCCCCACGCACGCCTCCCAAAGGTCCGGGACATCATTGTCCCGTGAGCGGGAAAGACATACATAATAATAATAATAATTAAGCCGTTTATTCCATATTTCGTATGTTTACATTCTAATGTTATTATGCTACTTATTCTAATATTAGTTAAGGTATATTTGGTTGGTTATTATAATGTTAGTATAGTTAGTAAATAGTTTTAATTTCATGCTTGAAATATGGATCCCTTTTGGGTAAAGGCCTCCTCCAGCTTTTTCCACTGTTCCCTGTCTGTGCCTGCTTTCGTCCAGTTTCTTCCTGCTATCTCAATGATATCATCAGTCCACCGTTTTTTTGGTCTACCGGTTTTCCTTCTTCCCTGTGGACCTTTCCATTTTGTTGTTTCTAAGGTCCACCTGTTGTCAGTATAACGCGAGATATGTCCAGCCCACTTCCATTTTAACTGGAGCGCATGTTTTAGCGCGTCACAGATTTTTGTTTGTTGCCGGATGTGTTCGTTTTTTATTTTTTGTATTTTTCTAACTTTTAGCATGCTTCTCTCCATTGCCCTTTGTGTACATTGAATCGTTTGCTTGATTTTGTTGGTGAAAACCCAGGTTTGACAACTATACAAAAGACAAGGCATGAGGCATGTGTCAAACACTATTCTTTTCATTTTCAGGTCGTAATTGCCTTACAGTATTTCCTTCAAAGACCAGAATTTGTTCCAAGTGACATTCGTTCTTCGTGTTACTTCTTCTTTTTTTTTACATTAGCTTACAAAAACTCTGTGTGCGTATAACGGCTTCTGTTGTGATAGTAAGCTCAGTTTTCAAAGCTGAATTCGAAAGCGTATTGCGTCATCTCATTGCTAGAGATTGCTAATAATTATCTAGAGATTGCGTCTCACTGATGTTTGTCGTTGCGCAGCTTTTTCATTTCATTCAACAGCCCCGTTTTAGATCAGAAATGTGTTTGAGTTATGTAACCTATAGGTACATCTTCTCAATTTTGTATCTGACTTTTGACTTGCCATACGAATAAATAAATAAATATTCTCAACTAATTAATTTTGCATGACAGTTGGTCAACATTCGTCGCCTTGTTTTCAGAGTTATGAAAATGTCTTTTTTGGGATCTTTAACTCTTATCCAGAACTATCGATAGATTCTTTTTCAATTATTCCAAATTGATGTTTCTTATTTGTTCCAGGGAGCACCAGACCCACTTCCACTGCACCCGCAAAGACTGCGGCTACTCATTCTGTGATAAAACCAGATTCGTCCAACACACCGCCAGACATGAAAGGTACTTAACATTTACTAACACTCCTTCTGAGTCCAATATGGAGATTCCTCCTTGCCCTTCGAGCTGGGTTGCCATCTGGATTCTAGGTAGTTAGATCACATGGCTCAATTAGCACATACCTCTCTAGACTTTAGAGGGCGCATCCACTTCACAGAAATCTCTAGACACAAAAAAATCTCTGTACAGAAAGAAAAAAGTTGTTAAACAGAATGTAAATCAAAATTTAAACGCAAAGAATAGAGAGAGAAGATAAATTACATTTGTTTCTTTTCGTCAATTTGACGAGGCACTTGGCTCAAATACCATAGCATTTTTTCTATGCACAGCTTGTCAATTGTTTAATTGACTAGCAAATTCGGCATTGCGTGATTCCTACTCGTATTTTATTTAATATGTTGATGTATTTTTTCAGACTGGATACACTAATGGGAGGAGACTTCCAGCAATATCGCGCAAACGTTTACTGCCAGCGGCCTGACTGTCCGCACGCGTCCACCTTCGGTAATTATTGCACCTCTTTATCAGGAACAGTCTATCTACCAAATATTCCCTGTTGTGAATAAAAGCAACGTCTAGTGGTCGTAGGATGGTAATGGAATCCACCAAATCTAACGCAGCTCATATTGCTTCGTGAAAGGTCCACAGGGTTTTACTAAAAATATATTTTTTTAAATCTTCCATTACTTATTTGATACAGATAACAAATACAAAGGAAAAGCTAATTAAATAGCTGAGATCGAATAGAGCCTTAGGCGGCAACTTAATCCGCGCCTCGGCTTCACCGGAGCGGTTTACTTACCTCTAGGCAACTCGGACCACTACAACACCAGGCCGAATTTTAACCTAGCATTTCTCCCATTACCTAACTATGGGGCTCGTCATTTTTTGAAACATTTGTTGTGTTTAATTGGGACATTATTTTTTTTTAAACATGGCTGTTTTGTTATTTTTTAATGTAGTACATTTTATTATAACAATTTTGATCCCAAGATGGCGGAGAAGAATACTCTATGGACCGGTAATCCATATACAATGGGTTTGAATCCCAGTACACTCCGCTAGTCCACGCGTATTTTTTTAGGGTTCCGTACTCAAAGAGTAAAACGGGACCCTATTACTAAGACTCCGCTGTCCATCCGTCCGTCCGTCCGTCCGAGGCTGTATCTCACTGATACCGTGATAGTTCCAGCTGAAATTTTCACAGATGATGTATTTCTGTTGCCGCTATAACAACAAATACTAAAAATACAGAATACAATAGGTTTTTTATAGATAATGGTACGGAACCCTTCGTGCGCGAGTCCGACTCGCACTTGGCCAGTTTTTTTTCTTTTTGCTTTAATTTATGAAGCATTCTTCCAAAAGTCGTCTTCTAATGGTTGCCCCAACTGTCCTCACCCTACTGCAAAACTATGTTAAGCTCAGGCTACCTTGCAGGCACGGGACAGAACAAGGCGTCCCACTTCCACTGCCTGAAGTGCGAGTTCGTGTGCACGGACACCAACAAGGTGGTGGCGCATCGCCGGCAACACCAGAAGCTGGACAGCATCCAGGCTGCTGGGTTCGACAAGTTCCCGCCCAGTAAAGGTAACTTATTGCCACTTATTGCTTTTATTCATCATCATCATCATATCAGCCGAAAGACGTCCACTGCTGGACATATGCCTCCCCCAAAGAGTTCCAAAGTGACCGGTCCTGCGCCATCCGCATCCATCGGACTCCCGCGACCTTTACCAGGTCATCAGTCCACCTTGTGGGGGGCCTACCAACGCTGCGCCTTCCGGTACGTGGTTCGTTGCTTTCATTCTCTTTACATAAACTCTCGTCTGCATTCCTAAAGCAGCACATGAAGGCATGCCAGGCAATGGCAGTTCCCAAAGTGTGCACTGTGGCGTACAGGAAATCACCACTAGTTCGCGCTTTGGATACTGTCTTAAATTAGAGGTTTTGTGAGACGATGGATGGCCGTCGTCTTCAGTTATTTGTAAAAATTATTGTTATAATAAGTAATTGTTACTTAAATAACATTGTATGCATGCATTTCACAGTGCCTTGGTGTCTAACTGTAATACTGTGTAAACAGTTTTCAAAAAAAAAAGAACTTTGTTCAGTGCCACTTTAATGACCTGCTTTAAGACACAGAGGTTTGAAAACGTTATATAACATCTACAATTTGACTTCAACATTATAGTGTTGCATAGCATTATCCTTGTTACACTATGTTATACAACATTTTATAACCTCTGAGCACCATTAGAGACTGGAGGTTTAAAGATTGGGTTAATGTGATACACTTGTACTGCAATGTGAGCAATTCTGTCTATACTGGAAGAGCTACGTATATCCACTGTGGATAATATGCTAAGTCTGCATCCTCACATTATTTGGAAACCGCCCATGAGGTTCCTCAGATAGTCTTAAGAAGACTATTAGGACGGGCAAAGTTAAGGGCCAGAAGTTTCAGGGCCACCCACTACATGAAACACCCAAATCTCTGCACCCATGCACGAAGCTTTCTTTACTTAACTGCACGTATAATATTGCATACTACAGGAAAAATTATGTCGCAATATGTTTTTTCCTAACTTAATTTGTAATTTTGTTACAGCATGCGGCTACGAGCCCCAATGCATCCACAGCAAGAAGCAAACCCACTACCACTGCCTGCAGTGCGGCTTCGCCGTACTAGGCCTCTCGCAGATGACGTCACACAAGTACAAACACCAGGAGGCCAACCTGGGCCCTTCTACCAGCGCGACCAACTGACTACCGGCCTTCTGGCTCAGGGGTTAAAGTCTAATTTAGTCTGGACAGTGAAACTAGATTAAGCACGTGGCTATGTATCAAAAAAGTTTAGCGTGGATTTTGTAAACGAAATAGTTATAACGCGTGCGTTGCGTGTTTAGTACAAACACCAGGAGGCAAACCCTTTCCACCAGCGCGACCAACTGACTACCGGCCTTCTGGCTCAGAGGATAAAGTCCAATTTAGACTGGACGCAGTGAAACTAGATTAAGGACGTGACTATGTAGCAAAAGATTTTGCGTGGATTTTGTGAACAATATAACTGTAACGCATGCGTTGCCGTGTTTTGTTTTTGTATTTGAGACGTTTTTACGTCGAAATTAAACGTATGCATGTTTCGTTTTTTGACTAAAAATTGTCATTGTATACCTAAAGATTGACTTTATCTAAACGAGAGCAATAATATAGAGATTGTATTTCGTAATGATGTGTGTTTGTCCCTCAATATAGTGCCTTAGACGCTTTGAACGGATTTAAAACATGGCAAAAACGTGCCAAATTTTAAAACACAATTCAAATTGTTAGTAGATTTTGTAATTTAAGCAAAGCCTATTCCACTAACAGATGAGGCGTAAATATATAAAATATTATTAATTTAACTGTATTTATTCTATTAAATAGAAAATCATAGTGTGAGAATATTTTCAAATACCTATTAGAAGCAATTTGAGTGAGTGTTTCTGAACTGGATATTGCATTTTAGATACTTTTATGCATTATCGCCTTGATGTGGAATAGGGCATGTATTTAAAAAGTTATTATAATGCGAACAAAATGTAGACATGATAAATTCTAAAATAGTTACAAAATTGCATGATATATTTAAAGTGTGTATTTTCCTAAATCCCGACCAATCTTAGATGATAGTTTATATAAAATTATATATTTATTACTATCCCAAGAAAAGACATTTTTACGAATAGTATTATTAATTTAGGCTTCGTAAAATTTTAAAATAAGGCATTCGTTTTGGTTCAAAGCCACAGTGCCTCCCAACGTGACAATATCAAAGTGGTAAATGACAGTACAAACCGTACGAAAATTACTAAATTCCCTGTCAAAATTTACCGCAAATAGGTTAAATCAAAAATTATAACTTAACAAAAAAATATTTAAAAATTGTCAATTTTATAAACAATGTAAATAAGAATTTAGATTATATTACAAATCATTGTTAATAAAAAATATATTGGTATATAGTATGTATAAAAAATTGGATTTGTACAGATAGTGAATCAAGTGCTAACGTTTGTGATTCATGAGGTAGCCATAAAATGCCATATTCATACAAATATTTAGTAATAATCGCTGAAATTAATTTAAATCAGTATTAAATTAGTCAAAAGTGTCCTTCAGTAATCACCTTTTGCATTCCTTTTTTATTCCCGGCGTGTTTGAATGGGACTAAAAACTGGTACCAATACCGCAACCACAAACTAAAATACAACATTAAATAAAAGACTTGTACATTACTATAGATAGGTTATACACCAGGTATAATAGGGATTTATAGTCACCCATGTGGACATTGGCGCAGTATTTTCTCTGTTTATAGGAACTTACTATGAAGATTTTTATCAACGTCACATTTGGCTCCATCGGTTGTCAAATTTAGGTACACTTGTTTTTGTCTGAGTGGAAGCTGTATTGGTATCTCCCGCAGTCACTTGCGTAAGTCCCTCAATATCCATTCCTACGTAGTATTAGCGGTCCCCGGACTAAACTATGTCGTCATAAAAAAGCGGTACAAATTAGTGATACCGCTTTTTAACGGCTGTATTATGACTTATGACCAAACCAGTTTGAATCCTATGCCTAGCTTGTATCAGTATTTTATAGTGTAAGCTGTCTCACGTTGTTCCTATTGTCATTTTCTTCGCACATTGCACATTTACACAATTTAGGGTTCATTTACATTTATCGATAGGGCTGCCTACAGTCGAGTTCGAAAATATATACACGGACAAAGTGATCATAAACATGTGAACACGACTTTATTGTTAAGGGCATAAGGTTGCTAAGATACTCCTTTGGAAAGGTACATATATTTACTAACTCGACTGTACCTAATCTTTTTTTCTTAAAAGTAAGAACAGGTTAGCATGCAGTGGCGCCCTAATGCCCTATCGACCTATGTATATGAAGCTTACATACATATATTTTCTATCAATTTATAGAAAAGTTACAATACAGTCACAGGCATTAATAGCCTGAATAAGGCGCACATTCATAATCTATTAGGGACGTGTCAGATATTTTTGCACGCTTTGTTATAGCAGATTTAATGCTGGCGACTGTACATTATGATAAGGTACCTTTCTGTTTTCTGAAATACTTTTTAGACCAAACAATTAAGAATCTGGTAATACTGTAAAAAAAAAAATATGCGTAAAAAAAAAATGTGT
Organism: Epinotia brunnichana; assembly: GCA_963854355.1. NCBI lineage: Eukaryota > Metazoa > Arthropoda > Insecta > Lepidoptera > Tortricidae > Epinotia > Epinotia brunnichana. The sequence goes on along the minus strand of OY977959.1, from coordinate 7,088,167 downwards.
AAATGAGCGTCATAAATGCAGACTGTAGGTACTCATCTTTAAGTTTTATTCTGTAGGAAAACCGAATTGTAAATGTCCTTCATGTATTTCGTATAAACTGTACGTCAAAGTCCGTGCCATAAAATAAGTAGTCACCTAAATTTATGACTACCCTGGACAAAAATATTTAAGTAACCTAATTTCGATTATAAAAGTTTTAAATTTGAATAATTCCTTTTTTATTTTAATTGGCATTGGCAGCTAAAAAGTCACAATTTTCTGCAATAAAAATATGATTTCTTACATTATTGGTTGTTATTCTTCTTGTTTTGTTATCTAATTTTACATTTAATGTTTTTATTTCGACACTTTTAAGTTTTTCATCTCTCATAAACACTTATAAAAATAATTTAATCGCGTATTTATGTATTTTAGCATACGTAGCTTTAAATTTAGTAGCTATACTTTAAAAATATTATTTCTTTAAAATATTATTGCACAGAAAACGAGACAGGAGTGTTGCTAGAGTATTTAAATTGAAAAAAAAAAGTTTCGTACAAAATTGATTTTGTGTTTTTGTATTTAGTGTCCGAATGTATTCCGAACTGTACCTTTGTCTAGAAGTTTGTTTGCGATTACACAACTATTGGTATGGAAAATAGATTAGTGTTGTTTACCTCATGAGTTCTAGAAATTAAACGAGAATATACAAAAACATGTTTTATTTTGATTGAACCGACCACTTACCTACCACTTACCAAAGAAACATACTATACTTACTGTATTTAGTTAAGTATGTACCTAGACGTATGCGATTATTTGAAGGGTCCATGGACCAAGTGAAATCAATTTTTTTTTGCGAAAAACCCAACTGCTTTTTTGCAAATATTATAGCCTTTGTCACTCCGCCTATTAAAGGCCTCCACACACCGGTCGCGGGCGCGGATCGGGCGCGGGCCCGCGCAAGTTGTAAAACATTGAAACTACACTTCAAACACACATCGAAAGCGGGCCCGCGCCCGACCCGCGCCCGCGACCGGTGTGTGGAGGCCTAGGAATCCAACGACACCTCACATGTCGAAATCCGTCAAACGGTAGGCTGCAGGGCGTGTCAAAGAATAAGACATACCCACATACATACATACATACATACTTACATACATACATACATACATACATACGCTCGAAAAACATAACCCTCTCTCCTTCGGCAGTCGGGTAAAAAACATGTCCAGTCACATGAGATTTTAATGACACTTAATAAATCATAACTATCATAAGGGGCATATACACATGTTCTTTCCGTGGAATTTAACATTCATTTAATGTGGGCAACTTTTTATAAAACTGTAGAGTCTGTCACACTCAGTCTAAGTAAGGAATAAGTGTGACGGCAATATGACGCATGCCCTTTTTGAACGGAAAGTCCAGGCAATGAACTGACAACTTGAAGGTATGGAAAAAATGACAAAGGAAAAAAATTAAAATAGCAGATTTTTTCCATGTAATGGATATATTATCAATGAAATAGTTACCTAGCGAAAAAATCCAAAAAATATTTATTTTTATTTTGTCGCTAGCTAACTATTTAATTGATAATCTACATCTACACTTATAATAAATCTCTAAATTAAAAAAATAAACAGCCAGTAACATTTCAAACTTTTTTTGTTACGAATGATCTCAGCTTCCCATGAACGGATGAACATGAAACATTTTTTATAGGTAGATTATTATTCTGACTGCGACTTAGGATAGTTTTTATCCGACTGCAACAAATAATACATTTTTCGAAACATTTGACCTCATTGAATATTTTATTACTTTTTCTTGAGGGAAATCACCGCCACATCTATCAGCTTTATGAACGTCAAAATGGCGGAATTGCTTTTCCTTAATTTCACCTATTATTAATTTAAATCCCGTCTACGATAGACCTTCACGTGACACATATCAAGAATTAAAGCATAAGAAATTAATCGATTCTGATATGAGAACTTATATGCGCAAATGTCGTATTAAGGCGTAATTTCAATAAATGTTTGAACAAATGCGAACAATATACGTAGGTAACACAAATATGTTTATTTTTGAATGGCACGCGCGCGCTCTTTGCGCATTCAGCCAAACCATGAAAACCGAAACTCGAAGTTCGTATATCTGCATTCCTCTCATTCAAGTTCAAGTTATTTATTGCACCATGTTGTTTACAAAGGTCTTAATTTCTAATACCTATTTGTATTCAAAGTTTCAAACATGAACCCTGCTAGGGCGTTGCATTCTTATGGCTATACATAAAATACAATACAAATACAGCGTGTATTTTTAATATTACCTCAAATTGTAACCAGACGTAGGTGTTAGGGATTATCTATATACTCAGTGACAGTCAAGCGGCCCTTAAAGCGCTTACGGCGCCGAAAGTGGACTCTAGACTAATTTATAATGGCGTCCAAGCACTAAACAGACTTGGAAGGCACAATAAGGTGCAACTAGTTTGGATACCAGGGCACAAGGAGAAAAGTACAGTCGGCAATAAATGCTTGAACCAAAAATGAAATTTTTGACGGAAACTTATTTTCATATTATTCAGATTCCGTTCAGATTGCTTCTTTGATCATATTAATCATATTCAGATAACATTGTTTCTTCTCGCATCATAGGACGAGTATCCAATTCACCAGATCTGTGCTATGTGGGCGAGCAGTGTGCGTGGAACAATCTTGTAGGTGGATTTTTGCCTCGCAACCGCTCTAGCGTGGGTAGAACCACACAAGGTGGACTGATGACCTGGTAAAGGTCGCGGGAGTCCGCTGGTCGTGGGTGACGCAGGACCGATCGTTGCGGTGCTCTTTGGGGGAGGCCTTTGTCCAGCAGTGGACGTCTTTAGGCTGATATGATGATGATGAAACCGCTCCGCCTTGCACAGTTCTGGTGGAATCCCTCCCTGGTGGTCCCTTAGAATCGCTGAAGGTAATTACAAGTAACTTGTTCTGCGCTTGTTGACCGAATTGCATTAAAGTAGTTCATTCAAAAAACAGTTCTACCGTCCACGGTAGAAGATTCCAATCCACACCATACTCCAGGCAAAATACGGTTTCGAAAAATATTAATTTATACCTAATAGCGTTAATTTTTGTTTATTTCATTTACAAACGTTATTCTAAGACGATTCAAGAATCCAACAAACTTTCCATCATCAACTACTCATTGAGACGATTCTAACGATCCCAAACTCGATGGGGTTGTGTCGTTTTATTGCGGAGTTCCTATGGCCACCTTCCAGCTCCAGCATAAGATCAGCTCCATGTCATCATAATATTGCATTGTCATGCGATATACATATGTTTGCAAAATTTCAGCTCAATTGGATAACGGGAAGTGAAGTGAAAATGGCTTGCAAATTTTGACGGACAACTTACTTACATACATATGTACGTATGAAAAAAGCCGGACACACGCCCGACATAAATAAATAATACTTACCTAGTTATAAGTTAAATTGCTGTGCCCTAGCAGGGTTCATGTTGCGACCTGTATTATCTTTTAGGACCTATTGTAAAACACATGAAGCAATAAATGAATATGAATATGAATACGAAATAACTTTCGCCAAAGCTGAAACGGAAAACCTCTTTCGCTTTGCTCGCTCGTTCAATTAGATACGAGGAATGCAATTTAAATAAAAGCTCGTAAAAATGGCAAGGCAGGCAGGTAATAAGCATATAGACGATCTGTAGAAACCAACAGCAAAACTTTCATGACAACTTTGACATGTTCTCGCGCATACGAAGTTTGAAAAATGGATCGGCCAACTTTTTACAAACTTCCGACATCTCATGATTCTAGTCTCCGGCACACTGTTGGATATCGCTACGGCGCTTATCCATCGGTAGCGAATCCGATCTCACGATACTTCAGACCTAACTGAGATCTCGCACAAAGCCAGACTCGCGAGATTTAGAGATTTCCGAGATCACGCGAGATTGGGCGTTTTTCACTAAAAGTATGCAAATGCTATGAATTCCAATGAATGGTTATAAAACACATAAAATTAAGCTAAAACTGCATTTAGTGTTTTATAACGAGACACTGTTTATAACCGAGAAAAAATCGAGATCCAAAGTCAGACTTTGCTTGCGAGCTCTGAAAACAGCGTCCATCTATGGGTACTATATCGATATCAGACTCAAAAGGCGTAACCACCAAAACGCCACTTTTCAGGAGAGCAAAAAAACCAAAAAGAAAAATCTTTTTTTATCATAACTTTTTGGTTTTTAGATTTATAATGTTCATAATTCGTACAAATTTTTAAATTTTGAAATTGCATCGTATTATTGATTAACATTTAAGATACATTAAAAAACAAAGAAAAAAGAAGGCAAACAAATGGCATATACCTACGACCATAAAAAATGCTGTTTCTGTGAAATGCTTAGGGCGTAAAAGACACCCAAAGCAGTTTTATATATATAATAGGGGCGTAAACGGGGTTCAAATTAGAGGTAATTAGCTATTAATTAAAACGTTTGTTGTCTTTTCAATTATTAATTTGCTTCAACCACATGCGCTTGCCATGATTAATAAATAGACAGTTTAAAAATATATTTTTCATTAGTTGTATGGAAAACATAGCTAAAAGAAACAAACAAAAAACATTAAATAAAAGCGATTTCAAATAAATTTATTAGTAATGGGTCTCATCATCATGTGCCGTTGCCAGTAAGTATTCATATGATCTACCGGAAATATTCCAGCGAGCAATATTCCCGGAAAGATTATAATGTCGCTGGCAATAAGGCTTATAGTCCTGGTCTTACTTACTAACTGACATACAAAGAAACCTTGCCTGTTAAGTTCGCACAAGAGGAGGTAGACCAGGTAAGTACGGTTTACAAAACCGACTTCAAAAAAGGAGAAGGTTACGCTAGTTATATTTTGTATACAGTTCAGATTGCAATGTTGCATTTTATTTGTTTAAGTAGTTACATTTTTGAGTCCGATAATTCTGAACAAGGATTATTTGAAAAGCTCTTGATCTCGAATCCCTCGGACCCTCAGCAGATATCGATTAAAGATGCACTCATTGTTTAGATAGTAAGATCAAAATGCCAGTTCAATCCAATTCTTTCTGGGGTTATTATGCATCGGTTCTAAGTAAGTTAATAAAAACATGCGGCATCTTTTTTTCGATTCTGAATTCTGACATCGATTTGAAAATCGAAATGTAAGCAATATATAGCAGTATTGCTAGCAGTTTACTGAGAATATTCCTAGTAACATATATTCTATGTCTGGCAACATACGGAAAATATTTATTTTGGTGTCTGGTACAAGCATTATTTTAAACAAATCGGTTATAATACAAACCTTATTTGTCGAAATTTACCAGACGCGTCAGCTACTAGGAAAATTCTGACCTCGAGCAATGTTTCCAGCATTCACACATTGGTATAATTAGGCGTACCTACTTGTACATATACCTACAGTTTACCTCGTAAAATTGGCGGTATTCAATCAATGCTTATCGAAATGATACGAATGGTTGTGTTACTACCACTATGAATAATGAATTTATTTATTGGCTTCTCAGCCAGCAGAAAATTTTCAAGATGGGTGATTAAGATTATGTGCCACGATTTTTACTGTTTATGCCAACTTCTACGACTTAATCGCCACAAACGCAAGCATTAAGTCCACTGATTTAGATGTTTTGGGGCGTATAAGCCAAAACCTTTGGCTGTTGTGGGGCGTATAAACCAAAACCCATAGATTGTACTTAAGTATTTGAGCATTTTTGTGTTAGGTCGTATGAGTCAACAAAAATTTAATACCCAAAATAACATGGTTGTATAAGCCATTTTTGATGGTCTTCGGTCAAAAATGACTTATACTAACTTTAAATTTTGTAATCATTGTAACATACGACCCAAACATTTCAAAACTTAAATTTTAAAACTATTACGACCAAAATTTTACGATAATCGTGTTGAAAGATGAAAAAAACTCGGGTCCTAAAAGCCATTTTTTTGCGAATTTCGCTACTTCAACTACATAGATCGATAGAGAAAAAAAAACTGAGTAAGGTGGCATTAATAAGTCATTTTTGCCAAAATGGTGGTTACGCCGTTTGAGTCTGCAGGTATCGATATTATAAGCTCAATGTAATAAATAAACTGCTCAAAAAATTGTAAACCGACTAAAGAAAAGAAACTGAAACAATAAGTTTTTTTTTCATACAAAAGGTTACACTTTTTCATATATATGTCACCCGGAGCATAAATTTCGAATCGATTGACACCTCATTTCTCAAAATCGGTTCAGTATCTTAAACGCAACGGAGTAAAAAGTTTAATTCAAAAAATGTATTTTGGTAGGTACAGGTGACGCCACAAATATGTATACACTTTTGCACCTTATTCCATTGTAATAAGGCGAAAACTGTAAACATATTTTTGGCGTCGACTGTGCAAGCTTTTATTGCCAATTGTAGGTACTTTCCTTTAGACCGTCATCAACTACTCGTTGAGACGATTCTAACGAGCCAAAACTCAACGCGGTTACGTCGTTTATGTTAAGTACTAAATTCCCATGGCCACCTGTCTCCATCATCAGATCAGCTCGATGGTATCATAATATTGAATTGTCATCCAAACTATACCTGTACCCAAAATTTCAGCTCAATCGGTTGAAGATATCTGCTTCAAAATTGAGTTGCAAGATTCCACCCGGACAATAGTAAAAGTTTATGCTACTGATACATAATGAGAGGCCTTAAAATACGAGTGTGGTTTTATGAAACGTGCGCCAGCGAGTTTCATAATAGGATCACACGAGTGTTTTAAGGCCTAATTATGTACAGTTGCATACACTACTTTATCTAAACACATATCATAAGTACTCTAAGATGGGTTCAGAAGCCGTAGGAAAATGGCCTGCATTGCTACTGCTTTAATTTACCTGTAAATTATCATTTAAAAAAATTAAAAAACATGGAAAAAAGTAAAAAAAAAAAGTGAAAAAAAGTAAAAAAAAGCCGCCAAGTGCGAGTCGGACTCTCACGTGAAGGGTTCCGCAAAATAAATTGCGATTTACGATTTATGACGTATTAAAAAAAAACTACTTACTAGATCTCGTTCAAACCAATTTTCGGTGGAAGTTTGCCTGGTAATGTACATCATATATTTTTTTTAGTTTTATCAATCTCTTATTTTAGAAGTAGGGGGGGGGGGACACACATTTTACCACTTTGGAAGTGTCTCTTGCGTAAACTATTCAGTTTAGAAAAAAAATGATATTAGAAACCTTAATCGTGTAAATAAAACGAGCACTTGATTGGGTTTGATAAAAAAATATTTGATTTTCAGATCTGTTTTTTTTAGATTTTTGTGTGAAAATCTTAATGCGGTTTACAGAATACATCTACTTACCAAGTTTCAACAGTAAAGCTCTTATAGTTTCGGAAAAAAGTGGCTGTGACATACGGACGGACAGACAGACAGACAGACAGACAGACATGACGAATCTATAAGGGTTCCGTTTTCTGCCATTTGGCTACGGAACCCTAAAAAAGTGAAAAAAAAGTAAAAAAAAAGTGAAAAAAAACAAAATTAAAAAACATAATAAATTGACGTTTCGTATCGATAACTGTTTTAATATCTATAGATACTTACTAGAATAGAGACCCACTTTAGTTTCGACAGCTGTTCCAAATTTAAACTCACAACGATACAGAAATCTGTACTGTAATAATATTACAGTACAGATTTTACCTACTACCACAGACAAGAAAGTTTTCATAGTAAAATTGGTTGTAATAATGCTGGTCATTACCGACGATTTCTGAAAGCATTTTAGAGCACTAATGATATGTGCGTAGATAAACATACTTACATAGTTACATACATTGCAAGTTAATAGAAAGCTTGTAAAAAGATATCCCTTCCTTTTGGCTCAGCCGTAAGAAAAAGCCAAAAAGGTATTCCCCTTATTAGTCGTGGATCTGCTCTGAATGCTGTCACTTAGTGCACGTCTAATATAATCACTACCAGTGCACGTCATTTCAGAAAACTTGCGCAGCAACGTTGACGTTACCGGCTATGTTCACATATTTCCGGAAACAACCTAACCTTTTTTTTTTTTTCTTTTTTTTTTTGGAGAGGAAAATGCTTTACGCATTCCTCCCGGGTGTGGGGACGGACCCGGGTGGATATGTGGGACTCCTCGTTGTGGGCTAATGAGGCCCCGAGTCTACCCACTAAAAACCTCTCCGTCTGCCGTCTTTGTGCCTTAGCGGTGGGCTGAAGGAACGCTTGCGCTTTACTTCTTCAGCACACCAGCGCCGCTCCGATTTCCGGAACACCGCCTCCGGAGGTCCTTGTTGACCTCGTTCGTTTTATGCCACTACAGGCACCTACTCAGTGACCTGGTGCGTGAGGGGTGGCAGGCGTCCCCATGCCTGTCACCCCCTAACCTAACCACCGTCCCTTATAACCAATTTTAGACTGTTGAAATTTGCCGCTATAACAACAAATACTAAAAAACAGAATAAAAAACTTTTTTTTTCCCACACTTACGTGATTTTTTTGCCGGTTTTAATAGATAATGGTACAGTCGGGGAATGAAAAGATTGATCACCTTAAGATCTGTTTTTGCTTGCTCAGTATAAGTTATCAGTATCTGCTTTATCGACCGAGTGTCAGACACATTCCGTCAAAATGAATGTCATTTCACTACACCTCTTTGAATTTTGGAAAACGAGTTAAAAAGCCGGCCAAGTGCGAGTTGGACTCGCGCACGAAGGGTTCCGTACCATTATCTATAAAAACGGCAAAAAAATCACGTTTTTTGTATGGGAGCCCCCCTTAAAAAAATATTTTTTTGCTTTTAATATTTGTTTTTATAGAAGTAACAAAAATACATAATCTGTAAAAATTTCAACTCTCTAGCTATCACGGTTCTTGAGATACAGCCTGGTGACAGATTATCTATAAAAACGGCAAAAAAATCACGTTTTTTGTATAGGAGCCCACCTTAAAAAAATCTTTTTTTTTGTTTTTAATATTTGTTGTTATAGAGGTAACAGAAATACATAATCTGTGAAAATTTCAACTCTCTAGCTATCACGGTTCTTAAGATACAGCCTGGTGACAGACAGACGGACGGACAGCGAAGTCTCATTAATAGGGTCCCGTTTTACTCTTTGAGTACGGAACCCTAAAAAAGAAATAAAAAACGTACACAAGAAATAGCAATGATGACATTGACAGGACCTGACTCACATTTATGGTTTTAATAATTTTAAGCGAAGAGGATTTAATCATTAGATTTATCAAACTTGACACAACGTAATGGCAAGATCAAACTAAAAACTCAGAGGTCGTGGCTTCAAATCCCGCCCGTGGCGAATAATTTTTCAATTATCCTTTTTGATCGAAACTAAGATCAAACTAATAAAAAGGTTTTAGTTCAACAATTATTAGTCAAGGAAAATTCGTCTAAAGTAAATTTGAACTTTGTTATCAAACAGTTGAACATAATTTTCAATACATCACTCTCGTCTGATACACAGTTTAAAAAGGTAACATGTGCTTGCAACGCGTAAATGATTTGATTTGAAAACTGATAAACCTTTTCATTCCGCCACTGTACTTACAGAACCCTTCGTGCGCCAGTCCGACTCGCACTTGGCCGGTTTTTTGTTTTGTTTCAGGTTTGGTAGGTTTGCCATATTTGCTGAAAATTTAAAAACCTATCTACCTGTAATTTTGACGTCCCAATGAATGTATTGTTATTAATGACTAGCTGTTGCCCGCGACTTCGTCCGCGTATGACATGTTACTCGTATCGTCTAAATGTTTGTTTAAAATGAATTTAAAAAAAACATTGAAATTCGTTTTGTACCTAGTGTTTTATAAACAGTCTAAAACCGAAGTTACAAATCTCTTACTTTCAAAATGTCTTACTTTCTTTCACTTAGAACCTTCTTTGAACCCTCATAGTAAACAGTTTGAAACCGTAGTTACAAATTTCTTACTTTAAAAATGTCTTGCTCTCATTTTATCTAGCACGAATGTAGGCAAATCTGTTAACGTGACAGCTGACACTTACCTATACTTTTTATGTGCCAGTCCGACCTTTGCAATACACATAACGTTTTAAGAAGAATAGAGAATTAAAGAAAAATGTATAGGCCAAAGATAAATAAATAGCATAGATGGAGTATATTAAGTTGAACAAAGTTCCTTATCTAATACACTCTTTACTCTAACGTCAAACTGTCTGTGTTAAAACGAGGTAGCATCATGTTTCCAACCCTATCTTCAAGCCGTGCGCGCCACTTCACCTCGGCGGCCATATTAGCTTGATAGCCAGCTGGATATCAAACGCGTTGTTGTGTTTTGGTAATAATTTGTGGTTTTTAGTATTGAAAGTGATCTTTTGGTTAAATGTACGCATTTAACATTAAATATGGCGTGTGTGGTACAGGGTGTAATCACCGAATGGGTGTACTAAGTAAAAATAATTCAAGTGCATCATTTCACCGGTAAGCCTTATGACATAAATATTGTTATTTTAATGTTTGTTAAGTATGAAATACCTGCAGATCTTATTGAATATCGATCACTGGAAAAGCATGTACAGTTTTTTGCATCAATTATGCGTATTTCCATCATCTTTACATTATTATTTCAATTATAAATAATGCAACCCGATATTTTGACACTTCACATACCACATCGTGTTGTACTTGAGATCCTACTACCATCGATAACGTTTGATAGTGAGTTTATACATTTTACTGTTTTTTTTATATAAATAGGTTTCCGGCTGATTTAGAAATAAGAACGGAATGGGTCAAAAATATAAACAGAGGCGAGGAATGGAGTCCTACACAATACTCAAGGATATACTCTGCACATTTTGAAGAATCCGGTTTTCGTCTGGGATACACTCGAAAAACTCTCCATTCGCATGCAGTGCCAACAATATTTGTTAATCATCCCTTATCATGTCAACCGGTAACTGTTCAGATTATACAAGTCGTATGCACAAAAGTTCTAGTACGTCTAAGACTTATTCAGCTAGTCTGGTGTGATTTATTCAAACAAGTGGCAAACAATATCAACATGTACAAGTCAAAATCTGTCAAAGTGCTCATTTGTATTGATATAACCTGACAACACTTTCACAATGTTCGCAGTTTTTATAACAAACTTGTATTGATTAAAGGTTTATAATGTTTGCATGTTTTATAAAATTTGCAAGTGATAATTTAATAAACAAAAAATATGAACTACATACGTCTTTTAATTTTTTCGCTTTTACCCTATAGTAGCTGCCATAAGTATCAAATTAAGGCCAGACACGTTCAGGTCGATTCGTTTTGCTGCAAATTTGTCGGATTGTACTGTTTATTGAACAGGGCCCAGATGCACCATCCTCCTAGCGTTATTCCCGGTTGTGCCCCAAAGGACCCCGGGGTCCGCTTTGACACCTAATCCCAACATTTGGCATAGGCACTAGTTTTACGAAAGCGACTGCCATCTGACCTTCCAACCCAGATGCACCATGCGCAATAACATAAGAATTCGCCAAGCTAGTCAAGAGAGTGATATTTTGGACCAGTAAATCCAGTTTATTTTATTTTATGATTAAAGCTTACTATGAAGATTACACAACACTATACTTCGTTTTTTTTAAGATTAGAATTATCTGTCAAACGGGTAAACAAAGAAGCAGTGGTCGTAAACATTCCTTCTTCGATTTCGATCGATACCACTGAATTTCTCGGAACTTATGTACATACATACGAGTACATATCATTTGATATTTACCGATAGCTGAACGCATATATTTTATTTTAAAATGTTGTATACCGTAGCCAACGATATGCCAGCAGTCTCGGCAGTCTTTTTCACACGGTCTGATTTAGTGGGATACTCCTTTCTATGGCACATTTCTGACACTCATTTGTAAATATTCACCGCCCGTTTCCGCTTTTCACTGGCAGTCAGAGGATTCTGCTTTTGCCTTTTCTTCTTTGGAGATGAAAAAACATTAGCCGGAACCGGCTGCGACTTCTGTAGCCCACTCGGGCCAGCCTCGGCTTCATACATTGTAAATGTGCACCAACAAACAAAATATCTAAATAGATCAACAACTAATAACAAAATTCAACAAAAACGATCACTACAATCTTTAAGTAAGCTTACAGCAATAGAAATCACAACCGACTCAACCGACAACAATATGAACTCGAATGAAAAACCCACATGAGTGAATTACAGATAGTGACAGTGACGTTTAAAAATTGTGTGAGAACTCTGCCTCTTTAGGTTTTTTAATGTACAACCTTTCCATGAAAAATTGCAAACGCAATTTATTAAAATTCTTATCTTTTCATCTAAGAATATAAATTAACTAATATTATGTTTCTTATCTGTTCACAACACTGAGTAATGTATGTATTACTAAAACATGATAATAAATACGTGATATTTATTAACTCGTATTCACTGTTCGATCCGCAGAGTGTGCCCGATAAAAAACCTTATATCTCGTTCTGCAAAGGTCTCTCTAATGCTAAAAAAAACGAAGTATAGTCGTGATGACATTTGTCAAATATATAGTTGAGAATTTAATCCATAAATGGGTCCATTGCACCATTAAAGACCAAGTAGAGTAGCCATATTTGTCTCTCTTTCTCTTATGAATATACTTCTTAAGAAAGTAAAGGACGGCACTAGTTATTCAGATCCTTCAAGATACACTCCATCTATGCTATTTATTTATCTTTGGTATAGGCAACGGAGTTGAGGTCACGCACAACAATATGTCATGTCATGACAGCGGGGTTTTGAAATTAACTAGTGTTCTTTCCTCGTACCGATAGGTAGCAAGTTTAGCAGCCAATTATTTTTTAGAATTTATTTTTTAATTCCAATAATTGCGATAATACATACGCAACATTCATTTTAAATCAGTTTTATTTTATTGAATAAGTAGGTAGTTATCTGAATTAATAAAAGATAGATTTAAATTGTTTACACTAATTCCATTTATAAAACTACGCTGGGGACCGATTTTTGACTTTCGAGCGCTAGACTCTTTCACTCGATAATTACTTTAAAAATAAAGTCTTCAATTCAGTACTTTGCCAAGCCATATAGGTACATGAACATTTCCATATTTCCTTTCCAATTTACCACATGCACTATCAGAGGGCAAATGCGTTGATTATTACAGAAAAAACCCAAGTCGCTATCCTGTCGGCTGATAATATTTGAGGAGTTCCGTCGATTCCTAAAGGATTTGAGAATTACCACTTCATGAGTTGCTTCTTCAACGGAATCATGTCAGAATATTTGACGAACTTAACATATTTGAGGAGTTCCATAAGTCATCTGTGGTCTTCAGTATCAGTTCCACTTCACCAAAATTGCGATTTCCGAGGGTAAATACACGAATTGTATAAATACCGAAATCACATATGCGTGTCTATAAAATTTGAGGGTTGCCCTCAATTTCCCTAGGATCCCATCATCAGATCCTGATTTGGTGACAATTGGTCCTCGGAAGTAAAATCTTTCAAATAAAAAAATAATTTTTGAAATCGATCTACAATTGACGGAAAAATCGGCGAACAAACATAAAAAAAAAACATACATACAGTGGAAGATATGACCTCCTCCTTTTTTGAAGTCGGTTTAAAACGAACGAAAATCACGAAATGCTATTTTGTAATCATCATCATCACTATTTAAGAGTCTTGTCGGTGGAGTACCTAACTGCCACTGATTCTTGTCCTCTGCCAGCCTCTTGACGTCTTTGTACGACTCGACAGCAACTTTCTCCTTTATTTGGCTGGTGTAAGTATGTCTGGGCCTTCCTCTGTCTCTCTTTCCTTCGACCTTGCCCTCCTCTCCTCTTGTAATTAGAAAGAGGCTGTCTATTTTGTAATAGCGATAGAAAATTGAAAAACGAGTGGCATTGACCACTCGTATTTAATTATATCGGTGGAAAGTAGGTGCCTGCAATTTTTTAACTGAAATCGTAAAAATCGCCCCCTGCAGCAAAAATGCTCCTAGAAATTTAACGATGTCTGGTAATCATTCACCTCAACTCTCCTGCCGATACCATTAAGCGTCATGTCGTATCAAACTATCAAAGAAAACGCTGTTTGTTTCACCAAAAAGAGCCTAGTTCTTAAGTTTATAATGAAGAATAAGAAGTTAGTTTATTCTGAGAGCAATTTTTCACGTTTAACCTCAGGTTAAGTAATTATTTTAAGCGAATTCCTGTGATAGGTATTTGTTTATCAAATTCTATTTCAGGCGACTTATATGTCTAGATATGTACATTGTCACTAAATCATAGCCAAAGCTCCAATTACAGTGCTTTATGTACCTTCGTATGTGGTCTGAAGATAGGCTACGATATAAATATAGTATTTACCCAAAACGTAACATTCGGGCTAAGCGCGCCTCTCCACCGGAGGGCTGTGTCGGAAATTATAAGTTGCCCAATTTGTAATTTTTCTTATGTTAAAATGTGACATGCACACACACATACTTTTTACCACAAAATTATATATTATACCATAAAAATATCACAATAAATTAATTATATATAAAACATACAAAAAAAGAGGGCTGTGTCGGAAACTATAAGTTGCCCAATTTGGCATTTTTCTTACGTTAAAATGTGACATGCATACATTTTACTATAAAATTATACATGATACCATAAAAATATCACAATAAATCAAATCTCTTTCTCTCTTTTATTGTCAAGGCAAAAATTTCATGTGCCTGGTGGAAAGGAAACCAGCGGCGCAGCGGGCGAAATACGGAGAAGAGAAACCAGCGGCGCAGCGGGCGAGATACGGCGAAGAGAAATTTCATAATATCAGCGTTAAATATAATAACATTCAATTAAATCCCCGTCTCACCTCGCCAATGGAAAAGCACCGTAAGTGTTTGCGAATTCATGAGTAAGGATTACATGTGGACATATTTGTATGTTGAGCTTAGTGTGATCAGATATAATGCCTTCCATTTCGCTAGGACTGCTGCTAACGCTGCTAGAACTGGCACTGAACAAACATAAAAAGTTCAAAAAACGGTGTCCCGACTACGGATAACAAACTAAAAAAAAAAAGATTTGTTATACAGGGCTTGTGCACAAATCACGCGAGGTTTTTTCGGCTACTTATTGACCTCCCCCTCCCCCTTGGTGATATTTGGCGAGGTTCTTGGCTACAAAGACAACCCCCCCCCCCCTCCCCCCTACCCTACATAACCTCACGTACTTATATTTTTTTATTCGACCTAATTGTAAGATGAATAGTAAATCTTGTTTATTTTTCTATATTAGTAAAAAAAGTAAAGATTTATGTTTAACGGAACCGAGAAAAAGTATTTACTCGTGTGGTAGATAATTGTTTTCTTAGTTTCGTCATGATTTACACACATAAAATAAAAATAAAAAAATATAAAAATAAATACAACCGAATATTTTATTATAGACAAATAAAATATTTTTACATGTAAAATGTCAAATTATCTTTAAGTTATTAAGTATTTGTGTACAAGTAAACATTGAAAATTAAATCTAAATAAATAAAATTAAGCCAGCCTAAAATAGTAGTGAGTAAAAAAATAACTAGAAACAGAATACCTACAGAAAAGTAAAATAAAATAAAACAAATAAAGATAACATCACAAATAGAAAACTTGGCCCAAACATGGAGCCAATATCAATGCCAGCATATTTGAGCCTTTTGTGTGACTCGGCTGAGTCAGCAGCAGCACCAGCCATAGTTGAGGTTTTAGGAAGGTGGGACGGCGCAAGGGTATCGACGCAGGTAGCGTCCCATACCAGTGGCCGTCCCAAACTCCAGGGCACGAGCGTCATGCCGTCGGGCCTCTTGCCGTCGTCTTGGGCAAAACCAGTAGGCTCTAAGACGGCCGGAGCTCCAGCACAAGCGAGAGCCCGGCGGATGAGGTCGTTCAGGCTGGCGTGTCGCGGGATGCGCCCTGCGCTCCAGTGGCAGGAGAGGCCATGGTGCCCAAATTTGTCGACGGTGCAGCCGCAGTGACACCGATGTGGAGCGACACATGTCACACTCCAAGACGCAGTGACACGGCAACCCTAAAAGTTTTATTATCTAAAATTGTGCCTAAGTTGTGTGAAGGGAGTGCCTGGAGCCAACCGCCGGATTCCCATCTAGCAGAGGCAAGGAGACGGGTGCGATCTGCGGAGCTGGACGACGTTTCATAAAGGTTATCCCCTCAGAGCATAGAACACTAGAGAGAGGACAAACCGCCGGCGGCCGTGTCGCAGCTGTATGCTCAATGGGCGTACATTGCCATACTGTGCACGCGTGCTGATCGCAGAGAATATTACGTTTTTTCCCAAAATGCCTGATATGATGCGCGTTTATTGTCAAATAAGCGTGTAGGTATACAAGTGTGTGTGTTTTAGATGTGTGCGTGCTTTGTCTTGTCAATTACTTGGGCGTTGTGCGTCTCTATACAAATCGGCCGCCATGCCCGATCTCCTTATACTCGTATTCATACATCTGTGGTTATCCCGTACCAGCTCACACAGCGGCCCGTCCCATTGCCTCTGTGAATGGGGTTTCTTTGGTAGGTCTGCAGTTGGACATAGATCTTTCCAACGGCACTCGGCTTCAGCGACAAAAGGAATTTCAAAATGATTGTGGGGAGGTTTTAAAATTTGACTAATTAATTTTGAATTGAGAACCTCCTTCTTTTTTTTTGGAAGTCGGTTAAAAAGAACAACTTGTCGTACAAAAGGCGCCATATGGCTTTCGCTACCAGCCAAACCTTGGCAAAGCGGAAGAGACTGTGGACAGTGCAAGTTACAAATTAAAAACAAATACGGTACTCATAAACAGCATATTTACACAAATTCTTATACATAAATACAGTAAATACACAAATAAATATACTTTTAGTATGTACCGGAGTCCGCTGGATGCGGGTGGCGCAGGACCGGCCACTTTGGAACTCTTTGGGGGAGGCCTATGTCCAGCAGTGGACGTCTTTCGGCTGATATGATGATGATGATTTGATGATGTACCGGAAGGCGCGGCGTGGGTATGCCCCCAAAAGGTAGACTGATGGCCTGGTAAAGGTCGCGGGAGTCCACTGGATGCGGGTGGCGCAGGACCGGTCACTTTGGCACTCTTTGGGGGAGGCCTATGTCCAACAGCGGACGTCTTTCGGCTGATACGATGTAAAATAAAAACGAATTTGTGTCGTAACAGCTCGCAGTGGAAAGCGCGCCCGCCACCGCGCCAATCGATACCGCGCACGCGCGCCACGCGCCGCAGTATTGAATGGGCCCATTCATGGAGCAACTGGTGCCTTCAGAATGAATCAACGCACCTACAACTACCTATACCACCTACTCCAGCAAAAACGACGTAAGATACGACTAATAGTTGGCAGTTACGACTTTTTGGAGCGGAGCAGTATAATGTCGCAGACATAGTGGATTTGAGTTACATCATAGTTGTGAATGGTCACAGCATTCTATGTGCATATTTTGCATACTAATTTTGTGGTAAGAAACGCGAGCTACGCCTATTTGAGTGTTAGCTTTGAATAAATACTTGAATATAATAGTTACGAACTAAATAAATGGAAATAAGTAGAGAGCCAGGGGAAACAAGAATAAAGCCCTTATTTAGTAAATAAAATTCGTTTGTTTTTATCTGTCGCTATGTCATTGTTGTCAAAAAAATACATTTTAGTCATCAGTAACTTAAATTTTATGAATATTTTTTTTTTAGTACAAGGCTGTATTTCTTTATCTTTCCCGCGCACCGGACAATGGGAGGCGTGTGTGGAGCTGAAACACATTTTATTTTAAGTACCACAAGGTCAACACGTAGAGGCCCTTTCGATTATTTAATGAAATGCAGGGTGTACACCAAGCGATGCTGTATAATTTGTTTAACAGTATTTTAGCAACAATAGAAGTTGTAAAATCCTACGTTAAGTGCATTTTCGTCATTTTAACTGACACAAACTATATCTGCGCATGCCAGCCTTTGTCCTCGTAAGGCCGATGCCTAATTTTAGGACAAAGAATTTCAGGCTTAACAGCCCAACTCATTAGCTTTTTGTAATCAAGTTTTAAGCCGCTTACGAGGTTCTTACGAGGTTATTATTAGCCTCGTATTCACTTGCAAAATGGCGCGTGATAATGATAACGTATTGTTCTGTCAAGAGTTACCGTAGATCCGGACTTTCGAATGATCCATGGAACATGGCGGATCGTGCTCCAGACAGTGTTTTTTATTTTCTGCATCCTGCTGTTTAAAGTATAATTTTGATAGCATATTATGCAGTGAATGGCAAAGGTGACGGCTACAGTTAATGAAGAATTTTCCTGGAACTGCGAATAACCAATTCTCGGGCATCATTCGGCGGTTCGTGGTCGCGGCCGCCATTATACTTTGTATACTGCTCCAGCTATCACCCAGTGCATTGTGAAGGCCTTCTACCGTACATCATGCTAATAATACTGTTTAATTTATAAACCTACTGACTCTGGCAAAGGCCCTCGAGGCTGCCATTTCTTTTATAAAAATAATAATAATACCGTAGATCCGAGCAACACCTATCGTATCACTCTGTACATAACGCATCTTCGCTATCTTACTTACCATCAGAAACACAATATCTTTTCTTATCTTATCTAGATGAGGGCCCTTTCGGATACACTTCGACCCAGTGAGATCTTTTGTGCATTTGCCCTCTCCTTTATGCTTACTCCCAAGCTCCCTCCATCATTTCCACAAAACGGATACAAAATACAAATACAAAATTATTTATTACATTAAATACATGATGCAGCTCAGCGGAAGCACAGACTACACACAAACACCGCTCTTATTGTACACTATTTTGTGCAAATAAATTACTTACTTACTTACTAGCACCTTGAAGTGGGTACTTTCCTGGGTAAAAAAATATAATTTTATTTAGTCCTTCAGTTAGATCAACAAAAAATATTGAAAATGTATTTTTTTTTGTCAAACAATCAAAACATGATGAAGATATCGATACCTGCAAACTCAAAGGGCGTAACCGCCATCAGAACCGTAGAATTCCTTGATTAGCGGGGCGACTTTGATCAAATAGGTTTTTCTCCGAAATCATTGATTTTACTTGTGGGTGAACTGTGGCAGTGAATTTATTAGTTATCTATCTTGCTGTATACTCGATTAAATCTTCTTAAGGCGACGTGAGCTCCAAAAACGGATTTTTAAAAAATCGTAGCTCTTGTTTGGATTATAATACGGCTGCCTTAAATTTAATTAGCAATTTTGAGGCCTTTTTAGAGGGAAATCAGCTATTCGAATCCTGAGTTTTTGACTTTCGCTCGATAAAAAAAAATCACGAACATAGGTCAAAAATACACTTAAAAAAATCGTAACAAATTATGCACAAACATATTACAATTGATTCTAAAAATCAGCAATGTCATGTTTGAGAGAAATCAGCTATTATTTTTTTATTTATTAAAACGCACAAAGGAATAAAATTAAAAAACATGATATCCGCGCTTCTAAACACGCACTTCCATCTCGCTCACGCTTATGCTCAGTGAGAGGGAGGGAAGACCACGAACCTACGTCCCCTTAATTTCAAATAGTTTTGCTTTTATACTACATTCTAAATGATCAAAGTAGCCCCCATTTTTTCCTAAAGTAACCCTACGGAATAACAGGCTGTTACGCCCTTTGAGTCTGCAGGTATCGATATAGCCGGTTAAAGTTCCGCGTGACGTCACATTATGCTATAAAATGTACCACAATGTGACGTCACACGGAACATTAACGGGCTAACTATATCTTAATCCCTTTTTGATTGATTGACAAAAAAATATACGTGTCCAATATTTTTTTATAGACGGACGGATTAAAAATATTTATTTTTTGGAAAGTAGCCAATTCCTTTGGTTACGAATTAAAGTAAATCAACCAGAATCAAAACATACTGGAGTAGTGTCATTATGGCAGCGGTCATGTATGGCGATGGCGGTGTATGGTGGATGTGGGAACACAGAAAAATTCCGAAGAATCATTTGCCCGATACCATCATTACAGACCATCCATTATATTATACCATCATTATTTACCTATTCATAATTTCTGAAATTTCAAATTTCCGAACGCCATGTTCCGTTGAACGAAAATTGGGACGCAGTTGAGTTAATGGAATCTATGAAAAGGCTAGGGGTTAATATATATCCCAAAGAAACAAAAAATCATTCAGCGGAACACTGTTTTCGGAATAGGGATGGTGACACCAAATAAAATAATCAATAATATTGAATTTTCTCAAAAGGAGGATTTTAAAATATAGTTAAGTACCGACATGGAGAAAAAAGTAGCACTTAAAAGACAATAAATAATCACAAAGTTTTAAGAGGGGGTTCCACTGTCCCTTTTCCGCAAAATGCACCTTCACATAAAACTATTGTCATTAAATATGACGCTATAAATATAAATATAACCCGTGACGATACGAGTCGTTTTTTCTCTCTCGAAGCGTTTTCTCTCTCTATCAAGCAATATTAGAGCGGTTGTATCTTCGTATTTTTTGGGATTTTCAGCATCAGGCATCTTTTTTTTGCATTCTTTCTTTTGGAGTAATAAAAATAAGGTCCCCTACCCAATTATGTAACTCGATAAAATAAGCTTTAGGATAAATGACTCTTCGAAATTATGTAGTGTACACGGTGGAGGTACTTCCTCAGTTGGGAACGAGCGAAATGAAATGCCACTTTGCCCAACCCCTCCAACACATTATTATTTCTAATATTAATAGGACTGAAACCACGCTGTTCGATAGTTCTTGAAAACGACAATAACTCGGAATACGTTTTCAGAGAAATCGCCAACTTAAACGAAATACAGAATGAATAGGATATTTTTAGCGAGGGGATTTTGATGTTCCCTATAACACAATGATTTATTTATCGTATGGCGGTTACACACTGGTACATATATGTATTCGTATTGATGTCGCTGATAGAGTTCCAGTGTGCGCTGCGAGGTTCAGAAGGAACAGTGCAGCTGCCGAGTTTGTGGTGGTGCTAAAAGAACACAATGATTATAATAACGGATGGAAATGGCGGTTTTGGTATCACTAGAAAAATACGCTCTATCAAGTTTTACCTGGTATTTTTCACAGTATTCTCTAAGTATTTACTCCAGTTATTGAGTATTTGCTGGCATTTGCCAGCTGGGAAACTAGGGTCGCCTCGAAATGAGTTGACATCAGATTTTACAATTGGTTGTCCAGGGACCCAACTAAAATTTAGCATTAGAAAAGCAAAAAATGAGAGTCAATGTAAGAGTTTGAGACCGGACGTTGAGTGATCAAGTCAAAAAGCTCGCCGGACTGCGATACCACCAGGCCCCGTAGCATGGATGGCCTTATCACGCGATAAGTGACATGATAGAGCATCCGTCCCTGGCTGACACCGTTCGATAGAACGAGACGAAGCTGTTATCTTGTCACTTATCGCGTGATAAGGCCATCCATGCTACGGGGCCTGGTGCTGCATGCAGCGCGACACCGGCGCCATTGGCGACGCCATCTGCACTCCCCGACAGTGACATAGTGGTCACGATCCGAGGCATTGAGGAACTGACTGAATGAATGAATGTACATTCCGAAGATCCCTTCTATATACTGACTTTTTTTTTTTAATCAGATTAGTTGTTCTGGATATTAGCCCCTACATAGGTACAAACTTATACTCAATACTCAATCATTTATTGCACATAATGGTTATACAGGTGGTCTTAAAATAAAGTATGGTATCACATCATGTACCCTGTTGGGCGCAGCAAATAAGGAGGTGGACACTTAGGTACATATAATTCAGCATACAAAAAATAGTATTAATTAATTATATATCTTAGTTTTACTTAATTCTATAAACAAACTTATCATCTAAATATTCCTTTAAAGAGTAGTAGGTTTTCGAAAGTAACTTTTGTTTTAATTTGCGTCTCTCGCGCAAACAACTTACCAACACAAAGCTAACTCACACATAGTTTAGGCAACTTTACCTTTTTACTATAGAGCTATAAGTATAGACTATAGACTAGGTACGCTTGACTGACAAACCACACAATCCTCGTCCAAATAGAGTGACTGTAGGTACTCGTAATACCAGCTGAACCTCAATTCGGTTTGATGCACATAATCTGTCGGGTTATTCAGGCACACTGTCTACCCCTGTTTATAATCGTCAACAAAGCATTGATTTGGAACGCGCAACTGTCCAATGTGCATTCGCTGAAATGGCAACACGTTGGCATATCAAACCCAACGCCCGCCATGGAATATGCAGGAAGGGACAGCAAAAGTAACTTTGTATCATTGTAACTTAGGTATGCAGTTTGTGCTAAATTGTGACTGAAATTGCAATGTTTTTTGGTTTTTTATGAATGAATAGGCTAAGAACAAATTATTTTCAAAATTTGGAGTTTGTGCGTGTGCTAGAAGTACCTTAGAATTACGATGATCATTATAAGCGAGTCAGTGAGTATGTCAGTGAGAAAAAAAACAAAGGAACTTTGACAAGCAATAGTTCTTAAACTACTGCTGTTCTTAAATTGAATGCTATTGAGAATATATGTAAGCCATATCATGAAACTATCATGTTATGTTACTGAAAATTCAGGGTTCTGGCTTTAGCCAGTATAAAATTACAGGATGTTGAAAATGGCCTTAATGGCTTCGAGAAAAGGATGGTACGGCCGTGCCTCTTTTGCTTGACTTGGCGGCCGTGCCCCCAGATCTCTTTCTGTCACACTTATTGAGATTTGTATACTGCCATCTCGCTCGGTCGTGGTATTATCATTACTATAGCTTATTATTATAGGTCCATGGGCTGAACGCCGTGGTATTGGGGTTGTGTCACAAATTGATAATTATATGCAGGCACCATCAATTTTGCAATTCCATTATGGTCCTCTAGTCTCGCCGCACCCGAAATGCGATACTTTCGCAGCTATTATGATGAAGACAACGTCAATATTTCATTGCATGTTTGAGAATAATAATTTAATCTGCGTTTTCATATAAAGTAAGCTGGGTTCGACTCAGTTTTTTTTTGTATTTTTATTTTGTCTCTGCTAATAATTATACTTAATTTACTTTAAAAACAAAGTTTAAACTGACTTCAGTTCAGTACTTCGCCAAGCCACACAGGGACTTGAGCACATGACCTGCTCTTCGAGAGCAAATGCGTTGATTATTACAGAAAAAACCCAAGTCGCTATCTGTGGGCTGATAATATTTGAGGAGTTCCGTCAATTCCTCAAGGATCTCAGAATTAACACTTCATTAGTTGCTACTTCAACGGAATCATGTCAGAATTTTTGACGTACAGTGGCGGAATGAAAAGGTTGAGTTTTCAAATCAAATAATTTACGCGTTGCAAGCACATGTTACCTTTTTAAACTGTGTATCAGTCGAAAGTGATGTATTGAAAATTATGAACTGTTTGACAACAAAGTTCAAATTTACTTAGACGAATTTTCCTTGCCTATTAATAGTTGAACTAAAACCTTTTTTATTTGTTTGATTTTGCCATTACGTTGTGTCAAGTTTGATAAATCTAATGATTAAATCCTCTTAGCTTAAAATTATTAAAACTATAAATGTGAGTAACAGGTCCTGTCAATGTCATCATTGTTATTTCTTGTATACGTTTATTTTTTTCTTTTTTTAACTCGTTTTCCAAAATTCAAAGAGATATAGTGAAATGACATTCATTATGACGGAATGTGTCTGACATTCGGTCGATAAAGCAGATACCTTCTGATAACTTATACTGAGAAAGCAAAAACAGATCTTAAGGACATCCTTGAGGAGTTCCATAAGTCATCTGTGGTCTTCATCATCAGTTCCACTTGACTAAAATTGCCATTTCCGAGGGTAAATACACGAGTTATAATAGAAATCACCGAAATCACTACACGCATGCCTATAAAATTTGAGGGTTGCCCTCAATTTCCCTGGGATACTCCCTCGGGAATATATTCTTTCGAATAAAAAAATAATTTTGGAAATCGGTCCACAATTGACGGAGAAATCGGCGAACATACATAAAAAAAAGTCGGTTAAAAAGGGATGACGGTAACAAACGATGTCAGCTCGTCAGGGCATATTTTCACAACAGTTGGACCTCATGAATTGACGACCGATTAGCCAAGTGGGTATGACGCTGCCTACGAAGCTTAAGGTCCTTGGGTCGAATCCCGGTAAGGGCAAATACTGAATGAATATTTGTGTCTGAGTCTTCAATGTTTTCTGTGTAGGTATTTAAGTATATATCTAATAAAAATCGTCGTCTAGTACCCATAACACAAGCTTTATTGAGTTTACTATGGGAGTAGTTCGATTTGTGTTAGATTGTTCCATATTAAGTATTTATTTATTTACAATGCACTTGCTCTGAAAGAGCCCCTCTATATGGTTCAACATAAACACGGTTAGTCGTCTATGCTGGCATGGGGGTGCCGGGCGGAGCCAGCCCGTGCGAGAATGAGATTTCATGACAATTAAAATTTCACCTTTTATGTATATTTTTTCATTTCCTTGCATGATGCATTGTAAAATGTTGTATGATACACGTGCGGATAGGTAATTCCCAACTCGTGTCGATCAAAAACACTCCCTGACGGTCGTGTTTTTGGTCATCGCCACTCGTTGGGAATTACCTACTTTCCGCACTTGTATCATAAATAACTATTACAATGCACTTGCTCTGAATGTGCCCCTTTATATGGTTGAACATAAACACGGGAAGTGGTCGATGCCAGCACGGCGTCGCCGGGCGGGACCTGCCCGTGCGGGAATGGATTTCAGACCAATATTCCCGCATACTGTCCGATAGTGAGATTTAGTGACAATTAAAATTTCACCTATTATGTATATTTTTTTATTTCCTTGCATGATGCGTTGTAAAATGTTGTATGATACACGTGCGGATAGGTAATGACGGTCGTGTTTTTGATCATCGCCAGTCGTTGGGAGTTACCTACTTTCCGCACTTGTATCATAAATAACTATTATGAATACGCTGCGCTGGTAAAACAATTTGGGTTCCTCAGGAGCACCTTTTTTTCTCGCTTGTAAGCGCAACCTATATGGCGACTCGCCTCGCCACTCTTCCCTGCACGGCTATCACAAGACGGCGCGCGATCTCGATCGATTTTTCTAGGTAAAACTTGATCGTGAGATTCGTAGCAACTGTGCATAATCGGTGGTCACACTTCTAGATCGCTGGGTCGTCTGAGCCAGGTGAATACTAATATAGCGTACTCGTAGCGGTACCTACAATATGAGTAAGCGGCCACCTGCATGTTAATTGCGTAACTTTTTGATGCATCGTCAGGACATAAATCCCGGAGGTACTGATAATAATTTAAGAGTCCGCAGTAAGCTCGATTCTCCATACAAACGTAGTTACGCTCTCATTTTAAAACAACTAGTTTAGTTTGCTCTAAAAATTTGTACTTAGAATAAGTTAAGTACCATCCAGGTCTGTAATTAGTTTATGTAGCTTCAGATACCATACTAAAAAATACAGCAAATTTAAGTTTTTCATACAAAACTTGTTTTTGTTGTAAACTAATTACGGACCTAGATATACCTCATGTCATTGTATAAGTATGCAAAGTTTCGTTACAACCCAACACGTAGTTTTAAAATGAGAACGAAATTCCGTTTATATGGGAAGGTGAAATTTGGCCAAGCTTACTGCGGACTCTTAACATTCACTTGTAATTAGCATTCTAACGAATGTTACATTACCTACAAGTCACATATATGTAGTTTTTTTATCTCACCCTAGCGAACGTCTAGCGAGCATTTTAACGAAACAACAGTAAATTTGCTTGGAGCTTTTTAGCGAGCCAAGCAATTTCGTTATTGTTACGACGCCGACCCTCTCCGCCCACACCTCACGCACAGCATTTGACTAGAGCGATCGCTAGAATGATCATGAAAATGTTCGTAGTGATCTTTGGCTTTGTTCGTTGTTCATTTCAATAAATTAAAAAAACAACGAATTATCGAAAAAAAAAGAAAAAAGAGAGATGAATGACTAGTTAGTACATGTGAATGCTCAAATCTATTAAGTGTTGTTTTCTTTGATTACAAAGGGACAGTCTTTTTACAGGGCTGTCACTAAACATTCACGACTGCTCTGATAATTTAAGTCAAATGGAGTAGCGACGCGCCAACATCGATCCATGAAAGTCAACACTGTAGCGTTTAAAGATATTTAGTTGGCGACGGTGCGGCTCGTTGGATATTCAAACGGATAATGGCATCGCGACGCGCCTTCGCGCCATCGATCATTAATGTCCAAATTCAACGTTGGAACAATATTAAGCGGCCTTTAGATCTGGCTACATGCAGTGCACTAACTAGGGGAGGGGAGATAAACCATCTCGTTCTAATCTGTGAGTGTGAGAGTTAGTGCACTTCATTTAGCCAGGTCTAAACGCTGCTTATCGTCCTATTTTCCTATAAATGTGCGAGCACAGTCAAGTAGTCAGCCATCCGACAAAGTTATTGTTATAATGTCAATAATTGGAAGGCGTTTGAAATTATATAGGTTTAAGGATGACTCACGCTAGAACGGGCCGTGTCTGGCCCGGGCCGTTTTCTAAGAAAAACGTCGGCGTTTTTGTGCGGCCGAGCCATACTGAAGCCCGGGCGAGCCACGGCCGGGGCTCGGAAGCGGCTCGGTGTCGGCACGGCCCGGCCGTGGCTCGGCCGCGCAGAAACGCCGTCGTCTTTCTTGGAAAACGGCCCGGGCCGGACACGGGCCGTTCTAGCGTGAGTCATCCTTTATACTGAATAAAATCAAAATATGTTTTTGTGCTCTAAATTAACATTATTCTTCGTCAACACAATCTAGGCAGAGTGGTCGTGATCGTCGCATAACACAATCCGTCAACATTCCTTCCGCACTTTAGCGCTTAATAGGTAGGTACATTCGTGTATCTGGTTCACGTGCTGTATATTGATATGTATAGGTTATAGTGTAGTTTCAGGATAAGTAGTTTTCACTCATTATTATTTGCAATCATATTAGAAGCTAAGCCTAAGCCTAGTGGTTCAGGCATGCGGCTGTCAAGCGGCGGTCGTGGGTTCGAATCCCGGCTCGTACCAATGAGTTTTTCGGAACTTATGTACGGAATTACCGTTAGCTTTTCGGTGAAGGCAAACATCGTGAGGAAACCGGTCTAATCCCAATAAGGTCTAGTTTTCCCTCTGGGTTGGAAGGTCAGATGGCAATCGCTTTCGTAAAACTAGTGCCTATGCCAAATCTTGGGATTAGATGTCAAAGCGGACTCCGGGCTCCTTTAGGGGCACAACCGGGAATAATAACGCTAGGAGGATGATGATTATTTGCAATCATGCCTGTAAATTCATGTTTTGGATGGCATTCCTAGCCACAAACCACAACCACTGATTTATTTTCTACAGTCTATGTAATTAATGTTATCCCACCAAAACATAAATGTAAAAAAGGAGAGCCAAGTTCAATACAAAAATTATGCTTGGCTGTGGGCTTCGCCGCAAAAAGAACGGAGATCTAAATGAGTGCCAAGTTTTTGCAAAATCCAAAAATGTATTTATAGGAACAAAATAACATTAATGAACAAGTATTAAATTAAACTCTATAACAATTGCGGTTATTTAAAAATGTGAGATCTTAAGGTAGGTTAGAGGTGCCGCGCGCCGACGACGACATACCGTTGGCCGGTTGTTTAGCACGTATTACAAGTTTTTTGTATGGTGACACCACTTATTTTTTGACTTAACTTTATTTTTATATTTCTGTTATATAGCAAATATAATAATACATATATTGGGATTGTTTCAAATATCTGCTTGTAACGGTTCCAACACTACAATTTAAAAAAAATGTATGGGGACCCCCCCTATTTTTTACTTTTTTTTATTTTAAAATTTTTTCCTACGCTTACACACAATTACCGAGCTGGATTCCAAATTTTACCCTTTTAGGTCATCTGGAAGTAGGTTAGGTTTAGGTACTAGGTACATGCCAGTCAGTCAGTGCTAAAATTTACGACTTTTTGACCTTCATATCTTTGTAACCGTTTGAGCTAGCTTTATGAAATTTGGGCTTCTAGATGTCCATATGGATATAATTTAATACACGTAGTTTTATGTATTTACGTTAAACATGTTTTGGGTTGTAGAAGGGTCAAAAGTGGCACCAGGTGTTTCGTGTAATATTACACTTGGCGCTGGCTAGCCAGTTCTTTTGCTTGAACTTGCTGCCGCGTGTCTAGATCTGTTTTAACCCCCGACGGAAAATCGGTTCTGGCGGTTCTGAGATATTGAACTTTGAAATGATAATATCGGGGGTTTTCAAGTTTTCTAAGTTGTTAATTATGTGTGCTCAATAAACTTACAATTAAACTTAATCATTTGTTGACCTATACGAAATATTCATTAAGATTGTAAAAGCATTTATCTGCCAGCCATTCCTTCAGCTCCTTTTTGAGCTTAGTACTATCTAGTGCCTCATTCACGAATTCTATTTTTAAAAACGTCGACTTTCATGAATTATCTGCGCTATTCATTCATTCAGAATACCCATTCATCCTCCGGTGACCTGGTAAGGAATGGGGTCAATAGGGAGGCTGCGCCGAACCGTGCGCCAACAGATGCCAGTTTGGGCTAAACCTATTCATAGACCCGTTCCACAGCTATAAGCATATAAGTACTACGATGATTCTATTAAATTCTGTTATCCGGTAAGCCCTGTCACATTGCCAAAACAGTGCTATAATACAAAGAGTTATTAAAGAGCCGCGCGTTATGTATTGTGTATGCTACAATTTAGGGTACAATTTTATGCATTTAAGGTGGTTCGATTGCCATACAAAGCGTTATTTGACATTCGCAGGCTAACGGCGTGATATTTTAAGAAACTTATGTAACAAACTTTCATCAAATGGCTTCCCATTTGCGCCAAATTCCCCCTTTCCTAGAATAAACATGTATAAACTAGATTAATTTGAGAAAAATAGTTTTCCCAAAATATCACGTCCCAAACCAATTTCTCAAATTAATCTAGTTTATACAAGTTTATTCTAGGAAAGGGGGAATTTGGCGCAAATGGGAAGCCAATTTATGAAAGTTTGTTACATAAGTTTCTTAAAATATCACGCTATTAGCCAGCGAATGTCAAATAACGTTTTGTATGGCAATCGAACCACCTTAAATAGGGAATATTAAAGCGGCCTTTTTAGTCAGTAGGTATTGTAAGTTTTTTTTAAATAACATTGTTTTTTAAATCTGCTAAAAGGCCCTTAACTTATTGCCAAGGTATGATCAGTAATCTAGGAAATGGAGAATTGTAACTTGTACTTTCTTGAAATGGGCTACTATTTAGTGGTGGATATAGTTTTGTCAATGCTTTCTGTTTCCTCACAGAAAAGGATGAATTTACATAAAGATAGATGAACATTAGTTTTGTTGCAACGATTTTATTGCAATCAAGAAAGATTACAAAAAAAATATACTCATTTGGTGCATTTAGCAGATTATATATATTAGCTGGCGGCAGTGCGGAAGACGCGTGTCTTTCCAATTATTTATTTGTTCCGCTTGCGGTGGAGACGACTGGGTGTTGGTGCGCAGAGGCCAAAATCTTTTTTAGGGAAGTAGGGCGTCGCTTACAAGAAAGAGGACTTGATCCCCGCTCTGGGTCATTTCTGGTGCAAAGGTTAGCCTAGCCATAGCTGTTCAGCGCGGCAATGCGGCCAGTGTGATGGGAACCTTTGCACCTGGAGTGGCTCGGGGAGGGTTGTTTGGTGTTTAGTTTTAGGATTAGGAATAGGTTTAGGTTACTTAGTAATAGGTTTAAGTTTGTTTTAGATTTGCAGATTTCACAGTTTTACCAGGGGTCACTAGGCTCGGCCTGTATCGCGGGAGGCCAAGTGTGCATTTTTATGTCACGCTTAAGATAAAAAAAGAATGAAACAATATTATGAACAATTTAGATTACTAACAACATAGTTATTAAACTTCTCCGTTACTCACACAAAGAAACTTTTTTTTAAACACTCTGGTTAGTATTATTTTATTTATTTATTCCACGCAATTTCACAGCATTGCAGTAGTACCAAGGCACCAAAAAATAATACATAAAAGAAACAAATAATAAATACACAGAAGACGGTCGTCCATCATACTAGGAACTATAGGCATAGAGGTAGAATAGATAGAGAGGGACTCACCCACACATAAGTACACACATGACTGACAAATATGTATGCATTGGCAATACCGCAAGTGGGAACGAGATACAGCGTCATATTTTCTGTCCCTCATCGCGTATACGGATTTTTTGATTGCCACCAGCTGTGACCAGCTTGTTTGCCACCACACCTGTCAAAATTTGTACTGAAACTGACACCACCATGACGTCACCGATATAATACGACTAAATTATAAATGACATTAGACGTCAAGAATGTATTAGCTTCTGATAGGTACTTCTTAATTTAGTATGGTTAATTTACCATCGTCCCTTTTGGGTATACGCTAGTACCTACGTCATCTATACTATATCCTCTATCTACGACTATAGGTAATATACTAACTCGCAGTGCGAACTTTCTCGCGGCGAGATAGATCGTCTCTTTCTAAGTGTTCTAATTAGACAGAGACGGATAGTCTATCTCGCCTTGAGAAAGTTCGCGCGCCGTCTTCTAATCGAGCCGGTATGAATGAAGTTTGTAGATCAATATATACGTCACTATTTTCTACAGTTAAACAGCCCCCAATTTTTAATCTGTATATATTTCAATACCTTTAAGAAAGAAAGAAAGAAAAAATATAATACATTCAAGACGCTTAGACTAACACATAACAACGCAACAGTAGACATTTTCAACAAAAGCGTCAGAGAAAAGGACTCCACTCAGCTTAATGACAAGGTACCATGTAAATACCTTGACGCTGATCTTCCGTTGATACCCTTACAAGAGAGTGCTCCTATCCGCGGCAAGACCGATAATGGATGCATAGTAAATTTAGTATTGTAGGTTTAAAAGAGCAAAACTAAGTTGAAGCTTGATATTTTGCCAGTCTTGTTGGTTGGTCATGTAAAAACAATCATTTAGTTTTGTTGTAAAACACCGCATTGGTAATGGCCATGATTTGTAACGTAACGTGAGTGTTACCAATATATAACGTTTATATTGCGTACCTATTTAGCTAGGTATGTAGTGCGCATCAATAAAAAGTTACACTTAAAATTACAATTTCCCCGGTTATTAAACAAAATAAAGATTTACGGTAGTTAATAGAAAGCTTGTAATATTTCAAAAAGATATCACAATTCCTAAAATTATTTATTCGTATATCCCCCAAAACATTGTAATATTAACGACAGTTTAATAAGTAATTCTTATTATTATGGCAAGCATCTCCTTTGTCAGTCTTCTAAATATATCTCAGTGTAAGGCGCATTTCGAGGAATAATTGAGTTAAACATGTTAATTGAAGTACCTTACGTCTAATGCATCCTAAAATAGCTATACCCATTAGCAGCCATTTGATTTATTACAGAAATGTCAATGTACCTACGCACTCAGATTCGATGAACTGGCTACCGACGCCAAATGAAAAATGGAAAATCAGACGAATATAATAGGAAATCTAATGGAAATAACACTTTAAACTCTCGCGTTTTGTAAGTAAATAAATATCGCGTTAGACCCGTGTAAAACAGTATTTTAAATCTAATGGATGGCAGTAAGTACATACATACTTTTTACAATACATATCCATATGTATTTAGGTTAAGTATAAGAACATCAGAAAATAGCAAATCATTATGAAGGCGTTACAATGTGTACATTCGGGAGCAACACCCACATACTCGTTTGTAGGTTGTCAATTCTGGAAATCCCTTTGTTATATGATCCAGTTTTCTTGCGAAGGATAATATCGCGCGAGTGTTCGATAGCCCAGTTGGTTCAGAGTATCTAATGCGTGGAATGCAGAGATCGTCGCACATAGATAGATTTTTAGGTTTTATATGCGGCCAAAATTATTTTAATTGCTATTACCATTCTAATGATATAATTGATAATAATAAACCGGCCAAGTGCGAGTCGGACTCGCGCACGAAGGGTTCCGTACCATTCATTATCTGTAAAAGCGGCAAAAAAATCGCGTTTGTTGTATGGGAGTCCCCTTAAATATTTATTTTATTCTGTTTTTTTAGTATATTTTGTTATAGCGGCAACAAAAATACATCATGTGTGAAAATTTCAACTGTCTAACTATCACGGTTCATGAGATACAGCCTGGTGACAGACGGACAAACAGACAGAAGGACGGACAGCGGAGTCTTAGTAATAGTGTCCTGTTTACCCTTTGGGTACGGAACCCTAAAAACTAAAGCAAAATATTGCTTACTTCAAGACTGCCAGAAAAAAATAAAAAACCGGCCAAGTGCGAGTTGGACTCGCGCACGAAGGGTTCCGTACCATTATCTATAAAAACGGCAAAAAAATCACGTTCGTTATATGGGAGCCCCCTTAAAAAAATATTTTACTTTGTTTTTAGTATTTGTTATTATAGTGGCAACAGAAATACATAATCTGTGAAAATTTCAACTCTCTACCTATCACGGTTCTTGAGATACAGCCTGGTGACAGACAGACGGACAGCGAAGTCTTAGTTATAGGTATAAGGTCCCGTTTTACTCTTTGAGTACGGAACCCTAAAAATGATCTAAATAACAAAATTTCAACAGAAAGTTGTTTTAGGGTTCAGTACCCGTTGCTATTTTTATAGATAATGGTACGGAACCCTTCGTGCTTGAGTCCGATTCGCACAAGGCTGGTTTTTGTAATATTTTCTTCTGTGTCACCATAAGAAGAAAACAGGTACTTTTCTAAATAGGCCAAGTTTTCATCCATATATATTAAATTCTGGCTTTGCATTTTATCGTAGAGAAATCGACGGTTGACTAATTTTGTTCCGGATGAGGCAGGAGAACCTACGACATAAAAAATAATATTTTTTTGGTAGGTACATTCTTCAACATAACTTTTTTTACCCTAACTGCACCTACCTGCAGCTACCAATAACAGTTTTACGGCAATCGGAAGCAATAATATAACTAAGTCATTTTTCAATTTAAAAATCAAGAATATTTTTATACTAAAACCTATTATGTTTGGAAGCTTTAAAAAAGGTTTTGTTTATATACTAGGTTGAGAATTTCTATAATAAATAATGTTAATACCTGAAGCACTGGAATCCATTTTGTTTACTTTGATAACTGTCTTCAAATCAAAAATATTGACAACTAATAATAAGTCACTTTAAAAGCGTAATGAGCGAAAGCGCTTGCGTAGCAGGAGACTGAAGTCCCGACTACCTACACACGCATCCCACGCGGGTAACGAAGCCGAGAAGACCAATTTACTATCGCCTGTTCTATTCTATTGTTAACGTAGAGAGATAATTATGTATTTGTAACTACTAGCCGCATTAAACCTAAAAACCTACCTATGTGCGTCGGTTCAAACTCTCGTGACTAAATATTGTTATATTTTTCACTTTGACCGGAAATTAGGATTTCGGTAGTAGACGCTTCTGCTTAATTAAAAAAAGAAGCGGGTTGTGTCGGTGATACAACCGTTAATTAAGTTTAAGTGGATACTTCTTTGTTGGCTATGGAACCCTAATACATCTGAATTAGTTCACTAAAATCTGTTTAAGTACAGATAAATCGGTAAGTATATATGGCAACATTGACTGACGTAGTTCAATTGACTCGCGATACATTGAAAATGGCGGTCATTTCAGCAATATTTTCGTGTCCACCACATAAACTAAATAACATTTTGTGATTAACAAGTAATGGCAAATAAAGAAGGATTAAAACATGTAACAAACAATTATTTGAAATCAGATTAGGCTTCTCTACAAAAAGTTATTCCGGAAGTCACGTGATACATTTTGAACTGTCAAAAAATACCGTCACCGCTCTGCGCTAATTATGCTGCCTGTGATGATGATGATTTGAAAGGCTTATTGCCTTCAGCGTCATCTATTCAAAGCGTACCTATGCATCGTAGGATCTAACAACACAATGAATGGTGGCAAAATCGCTAGCTTGATATCAGAGTGGTCATTTACAGCACTTACTTATCTCACCCGAGGAAAACCAGTGTAGTCACACCAGGGCTGTTATTCTTTACTGTGCACATGCGTCTCAACCCACCCGCCATGCCTAAATAAACTAGACCTCTACCTACGCTTAGTTACTGCGAATCGCGGCGTCTAGATATATTTGTGGGTGACCGTTGACGGTTGAGGTGAACTTAAAGTGGTTCAATTGCCATACAACGTTATTTTATTTGACATTCGCAGGCTAAAGCTTTGGCCACGACTTTGGTCTTAAGCGACCTGCGACCAGCGTTTCGTCTGATCATTGCGCGTGATCCCAACTAACCACAGTGCGTTGCGCGTCTCGACCGCGCAATGAACAGATAAAACGCTGGTCGCAAAGTCGTTACGGCGTGATTTTTTAAGAAATTTAAGTATGTAACAAACTTTAATAAATTGGCTTTCCATTTGCGCAAAATTTCCTCTTGTAGCTAACATCAGAATTGTTAACTGATTTTAATCGTATTGTACGATTTGTAGCGATACGAGCGGAGAAATGAAGTGAAATCAGCTGTGAAAAGCACCAGCCGTTTCCAATGCAAGCACTCATTAGTATTCACCAGAATTTTGTGAACACCAAATACTACCCACGTGAAATGCTGGTTTCCTAAAATAGTATTGCAGTAGCGGAACATACTTCGATGGTTTTCATTCCTGGAATTGTTAATTAGGAGGAATGAGTGGAAATCGCGATTCTCAACGAATCGATTTCGCCGTTTTATCCGTATGTTCTAGTTACAAAGCATAACATAAGTTATTATTTTTACAACCATCAAAATGTAGGTACCATATTGAAATGTATTTTAATCATATTTTACAATATTAGCACGTTCGTTATTTTGTTTCTTTTTTGTTTGTTATCCACCGTGAACTCACTCGACGGTTCTATCGGAAGACCAGCGCTGGCAGCAATGCATTATGCTGAGATAGAACCGTTTCGTGACAAACGCTGTGTGTTGTTTGTCTCGAATAAATGTTTCTTTCTTTCTTTCTTTTCTTTCTTTCTAAAATTAAATTATTGCCAGTGTTGGTAGTGTGACCGCGACATCCTTATTTATACGTTTTATCTGTAAATACATGAAATAAAAGGTCAAGGGAAAACCAAGACAGGCTGAAAGTAAGTGACTGACGTGTTTCATCGGGAATTCAGAAGAAACGATGCGGATTAAAAGAAATACGTACCTACCTAAAGCTTACCGCAGGGGAATAAGTAGCAAGTTGTTTAATTAAACGCTGGTAACGAACTATCATGGGTAGACCCAAAGGGCAATGCAAAAGGCCATGCTGGGAGTTTCTCTGCGTGATCGCATCAGAAATGAGGCTATCCGCAGCAGAACCAAGGTAACCGATATAGACCTCTGAATAGCTAAACTTACGTGGCAGTGGGCGGGGCACATTTCTCATAATTCAATGTACTCCCACTGAGTTCCATCATGCGGTACCAGTGTATGTCTCTTAATTTAATAAAATTACATACCCTTAAGACATGGAATAAGTAGTAGAGAGACAAACAACTGTAGCCTTTTCAACTAACTGGGCAGCCGTGTAAGGGGAATTTAAATTTTTCTTCAGTTCAAGTTCAAAATATTTATAACAGTAAAAAATAATTTGCTTACTTTGACTCTCAATCGGACCAAAATTACTCACTGCCATATTTTTTTAAATTATGTAACTAACACTTAGTCGTACGGGCTGACACAAAATTATTCTGATAATTGTGAGAATACAATAAAATCAGACGTAAAAATATATGCACAACGTAAATAATATTCACAATTTGACACTGACATTATTTTGGTATTTACTTCTTCAATATAACAAACCTCTTTTTATGCTGATAGTACGAGAAAATTGAAAATTCAAATATAGAATGCCTGTAAAATATAGCATGAGTCCGCCATTTAGAATAATCATTTTCTTTCGGACCTTTGAAGAGAGCACATCTATTAACACAGTGCGGGGACACACCGTACTCGCTTTCCGCTACATACGAGGAAAACCACGATTATTTATAACTAATTGTTAGTGTTACTATTGACGATGCGCATAGGTTCACGTAGCTGAATTTAATTTATCCATTTTACTAGCTAAGCTCTTATTTTAAAAAGAAATGTAATGTAAAAACTCCTTCAAAACATATTGTAATAATTTAAGTCTTAAGCGGTTAACTTAAAAAAAATCTTCAAAAAAGGAGAAGGTTAGTATTAGTCTAGTATGTTTTTTTTATTTTTTTGTGTGTGTGTTTGTTACTGGGTAATTAATGAACCGATTTGTTTTTTTTCTTTGTTTTTATACTTAGAACCTGAGTGTGTATTTTGTTGTAGTTGATGAATGATGACGATGCAAAAGTGGTTCAATGAATCCTGCTTGAATAAATGAATTCTTTATATTTCTTTTTCTTTCTCTTCTTTTCGAAAAGTGAAAGTTTGTTTGCGACATATTTTTGATAATTAGTCGCGTATTGCGTCATTATGGAAGTGGTTGACAAAGGTATTGTATTATTATGATTTATATTTTATTTCATTGGGTTTTTTATCATATTATTTTATATTTACGTGAAGTATTTATTTATTTAAACTTTATTGCGCAAAAGAAAGACTTATCGTACAAAAAGCGGACTTAATGCCTTATGGCATGGCTACCAGTCAAACCTTAAGGCAAAGCGAAAAAGATTGTGACGAGAAAAAATATTAATACTAACAAAATATTATTCTACCACTTATATATTCACTTAAACTTTTAAATATGTTCCCTCGGTCTACTCCGGCTAATTTTTTAATCAGTTTGATAGCCATGGAGCATAATTTTCACGGTATGTCCGCCGCAGTCTACCGGAGATTATTCTATGAGCCCTCTACGAATTTCGTAGTAGTGCTACGCCGGGAGCTTAGTTTCAAGAACTCAATCGTAATCATATTAGCTTTTTTTTTTTTTTTCTTTTAGGGGTGTGTTTTATCACTGCCAATTTTCAAGAATGTTTGTATTTGGGTTGTCGCTCGGGAGCTTGGGAGCTCTTGGCTTGCCGAATGAAAAAAACACGACATGTTCTGCAGTTATTACTACAAAATGGTGCCCACTATATAAATATGTAGAAAATGAGAACCTATGCATATTTTTGCAAAAAACTAACCAAATATTGGAAGAAAGTAAACAGAACCCATAGAGATACTCGTAGGGTGGGTCGGTATTGAGATTGGTTAAACATTGTTGAAACTGTCAACTTTTTTAGGATTCCGTACTCAAAGAGTAAAACGGGACTCTATTACTAAGATTCCGCTGTCTGTCTGTATGTCTTTCTGTCCGTCTGTCACCCGGCTGTATCTCATGAACCGTGATAGTTAGACAGTTGAAATTTTAAAAATACAAACAAATACAAAAAACAGAATAAAATAAATATTTAAGGGGGCTCCCATACAACAAACGTGATTTTTTGCCGTTTTTATAGATGATGGTACAGAACCCTGCGTGCGCAAGTCCGACTCGCACTTGGCCGGTTTTCTCTCCTTTTTTATACCCACCGGTTTGGGTGTAACCGAGAAAATATCGGGTGGCTAGGTAGTTTGTGGAATACCGTCGGGTGTAATACCGTCAGCGCCCATCTCTATTTTATTATACCTACAGACTTAATTTTTTAATACACACATGGTTGGCAACCCATTTACTTTCCGGCCTTTGCAGTAACTACAATGTTTGCTTTAGTTATAAAAACCGCAAGTCCGCGTGTAAACTAGAATATGATTTAGCCGCTTCGTTGCGGTACTGTTTACTCTATAATGTGTGTTTCCACTCCGCGCGCACGGCTGAAGACGCGCGGGCAGCGCATCCCCGCGCGCGCGGGGGCCGCACCCCTGAGACGATATTTTTCGCTGAACCTATGGCGCCTTAAACAACCGCGTCTAAGTAGTTCAAGCCGAGTAGATGAAGAGGAGTGTAAAAAGACTTTAAAGAGCAGCAAGCGAACTCAACGTAGAAAATTAGTCGCACTTTCACAGATTGATGATTCTGCAGGCAGCTTTTTAGTGAATACTTCTTTTAATAATAATAATGAACCTTTGCTAAAAGTAGACGCCGTATCTACTTATAGCATAGGTACATTATTGTTAGAAAAAATATTCACTAAAAAGCTGATGGTTTTTCACGAGTACAGTATCCATGGTACAGCTGACTGTATCAGCTGATGCTGACATCAGATAGTTAGTAGCAGCCAAGGTAGCCAAATATATCGTAGCACTTCCTTACTCCTATAGTAATAAAGACGTGTTGCGCTATATTTGGCTATCTTGGCTGCTACTAACTATCTGATGCTGACTGTACAATCTGCCGACTTTTGCGCATAAAGTCCTTATTCACGGGGCTGAAGTTAAGTAACCATGTACTGGTGTCTATAGGAGAGCTCTCTGATGAAATATTTAAAGGCATTTAGGCTCAATAATACAAGAAAGATGACACGCGTTTTGACAAACACCGATCTTTTAAATCGACTTTTATTGAATTCCGATACATTAATTACGGGACTTAGGAAGTTACGAAGGAAGAAAGAACCGTTTTATCTGAATCTGTCATTAGCTTGTTAGATTTGATTGTGATTAAATATTAAGTAGGTCTTGATTTATTCCTTTTAAGTATATAGTTAAGATGACAACTCGAATTGTGCGATATTTGATAGCCCAAAAGTCGCACGGTACGAAGCGACTTTTGTGAGTTTATTTTATTGAGACTGTTAATTGTTTTGGTACTTTTATTAATTTATAATAATTGAAAAGAAAAAATTATATTAAGATATGATTTGTATTTTTTAAATGCCACTGAAAAAGAGTCAATTTTATCACAAAATATTATATATTTTTATATTGAGATACATAAAGTAAAACAACATTATTTTTTGGGTTTTCTATTAGATCTTTGAAACAAGGAGATTTTTTTTTGTTTTTGTCTGTCGTTTGACTCTTTGCTTCTTTATTAGGTATGCAGATTGCAGATGTCATTAAACAAGTACAGTAAAGGAATTTAATTTCCAACCCACCTAAGAGTCAATATCGTATTAGCAAACTGTCATCATAAGAGCTAGCTAGCGCACGACGTTACTTTGACATATGGCATGCATTGTGTTATGTTAGTAACTAGCCAACAGATTAATTACGTTGACATGGTGAACTGAACTTTTGAACGTGTTATCTCATGAATCCCTATTCCTTCCTGGTGTAAGGTGTAACCCCCCTATTTCGAGCTATTTTATTTTTCAACAGAATAACGAGGAAATTATTTTTCATCACACTTGCTCGTAAAGAGTGTATTATAGGCAGGTGTATAGAGCAGCTATAGGCGATTTATCTCCCGCGGGAGTTATGGATTTTTATAACTCCCTAGGGAGTTATGGGCTTGTGTGTGATTTGATTGGTTAAAGCAAATCTACGTGGTCGCGCGCTACAAGAATTCTGCTCTGTGATTGGTTGAATAAAAATCGAACAAGCCATGCGCTGCAAAAATACAGCTCTGTAATTGGTCGTAATATTGAAGCTGCGCGCTCCACTACTAGTAGTACTGATCTGGAAGTAAAGTTGTCAATGTCGTCAATTTTTGATTCATGCGCTTGTATGAAACCTAGATTTTTCTGTCTTTTTTAGTTATTTATTCCCTCGCAAATGTGATGAAAAAAGTTGTGTATAACACGGGTGTAAGAATATTGCAATATTCCTCTTACGCCCCTTGTTAAACAATGTACCTAGTATAACAATTTTCTCGATTGACATGACACATGTAGAAAAGCAAATGATAACTTTTCGCAAATAGGTTTATTGTGAAGTGACTAATAATGCAAAATAATACAAATAATACATATTGTCATCCTATATCCTATATATATACTATTAAACGAGCAATATTTGCAATCACGTTCTCGGAAACGGCTCTAACGATTTCGATGAATTTTGGAATACAGGGATTTACTCTCTCTAGATAGGTCTCATGTCCGGAAAATTCGTTTACTCCGTATTTTCTCCATTTTCACCCGAGCAGAGCTCGGTCGCCCAGGGACTTTCAATACTAATACTGAAATAAAAGTCATGATATTAGATAAGTTAACATGTCAATAAAACTTAGTCAAATAACCCACCCCGTGTCATTCCTGGTGCAAAGGTGCCCATCACACTCGCCGCATTGCCATGGTGAATTACTGAAATAGAATTTTCGACCTTATTGCATTGCGAATGTCTAAAGACATAACACACACGAAATGGGTAGAGAATTAAGTTCCTTGACTGTACCTACTTACTGTATTTTTTTTTCGAACAATTTGATGAGACTACTGGCACATAGATTAATTTTAAGTAACAGATACTAAAGTAGCAGATTGAGTTTTCAGTTTCCGGTAATAGAAAAATTTAAGTGTTGTGCCTCTTGTGACTTTTTATCCTTTATTATGTTCATTGGTCATGAACAGTATTCTATTTCGTACTTTTTGGCTGTTTTTCCAATACCAGCCATGACACGTGATAACACGGTTGATTTAATTTTTGTACCTGCTCGTTGGAATAGAAAATTGTCGTCACTAAGCTACCAACAGCTCAAAAAGGTTGTAATGACTGTCATCAATTATTCATCACTAACCACGATGCAGAAATGTGGGATTACAATGGTAAGTAATCCCACATTTCTGCACTGTGGTTGACTTAAGTTACACCTACTTAGTCGGGTGCGAGATGCAAAACTTCCATTATGTTTTAGGCGACGTTACAGTAACAATCACTAAGTTTGGGTATAGCAGTACGAACATTTATGTTGTGTCTATATTTCATGTACACAATAACAAGGTATATTTCATAAACATAATTTCATTACTGTAGAGGCCGAAAAAATGGGGATTGCCAGCATTATTATAAAGAACACATTCCATGGCATGTTTGCATAAACATTATTTTTCTCAAACATGCAATGAAATGTAGTCATTCTGTGCGTCAGAACAGGCTTCAAAGTATCACGTTTCGGGCGGAGCAACTTGAGAGATATGTAAATGAATTTCATACGAAATTGAAGGCCTAGGCCGGGAAGTATTTTTTTTTCTTTCGACC
This sequence comes from Epinotia brunnichana, assembly GCA_963854355.1. Lineage (NCBI taxonomy): Eukaryota > Metazoa > Arthropoda > Insecta > Lepidoptera > Tortricidae > Epinotia > Epinotia brunnichana. Next base: position 7,046,808 of record OY977959.1, on the reverse strand, counting down.
ATTTGTGGCACAGCATCACGGCATTCAGCGATGAAAATTAGTTTGATTTGAGGAGTTTTTATTTATTTATTTCATTGCATGTTTGAGAAAAGCACTATACATGCCTGGCCGTGAACTACTCACCCGGCAAGCCCTTCTTTCCCGGCGTCTGCAGTAATGTACTATTAACATAGATACAAACAACGGATAGATACTGTCCAGCAAGGGTAGTGTAACTAATCTTAGATAAAAAAACAAATAATGCCGCTGCTAAATGGTACCACAGATTTCGATTTAATTATGAAGTATCATTAAGATTCGTTTTATCAGCGAGATTGAAGGAGAATTATTTAACAAAATATTGATTGTTTATGTAGCAAAACACTCATTAACTATTTATAGCCTGACAAGTTTCTTTTGAAGTGGATACTTCTTTGCTCGCGTTCTTGTATACGGGTACAGTTCAAAATGTATCATGTGACTTCCGGAATAACTTTTTGTAGAAAAGCCTAATCTGATTTCAAATAATTGTTTGTTTCATGTTTTAATACTTCATTATTTGCCATTAGTTGTTAATCACAAAATGCTATTTAGGTTATGTGGCGGACATGAAAATAATGCTGACATGACCGCCATTTTCAATGTATCGCGAATCAAATGAGCCACGTCAGTCAATGTTGCCATATATACTGATTTATCTGTACTTATACAGATTTTAGTGAATGAATTCAGATAAATTAGGGTTCCATAGCCAACAAAGAAGTATCCACTTAAACTTAATTAACGGTTGTCACTCCGACACAACCCGCTTCTTTTTTTGACCCTAGCCACGTTTCAGATTTTTAATGGAACGAATTTCTTTGACTGGCAAGGAGTACTCTTTGAGAACAGACGTTAGAAGTCATCGAATGTCACCGATGTAAACAAACAACAAGGAAGAAGAAATATTTCGTGATTGTAACAAAAAAAAATTCCCATTTACTCGAAGATGCCTGGATAGGAAAATATATTTTTGTTTGATATATAGACCGTAGCCTACGGACGCTTAATGCACTCCATAGTAACAAATAAATGAATTATAGTACCTAGTTACCAGCGCATTGCCTTGCCATATGATATGAGGCACGCCGCGCGGCCCGCCCGTATATGCCGCCTTTATGTACCTACATGATCCTGTAAATCGCATTTTGTTTGTGTTGGCATGCGCGTGTTGCGACGCCGTCGCGGGCACGCGTCGCCAAACACCCCGCTTGTCCATGAACTGTGCATAAGGCAGAAGAAAACCACAAAATAACATACCGCCACCTTATAAGCAAGCTACTACGTTGCAATCGTTTAAAGCTAAATTAAAAAGTTATATTCTCACTAAGCAAACATTAACTTCTGGGTAATGGCACTCTTTCATTCCGTGTTTTTTACATTACTTTATAATATTCAATTCAATAATTTATTTATAAAATCTTATATACATACATACATAGTTTCACGCCTTTAATCCCTTTATCATACTTTCCAATTATGCCATTATATATATATATATATATATATATATATATATATATATTATTAAATATACCATACTATTATATTTATTTTCTTATTAAATTCCACTTGCTTCATTTCCGCTTTGTATTTACTGTCGTAATTGTTAGTAGTAGTTGTTGTGAGCTACGCGCAACTGCGCTCCCTACTGGTGTTCATGGAAGACCAGCGTCGGGTACTCTAGTAGCACCTGGCATTATGCTGAGTGTTCACCTTTTTCATTATAGGTTAATTGTAATCTTCTTTTTGTAATTGTATAACTTATACTGAAATAAATTATTTTCTTCTTCTTCTTATCGACGACCGCTTTAGCCTAGTTGGTAGTGAACCTGCCTACGAAGCAAGAGGTCCTGGGTTCGAATTCCGGTAAGGGCATTTATTTGTGAGATGATGAGCACGAATATTTGTTCCTAAGTCATGGATATTTTCTATGTATTTAAGTATTTATTTCTCTATATTAGTATGTATATCGTCGTCTAGTACCCATAGTACAAGCTTTGCTTAGTTTGGGACTAGGTTGATTTGTGTAAGATTGTCCGCAAATATTTATTTATTTATTATTTATTTATTGACTCTCAATTAACTCACAGTTAACTCTTAATTGGCTCTTATTTTTTTGCGATTTCATGGGTACCTATAGTATCGGCAAAACTATCTGGCCGGTCAGGTCGTAAAATATTAGAAGCATGCTATTATTACACACAAAAAGGTTTCATTGTTACTTTTATTGCCCTACCGGCCAGATAGTTTTGCGGATACTATAGTCCCATGGGAAAAGTTGTTCAGTATGATTATCTTATTCGCTTTTGGTCTTCTTGCTCCACGACCCCTAAATCAGCCTGTATATGTTACCTAATTAATGATCAAAACAAATGCTGCTTTATGTAATTTTAACTAAAGCTTGACTCGAATGAAAGTTTATTGCAATATAATGAACCCGGAGACTCTATACATCTCTCGGTAAAGATGTGCCTTGAGGCCTACTGGGTAGTGCAGAATTTTATTTGTCATTAATGCCTTTAATTAATTCTTCGTGGTATTTTACTTAAATTCAATATGCCGCAATCTACACGGTAATAATATAGAATATGACGTTTGTTTATGACAAAACAGATTATGGCAAGATAATACGGTAGGTAGTTGGTTGTATATTTAAGCGATATTAAAATAACAATCCAGTCATGATTTATTCACTGACGGTATATTTTGGGGTTGTACCTATAAGTAACTCAAACGAATGAAGGCAAACTCGCGGGATAAAATATACATCGTGTCGATCTAGAAAGTCCACTCTATAAACAGGTGAAAGATTTTTTCAAATCGGAGTAGCGGTTCCGAAGATTACCCCCTTTATACAATTATTTAGTGATGCAGGCGTTCATAGGCTACGGTGTCTGCTTTCCATCAGACAGTAAGCTTGTTTGCCACCATACTAATATAAAAAAAGCTCCTGCTCAGGAACAAAGCATTGACAATGACCGTGTCCTTGCATTCATGACTACCGGCATGAGATGTGAACGGTCCTGAAAAATAATTTCAGTGGTTGGACAAGGGCTGAAAATAATAACAATAGACAACGGTGTGCTGAAGTATACCGTTTTGATTTAAAACACGTGTTTTAACGTTCAGAATTGAAAATCACACATTTATAATGCATATTTGCAAGAAACAGCGTTTTACAGGTGTTAGGCCTGAAACTACTGAAACTTATATATTTTATGTTTCATTACATTAGGAGCTTTCACCTTATATTACATTTTTTGAAATCACATGAAAAATAAATATATTAGATAATAATAATATAGAAGATTAGCAAATTAAAACAATTAACTAATTCTTTATCAAACAAACAAACAAATGACTTTATTTACCAAAGGTGAAATTACAAGAATGAGTTTTACAAATTAGTGTGACAAGTTATGATTGGTGTTAGAGTTATGTTTTTAAACTTAAATTGTGTTTGATGTGTCCTGTTCGGTTATCAATTGGGACCATAAATTGTGTTGCAAACGTATTAAATTAAAACGTGTTAAATTGTGTTAAAAGCGAGTATTTCAATATACTGATTTAAATTAAATCCATAACCTATAAGTATGTCAAAACTTTTGCAAAGAACCAACAACAATTAAGCCAAAACCGCATCGCAATCGGATAAGTAGTTTAAGAGTTTTGATCCTGCAAACTGGCTGAAGAGAACGATCGCCATGGGTTGCCTATCCATACAACAAACGTATATTTTTTGCCGTTTTGGTGGTATGGGTGGAATGGTATCCCTTGGTCCGACTCGCACTTGGCCGTTTTTTTAATACTACGACGTTTTTAACGCCCTGCCTGATGGTAAGCAGACACCGTACCCTATGAAGCTTGCTACTCCAGAATGATCACAAGCGCGTTGCCGACTTTTGATTGATTTGAGGGTTCGTTTTGTTGGCAGCTCTCTAGCTGAGTTAGAGTAAGGGATTTGCGTTTGTCTTTAACGTCGACACAACAAAATTCTTAAATAGGGTCGTTCTTCTATTTTACCGACAATGCCATACATTTTGATCGATTTATATTTATTCCCGGTTACCGAGTCCTAATAAAAGAGAATAGTATTTTTTCATGGGCTAAAGTAATGTTTCCTATAATGCTAATAACGTTTTTCTCCTCTTTGTTAGTTTTTAGGGTTCCGTACTCAAAGAGTAAAACTTCGCTGTCCGTCCGTCCGTCCGTCCCTCTGTCTGTCACCAGGCTGTATCTCAAGAACCGTGATAGCTAGAGAATTGAAATTTTCACAGATTATGTATTTCTGTTGCCGCTATAACAACAAATCCTAAAAACAAAATACAATTTTTTTTAAGGGGGGCACCCATACAGCAAACGTGATTATTTTGCCGTTTTTATAGATAATGGTACGGAACCCTTCGTGCGCGAGTCCAACTCGCACTTGGCCGGTTTTTTTTGTTTCTCTTACTCTAATGACTCGCATAATATGGGTAAGGGACAGGTCAGTGTCGGTACAAAAGAAGAACGACCCAATAAATAAACGGTTCGCAACGCGTTAGTTGCTCTTGGAGTCGCATGCGTATGGACGCTTATGAAGCCACTATAATTATAGTGTCTGCAAAACATTATCTTAAATATACGTTCGGTGAGAGTAAGTATCATAGGAGTTGAATACACCTCAATCAAGGGATTTTTCGTCTGTCAGCATTATTATTTAAAACCCGTCTACCAGATTTATTGCGTTACATTCATGGAGTATTACTTCGGTAATGTTCAGGTAAAGGCACAAGCGAGGGTGTCCTGTTTAAGTACGAGTGAGACGACAATACCATCCAAAGGTAATTAGTGCATTCTTGTTAAGGGTTGAGTAAGCACATGTGATTTACTTTGACCATTATTTTTATAACAATAGGTATAGTTTTGCCTGACGATAAAAGTTTACAATAAAGACACAGATTTCTGTTTGCGATTAGATTTTGAAATATAGGTACCTGGATAAGTAAACGCAATGCAATGGCAGTGTGAGTGCATAACTTATTAGAATGGTCTGTAAATTGATTAAGGAGGTATTTAGCACCTAATGTGATTGAACCCTAAAATTCCCGTAAAAATTAGACAGATGTCTTGAGCTTGAAAGGAATTTAGTTTTGAAAATAAAACAATGTTATGGGGAGATATGGCAAAACCTTAAATCTTCCAACGTCAGAGTTCAATATAAAAACTTTGTTTCAGGAATTCCCTTTGGACCTGGAATTAATTAATTAATGGTAGGTACGTACCTACATAATAACTTGTTCACAAATATGATATCATAAAATGACCATATCATCAGAAAGTCCTGCATTTGATACGGAGGTGTTCACAACTCTATGATACTTATCTACCCCGCGGATAGAATTAAGGATGACTCACGCTAGAACGGGCCGTTTTCTAAGAAAAACGACGGCGTTTTTGCGTGGCCGAGCCATACCCAAGCCCGGCCGAGCCATACCCAAGCCCGGCCGAGCTACGGCCGGGCCGTGCCGACACCGAGCCGCTTCCGAGCCTCTTCCGTGGCTCGGCTGCGCAAAAGCGCCGTCGTTTTTCCTAGAAAACGGTCCGGGCCGGACACGGCCCGTTCTAGCGTGAGTCATCCTTTACTCTGCGTATTCCGAACGGTGTTAATTATATATTTACGAGTAGGTAAACATGTTCCATTCCAATTGTATCCAATTCGGGCGTCGCACTCACAAATCCATGATTAGGCGTTTATGCAACAGGGAACACGAACTACAACCTAGGTATCTTAACATTCAAATTACTTTATAAACGTGGCCTTAATTCGGAAAAAAATTGTGACGATTCCCTAGCATGTCTACTACCTTATTTTTCAATGTCAGAATGACAGGGCAACAATAGCGATATCATAGGGACGTCCGCTTCTTTTCATTTAAGATTATAAGTCGTGGCCCTAAATATCAAACAATTGTATGACCTAAGTACTTAAATAAATAAATATAATTCTTCTAAATAAATAAATGACTCGGTCCAATATGGTTTTTTTTTCATGTACATTATTTTGCTTCTCCAAATACATACAAAAAAAATTGGACCAAACACAGCTTAGTTTACCCCTTGACCCCGTTAACCGTTTGACCATTATTTTTTTATAGCAATGAATCTAGAACTTTAACGATACGCACAGCATTAATTATTTTTTAATGATTTTTGAGAAAGAGAAATATATATTTTATTTCGGAGTTTCCGAATTATAAGACGGCAATATGTTTGCCGCTATCAGCCAAGGGCAGTAAGTGACAAGGCTGTCATGTCAGTTTGCTGGGGGAATTGTGGGCATGAAGTAAGTATCTAAAATTAATAAATTAAAGACGCAAAGTATAAAATCCCTATTAAACATGACTTTTGGAAGTCGGTGTTGCAAATATTTTAGGGTTTATCTTTTTTAACAGCGACTTACCATATTGACTTGCGACATGCAAAACCGGGAAATATTTGCAACACCGACTTCTAAAAGTCATGTTTAATAGGGAGATAAGGGCATTATTTCATACATTTTAGTCTTTGAAGGCGGTCTATTTTTTTCCATAAAAATATTTATTTCTCATTTTTTGTTGCGAGTTATCTAAGTTAAATAGCCTAATCTCAGGCGGTCGTTATCGATTACAAAATATAACGTTTCCCGACCCAGGGCCGTTCTTTGTTGAGGAGTTCTCCTGGTACTTCACTACCAGTTCCACCGTCTGGTTTCCGGGCGTAAAAATGCTCAAACTTATTACGAATATTGCCAAAAAACACCACGTGTCCTTACAAAGTTTGAGGAGTTCCGTCGATTTCTCTAAGATCCCATCATCAGATCCTGACATGGTGACAATGGGACCACCTCGGGAGTATACCTAGTCTAACTAAAAAAGATTTTTTTAAATTCGTCCGCAACTGACGGTGTCCTTTAATTAACACCAGACACTTAACGGATAATGGCAAATATATTGCCGTCTTCATTTTTTTTAAATATCAAGTACCAGATTTTTTTTCTTTAAACTTTTTATCGCCAACCTCGTCTCAGAAACTAGAGAATTGTTACTATCGGAAAAATCCAACACAGAAAATTTTATTTACAAACATTTTTGTTCAAATGTAGGCAATAGTTAAAAGTTCAGGCCTAAGAATCATCATTTAACAAGGCTTTCTCTTTGTTTGTAGATTAGTACGAGTATATTCACTTATGCGAACCAAAATTTCTATTCTTTAACAACACGTTCATTGAGAAAAAAAAATGTCTGAGTGGTATGACGGCAAAGATCTTGCCGTTACCCACTAAAGGGTTAATTAGGTATATGACATTTTATTTTGTAAACATGGTCAGGACCACGCCGGTAAAATTATTTGGATTCATCCCGCGCACCTTGTATATTATGAAATGAAGAGGAAAAGTCTGTCAGATTGTAAGATTGGGTGGCGTACTCGAACAGACCGTGCCTGCCTGCTCAACAGTCGGCGTGGCGATTAAGGGCTGAAAATGATGATGAAGCTAACTTTATATAAATACAGGGGTCTTTAGCCTGTATATATATAGAATGGACCTTCTGGGTGGAAATTATTTTATCCCCGTCTGTAATGCGCGGGCAGCTTGTACGTAGGTATAACATAAACGCGTTCGGAAAAATATTTTTCGCACATTATTGTTACTAACCAGACTTAATTGCGTTCAATTTACTTATTTAAATAAAATAAATAATTAAGTTAGACGCTATTAAGTCCCGTTTAGTAACAATAACATGCCTAACGAAATAAGCTATTAACGCTATTAACTAACTAAGTATCACGTTATCAGTGAAATACAGCCTGGTGACAGACAGACAGACAGCCAGACAGACGGACATCGGAGTCTTAGTAATAGGGTCCCGTTTTACTCTTTGAGTACGGAACCCTAAAAAACAACGGTGTTTTTTCGCAGTCGAGCCATACCCGTTCTAGCGTAAGTCATCCTTAAATATTGGCTCTCCTTTGACGTCGCTAATTGTATCACAAATTGGTTTTATTAATATGTATTCATATCATGATTGTTATATGAAAGGAATTATAAAATAAATAATAACAATTAAATCACACACAACACATAACGGCATAGTCCCAAACTACGGTAGGATTGACCACAGCATGAACCAACTATGGTTCATACTGAACCAGCGACAAGACCGGTACCAAGCGAGTATTTCAACATATGGATTTAAAATAAAGACACAATATAACTATCAAAAATATTCTTAACAATTGCGCCACACTTGAGTGAAAACCCAATCACAATCGGTTAAGTGGTTTAAGAGTTTTGATCATACACAGTGGCCGAAGAGAGCGGTCGCGAGTGACTAATATTTACTTGTGTGTATTTGTATGTCGCCTTTTTTGGTACCCAGGCCAATAGTGTTGATTGTAGTGTTTTTGGATATGTCTTAACAGCATAAAAAAATAAACTATGGTGGTTATACCGAAATGGCTGTACTTTCGGAGATTTTTGAGTTTGAAACTTCTGCGATTTGATTCATATATACTGAACCAGCGACAAGGCCCTTGCTAAGCGAGTATTTCAGTATACTGATTTAAAATAAAACCACAACCTATACATCAAAACTTTTCTCAAGAACCAGCCACACTTAAGTCAAAACCGCATCGCAATCGGATAAATAGTTTAAGAGTTTTGATCCTACAAACTGCCTGAAGAGAACGATCGGCAGTTGCCTAATACATATTTACATACGAGTAAGCAGCGATGTCGATTTTTTTGGTACCCTGGTCAATAGAATTGAATGTAGTGTTTTTGGATATATCTCAACAGTACAAAAAAAGTAACTACAGTAGCTATACCGAAATCGCTGTACTGCCGGAAATTTCTGAATTTGAAACTGCTACGAGCGACAATATATGAAGCACGTATTGAAATAAATATAAACGACGTAAAATATAATAATATAGATATTTTTTTATATCAATATCATTTTTAGGAATCAAGCTTATTTTGAATGAAAATTGCCTTGAAATTGGTGCAGTATTTTTTTGGAACTAAATCGCGATCCAACAAACTGGCTGAATAATTGCAGCCACCGATGACTATTTATTATATATAGCTAACTTACTTACGTATAGCTTGGGAAATATATTTAAATTGGCCATCTGTTATCTAATAAGTTTTATTTTGTACATGTAAAAGTGCCCTTGTGGTCTATTTGCAGAATAAATAATTGATTTTTGATTTTGATTTTTGTTCCGCGTAAACACAGTGGGTACTCGAATAGTATGGTAGTATACAAAACACATCTTTACCTGAGAGCCGGAGTGACTCAAGTCCTTTACACGCAATTTTACTGCTACCTAATTACTAATATTATAGCCTAGAATAGCTTAAACATTTATCGACTTATGGGTCACTTAGGCACTCGGGAACAAAAATAGTTACTAGTATAAGGATACAGTCAAAGGAGAACGGGTGCAATTTTACAACTCTCTTTTGTTAGATATTTAATTGACCAGAAGATATCAGCGTAGATTAATTACAGACGGCCAAATCATATTTATTTTCTCAAAGTATACTGCAGCTTGCCGTTGGTTCATTTGTAACATCAGCGTCGATTGCGTAATGTTTCGTATGTATGTACCTTACGTTGGGTAGTTCTAATTATATTTTTTTAGTACCTATAGGAAAATTACCCATATGGAATATCATCGCATAAGCTTATCTTTTTTACATGTGTTCGATATGTAATATAATAATGTATATCAAAACAAGAAAAAAATATAATGTAAAATGATTTATTCAGTAAGGACATGATGAAGTGGACAATGATACATGATACCTGTGCTAAGAGGCATCGCTCTTCCCAAACCATCCATCGAGCTGTTACTTTTAAGCATGAAGTTGCTGTGGCTATCTGCATGACTATGTGATGTCACATAGCACTACAACATATGTAGTATAAAACAAAGTCTGTCTGTCCCTATGTATGCATAGATCTTTAAAAGTACGCAACGGATTTTGATGCAGTTTTTTTAATAGATACAGTGATTCACGAGGAAGGTTTATATAAACCCTTGCGAAGCCGGGGCGGGTCGCTAGTTTACATTAAATGGGAGCTGCCTCACCGGCGCGTAACACTGAGTGTACGCGTTGACGTGTCGAATGGGTCACGTATTTTGCTGCGTCTACGGTGCGTCAGCGTAATTGATGAAGTGCAGCGGTGTGTTCGCTCGTTTATTCTAATCATTATCAAAATTGTAGTAGCCCCCGGTGGTTTTTGGACCGTATGTACCTGGATGATTCTCAAAAAAATGTAACGGGCGTTTTAAACGCTGTCCTTACCACCCCCCATATTAAATGTCGTGTTCAGTGGCTAACTGAGTTTAATCTTACAAAACTAGAATCTATCCTCGATACTTAGCAACATCGAATTTTAGTGATTTTATTTTTAATTAATACTCACAATATAACAAGGATGGTTAAGACGATCGTAATTGCTGCTTAATTATTTACATACAGTGCCGGGATTCCATTACTTTTATTGACACAAGGGCACATCTATGACGACACATGTCAATTAAGGTATTATTAGTATTCAACAACCAATTCTCGATTCACACTGAGATCCCATTATACTGTGAGTGTATGCAGCGACATTGTTATTTCATCTCATATTCGTTCCATTGATATCACACATCACGATACCAATTTGTCATAAACTATTTCTTGTTGTTATTCTGTCCCGTTAGCCAGGAGACAATTTGGCAGAGTTACTTCGAAAAAAAATTACAATGATAGGGACTTGTAACATGCTTAGAAGATGGTCCATACAAAAATACGATATCTGCTTACCATCGGGCATGCCGTATGCCTGTTTGCCACCATCGTAATTAACAAAAACTTTATTGCACAATACAAAAAATGTGCAATTGGCTGATTTAATAGCATAAGGTGTTTTCTACCGGTCAACAATGGGGCCAAACAGAAACAATTGAAATGTAAACTGTTATTGTATATTTTCAATTCCGTTTGTTCATGAATTTAAATTGAAAGACCAATTTTTTTTTTTTTTTTTTACTATGTACAATACATAAAACTATTATTACAGTACTTACTTATTTGCAAACGACTTAAAAATAAAATAAAATCACAGAAACGTATCAAAACTTTGCCCTTTAGGCAGGGTGCCCATCACACAGGCAGCATTCCCGCGTTGAATAGCAATCGCTATTCTTTGAGCGAGAAAGCTGCCTGCGCGAGGGTCACCCGTTGCGTCCCTAAGTAAGTACTGAAAGACCAATTTTAGTATATTATCGCAAATCATAATATATGTCGGTCGGTTAGTGGGTAGTGACACTGCCTACGAAGCTGAAGGTCCTTGTTCAAATCCCGGTAAGGGCAAATATTTGTTTTCATTTATATCGATTAAATATATTGTCGTCTAGTACCCATATTTAACACAAGCCGTCTAGAGCTTACCACATGGGGCTAATTCGATTTGATTAAGATTTTCCCATAATATTTATTTTATTTATACGTGTTTAGTGTTGCATCGTATTTCCTACTTTGCTTTTTTTTAAATTGATTGATACTTAATTCAATATTATTCTTACATTTCTATTAGTTCCCTTTGAGTAATTTTGATTTCTATTCCATTAGTGGAAACTGTTTTGGTTCTTGTATTAATCAATTTACTTTTTATTGTGTATAATTTTAAATTAAAATTAAATTCAAATTCAAATGGTTTATTGCGTTTCATATATTTGTATATGTGGTCTTAAAACTATAAACAACAGTCTCAACATGAACCCTGTGAGGGTACTATTTACGTAGTATAGCAACGTAACTAAAACTAAAACTAGGACTAGGTACCTATTCACTAAAACTAATGCTCTAATTGGTAAATTATCATTGCTCATTTAAAAACTCTTGGACGGAATAATAAGATTTGCTAATAAGATATTTTTTTAATTGTATTTTAAATCTATATGTACTACTTAGTTTCTTCCTGCATCAACTTTGGGATTTTATTAAATATATTGACTGACATAGCGAAAGGGCCGGAGTTTTCATTTTTGAATTAGGTTGGGCTAGTCTACTATTGGGGCGTAAATGGGACGGACGAGTGTACTGTGGGAAAAGGATCATATTATATTTTACAAAAACACTTACTACTAAAATATAAATTGACGGTAGATTCCAAATGTTATCCTTAATGAAATGTGGTATGCAGCTTGTCATATTATTTATGTTGGCAATAATTCTAAGGCATCGTTTTTGGACTCTACACTCATTGTTATTCTTCTTAGTATTTCAAAACAGCTTGCACATTTTTTCATCTGCCACACGCTACGCAACAGATCGTTACCACGATGATACCTACTAGAAAATATTAATATTTATATTTCATTATAAATTACGATAATGTAGTTTTTACCCTGAAATACTGTCAAAAATCAGCTATTATGCGTGATTAGATCAAACAAGCCAGATTATCGGGGGCAATACACTATGTAGGTTTGTAGCTTGATTTTAGCGAAAAAAGAATGGAAAATCAACTGGAGGCCTTATTTTTACAGAACAGAGAAAAACAAACGTACGGAATTCCCTATTATATTGGCGCGAGTTAGGTATGGGCAGGTGCAGAGTTGATTCGATGGGATTATAACTATTATATGTATGTGATTTTGTAACCCTGTCTATACAGGTAGTACAACACCACAAACTACCTACAACCCGGTCGAACTTACTCGGCACCTAAAATTATATAGAAATATGTACGAGCGTCAGGTACGGAGTTAACTCGATTGAGCTATCTATATTGATGTGATGGTTTTATTCTGTATATTATAGGTCAAATAGTAGATTGTATAGCTAGTGTCTAAAATAGGCCATATTACCACGAGATGGTTATTTTCTCGAACATTGTTCGAGCGGTAATATGGCTTTTAGACCAGAGTTATACACTCTACTTTTCACTTCGATCGCGAGAAAATAATCCACCAACAATTAATAATAAATTCCACGGCAAAAATATTGTTTAATTTGGCTGCGTGATTATATTTATAGACTGCTTTGCTTTGACACAGATACAAATTATTAACACAGACGATTTGAGGCCCGTCCACACGTCCGAGCACGGCGGACTGCATACGACACATAAGCCTTATGATAGAGCGAGATATTTTGTTCTTTATGGACGTTTGGGCGCGAATTTAATAATTTTTAATGATTGCGAAATAGGGACTATAAAACACCTACCCCCTTATTCATAAAACTTAAAATACCTCTGCTAAATAAAATGTGCTTTGTCCCTTTCTTACGAACGCTAATGTCAAAGTGACTGATGAGGACTTACGAATTTTAACGTCATTTTAGTTAAAATAGGCTTGTATTTAGAACGTTTATGAAAACGGCCGCTGTTTTGAGAAATTCTGTGACCTGATTGGTGCAAAATACAAATATACAAAATTATATATTTACCAAAACAGCAAAACAATAAATACATTATCCCTCACACTTGTTCCAGCCTGTGTCGTGAGGACCTAAAGAAAACAGACAGGGATTATACAATATGAAGATGCGTGTACAGATAGCATTTATTTGCAAAGGAAAATTCATCACATGTAGCAATTCTACTGTGCGACATGACCCGTGCCTTTGATCTATGCAATCACGATGTATTGGCAAAAAAAATGTATCATATAGGAATCCGCGGTCCAGCCCATAAACTTATGATGGATTTTTTTAACCACCGCCAGGAAGTGGTGGCCTTGAATAACGGCCAGGTCCAGTCAGAGTACGGAAGCGTCGATATTGGCGTGCCTCAAGGATCGTCGTTAGCAAACTTGTGTTTTATAATCCAAGTTAACGATCTACCCAAAACCGTTAAGGGTGACATGTATCTTTTTGCTGACGATGCATGTAATATTGAAACTGTTTCTTCATTGCAGCACTTAAAAAAACCGCATCAAAATCTGTTGCGTAGTTTTAAAGAACTAAGCATACATAGGGACAGAAATAGGCACAATGGATGTCGACTTGCGGAAAACGCCCAGTATAACTAACTAACTAACTAGGAACAGACAGACAGACAGCGGGAAGCGACTTTGTTTTATACTATGTATTGATAATCATTCACTTTCGGACCTTTGAAGAGAGCATTAACAATTATTTTTTCAATTCTCATGCTCGCAAAGTTCGCCTTTGTGCTGGATATATGCAGCACAAAATGCAATTTTTATGCTCTAGTGCACAAAGTAATTGTTTTAAAGACTAAGATAATCGACCCTAACAGCAATACAACACACAATACAACTTCGTAGAATAAACTTGTCATTTGATCTCATTTGCTTTAATAAAATTCACATCCGTGTTTTCCATTACTAAATTAATAAAACCAGATAAAATAGGAGTCAATTATTATTTTAAATCGTATTGAACCATTAAATTACTTGGCAGTATATGAAGTACCTAAGTCTAATATCACGTGTCGAAAATTAAACATAAAAATTTAAAAAGTTAAGTGACGTGAATGAGCTATTATTTAATTTAATTTTGCAATTATTTGTTATTTTCTCGCAATCGAAGTGAAAAACAGTGTGTATAACTCGGGCATAAATTAGCCATTTAACCCCTTGACTTAACTATGCACCTTCGCCGGTGGCTCGGGTGGATATTAAACGTCTCAGCTTAAATGGCTCGTTTTATGCGCTTGTTGTACAATTTACTAATAACTGATACCTTGACATTGCTTAACTATTCACTTAATGTATTAATTTTTATTGTAACTATTGACGATGCACATAGGTACACGTAACTGAATTTAACTTATCCATTTTACTAGGAACACCTTCTTTTCGCAACTAACGTTTGGCAAACTGATTCATTTCGCAACTTTTCATTTCCCAAACTCTGAAACTGGATTTCAGGACTTATTTCATGGCCATCGTGTAGAACCCTATAGGTTAGGTTAGGTTAGTTTATAAAAATCCTGAAATATTTAACAGTTGCAGAAATATTAAGAGGTTGGGAAATGAAAAGATGCGAATTGAATCAGGTTGCCAAACGTAAGTTGGGAAACATTAGTGAACCATTTTACTAGCTAAGCTCTTATTTTAAAAACAAATGAAGGGTCCACGGAAAGAACATGTCCAGTCACTTTTTTTTTGAAAATGAGATTTTGACCGCGATAGGCCCTTCAAAATACAAAAACGAGCCTTGCGTATTATGTCGGGCAAACCATATGACCACCCGGCTAAGGACTTGTTCAAAGAACATAAAATACTAACACTACCGTGCGTCTTCATATTGGAGGCCTGCAAATACGTAAGAGCTAATATGGACCAATACACAACCCGTGGACAAAGTCACGGCAGAAACACACGCGGGCAAAACCTACTGAACGTCCCGTTTCGTCGACTCGAAAAAACACGAAAGTCACTCGGTGTCATTGGTGCGAAAATATACAACACTCTCCCAACTGAAATAGTTAACTCGGAAAGCGATCCAATATTTATTAATAAGATAAAATCTCTATTAGTTGACCAAGCATGCTATAGCATTGAAGAATTTATTTTAAGAAAATAACAAATATTGTATAATTATTGTAGCTAACAATTTTAACAAATTGACTTGTAAAATGTTACTTATACTTTTACCAATAAAATATATGAATATGAATATGAATATGATGCCAAAATGTAGAGCAAGTAATAAACTATTACTTACATCTTCTGTGACAACTGTATTATATTAACATGACTTTTTTTTTACTTTAAAATAACCTATACACGGAAATAACGTGCGTTGTATATTAGGTACATGGAAAAAACATGTTATGTCACACAAAACAAAACAATACATTAGAGAAACTTTCCAAAGGGTCTTTTTATTAATTATTGGACATCGTTATAATACTAAAATCGCTATTACCTTCCTATAGATTACATACCTAGCATGACTTACATTTAAATAAATATTATTAATAAATACAATAGTGACTCCATGGTATTTAGGACCACGAAATATGTAATCAAAATATACCTAATTGATATTCAAAGTTATCCGATTCCAATAAAATATACTATTATGCTTTTGACTTTGCATGTTTATTTCCTGTAGTTAAGTGACAACGCATGTTTCTTCCGTGTTCAATAGGGGTTTCGTTCGATTTTTTGGTATTAATAATAACAATCCGTCACTTTTAACTGATATTCTATTTATTTATCTAAAGATAAGTAATTTTAACATACAATTGATTTATACACAAGTGCTTAAATATATTGATGATGAAAACGCAATACCTCAAAATGTCCCTAAAGTGACTACACATATTCTTTCCGTGGACCCTTCATTAATGTAATGTAAAGAATCCTTGAAACATATTGTAATAATTTAAGTCTTAAGTATTTTTATACTTAGAACCTTGTAGTGTATCTTTTGTTGTAGCTGATGACGATGCAAAAGTGGTTCAACGAATTCTTTATCTTTTTTTTTTCATTCTTTTCTTTTCGAAAAGTGAAAGTTTATTTGCGACATATTTTTGATAATTAGTCGCTTGTAATCTATTGCGTCATTATGGAAGTGGTTGATATTATATTTAATTGGTTTATTTATCATATTTAGGTGTTCGGGGTTTACGTGACGTATTTATTTCTCCAAACTTTATTCCGCAAAAGAAAAACTTATCGTACAAAAGGCGGACTTAATGCCATATGGCACCTACCAGTCAAACCTTAAGGCAAAGCGAAAAAGATTGTGACGAAAAAAATATTGTTACTAACAAAATATTATTCTACCACTTATATATTCACTTAAACTTTGAAATATGTTCCCTCGGTCTACCCCGGCAAATTTTTTTATCAGTATGATAGCCATAGAGCGTAATTTTCACGGTTTGTCCGCCGCAGTCTACCGGAGATTATTCTATGAGCCCTCTACGAATTTCGTAGTAGTGCTACGCCGGGAGCTTAGTTTCAAGAACTCAATCGTAATAATAGTCTCTTTTCTTTTTAGGGTTCCGTAGCCAAACGGCAAAAAACGGAACCCTTATAGATTCGTCATGTCTGTCTGTCTGTCTGTCTGTCCGTCCGTATGTCACAGCCACTTTTTTCCGAAACTATAAGAGCTATACTGTTGAAACTTGGTAAGTAAGTTCTGTAAACCGCATTAAGATTTTCACACAAAAATATAAAAAAACAATAAATTTTGGGGTTCCCCATACTAAGAACTGAAACTCAATTTTTTTTTTCATCAAACCCATACGTGTGGGGTATCTAGGGATAGGTCTTCAAAAATGATATTGAAGTTTCTAAGATCATTTTTTTCTAAACTGAATAGTTTGCGCGAGAGACACTTCCAAAGTTGTAAAATGTGTGTCCCCCCCCCCTGTAACTTCTAAAATAAGAGAATGATAAATCTAAAAAAAATATATGATGTACATTATCATAAAAACTTTCAATGAAAATTGGTTTGAACGAGATCTAGTAAGTAGTTTTTTTTTAATACGTCATAAATTGTAAAAAGCAATTTATTTAACGGAACCCTTCATGTGCGAGTCCGACTCGCACTTGGCAGCTTTTTTTTCTTTTGGGATGTGTTTTATCACTGCCAATTTTCAAGAATGTACGAATTTGGGTTGTCGCTCGGGAGCTTGGGAGCTCTTGGCTTGCCGACTGAAAAAAACACGACATGTTCTGCAGTTATTACTACAAAACGGTGCCCGCTGAATATGTAGAAAATGAGAATCTGTTAGCTAATAACAGATTCAAATCTGAATCTGTCATTAGCTTGTTAGATTTGATTGTGCTTTAATATTAAGTAGGTTTTAATTTATTACTTTGAAGTATAGTTAAGATGACAACTCGAATTGTGTGATATTTGATAGCCCAAAAGTCGCACGGTACGAAGCGACTTTTGTGAGTTTATTTTATTGAGACTGTTAATTGTTTTTGATATGAATAATTGAAAAGAAAAAATAATATTTAGATGTGATTTGTATTTATTAGATGCCACTGAAAAAGAGTCGATTTTATCACATTTTTTTTTTATTATTCTGAGATACATAAAGTAAAAACATATTATTTTTTGTGTTTTCTATTAGATCTTTGAAACACAAACAAAGAGTATTTTTATTGTTTTTGGCGGTCGTTTGACTCTTTGCTTCTTTATTAGGTATGCATATGTCATTTAACAAGTACAGTCAAGGAATTTAATTTCCAACCCACCTAAGGGTCAATATCGTATTAGCAAACTGTTACCATAAGATCTAGCTAGCGCACGACGTTACTTTGACATATGGCATGCATTGTGTTATGTTAGTAACTAGCCAACAGATTAACTACGTTGACATGGTGAACTGAACTTTTGAACGTGTTATCTCATGAATCCCTATTCCTTCCTGGTGTAAGGTGTAACCCCCCTATTTCGAGCTCCTTTAAATAGTTCACGGTTAGCGGCGTTTTATTTTTCAAATGAATAACGTGGAAATTATTTAACAATTTTCTCGATTGACATGACACATGTAGAAAAGCAAATGAGAACTTTTCGCAAAGAGGTTTAATGTGAAGTGACAAATAATACATATTGATATTTCAATACTATTACTGAATTTATTTCAGTATTAGATAAGTTAACATAGTATATTCATAATAAATAAATAAATATTACGGGACAATCTTACACAAATCAACCTAGGCCCACGGTAAGCTCAATAAGGCTTGTGTTGTGGGTATATATCGTCGGGTGACAAGCAAAACTTACTAAGTAACAAATACCTACTTAAATCAAAGGTCGTATCTCGATATGGACTACGTATCGAGATACGAGGTTTTGAAGAGCAGTGACAGTTTTGGTAGTGAATTTTGCTTGTCACCCGACGATATAATAGATAAATACATATAGATACTTAAATACATATATAACATCCATAGCTCAGGAACAAATATTCGTGATAAATACACAAATAAATGCCCTGACCGGGATTCGGACCCGGGACCTCCAGCTTCGTAGGCAGAGTCACTACCAACTGGGCTACGGAGGCCGTTAAAATCCTACTGGCACATAGTTTAATTTTAAGTAACAGATACTATAGTAGCAGATTGATTTTTCAGTTTCCGGTAATAGAAAAACATGAGTGTTGTGCCTTTTGAGACTTTTGATCCATTATTATGTTAATTGGTCATGAACATTGTTCTATTTCGTTCTTGTTGGCTGGTTTTTTCCAATATGACACGTGATAACACGGTTGACTTAATTTTTGTACCTCGCTGGAGTGGAAAATTGTCGTCACTAAGCTGCCAACACCAACAACTCAAAAGGGTTGTGATGACTGTCATCAATTATTCATCACTAACCACGATGTAGAAATGTGGGATTACAACGATTAGTAATCCCACATTTCTTCACTGTGGTTGACTTAAGTTACACCTAAGGGGTAATCACGTAACGTTCCGAACGCGCATCGGTACAATTTAACTGTCAATTTTCCATATAAAAAATGACATTTAAACCTACCTGACGCTCGTATAGATAAATTAACGAGAGCATGGAATTACAGGCATTCTATATTTGAATTTTCTATTTTCTCATACTACCACTACAAATGCAATTTCATGTTCTCGATAATTCATCTATACAATGTGTTACGTGATCGACCTACTGTATCGATCACGTAACGCATTATACAAACGTCGGGTAGGTAGGTCTAAATGTCACTTTTCATATGGAAAATTGACAGTTAAATTGTACCGACGCGCGTTCGGAACGTTACGTGATTACCCCTCTGTCAATTTTCCATTTAAAAAGTGACATTTAGACCTACCCGAAGTTCGTAGAGTCGCCATCACATACATAGGTACACTATAGGTGTGAAATTTTTCTTCCCCAGTATATTTTTATCCATTCGTTTTTTTCCCCAATCTTTTTTTTTGCTATGCGAATAATTTCCTTATAGATTTTTACCTATTCTATTAATTTTCTAGACGTTTTTCATGCCAAACTATTTTTTTACTAGTGTATTAAATTGTTAGTGTATTTAATAGTCACGCGAAACCTATGCTACTCTTAACTCTAAGGCAGGTCGGTGTAGGTTACGACGACGAGCGAAGCGAGGAGGAGTGTTAGGTGTACCGGGACCCTAAGTGCGCGAGCCGAGCGAGCGAAGCGCCAGAACCGACTTTTAAGTTTCGCGTGACTATTAAATACACTAACAATTTAATACACTAGTAAAAAAATTGTTTGGCATGAAAAACGTCTAGAAAATTAATAGAATAAGTAAAAAATCTATAAGGAAATTATTCGCATAGCAAAAAAAAAGATTGGGGAAAAAAACGAATGGATAAAAATATACTGGGGAAGAAAAGTTTCAGGAAATTAGTCTCTACAGTCTCAAAAATACCGGCACATGCACCCTAATGCCTTGAAATTAGAGGTGTGTTTTGATGTCTGTGAGCTGTTTGTTTGCTCCGATGTATGTGATGGCGACTGTACATACATTGCGTTACGTGATCGACCTGCTGTACTAACATTTATGTTGTGACTATGTTTCTTGTACACAATAACAACTTATATTTCATAAACATAATTACACTACTGTAGAGGCCGAAAAAATGGGGATTGCCAGCATTATTATAAAGAACACATTCCATGGCATGTTTGCATAAACATTATTTTTCTCAAACATGCAATGAAATGTAGTCATTCTGTGCGTCAGAACAGGCTTCAAAGTATCACGTTTCGGGCGGAGCAACTTGAGAGATATGTAAATGAATTTCATACGAAATTGAAGGCCTAGGCCGGGAAGTATTTTTTTTTCTTTCGACCATTTGTGGCACAGCATCACGGCATTCAGCGATGAAAATTAGTTTGATTTGAGGAGTTTTTATTTATTTATTTCATTGCATGTTTGAGAAAAGCACTATACATGCCTGGCCGTGAACTACTCACCCGGCAAGCCCTTCTTTCCCGGCGTCTGCAGTAATGTACTATTAACATAGATACAAACAACGGATAGATACTGTCCAGCAAGGGTAGTGTAACTAATCTTAGATAAAAAAACAAATAATGCCGCTGCTAAATGGTACCACAGATTTCGATTTAATTATGAAGTATCATTAAGATTCGTTTTATCAGCGAGATTGAAGGAGAATTATTTAACAAAATATTGATTGTTTATGTAGCAAAACACTCATTAACTATTTATAGCCTGACAAGTTTCTTTTGAAGTGGATACTTCTTTGCTCGCGTTCTTGTATACGGGTACAGTTCAAAATGTATCATGTGACTTCCGGAATAACTTTTTGTAGAAAAGCCTAATCTGATTTCAAATAATTGTTTGTTTCATGTTTTAATACTTCATTATTTGCCATTAGTTGTTAATCACAAAATGCTATTTAGGTTATGTGGCGGACATGAAAATAATGCTGACATGACCGCCATTTTCAATGTATCGCGAATCAAATGAGCCACGTCAGTCAATGTTGCCATATATACTGATTTATCTGTACTTATACAGATTTTAGTGAATGAATTCAGATAAATTAGGGTTCCATAGCCAACAAAGAAGTATCCACTTAAACTTAATTAACGGTTGTCACTCCGACACAACCCGCTTCTTTTTTTGACCCTAGCCACGTTTCAGATTTTTAATGGAACGAATTTCTTTGACTGGCAAGGAGTACTCTTTGAGAACAGACGTTAGAAGTCATCGAATGTCACCGATGTAAACAAACAACAAGGAAGAAGAAATATTTCGTGATTGTAACAAAAAAAAATTCCCATTTACTCGAAGATGCCTGGATAGGAAAATATATTTTTGTTTGATATATAGACCGTAGCCTACGGACGCTTAATGCACTCCATAGTAACAAATAAATGAATTATAGTACCTAGTTACCAGCGCATTGCCTTGCCATATGATATGAGGCACGCCGCGCGGCCCGCCCGTATATGCCGCCTTTATGTACCTACATGATCCTGTAAATCGCATTTTGTTTGTGTTTGCATGCGCGTGTTGCGACGCCGTCGCGGGCACGCGTCGCCTAACACCCCGCTTGTCCATGAACTGTGCATAAGGCAGAAAAAAAACACAAAAGAAGAACTTATCGTATAAATAAATAAATAAATAAAAAATAAAAATCCTTTAATTCAGAAAACTGGTTCCACATTTTGTTAGTAAAAAATGCCTTAAACTACTATATTAGACACATGAAATAGATAAAAAATAAATAAAACACTAAAACTAACTACCAGGGCTCCTCCCGCGCTTCATCTATCCCCCCTGACGTGCAGATATGAAGCGCGACAGGATGCCCGAGTTTAGCCTCTCAGCGACCATCTGCTAGATACTGTTGCCGCTCCCCCGCACACGTTTTATAATGGACGCCGACTTCTTGCGAATCATTGCGTAAAAATCGTCCACGGCAGCGTCGGCGAACATTCCCGACGCACTGCAATAGCGGGGGAGCTGCAACAAGGCCCTGAAGACATTATTGTATTGCACTCTTAATGCACTGTACGCTTGCTGCGTAAAACTGACCCATAGACTGCTCGTGTAAAAACTTTGGCAGTAGGCTCTAAAGAGTTAGTTTTACAGGCACAGTACAGCGAGCAAATCTATGAGCCAGCATGTTGCCTCTCACGGACAGTGACCTGCGCTCACGTTCGATGTCCTTATCATCCGTAAGATCATCAGTTAACACATGTCCCAAATATTTGAACTGAGACACCTGCTTTATTGGTACATCATTTAAAAGAAGTGGTGGTACGTAATAAGGCAATTTATTTTTACCTTTCAATATCATGAACTCATTTTTTTTTAACATTGTACCTCAAGCCGTGTGTCTCAGCATACCCCATACATACTCGTACATTTAATAATTTTTGGAGCCCATAAAATGACGGACTGAGCAGCACCATATCGTCCGCATAACTTTCTATAAAATGCAGACTTAATGCCGTAAGAATTCTCTATATATACCAGTCAACCTTTGACTAAAATGAAAAATTGTGGGCGGTGCTGCAACTTCAGATATAAACACACAGTATACAAATACATACATAATAAAATGTAGTTTTTCTTGTTACTAAAATTGATGACATGGTTCCTAAGAAGACATCTTCGTATGTCTTATAGTTTCAGACTTTCCCATACTGACCGATCGAAATGGGCCACCCTGTATATTATATATACATCCGAAAATAGGGTACAGAAACACAGAATCTATGGTTCTGCTAGCAAACAACTTGCGTAATGACTTTTTATACGCAAATCTGGTCGGAGGCTGTCTGAATAACACGGGTAGACTGTTCTGAAGCGAGCGACTTGAGCGATATTAGGTAAATGAGTGGGACATGAAACCAGTTCGGTGAAGTGGGGTTGTGAGGGAAGTCTACCCGATGAGCAAAACTGACGGATACAGCTCACGCCATGGTATTGGAAAAAAACTTTTGGGATAGTCGGGAGATTTAGGGTATTTGAGAATTGATAAAAAGAGAGAAAAGCATACGAACAGACGTTGGCAGATGGGTAACCAACCAGGCTTACATCAATAGGAGGAGACATGATCGTATTTACAGAGGCAGAAAACGAAACAATGGCAATTATTATGGAGAGTCTAGTTTATTTAGGAGTTCCTCATTTAAGTCCAGGTAACACACATAGCCGATTGGTAGACTTAAACTTTGCGCTAATAACCTGGCCTCTGGTGTCTCTAGTTTTGTAGATGACAAAAACAGCGATGTACAGTGAGCATAGTTGTTTCGTATGGGTCCTACAATACACGTAAGTCGGTATGCAAATGGCATTTTTTCTCTCCAGATTAATTACAGAATAACTGTGTATTTTAAACTTACTTATAAAGAATATATAGCGGCCGCACATTTTCAGAAAGTATTGTCTTCGAGTCAATCCGGCCTATCGTAATGCACTCTGCGTTCTTAATAACACCCACATTAAAACTGATCAGGGATAGGTATCTAAAATGAAACTTAACAAGTTTAACGTTATATAGAACGTTATATATATGTATATGTGTATTTATTTTTCATTGTTCAATTAAATCATTTTTTTTTTTAATTCTTTTTACACACCTGAGCGGGGAGTCACTTAGATCTTGTTTTGTTTGAGTGTAGTGCAGAATTCGTCGCTCCTCTCAATATATCTCGCATAAGGCAGCTATATATAAACATCGCAGTCTTAGTCCGAGCTTGCTCTACCTAACGTGAGTTAGAGTTTTCGAACAATATTTATATTTAATCGTTCTATATTAATTCTTAATAAAAAGTCAGTGTGATCTTCATTTCATTGCAAATATTGATAGTTGTGCTTCTAGTAGGTCGTCCGTATATACATAGACCTGCCCATAGATATTCGCACATTCGGGGTGGGGCACATTGCACGTAGGACCGATGGCCGTTGGGGCTGAAAGGTTCTCGACTAGCGACTACGTACCGGAAGGCGCAGCGTGGGTACAAGGTGGATTGACCTGGTATTTAAAGTTCACGGGAGTCCGCTAGATGTGGGTTGCACAGAGCCGGTCATTGTTCGACGACCGCTTTAGCCTAGTTGGTGACCCTGCCTACGAAGCAAGAGGTCCTGGGTTCGAATCCCGGTAAGGGCATTTATTTGTGTGATGGGCACGAATATTTGTTCCTGAGTCATGGATGTTTTCTATGTTTTTAAGTATTTATTTCTCTATATAAGTATCTATATCGTCGTCTAGTACCCATGGTACAAGCTTTGCTTAGTTTGGGACTAGGTTGATTTGTGTAAGATTATCCGCAAATATTTATTTATTATTGAGGCACTCTTTGGGGGACGCCTATGGTTTTCGGCTGATATGATGATGATGGTGATGATTCTCACTATACAGAGTGATT
The DNA here is from genome assembly GCA_963854355.1 of Epinotia brunnichana. NCBI lineage: Eukaryota > Metazoa > Arthropoda > Insecta > Lepidoptera > Tortricidae > Epinotia > Epinotia brunnichana. Next base: position 7,021,913 of record OY977959.1, on the reverse strand, counting down.
TAGGGGTCGTGTAGCAAGAAAACCAAAAGCGAATAACATGGTAACACTGAACAATTTTCCCAAGAAAAAAAACAGCTGGTCCATATGAACTCACAGTTAACTCTTAATTGGCTCTTATTTTTTTGCGATTTCGTGGGTGGTTCCATGGGAAAAGTTGTTCAGTATGATCATCTTATTCACTTTTGGTCTTCTCCCCCCCCTAAATCAACCTGTATATATTACCTAATTAAGGATCTAAAGAAATGCTGCTTTATGTAATTTTAACTAAAGATTGATTGATTGATTGATTTGAATGAAAGTTTATTGCAATATAATGGACCCGGAGACTCTATACATCTCTCGGTAAAGATGTGCCTACTTATTTGTCTATATGTTTAATTGTTGTTTTGTCATGAGACCATTGAAATTGTATTTGTAAGCTCTGACATGAAAAAAGGCCCTTGAGGCCTACTGGGTACTGCATTATTTTAATTGTAATTAATGTTTTTCATAAATTCTTCGTGGTATTTTACTTAAATTCAATAAGCTGCAATCTAGACGGTAATAATATAGAATATGACGTTTGTTTATGACAAAACAGATTATGGCAAGATAATACGGTAGTTATTTGGTTGTATATTTAAGCGGTATTAAAATAACAATCCAGTCATGATTTATTCACTGACGGTATATTTTGGGGTTGTACCTATAAGTAACTCAAACGAATGAAGGCAAACTCGCGGGATAAAATATACATCGTGTCGACCTAGAAAGTCCACTCTATAAACAGGTGAAAGAATTTTTCAAATCGGATAAGCGGTTCCGAAGATTACCCCCTACATACAATTCTTTAGTGATGCAGGCGTTCATAGGCCATGGTGTCTGCTTTTCATCAGACAGTAAGCTTGTTTGCCACCATACTAGTATTAATATAAAAAAAAGCTCCTGCTCAGGAACAAAGCATTGACAATGACGGTGACTACCGGCATGAGATGTGAACGGTCCTGAAAAATAATTTCAGTGGTTGGACAAGGGCTGAAAATAATAACAATAGACAACGGTGTGCTGAAGTATACCGTTTTGATTTAAAACACGTGTTTTTAACGTTTAGAATTGAAAATAACGCATTTATTGTGCATATTTGCAAGAAACAGCATTTTACAGGTGTAAGGCCTGAAACTACTGAAACTTATATATTTTATATTTCTTTACATTATGAGCTTACACCTTATACTACATTTAACGCAATCACATGAAAAATAAAAATATATTTAAGGTAAAACCAACCATGCCAAATGCACCATTTCTTTGCTCGGCAGTGTATTCAATCCTGAATAACTCCTGAAATACAGCAATTCGAGACTGGCGACCTAGTAACTATTATTTGACATAAAATTACCTTTCCAATGATATATAGCTTATGTCCATTGGTCCGGGTACCAGCTTCCATACATTTTTGCCCATTGTCCTTTCGCCGAACGTTGCGGTGAAGAGTGTGGTACCGTGCGGAATATATAATTATACAAACTGAGGTACTTGCATACAACGACATAACCGACGCTCCAGTGTGATAACCGCGCCTTATTCAAATCTGAACCTCAATATCTCTATCTCTATCGCACTTGTATATTCCACCGACGGAGACATACTTATTATGCGAGCGAACGAAGTAAGCAGTTCGCACTGTTCGTGGTCTTGTACACTACTGATTTAGTGTAAATAAAAAATAGTTAAACGCCTGGGCAGGGCACATTGCACGTAGAACTGATGGCCGTTGGGGCGGAAAGGTTCTCGAGTGGCGACCACGTACCGGAAGGCGCGGCGTTGGTAGGCCTCCCACAAGGTGGACTGATGACCTGGTAAGGTCGCGGGAGTCCGCTGGATGCGGGTGGCGCAGGACCGGTCACTTTGGAACTTTTTGGGGGAGGCCTATGTCCAGCAGTGGACGTCTTTCGGCTGATATGATGATGATGATGATGAAACGCCTGGATGGGCGTATCAAAAAGTTTAAAATGAGCTCATTAGCTCACTAAACTGTTCGTGTATTATGTTTTTGCTGTCTAGCAGGTCGATCACGTAACGCATTGTACGAACGTCGGATAGGTCTAAACTAAAAGTCACTTTTTATATGGAAAATTGACAGTTAAATTGTACCGACGCACGTTCGGAACGTTACGTGATTACCCCTCTGGATCTAAATGTACACTAGATAAGTAAGATACTGTTACTTATTGTTATTAATAAAGACATTTTAAAAACATAACAAACTGTTCGCAGTACCCGCTCTGAAGCGAGTGGGTTGATTCAAATACTCACATTTCGAATCATCACCATTTCTCATCCACTAAAACCCCGGATTGAAACCGATCTGAATCCGAATTGAACACTGAAGGTGCAGTTTCACGGAGTTGTGCGTGCGACATACAAAATATATAGACTGATCCTGATCATTCCAGTTTCAAATAATAATCATCAATAGTTTTTCCGTGGGTGTCGTGTTTAGAGTCGTCTCTATCCACTCACTTGCTTGTGGTAGCCACAGTTACCAATTTCGTGCACCCCTAAATTGCTGCTGGTATTAGCTGTGGCTACCAAGCGAATTATGAGCTGCCTTAGTAAGAAAAAATTGAAAGCAATTTAGGCTACCTTTTTTAAAATCCGAAAGCAAGTGAGTGGCAGCGGTCGTCAACAGGCGTCCCCTTACTTGCGGCCCGCGAACCTCCCTGGCTAAACATTGTATTGTACATTTGCCTAATAAAGTCACGAATTATTAACACGCGCCCGCGTCAATTTCGTTAGTTACTAAGCGGCTTGGCTGCTAAAAGGTTGCCGACCGCTGGTCTATGGGAATAGCGTTGAAGTGTGTTGTGCGCTATGTGCTAACCTATCACTACATATTTAACTTTTAACCTATTTTAAGAACGACTACCCGCCGGATTGCGGACTGAGTCATGTGACGAATTATTTGAACGCCAACTGAGAATCTTTTTATTGAAAAATGTATTCTAACTACTGTGAAAGAATATATGGACATAAAAGATTAGGAATATCACTGTTTTATGACATTTTGAAATGATTATTAACAAAATGTCAAGGAACATTTTGTAAACGGTTATTGGTTTAATTTCAAGATAGCGGTTAACCCCTATGGTCCCTAAAGTTCAAATTTTAAGACATGTAAACAGAGGTTTCGGTGGGTGTGTGTAGTGAACTTGACTACTGTCACTTGCATTTTGCCCCAGTTTTGCCCTAAAATATGTTTTGACCACCACATTATGAAGTTTGAGTAATACGCCCAGCGAATAATATGTTAAATGTAATATCGTATAGCACTGGCGTGTTACAGACCCATCTCCTGATGTCATGTTTATTGAAATCCGCCCGATAAATTAAGTGCTAGAAGCAAAGTTGTGATTTCAGGTTTGGTCTCCACAATCACGCCCGCCATATTTTTTTTAACTCGATGTGCGCCAACACGTTGTCAGCATTAAGAGAAATCTAACACCACCTCATTTTTTGGTATTCATCAAGCATCTTGATTCTTGACCTGGAGGTGGTAGCAATCACTACTTAACGAGAAATTTAATCCATTACCATTATTTTGGGTTTAGCCGTAGTCAGGTAGAATGTTATTAGTAAAGTAGTTCATATCCTATTGTGTAAATCAAAGTGGATTTGAAACTCTCCCGAGCTCCAAATTCGGAGAATCTTCCCTGGAAGGACATTGAGGGAAAATCTCACATGTGGATGCATTTTTCTCCACGAAGACACGTTTTCTCGTCAAGGTTGTGTACTACAGGCTTGTGCAGAATTTATTCAGCTTTAATGTTGCTCTAGACCATGTTTTTATAGAGTGCATAGTTTTCGAACAAAATCTGAATTTCTTACAAATGGAGTACATTTCCCAACGGACTTTTGGGAGACGAAAACAGGGTTACTAACGAACATCGTACCAAATTTCATCAAACTCCCCGAAATTTCGAGGTTGAACAATATCGACTGTGCTGTAAGGCTCCCTTCGAAATCCGAATTATATGAGTATAAAGTTGTCACGAAAGTGTTTCATTTAAAAAGGTAATAAGTGCAGTGATGTAGTGAGACTAGTGAGTAAACAGGCTCTTTAGTCATACTTCAGAGTCAAGAACGTTCTTAACGGTCGCTTTTGGGGATTCACTTTCTTGAAATTGCACTTACATTTATCTCTTGCTGTCAACACAGCGAATCATCATCATCATCATCATCATATCGACTGAAAGACGTACCCTGCCGGACATTGACCTATCACAGCGAATAGTGAGTCCAAATGTTTTATGTCGTTCGTTACACAGCTGTCATGGTTTCACGTGACCGGTTATTTGTCAAGCGTGGGCGCTCACGGGACCGGGTATACGATTCACAACCTTTCTACTGATCTGACGATCAACCAATATAACTATACCCCTATATTCGTAATAACTGGACTTATTGGAAGGTCAAGGTAATATGGTCATACAGAGAGTTGTGGCCGTGAATGGGTTAGAGTGATTGATGACGGTGGACGGGAAATTGGATTTCTGTTATAGTCTAGAGTGATCTAAGATTTCATGTAGGAGGTACCAAAATCGACTATAAGTTGTTGTAATAGGCATCATAGTCGAATGATGGAATGTAAAGTTAACAGCGGTCATTGTTCTTCGCTACAGCGTTTTATCTAAAACGATGTTACCTATGATAGAATGAACGAAGGTTTCAACTCATTCACTGCCACGCTACGCTTATTAGCGTAGTACCGCTACACTGTAGTTCGTAGCAGCTTAACACATTCACTACCAAGAATCACTTCGCGCTGCGCTCGTAGCCGATCCTGTGGTTTTCCCTGTATATAGCGGAAAGCGCCTAGCATAGGCCTCCGATAGGTGGGTTACTGGCAGTGAAAGTATTAACACATTCACTGCCAAGAATCACTTCGCGCTGCGCTCGTAGCCGATCCCGTGATTTAACTCGTATGTAGCGGAAAGCGCCTAGCGTAGGTGCCCGATAGGTGGGTTACTGGCAGTGAAAGTATTAGAAAGAAAGAAAAAAAGAAAGAAAACATTTATTCGTGGACAAAACAATGGGTGTAAAAAACAAAACACAGAACGTAAAAATAGCGGGGTCCACGAAAAGGCCCCGACTCAGCATGGTGCTAACCTAGAAGGCCAGCGCTGGTCTTCCGTCGGAACCTTTACATGAGTTACCTCCTGGAAGACAACACAAAACAAATACCTACGCTAAACATAATATATCTTAAAACTATTCCAAATCCGACGCCAGAGTGGCACGGCAGATTGCATCGAGTGAACGCGTCGCCAAACTGTGTGTCAGTGTCACTGTCAACTTGACAGACCGAATGCAACTTTTATTTCAGATAGTGAATATATGGTGAATATGCGTAAATACAGAAACTGAATACTAAGTTAAAAGTACATTTGTGATACAGGAAGAAAACTAAGAACGAATACAGTTTTGTGCAAAATTAAATATTGAACGTCACAAGCTTAACTGTACATACATAAAACGACTGCTTTCTGTACCAGGTCATGACAGGTCAGGACATTAAGGCGACGTGAGCTCCAAAAACTGATTTTTAAAAAACTGTAGCTCTTGTTTTTCTCTCTGGATTATAATACGGCTGCCGTTAATTTATTTAGCAATATAAAGGCCTTTTTTAAGGGAAATCAGCTATTCGAATCCTGAGTTTTTGAGTTTCGCTCGATAGAAAAAAATCACGAACATAGGTCTAAAATACACTTAAAAAAATCGTAACAAATTATGCACAGCAGCTAAACATATTAAAATTGGTTTTAAAAATCGGCAATGTCATGTTTGAGGGAAATCAGCTATTACTTTTTCATTTATTAAAACGCACAAAAAAATAAAATTAATAAACATGATATCCGCGCTTCCAAACACGCACTTTCACCTCGCTCACGCTTATGCTCAGTGAGAGAGAGAGAGAAGACCACGAACCTACGTCCCCTTAACACATTCACTGCCATGAATCACTTCGCGCTGCGCTCGTAGCCGATCTCGTGGTTGTCCCTGTATGTAGCGGAAAGTGCTTAGCGTAGGCGCCCGATAGGTAGGTTACTGGCAGTGAAAGTATTAACACATTCACTGCCATGAATCGCTATGCACGCCGCGCTACGTTGGTAGCCGATCCCGTAATTTTCCTTGTATGTACCCGATATTGTAGCGAAAAGCCGGGTAGCGCTCTGACGCTATGTTTTGTAGATGGTGCTGAATGTTTTACGCATTCAGAGTGCTGATGGGACTACCCCGGTAGTGTAGCGCCTCGCTTATGTTCGCTGAGGCCCACACGGACGGTTTTCAAGCGATTATATGCAAGAAAATTGTCTCGATGATAAGCCGGGTAAGGTATAGTTCGAACAGCATTCTGAGTGTCATTGCTGACAGGTACCTACGACTGCCCTTTATTGGCACACTGGATCAGTCAACTCAAAGCGGTCGCAAAATTTTGATCTTAGTAAATATAGATTGTATCCTTCGAGGCTAATAGGTTAAGATTATATTAACAATATATGGATGTAGAAACAAAAAAATTACCGAAATAAATAATACTATTCTATATAGCAAACAAGCAGCTCACAAACATCGGAACACACCTTTATTTTCAAGGCATTAGGGTGCATGTGCCGATATTTTTGAACACCTATAGTGTACTGATGTATGTGATGGTGACTGTACAAGCACACTCCACATCTTAATATTAAGCTTACGGTGCGCACCCGAGCGTGCGTCACTACGCTGTTTACCTAATACATTTATTATAACGGCTTTTGTTTGCAGCACGCGTTCGCAAACAAATGCAGATAAGGGCATTGTGCACCTGGCTAACAAAGAACCATTCATGATCCCACTTCAAATAATCTAAACTATACTTTGTTATTTTAGAGCAATAAAGTTACTCAACGAGGACGGTTACATCTTTCACTAAAGATATCGTTCCGATCAACATAACAACCCAACATTAAAATGCAACGTTCGTACATGTAAGGTCTAATAAACTATTAGACCCTACATAGGGGTTGACATGTCCGTTGTAGTCTACTGAACTGTGCTATTATTGTTTTCTGTGTCACATAGGCGTAAGACACTATCGGCCTCGCAATGGACGTGTATAGACATAGGACAATTTTGGGTTTTAGATGCCATCTGTTACCCGCTAAACGACAACAGATCGTCAGGGCTACTTTAGCCTTCTGCAAAATTCCCATGCGGGTTCCAGGTCAGTTTCTGGTCGAGTGTCAGAGTTCTCAGAGGAGAACGGAATTGTTTTACCGTTCATCAACAGAGCCCCATAGCACATGCATAGGTGTAATCTAGGCCTGTTTGCCAGGGGAGGGAGGGGCTCACGCCAGCATTTTTTTTACTGACCGGCATGGCATTTTGTACAAGTGACCCAGCATCCTGGGGTGGGCACCGGACCCTTATATACGCCCATGAGCACGTGCCCTTTTGTTTCTAGCACAATAACACCTTAAGTATATCAACAGAGCCCCATATCCATAACACCATTATTAGCTTCAATTCCTAAAATTATAAGCCCCAATTTAGTTAACCGATAAATAATAAAATAATATGTATAATATAGATACTTTTATCGTTGTTACATGTATATATATTTATAATTATATTTTATATTAATAACATTATTGTATCATCCGACACAAGTCGCACAGTACGCTGTCCCGCACACCCCGCTGGCTCCACAGAAAACCAGCGCCGTTGATCACGCTAGCCGTGCCAACTGCATTGCTGAGTGGTGGCTATTTCAGGTTCACATCCCGATCTACGTCTTCGATGTATTTGTTAATGTGCTTTGTTTTTTGTAACTTATGTTGTGTTACCTGAATAAATATCATTCATTCATTCATATCGTTCAAAATTGCACTAGAAATCATACTCGGATTTATCTTATTACAGTGCGCTTGAGAAATCATGGGAAATCTTATCGCAAGAAATTCAAAGGAATAAAATTTTCCCCTCCGCTGCCTCACTCATAAGCGTCCTCGCTTTACATCAAGAAATAATTCATGCCGAGCTGAACCTTTCGTATAACAATTATCCTCTCGCAGCCAACTTAGCCTCAATTCCATCATACAATCCCAAGCAAAAATCAACCACACTAAACTTGAAGTAAGGTTCAAAATCGAATGCCGACATGTTATGAGGAACGGCCTAGATGAACGCGGTTTCAGGGGCGAAATGGATATTTAATTTAAGACTCAGAAAACAAATAGCATTTTGGAGTTATTTAATATTGAAGTATGAAATACTTTGTGCTTAAAGATTTAACTTTGGGTGCTAGCTTGTTTCTAGAGGTGATTTTACTCAGTAACAAAAAATATGCTTTTTCCTGAAGACAATACAATGGTTAATGGTATAGGTACAGTCGCGGAATGAAAAGCTTGACCAACTTAATATCTGTATTGCTTGCTCAGTATAAGTTATTGGTATCTGTTTTCTGGTACCAATAACTTATACTCTCACTTTATGGTACCCCTTTAAAGAGAGTGGACAAGTTCAAGTGCCTGGGCCACTGGGTGACTGAGACGATGTCGGACGTCGAGGACATAGAGCGCGAGCGCCGCGCGCTGTGCGTCCGCTGTAACATGTTGGCCCGCAGATTCGCACGGTGTGATGGAGAAGTCAAGTTAACTTTATTTAAGGCTTTTTGCCAAACCTTCTACACGTGCGGTCTGTGGACTAACTTTACACAGCGGGCGTACAGCGCGTTGCGCGTCCAATATAATGACGCGTTCAGGATGATGTTCGGGCTGCCACGGTATTGCAGTGCGTCGACAATGTTCGCGGAGGCGCACATGGATTGCTTTTTTACTATCATGAGGAAACGATGTGCGTCTCTCCTCAATCGCAGTCGTGGCAGCCCAAACAGTATCCTGAGCATGCTAGCCCACCGCTGGGACTCGCCACTGCTCCAGCGTTATGTGCAACTGCACGCGCCTGTAATACCGGTGCCCAGGCGTCTTTAATTTTAGTTTAGCATAATTATAAAACACTAACCATAGCTCTAAGTTTGTAACCACTAACACTATGGATTTTATAGTCCGAAATAAATAATTTGTATTTGTATTTATCGTGTACCTATGAAATATTCCGTCATAATGAATGTAATTTTACTACATGGCCCACAGGTATGTCCACTATGAGAAATTGACCTCTTCGCATTTAGAAAAGGAGAGTAAAAATTAAAAAAAAATTGAATACAAGAAATAGCAATGATGACATTGACAGGAACTGTTACTCACATTTGTAGTTTTAATCGTTATACGCGAAGAGGATGTAATCATTGGATTTATCAAACTCAACGTAATATCATAAGATCAAACTTATAAAAAGGTTTTAGTTCAACTATTAAATAAACTAAAAAAATTAACTTTGTTGTCAAACAGTTAAACATAATTTTCAAAACAACACTCTCGCCTCTTACACAGTTTAAAAAGGTAATAATGTGCTTGCAACGCGCAAATGAATTTATCTGAAAACTGGTCAACCTTTTCATTCCGTGACTGTACATATAATTTATGTTCGTCGTACAAGCTGTAAGTTGTAATGGCGCTGAATAAGGCCTCTATACTCTCGATGTGTCCATGAGAAAGATTGAACTAACTCGTAGGTAGTTTTTTGACCCATAGATAGACACATTTTTTTCGTTAATTTGTGTCTCACCTCAGCTTATGGCTGCTCTTTTTCTGGGATATGTTTGCTGGGTTTCAGCCAAACATATTTATTATGTAAGTCAATTATGTAAGTCAATTATAATAAATAAGTAAGTAATAAATTATGTAAATTGTGCAACATAAAAAAAAGCCCATGATAAAACTGGATTCATCTTCCTTAAGGCTTAAATTCGTTTAATAAGAAATTAAAATCTCCGTAAATTTCCTGAGGATATTTAATCCTTAAAAAAACCACCTTATTTTTGGATGAGTATTTTTAATTCAGTTAATCCGCTCAATGTTACAAACAATTTCTATTTAAAATACTCAACATTTTGTGATTTTATTGACTTCATAAACGGCTCGGTGCTTTATAAGGAAGCTCGGGTGCACATTTTAGCAAAGTAAGTCTATTAGTAAGTTCTATTTTCGGGAGTTCTTATTAGGCCTTGCTATACTCATACTCATTTATTCATAAAATATAAAAATTTACATGTCAAAACAATTTCGACCTTCAAATCAAAATGTCATGCATATTATTTGCAAACGCAATATAATACATAAACACATTTTAATAAAACATTTTATAATCCATTTTGTTTCTTACCTTCTGCACTATGATACTTATGCGTGCACTTATGTTATACCTACTATCATATCTTCACGTCTTTACATCATAGCACAACTGTAATTTAATTGTAAGTATTATTTATATTAAATTTCCTGTGATGACTACCCCATTGCGTTTTGTTAACATGTTATATTATGAGTATACCCTACACCTATATATTTGTTTTTCTTTGCAGTTTATTTTATCTTTTTTGTTGTTTCCGCTTGTTAACTGTTTAGGTTTATTTATTTAGTATTTATTTATTTCATATTTTGATGTTTCCCCTTGTTAACTGTTTAGGTTTATTTCATAGTTGATACCGGTTGTCGGCGTTTGTGTCGGCACTTATGTTAGTTTTAAGTAAGGTCCCCACTGAAAATCAGCGCCTCAGCTTGCTGTGCCTTGCTGTGGCTTCATGTTGAGTGGGGATCCTATTTAACGTCCTAGTATTTAAGTCTTTTATTTTGCTTGTTCTTTTTATTGTGTAATTTTGTGACGTTAAATAAATGTATTTTCTTTCTTTCTTTCTTTTCTTTCTTTCAAAATAGAATTATAATAATGTCAAATGAATTTGATTATTCAACTAGTATAACATAACAATATTTAGGTATTAGTAACAAAATGTCAAAATTAGAATTATAATATGTCAAATGAATTTGATTATTCAATTAATATAACATAACAATATTTAGGTATGAATAACAAAATGTCAACATTATACAATGATTAAAATTATTATATTTAGACACGTTGAATTTTTAGGCGATTATTGCCCTGTTATTCAGTCTACTGGAACATTTTCTGATTGAGCTTGAAAAGGAGTTATAATTTGGTTAATCTATACAAATATTACAAACTAAAAGTCTCTGACGCTGACGCTTAATTCTGACAGCATTCTGAGCGAGTTTACGGAGCGCGTAAATGTCCCCATGCTCACCCGCTCGCAGAGACTGCATGCAATCATTGTTTAGTTAAGTCTCTCTTTTTTATGTTAGTATGACTACTAACACTAGTTATAATCACTACATAGTAAAAAACAAAGTCGCTTCCCGCTTTTTGTCTGTCCCTATGTATGCTTAGGTCTTTAAAACTACGCAACAGATTTTGATGCGTTTTTTTGAAATAGATAGAGTGATTCAAGAGGAAGGTTTATATGTATAATATATATATATATATTTAGTATGAGCATTGCACCCGTGTGAAGCCGGGGCGGGTCGCTAGTAAAAATGAATAAATGAATGATTTATTTCACAAAACACTTGTTACTTACATGATATGGGCATTAAGGGGCTCACAGCTCCCAATGACCTTCGATCTGTTACCGTCCGTTTTTTCGTGTTTTTTTTGGCTTACCGTATTAACAACAACGAGTTTAACCGAAATAGTATCCCATATTTACTTCAACACTCATAGTTTTTGAGATATATGGCACTAAACTTTAGCAGGTTTAGGCCAAAAAACCAGTTTTTTTAACGTAACTTTTGTAAAAATAAGTTAAAAATAAAAAACTCTCTTGGGTTGTTAGAAACGTCAAAAAGGAACAGTTACATGTAAATTTCATATATAAAAGTGCATAAACAACATACTAATATCGAAAACAGAGCTTTATTGGACCATGTTTGAATAAATCATAGAAAAAAAAATACATTTTTTTCCAAAAAAACTCTCTTGCAAAAGTAGATAAAGTATTGAAGAACCGATTAACGTTTGTGGCATAAATATATCTATTGTAATGACTAGAGGGCGGAGTACCGGTGGCAAATTTCACACAAAAGGTATGGAGTTGTTTTTATAATTATTATTTTAGGCTTGAATAATAAAATTATTATTTACCTAATGTATTTAGTATGGTACCTACTCGTAAATTGGAAGTAAGTACTTAACATTTATTTTCATAAATCGATTTCAGGAACACCTAAATGTTATGTCGTAAATGTTTTGGGTTAGTTTTCAATTTCTTTTAACAAAGTCACCATTCATCGATATAATATTTTTTACCATATGCAACATTTCTTTTCAAAAAGTTACTAATTTACAAATTTATGAGACATTTAGAAACTAATTATTTGACTTTGTCAATTTAGACAGCTGCTTTACATCTATATTATCTGAATTATTATTGCGTCGGCTAAATATTTAAAACCGAAAAATATCAAGATGAATAAGCCATGTGAAGCAACAATTCTGCGGATGATAGAACCGTACGAAAATCTTATATATAATGAAGAAGAATGTAGCATTCACTGTTTTTATTGCTCAGTGGATTTAAAGCAGTTGAAAAAATATAATGTCGAAAAACACGTTAACAGTAAACAACACCAAATTAACTGTGGAAACCAAAATGGCACCTTTGCCTATGATTAATGCGTTTTCCTTATAGCGTGTAACATCCCATGGAAAAGAGTTAACCATCCAGAATTTTAAAAGTTCTTTGGAAAATACTTAGATAAAGGCGTAAAACTTCCCGAAGAAAGTGTTTTGAGAAAATACTATCTTACCAGAATATACAATGCGACCGTCAAGCAAATACGAAATACATTTTTCGATTCCAATTTATGGCTTGCGGTGGATGAGACTCTTGATAATTTCGGTAATTGCGTAGTAAATGTAATTATAAAATCACTTGATTACAAAGGCCATTTTTGTTAGCGTGTAAAGTCGTTAGTACTGTAAACGCGAACTCAATTGCAGCGGTGGTTGACTTAATTTTTTGTGGGAGGATAATTTTACAGATAATATGAACAAATTTTTAATATTCTGTTCGGATAGCGCAGCGTACATGCTTGCTGCCAGCAAGATTTTGAAGAAAAAGTACACTAAAGTACGACACGTAACTTGTTTCGCTCATGGACTACACAGAGTCGCGTAGCAGATAAGATCTGAACATAAATTGGTCAATTCTTTAATATCTAATATCAAGAAGATTTTTTTTAAATCACCACACCGCGTCCGATTTTTCAGGGACCATGCGCAGAATGTGCCTTTACCGCCGGAACCCATTATCACTCGTTGGGGCACCTGGTTGAATGCAAGTTTTTACTACGATAGACATTTTGACGTGATTAAAAATGTTGTGATGCAATTGAACAGTAATGAAGCTATTGCCATTAGAAAAGCCCAGAAGTTGTTTGAAAATTAAAATTTAAAAAACGAGTTAAGCTTTATAAAAAAATGTTACGAAATTATACCTGAATCGATCGAAAAATTAGAATGCACTAAAATTCCGATAGAAGAAAGTTTTCTGGTAATATATATAGTTAGGAGTATTTTAAGCCTCCAAGGAAGTGAAACCGTGCGAAATAAACTCGAATTGGTTCTAGATAGAAACCCAGATGCTGACGAATTAAGGAATATGATTACAATGGAAAATTATAAACAAGTCCTTAAACATGCAACCATGACATCGGTAGATGTAGAGCGATCGTTTTCCACTCATAAATGGATCTTCAATAAATTAAGAAACCGATTCACTCCGAAAAACCAGGAACATGTGGCCATAGTCCAATCATTTTATAACATGGATACGCACTTAAGTGTAGATTGTGAGGAGGACCTCGAACACATAATTCCAGTCCTCAATTGTAATTGAATGGTCTTGAAAATAATATATCGTTTGGCAGGTATAACTTCTTAGTCTAGTATTTAGTACCTAATGATAATGTTTTGATAAGAAAACATATTATTATGTATTATAGATATTAACAACATATTACATTATATTTGTACGCTCGTAAGATAATTTCTATAAATTCCTAAAAATTATTATGCAAAAATAATCATTTATTCGTTATTTATTTAATCATAAGAATACTTAGGCGACTCCATACATTTAGTGTGAAATTTGCCACCGGTACTCCGTCATTACTAATGACGGAGGAATATCAACTCAAAACTCATCAAAACTAGTCAAAAAGCGCGTGGAGCCCCTTAAGGCTGTATTTACAGTAGTAAGGTAGGTAAAGGTAGGTAGGTACTTAGGTATATAGTTTAGATAATACTAGTCGGGTTGATATATAAACAAAATTCTGTTGACACGCATTAAGATTAATAAGATTATATCGTTTACAAACCATCGACTTTAGTCTGAATTAAATGATTTTTATTTATTTATTTATTTTATTTCTTATTTAATGTACAGTCGTGGAATGAAAAGATTGAACTCCTTAAGATCTGTTTTTGCTTGCTCAGTATAAGTTATCAGTAGGTATCTATCTGCTTTATCGGCCGAGTGTCAGACACATTCCGTCATAATGAATGTCATTTCAGTACATGGCCTACAGACAGACGTCCACTATGAGAACTGACCTCTTTGAATTTTAAATAATAAAATAAAAAAAAATAACTTTATTTCAGACCTAGTGATCCATAGTGTGTTAGTAACATGTGATTTTGGAAAGGCGAGTAAAAAAAACGAATACAAGAAATAGCAATGATGACATTGGCAGTAACTGTTACTCATTTATAGTTTTAATCATTATAAGGGAAGAGGATTTAATCGTTAGATTTAGCAAACTTGACACAACGTAATGGCAAGATCAAACGAATAAAAAAAAGCGGCCAAGTGCGAGTCGGACTCGCACATGAAGGGTTCCGTGAAATAAATTGCGGTTTACGATTTATGACGTATAAAAAAAAACTACTTACTAGATTTCGTTCAAACTAATTTTCGGTGGAAGTTTGCATGGTAATGTACATCATATATTTTTTTTAGTTTTATCATTCTCTTATTTTAGAAGTTACAGGGGGGGAGGACACACATTTTACCACTTTGGAAGAGTCTCTCGCACAAACTATTCAGTTTAGAAAAAAAATATATTAGAAACCTCAATATAATTTTTGAAGACCTATCCATAAGATACCCACACGTATGGGTTTGATGAAAAAAATTTTTTTGAGTTTTAGTTCTGAGTATGGGGACCCCTAAAACTTAATGTTTTTTTTCAATTTTTGTGTGAAAATCTTAATGCGGTTTACAATATACATCTACTTTTTTTTATTTTTTTATTTAAAGTTCCAAATAATTCATACTTATCGCAGAGTTTCATAATTAGGTGCTAAAGCCATTAGTGGCTTATTTACAGCTATAGTACGGTCTAACTATTTACTATTTAAGTAGGTATGTTAGTTTACATCAATATATGTACTTACATTCCGTTTACTGTATCACTGATGAACAATAACTTGGTTGGTTACAAGGCGTAATCATAGTTGTTGCTTGACATATAATACTTGTTTACATCTTTAGCTGATATAGGGTTGGATAGGTATAAATCTTGTATGTGTTTTGGGAGACTATTTATTATTTTTGGAAGCATGTAATGATTGGTTCTCATGCCGTAAACGTTTTTCATTGCTGGTAATAAAAATCTGTGTGCATTAGATAAACTCCTTAGCCTATTGTAACGGTGGTATTAATTCAAGTTGGTAATGTATTTATATTCTTCCTTGAGTATGGAAAGTTTGACCATGTTTTGCACGGGAAGTACCTTACAATATTGGAAAAGGTGAGAGTAGTTATTACTGTAAGTTATTTTTACATTTTTTGGTACAATATTTTTTAGTATACTTTTCTGTAGATTAAATATTTTGGCTAGATTGGTTTTGTACGATCTTCCATAGCTGCTGAGACCGTATCGTATAACCGAATCTGCTAAAGCTAGATATAACATTCTTAAGGTGTTGTATGGGATCTTATATTTCAGGATATTTAATCTTCCTAGGAATGATCTAAGTTTATTGCATACATATTCAGTGTGCGGTTGCCAGTTAAATCTAAAGTCAATCAATAAGGCTATGTACTTCCTTTACAAAATCGATAGCAGGGCAATCGCAGTTATTGCGTGGTAAATGGAGGCAACTGTGGGCATGTGCTTTAATTACCGGAATGTAAGATGACTTATTGTGTGAGGAATGTATGTGCATAATAGCTTTAGTTTTATCAGCGTTTAGTATGAGACCAACATCATGTGACCATCTACATAGGGTGTCGAATATATCCTGTATTTTTCGTTCGACAGTCTTTAGGTCCCTATCCGCTACCACTATGCAGGTGTCGTCGGCAAACTGATATACATATTCTTCTCCAACTGTATTGCACATATCGTTGACATACAAAAGATATTCGGTCGGACCAATTATGGATCTGTGCCTTTTGATGTTTTTGTCATGTCACTAAAGTAATTCCCTAGTTTAACTGCGGTAAATCTGTTGTTGTGGTAGCTTGCAAGCCATTTTACATACCAAGTTTCAACAGTATAGCTCTTATAGTTTCGAAAAAAAGTGGCTGTGACATACGGACGGACAGACAGACAGACATGACGAATCTATAAGGGTTCCGTTTTTTGCCATTTGGCTACGGAACCCTAAAAAGGTTTTAGTTCAACTATCAATAGTCAAGGAACATTCGTCTAAGTAAATTTGAGCTTTGTTGTCAAACAGTTAAACATAATTTTCAATACAACACTCTCGTCTGTTACACACTTTAAAAAGGTAACATGTGCTTGCAACGCTTAAATGAATTTATGTGAAAAGTGGTCAACCTTTTCATTCCGCGACTGTATGTGCTATGTAGTAATTTCCAGAGCAACTTTCCGATTCCAAAAATTCCGTCACCCGTATATAGAATGTAGTTTCTGAGTAGACACATAGGCTATTAATTTGTCCCGCGGAAAAGCGTCCACTAAGTAGAGATGTGTTTAGCAGAGTGTTAAACGGAACCATACAAATTCAGTCCGGAATAATGTTAACTAGATCCACGGCCTGGTTGGAGGCGTTTTTGCGCGCCCACTAATGAGACCAGATGCCGCTAATTACGAAGCGTTAGCGAATTTAAAAAGTTCCTAATTAAGAGGAAACGAGGGCCGCGTTTTGCATGCTCTTTTTCTAGACTTCCTGAATACTTCGCATTTCTCTTAGCTGACTATAATTATACAGGCTGATTTAGGGGTCGTGTAGCAAGAAGTCCAAAAGCGAATAATACTTTTCCCATGGGACCACCCACGAAATCGCAAAAAAAAGCCAAAGAGTTAACTGTGAGTTAATTGAGAGTTAATGTATGGAACAGCTGATTTTTTTTAGCGATTTCGTGGTTTTTATTTTGGGAAAAGGAAAAGTGAAAAGTTAAAATCAACATAATGGTCCAAACACTATAAGTATTTACCTAATCTTATGTTAGTTCCTTAATAATTAACGACAATTCACATAATATGACTTCAAAGCAGTAATAACTAATAACGTGTTCTAAAATTAGTATGTACGAGTATTAAGGTGGGTGTTCCATTATTAGCTTCGTATTTAATGCCAAACGAATACCTACATCGATCACGTACAGTCAGGCATCAAAAGTAGCTACGCAAACGAAGACTTCAAAAGTCTTTATTAAAAGGGAATAAGAACTTTTGACGTCCTCGATTGCGTAGCTACTTTTGATGCTGACTGTACCACGTGTTACCCTTCCTGATCGATCGGCGCCCTAATTGGTTCTGTCAAATTTGTGACGACACTTCATTTATGTTCGTGTTAGTGAATTTTCTGATTTTTTACCGACTTCCAAAAAGGTGGTTCTAAGATTGACTACATATTTGATTTTAACAGTAAATTTATACTAAGCAGAAACGTCCGCTAACGAAATTCTAAGTTTCGATCAAAGAGGAAAATTGAAAAATTATTCGCCACGGGCGGGATTTGAACCCACGACCTCTGAAATCCGTCCATTGCTCTTATCCAACTGAGCTACCGTGGGTCCCGTCAGTGGCAACGAATCTTTCAATCCCTTCACTCTTCTAATTAACCTTAAAGAGGCTCGTAGCTCAGTTGGATAAGAGCAATGGACGGATTCCAGAGGTCGTGGGTTCAAATCCCGCCCGTGACGAATAATTTTTCAATTTTCCTCCTTGATCGAAGCTTACATATTTGATGTTGGCACCTCATCATCCTCCTAGGATTATTCCCGGTTGTGCTCCTAAAGGAGCCCAGGGTCCGCTTTGACACCTAATCCCAAGATTTAGCATATGCACTAGTTTTACGAAACCGACTGCCATCTGACCTTCCAACCCAGAGGGAAAACTAGACCTTATTGGGATTAGACCGGTTTCCTCACGATGTTTTCCTTCACCGAATAGCTAACGGTAAATATTCCGTACGTAAGATCCGAAAAAGTCATTGGTACGAGCCGGGATTCGAACCCACGGCCGCCGAATGACAGCCGCATGACTGAACCACTGGGCTACCGTAGCTTTTTAGGGTTCCGTAGCCAAATGGCAAAAAACGGAACCCTTATAGATTCGTCATGTCCGTCCGTCTGTCTGTCTGTCTGTCCGTTCCTATGTCACAGCCACTTTTTTCCGCAACTATAAGAGCTCTATTGAAACTTGGTAAGTAGATGTATTATGTGAACCGCATTAAGATTTTCACACAAAAAACGAAAAAAAACATTAAGTTTTAGGGGTCTGCATACTCCGAACTGAAACTCAAAAAAATGTTTTTCATCAAACCCATACGTGTGGGGTATCTATGGATAGGTCTTCAAAAATGATATTGTGTTTCTAACATCATTTTTTTTTAAACTGAATAGTTTGCGGGAGAGACACTTCCAAAGTGGTAAAATGTGTGTCCCCTGTAACTTCTAAAATGAGAGAATGATAAAACTAAAAAAAATATATGATGCACATTACCATGTAAACTTCCACCGAAAATTGGTTTGAACAAGATCTAATAAGTAGTTTTTTTTAATACGTCATAAATCGTAAACCGCAATTTATTTCACGGAACCCTTCATGTGCGAGTCCGACTCGCACTTGGCCGCTTTTTTTGTAGATGTTGGCACCTGTACTTCGTTATTTTAGGATTTTGTGTCAGTTAATTTGTCTATACTGTGATTTGAAGGCGTGTTATGTATGTATGCTTTGTAAGTATAAGTATAGTGTTGTGTGCCTGGCGGAAAGTAAGGTTTACACCCCAGAGACTAAATAAAATAATCAATAATGTTGCATTTTCTCGAAAAAGTATTAAAATGTAGTCAAATGGGGAAAAAACAACGCAATAGGTTAAATAATCACAAAGTTATAAGTGTCCAAAGTTTTAAGAGGGGGTATGTTCTGTCCCTTTTCCGCAAAACGCACCTTCATATGAAACGATTGTCATTTACTATGACGCTAGAGGATCGTGAATATCGTGATGTCACGATCCCCTAGCGTTTTCTCTCTCTAGCAAACAACATTAAAATGGTTGTAGCTTAGTAATTTTTTGAGATATTTGAATGGGATTTTCGTCATCAGGTTTTTTTGCCTTCTTTCTTTTGAAGCGCATTAGAAATGCATTTTAAATTTAAAAGTGTGACAATTGTTTGACTTGGTTATTTACATTATTGGAATTTTGACATTGATTTTTATATTATGGACATATTATTTTCTACATTGTATTTTTGAAAGAATTAATATGTTATGTCATGCATGTTGTGTAATTTAACTGTTTGTATTTATTATTATCTTTTTATTTTTGTATATTATTGTTAATTTTAATGAATTCAAACACAATATGTATTGTTAAATGAATAAATGACTATGACTAAGTAATAATAAATTTTGAGTCTACATCTAACCTAACCTAACCTCCATGAGAGGAAGCTTGTTGTTGTAGGACGTATATAGGCCGATTTATTTATTTACTTTTATTTTAATATTACGACCTCACCATATGGACGTAGGCCTGTCCCAAAGAGTGCCACAATAAGCGGTCCTGCCCCACCCGCATCCAGCGGACTCCAGCGACCTTTACCCCTCGGTCATCAGTCCACTTTGTGGGGGAGGCCTACCCACGCTGCGCCTTTCGGTACGTGGTTGCCACTCGAGAAATTTTCCGCCCCAACGGCCATCGGTTCTACGTGCAATGTGCCACTGCCACTTAAGTTTAGCGGTTCATTTGAAACTGAAGAATCGAAGACGATCATAAAGTAGTAAAGTAAAGTGAGCACTAAAGTGCTCACAAAGTTTGCATCATCATCATCAATCATTGGCCGGCTGCCGTTTGTTCTTAATAGCTTTTTCATCGAATATGGTGTTTGAAGTGTTTTCACAGCGAACGTCGGATTTTATGTGGTGACCGGGAGATAAATACTATACGTAGTTTCTTAAAATGATGCATTATAATATTATTGTTTTTGTTTCAGACTTGGAAAGCATATTTGGGCATATTTATTATTTTTGCACCCTTAAACGGACAGTTAAGGATAGAACCAAGACCGACAGTCAATGTCAATCGTCTTCGTTTAGTAACAAAACCGACAGGTTAGACGTGACTTAAACATCACTATAGTTAACCTTAATCTGCCAATTTTTTTTTAAATTTCCATTTAACGAATTCCCAGTCTTATGGAATTAAATTGACTCAAAAAAAGGATATACTTATCATACATATATATGTAATGTATGTCACTGTAAAAGCCCGAACTGCTGAATCTAAAATTTACCTGTAAAACCTAGGATTTACCAACATGGATTGGTATATTCATACTTGTATTCATATATTTTATGGGTAAAAGTATACCATTTTACTTATAAGTCAATTTGTTACATTTCTCTTTGGTTACTTACATAGATTCTAATAATTATTATTGTCTTAAAATAAGATCATCTATGCTATAGCATGCTTGGTCAACTACTTAATAGAGTTTTATCCCAGTTGGGAGAGTGTTGTATATCTTCGCACCAATGACACCGAGTGACTTTCGTGTTTTTGCGAGTCGATGAAACGGGACGTTCAGGAGATTTTGCCCGCGTGTGTTTCTGCCGTGATTTTATTTGTCTCACCGTAAAATTGTGACCATCGTAAGTTTAAATTATTACGCGTAAGATTACAACCTTAACAACTCCTAATCGTATCCGATGTTGGTGACTTATGACAGTCTCTGACGAGAACGTAGTACCTAACTAAGTGTTTAATAAACTAAAACTGAGGACTGACCGTCTTAAACGAAAGGCCCTGAATATGCACGATATTATTACTCGAGTTCCCCACGATACACTCGCGAGGCCTCTTTTTACCAGGCTAGGCATATTAACACTGCCGGCTGTAGTTATTTTGCATGTGGCTGTATATGTGAACCAGTGAATTTAAAACCACTATAACCTATGTTTTCATATGCCTGACCGGGCTGAATATATTATGGGAAGAAACATGTATATATATGTAAGAACTTATGTACCATATATTCATTGTGAATAAATCATTCATTCATTCACTTTAAAACATTTGGTATGTTGCACTCGTTCGAAACTAGAAACGCGATTTTTTTGTAATATGAGACGGATCAAGGAAAGTGTCTCATTCGCCGTCCTAAACCCACAACGTAAGTGAGGAAACAGTTTTTGAATAATAATTGACGCAGCTGAAAAGTCTGCAACTTTTTTCTGATGCTAAGGAAGGTTATTCCTACCACCAAACAAATAATCAGGCACTTCTACAAAAAATTTCATCCACTCCCCAGTGTGCAAGTTTTATTGTATCTTTATTTTTATCTTATTTTAATATTTATATGAACATTATGACATGTAAATTGACTTTACGAATAAATTGATTACGATTATCAAGTACAAAGGTTGTAGGTATTTTGTGAAATTACGATCTTGGGGTAAGATAATCTTGGCTGCCACATGGCAGGGGTTAGGTGGGGCTATGTGACATGTTCGCGGGAGTGTGCGCAAGCGTTCCCGTCGCTCCGCCAAAGGGCACCGCGTAGAACACCGTGGGGTTTTAGTCGGTACTCCGGGCAGTTCCCGGGAGTCCTATATACACCCGTCCTGGTTCCCCAGCCAGGCGGGACGCTAAAAGCATTTTCCCTACAAAAAAAAAATTATAAGAATTAGACTCCTGTACCCTGTACCCAACAGTTGTGAATCAGAAACTGAAATGGTTATGAATACCAAGTGCACAATTTTCGGGAGGGATTTGCGGCTCCGAGACAAGAGTAGTGCCAACTAAACAGACTTTGCACCGAACACGGTCGATGTGGCGAGTTTATGTTCAGGTGTGGGTGGCGCGATTCTCCGAAGTGTGACTGTGGTGCTTCCATACAGTCAACCTATCATATTATCCACGAGTGCCCACAAAGGAAGTAGTTACACTGGAAACCCTCTGGAATCATTAAGTGGAAACGCAGCCCAATGGATGAAGAACTATTTACTCTTTCAAAAGAAAAAAGATTGCGAGACAACCAGAACGCAGTATAGGAATAAGTTATTGCTACCAAACGCTAACTTGACAATGTATAAAAATTGTCCACATTATAAATGTACTCTTATTACAAATAAAATCCCACAAACAATTAAACAAGAACGTAACGAAAAAATATTTTTGTACTCGTCGATTAATCTGTGTATTAAGATTTCATAGAGAATACTGCAAAGTCACTCTTTTCATAGTTGTAGTCCATGTTACTGTCGAAACAATCGAAATAACTGTTTCGATACGCTCCAGACAACCGAAAAAAATTTGAAAATAGAACTTCGTATTTCAATAATATGTGTCCTTGTTTAAGGAGACTCGATCCGATACAAAATTGCCAATCTATGGCGTTTCGGAACGTAGCAGCGTCGCGTCATCTGTCAAAAATCTACTTGCTGCTGTATCCAGGGGATAAAAAAATAAAAAATATAACGCTTTGTGATTGGCTAGTATGCCAATCACAGCACAGTACTGCAACATTACGGACGCCGGTGATGTACTTCCGATTTTTAGTTTTCTCATATACTCGTATCAATGACTTAAATTATTAATTTTAATGAACTCGAACAAAAAGTATTGTTCACAATAGCGTCATAATCAAGCTTTTTAATCTCGTACCTTACTTAGGTCACTCAGCAAGCTTCGTGGCTAGGGTTTGCAATCCGGATATCCGGATATCCGAAAGATCCGGATATCCGCGAAATTTCGGATCCGGATCTGACAATCTCCTGGATCCGGATTTTTCGGATATTACGGATCCTTAAAATACAACCATGAAAACCGAAAATACGGCTACAAAATGGAGTATTTACCGAGTCCACGCTGAAAGTATAATGTAAATCATTCTCAATCTCTGTTTTTATTCGCCACTTCATCATCCCAGACCAGATTTTTTAATTTTTTATTTATTGGTCACAAAATAAAATCGACATACTACAAACTATAGTAAAACTGCCGCAGTTTTATGGCGAAAGTTGGCGTTGGTTTAAACGCACTAATCTACTGTGGGCACTTAGTAATTAAAATAAATCCAATATTACCTATATTATGCCTACCTAAATATTAAAGACCTACGGCTGTATTAATAAACATTCTACAAACCTATTTTAACTAAAATTCGAAGCGCTAAAATTCGTTGGTTCTTATCCGTCACATTGACATTTGTGTTCGTAAAAACAGGGAATAAGAATATGTTATCAAGCAGACGCAGTTTAAGTTTTATGAATAAGAGGGTTAGTTTAGATGTACCTAAAAAATATTTAAGAAGTATATTTGACACGGGTAGTAAATGCCCTACAACAACAATACCTACGTTTTATAATTGTAATTATTTTTTAAATATTTGTTATGATGTTCTTGACTTATAATATGATCATGTAAAATAAGCATAGTGCCCTATATACCGCTTTTTAACCGACTTCAAAAAAAGGAGGAGGTTCTCAATTCGGATGTTTTTTTTTTATGTTTGTTACATCAGAACTCCGTCATTTATGAACCGATTTGTACAATTTTTTTTTAATTGAAAGTATATGTTTCCAGATTGGTCCCATTGTTTTCAAAACCCCAGTTGGATGATGGGAACTATGAGGATTTGAGGGAACTCCTCAAATATATTAGGCACGCGTGTAGTAATTTCGGTATTTTCTATTATAACTCGTGTATTTACACCCAGAAATCATAAATTTGGTGATGGTGGAAGTAATTATGAAGACCACAGATGGCTTGTGGAACTTCTCAATGATGTACCTACTTCAAACTATAAAAGTACGTCACAGATGCCACGTGTAATTCTGAGATCCTTGAGGAATCGACGGAAGTGCTCAAATATTATCGGCTCACATACAGTGATTTGGTTTTTTTCTCTAATAATCAACGCATTTGCTCTCGGAAATCAGTTCATGTGGTAAATTGCAAAATAAATGTGGTAATGTTCATGTGGCTTGGCGGAGTACTGAATTGAAGTCGGTTAAAACTTTGTTTTTAAAGTAAATTATTTATGCTTTATCTAGACATATTTTGGCCTAATGGAATGTGCTAGACCAACACCTGTTCCCTTAATTTTCACGATTCTCGTGTTGGCTCGGCAAGGCCGCGAGTCATCAATGTCATCATGTCAATTTCTCCTTCTACTTGATATTATAACCCTATTGAATTAACTAGCTCCGTGCATGGAGCTCATTGTAATGCATGAACGAGCACCAGGTACGGAGTTAACTTCGACCTGGTTATAGTTATTACAGCTTACAGTGATGAAACACTAACTTTGCCAGTTAGTTTGTAGTTGTAACTGTTGTAAGTAAAAAGTTGAAACATAATAAAATTTTATACCTCTTATGACCTCGAAAATGCCTACCTATTTAAAACCTTACAGTATACGGTCTTATAGCTGTTTTTTCTTAGTTTGGCCTTACAGTTTCTACTTTATAACAAAAAAAACCTTGTGGATCCGTATTATCCGAAAGATCCGGATATCCGGATCTGTTGAATTTAAATATCCGAAATATCCGGATCCGAAATATTGGCGGATCTTGCAAACCCTATTCGTGGCCTAAACACGGTACTCGACTAAAAAGCTCTCTATCATAACACGATTGTGAAAAATACTATTAAAAATAAATTAAAGAAATTATTAATTGAGAAAATTAATATTATTACTCAGTAGACGAATTTTTAAATGATGGATTTTTATAAATTTTGTGAACGACATCTAAATTGACATATAAAAATATTGTAGAAATAATGTAAAATTAATATGAAATGAAAGTCAAACTAATTGTAATTAAAATGAATGAATATGTATTTAATGCAAAAATGTTATTAATGTTGTTATCGTATGCATGTTAGTATTAAGTTTTGTGTGTTCATACAGGGCGTCATGATCTGACCTTAATACTGAAGGTAACACCTTAATTGCTATGTACATGGCTTTACAAATTAATAAAAAATTAAAGAACTTAGAAAAGAAGTCTTAGAAAATGATATCTCTCAATACAAACTTTGAACCCTCTTTAGGGGATAAATAAAAAAAAAAGTTGATGTTAATTTTCTAGTTTGTGAACAAACAGTCTAAAACCAAACAAATGTCATACTTTAAAAATGTCTTGGACTACACAAACTTTGAACCCCCTTTTAAAACTCTTAGGGGATGAATTTGGAAAAACTCTTAAATTAGTTTTGTAGTCTTTTAACGTACAGAATAAGACCGAAGTTACAAATCACTTACTCACACTTTAAATTTTTCTTGCTTTCTATTTAAAATTTGAACCCCCTTTTAAACGGGGGTTTAAAAGGGGGTTCAAAAAATTCAACCTCTAAGGGGTTAGAGGTTGAATTTTTTTAGTCGCTGAAATAACTTTTTTCGTATTGTAGTAAGTAGTCTTACTACTAACTTTTAATTATCTAGCTCAAAAAAAGTGTTGCCCATGCAAAGCTTGCTCCCCTTTTTAACCCACTTAGGGGTGGAATTTTCTAAAACGTTTTATGTCCTTTTTTTGTATTTTAATAAGTAATCTTTCTACAAAGTTTTAAGTCTCTATTTCAAAAAAAGTAGTTTTTCCCATACAAACTTTGCACCCTATTTTACCCCCTTAGGGGTGAAATTTTCCAAAACGATGAAATTTCTTTCATTGTATTCTAATAACTAATCTTTCTACAAAGTTTTAGGTCTCTAGCTCAAAAATAAGTTTCCCACATACAAATTTTGCACCCCTATTTTACCCCCTTAGGGGTGGAATTTTTCAAAATCCTTTCTTATCCCTAGCCGACGTTATAAAAGCAACCTACTATGCAAATGTTTCGGCTGTGCGTTGATGAGTGAGTGAGTGAATAAGTCAGTTACGTTATATTTTTCTTTGTCTTAGTAACGTTATTTATTCTGTCGCACCTAACACTTTTATAATAACGGTAACGTTACTAATATGTAACGGTGTCAAGTGAACAAAAGTAAATAACGTTATTTTTAAGAACGTTATTTTATTTTTCTTAGTAACGTTATTTTATTTTATTTTTATTTATCCCGTACTAGCTCAGATGGTGGTATTACATTGCATGGGTTCCCTAGCCTGTGGAGTGATTTATCCGTTCTAGTTTAGTGGGCGCCTTTAGTAAAGGGTCGGAAATCACTCTCAAACGGTTCGCTTTCAAGTAGGTGGTGAACAATAAAACCAATAAATGGCAGAAAGTTATGTAATTCTGGTTACTCTATTCTTTTACATGCTTTTATCTTAAATTTTATCTACTCGAGTACACAAGTTCTAACTTATGAATTAAATTAACAAAGTACTAAAGTCTCAACATCGCGTAGGCGTCCCCATCGACGAGTTGTTCTTAGGTACTATATCGATCCGGATATTATCTACTTGACTCCTACCACGAACAGAGGGCCAGTGTGTGTGTGTGTACGAGAATGATATTTAGAATTACTCACCCGGAGGGCCTTTTTACAAGAAACAATTTTTATCTCAAGCTGAACCGGCGACCTGCATTTCAGCACCCGTGCCGGCTTGCAATTACGTTCTTCTCAGCGTGTTGCCACGTTGAAACACTCTGCCAAACAGCTAGGTCCTCAGGAACTCCTCGGTTTTCAACTCCTTGACGGGAGAAAGTTCATCCCGCTTACACCGGAGTCATGCAGAAATGACCCGGGGTCATATAAAAACCCTGAAATGAAGATTATCTCAGTTATATTAGATTTCCTATTTGCGGTTCGCTTATTTACGTCTAACATTTCCGGTATCCTCAACTACATACCTTGCAAGGGTTTTAATAAGTAATTTCTTCAATCAACCATTTATACCGGCTAGACAACGCTCGTTACGCACAGCCGCGTCGCCTTAGCCCACTGTAAAAGAATAAGGTATCGTAGTAAACATGAATTCAGTACCACTTAACTATAACATTCCGTAACGTGTTGGTGCGAAATAAGGTTAGCTTACCAGTTAGGGTTTAGGCTGTAGTTTAGATCGCTTTAACGTCAGGCATGATAAGCGGACGATTAACTTTCGTAGTTTACGCTAAAACAAAAGAACACTAATAAGAATCTAGCGTACAAAATACCTGCCGAGGACCGGCTATTTCATTCGAAAGTACGTACCGTAGTTCATGGTTAAAAGAAACGGCCTACGCCGTCGCCGCTCCCGGCGCACTCGCTAATTTATAGTAATTCACTGTAAATGTACGTAATAATCACGGATGCAACTTGATTATGATAAAATTATATCGCCCCACGAAAGATTCCTCGTCATCTTCCTTGTGAAAATCTTTGACAGCTCCAACTTTTTCTAATCTACCCTGTCTTGCCAGGATGAAGAAAAAAAAACTCTCGATCATTCAGCCAAGTATAAATATCATCCACTACTGATTTGAATAATTTGGAATGAATCTATATCTGTTTATGTATGCTACGGTATTATTTATGAGACAAATATAGTACTACGATATTTAATATGACCGAGATTAAACCTTGATATTGATCAGAAAAATACTCCTATGGAAGTTACCTGTTGTGAAAAAAAACGATGTTACAGTACCCATTTAGTTGTCGGAACAATTTTTGTTTCAGAATTTCTAAAATTCTGAAACAAAAATTGTTCTCCAAGCGGCAGGAGAGACTCCAACCACCGAGAGACGATAGAAGTACGAGGGACCTATTTCATGCCTGAAAGAAACGCAATACTGCACTAGTAACTGAAACTCAAAATGTAAGCGACGAATGCACGAACAAAACCCTAACGAAGATGGAAAGGTTCGACGATAGACACGATACCCCCTTGGCCATCAAAATGTGTGTAGTCTTTTAATTACATCATGGACCGTAGACCCATGTTGGAATAAGAACCCTACAATTGCCGCCCGCAGGGGGAATTATTTAAATTCCTTAACTAACAATCTCGCGTGAAACATGTTTGTCCCATAGCTTCACGCATGAGAGCTACCCGCCAAAACAAAAGGAAAACACCTCACTCCTTGAAACAAGTGTCACCGGTGTGATACACAGTTCACTGTTGTTGTGATCGCTTTTACGTCAGGCATGATCAGCGGACGATTGACTTTGACAAATCCTTAACATTATAAACGGAGGGCGCGACACGCAGCCAAGAACTCCAATAATAATACAACTAAGAGAAACGGAGGGCGCGACACGCAGCCAAGAACTCCAATAATAATACAACTAAGAGAAACGGAGGGCGCGACACGCAGCCCAGAACTCCAATAATAATATTATTTGATTGCACTCACATAGGGAGCGACTGACCAATCTAAATTACTGGGAACTGCACTCTGCAGCGCAGAGTGGACCTAGTATAATAACAAACCAGCAATTTAATTTAGGATAAAAAACCCCTATCCGTTTTCATCGCATGTCGGTTACGCGCAAGGCGTAAGCGATTGAGACTTATTCAACTTGCCTTTTAATATCTTTAAACTACGCGTTAAAGGAAGACAGCACTAGCTGTAAGAACAACTATATTTAATTATTATTAACGCTAACTAGATGTAATCTTTACAACAAACCTTGCCTCAGGTATTTATTCTAATCTTTATACTAGCCTTATACTAACCCGGGTAACTATCACTATACATTTATATACTAATACTTTCTTAGCCAGCATCAATAACAAACCTTTTTTTTTTTTTTTTTAACCAGCAGTCGGGACAGATGTTCTCCTTACCTTTTGTTCTCCTGCAGTCCAGACGATTTTTATCCTAATATTTTCTTTTCCAGCAACAATAACAAACCCCTTTTTTTTTTTAACCAGCAGTCGGGACAGATGTTCTCCTTACCTTTTGTTCTCCTGCAGTCCAGACGAGTTCTATCCTAACATTTCCTAAGGCAAATTACTCAACGTATCTATTTAATGTAACACGAAAACACCTTAACTATCGTACATTAGGCTACATAATAAGGAGAGATTCACAGTTTCAAAGCATTCGTTCCGCCAAGAACTAATGAATAATATCCTCTAGCAACTATCATACTTAAGACTACTGAATAAGGAAAGATTCACAGTTCCCTAGCATTGATTCCGCCAAGAACTAATGAATAACATCCTCTAGAAGGAACGCTATGTGGCTCCGGCACCCTGTGGCCAAGAGTCACCACGTTCAATTAAATCTTTGATGTGGAATTTCCCCAGAGGCTTCCCCTCCATGGATTTCAAGGAGTAAACCAGGGGAGAATGCTTCCTCTCCACTACACACCGCACAAACTTGGGAGCCAATTTCGCACTGAAATACTTGCTAGCATCGGATAACGGAAAACAGCGCTTGTAGAGAATCTGACCCTCCTGAAATTCAATGGACCTCTTCCGCATATTGTAATATTTAACGTTATGGGAATACGCTTTTTGCAGGTGTCCCTGAACCGTCTGGTAGACTTCCTTAAGCCGAGGCAAATTCGATGCAAATGGCTCCTGATTAATAGTGACAGATGTTGGATCGACAGGCACATCCAGATTGTGCTGGGATCCATCCAATATCATCTCTCTCCCGTGGTTTAAATAGAACGGAGTGAACTTCGTGCTTGCATGCACGGCGGTGTTCAAGGCACACTGTATCTCAGATATGTTCTGGTCCCATTTCCTATGGTCAGAACGCACGTAAGAGGCCACAGCGCGCACAATATCGCGATTCAGTCTTTCCGTTTGGTTAACCTGGGGATGATACCGGGGGTTATAGAAAATGTTCGGGACGTTATACTTATGAAGCAAATCTCTAAACTCTTTCGATATAAACTGGGGTCCGTTATCAACGTACATATACTTACAGGCTCCATGCAAATGAAACACACCCTTCTCCATGCACCTTACAATGGCCTTTGCAGTGATATTACGTAATGGAAACAGCAGCGCGTATTTGCTAAAGTAGTCTGAGCAAACGAATAAATACTGGTTCCTCGCATAAGACGGGGGAAAGGGTCCCAGGATATCGCATGAGATCGCCTCCCATGGCTTCGTGACAGTACGGGGATTTCCCATAAGGCCTGCCTTTGCGGTGTTGCTCGGTTTGTAACACTTGCAAACCTCGCAAGACGACACATACCCCTCGACATCACGATAGAGAGATGGCCAAAAGTAAGCGGCGCTTATTCGCTTGTGAGTCTTGGACACTCCGAAGTGGCCCGAGGTAGGGTCGTCGTGGTACTGCTTTAGGATGGCTTCGCGATGTTCCAAAGGCACCACCTGTCTCCACTCAAACTGTGAGGTTAAGCTATATTTATTTTTGGACAACCGAAAGACGCGACCGTCCGTTACCGTGAAATTCGGAAACAAACGTGGATTATCAGTGCAATCTTTGAGTAATTTTAAGTACCAAGGGTCCACGACCGTCGCAGGATGGAAAGAGATGGAATCTACTTTAATACGCGAAAGGGAGTCGGGTATTACATGTTCCTTACCTTTCTTGTGTATGATGTCGAAGTCAAATTGGCTTAAGCGACAGGCCCACCGATTTAAACGTCCCGTAGGGTTCTTAAGTTTATAGAACCATTGCAAAGATGCATGATCCGTCACGATGTAGCACTTCAGACCTTCAACGTAAGCACGGTACTGCTCCAAACCATACAAAATTGCCAGCAACTCCCGTTCCGTGGCGGTATAGTTAACCTCCTGCGCGTTTAGAGTCCTGCTGCTATAGGCGATGGGATGCTCAACGCCCTCCTCCCCTTTCTGCATTAAGACCACCCCTATAGCAAAAGAACTGGCGTCAGTGTGTAGGTAGAAAGGTTGTGAGAAGTCGGGGCATCTCAGTATAGGAGCCGATATCAACGCAGACTTCAAGGTGTTAAAGGATTCCTCCGCCTCGGGTGTCCAATGGAATTTAACCTTCCTGCTAGTTAGGCGGGTAAGAGGTCGCGCAACTTGAGAAAAGTTATTTATAAAACGCCTATACCATCCGGCTAATCCCAGGAAGCGTTTCAACTCCTTCGGGTCCCTAGGGGTAGGAAAATTCATTATCACCTCGACCTTGGAGGGGTCCGTTCTTAAACCGAAACGATCCACTACGTAGCCAAGATACTTTAACTCGCTACGACAAAATTGAGATTTCTGCGTGTTAATAGTTAGGTTTGCATGTTTTAATTTCTCATAAACACGTTTTAGGATACTCACATGCTCCTCAAAAGAAGAAGTACAAATAACGATATCGTCGATATACGCGAAGACTTTATTATCAAACTCAGCGGTGAATAGGCTATCCATTAGGCGCTGCATCGTGGCAGCGGCGCCGACCAGTCCAAAACACATTACATTATAATGGAACAATCCCCGTCGAGGCACGGTAAAAGCGCTTTTCTCCTTTGAGTCGGGATGTAAAGGTATTTGGTGGTAGGCGGCACTCAGATCTAATGATGTCAAGTATTTAGCATCTCGTAAATTATCGATGATGTAATTTATATACGGGAGAGGGTACGCATCAGTTTTAGATACTGCGTTCAGACGACGACTATCCAAGCACAACCGCATGTCCCCGTTCGACTTAGGTACCATAGTAACAGGTGAGTTCCATTCAGAGTAAGAGGGTTCGACTATTCCCTTGGCAAGCATACGATCTAGCTCTTCGTCTAAGTACTGAAGCTTCGGAGGACTTAGGCGGTAGTACTTCTGCTTAATTGGGGCAGCTTCACCAGTGTTAATCACGTGCTGTATCAAATGTGTACGACCTAATCCCACCTTATCCGTGTTAATATTGTCGAACAGCGACCGAACCTCCTCAATCTCCTTCTTCTGCATAGGGGTAAGAGACACGTAATCGCGAAGGCCGTCCTCCTCTATACATCCCCCAGTCATCGAATCAACCCGTTCGGGCAAACACGCCAAAACCTCGGGAGCCACGTTAAAAGCTTTCCAGAAGTTGATACCAAAATGGATCGGAATAGTTATTTCCGGCTGTATATGGAACTGGACGAGTTGAACTACCCCCTTATACTGGACCGGAAGGTTCATGAAGTTCCTACACGTGAAACTCATGCCATTAGCCACATTCAGTATCTTCGGATGACTAAATTCATGCATTTCTATACCCAAATGTAGAAACTTCAAATGGGCCCCAGCTCCCAGTACACTACAACTAGCACCGCAATCTAGCAGTCCACACACATTGACGTTCAGGACTTGAACAGTAAGGTAAGGTCGAACGTCATCGTGCGGCGGTAAGAAGAAGGTCTCGCCAGGGTCAGGCACCGACATTTTCCTGGGATCCCGCGAGACCGGACAAATTAGTTTTTTGAACGAGAAGGAAACGGGCTGCACTCCGGGCACTCAGGTGTGCGCACGCCAGGACGACCGCATCTGAAACAGACCACCTCTCGAGACCGAGGACAACGACTTGCAGTGTGGTTTTGCCCCTGACAACGGAAACAAACCAAGGAAGGGCCCTTTACCCTGTCTACTGAGTCCACTGTTTGTCTACGTGGCATGTAACGTGGCTTATATTGCATGTCAGGAGCCACGGTTTGACTGGACGTACCGGGTTCGACAAAGCTTGATGCGCGCGCGCCTGCCAACTCTAGTCGCATGCAAACCCTTTTCAATTCAGTTAGTGTATGGATTTCCCTCAAGGCCAGCTCACGGCTATACTCAGGCCGGATGTTCCTTAGCAGTATGTCCAGTTGCTCCGCCTCATATGGCGGCATAGAGAGACGTGAAAACAAACCTCCCATCACCGATAAATATACGACTATAGATTCGTGTCGAGCCTGGGTACGCGCTTTAATCTCATTCATCAGTTTGTGGTCGTAGTCAGGAATGTCAAAGTCAGCCTTAAGAGCTTCAAGGAGTTCCCTGTAGTTAGCAAAGCGGTCCTTATTAGCGCGGTACCAGAAAAGTGCTGCACCGTCGACAATCTCCGGGAAGCCGTTATAGATGACCCGTTCAGGGATCTCCCTAGCCAACCTTAGCTCATTGAGGCGCATGATAAAAGTCCGAACACAAGAGTCACCCTTAAAACGCAGATTTAGACTGTTGAGATTGTGTCGGGGTTCAGCGCGGCAAATCCCCCCAGGTCCCTGCTTTGCCGGGGTGTCGTTAGCATCGTCTTCTGACTCCGATGAAGCATTAGTCTCGTTCAACCGGGACAAACACCCCACCAGCACACCACGCAGCTTCTCAACCTCTTCATCGTGCCCCGTGATGCGACCTACCCTATTCAAATAATAGTTAGCCCGAGCAAGGTACCTATCCTGTTGGGCCTCTGTCAAATCCGCACCGTCTGCAACTGACGCCTTCAAACCAAGCACCTTCGCCTTACAAACTCCCAACTCCAGAGCTGCATCCGCTGCAGCAACAGGAGATGCCGGTTTGAAACTGCCCCGCCGGACTAAAGCTCGCGTCTGGCGCAAAAGCTTCCTTAACGTGTCAGATGTGTCATCAACCTCGAAAGGTATGTGTAAGGCCTTCAATTCGTACTGTAGCTCCTCCTTAAGGAGGTATTCTATCTTAATATTCATGTCCATGATCGGTATAATATTACAAGTATACGGATATCTAAGTTAAGAAATCGGAGTTATTCAGATAACAGAGAGAAACGGTTAAAGTACTAAACACTTAAATATAGAGACGCACCCCGATAAAAGGTATATCGTGGCAGCAACATACAAAACACGTCTTCCCCATAAAAAAAAATCGTCGACAATCGTCTCAGTTTATATATAAGGCGCACAAATGCATTTGTACTACTTTAATAATAAGTGAGGTAAGTCCCCCGAACTCGCTACACACACACAGCTACTGCCGATCGTTGTTCACCACCAAAGAAACCTCAGGCCCACTACGTTGGGCGCCACTGTAACGTTATATTTTTCTTTGTCTTAGTAACGTTATTTATTCTGTCGCACCTAACACTTTTATAATAACGGTAACGTTACTAATATGTAACGGTGTCAAGTGAACAAAAGTAAATAACGTTATTTTTAAGAACGTTATTTTATTTTTCTTAGTAACGTTATTTTATTTTTATTTTTATTTATCCCGTACTAGCTCAGATGGTGGTATTACATTGCATGGGTTCCCTAGCCTGTGGAGTGATTTATCCGTTCTAGTTTAGTGGGCGCCTTTAGTAAAGGGTCGGAAATCACTCTCAAACGGTTCGCTTTCAAGTAGGTGGTGAACAATAAAACCAATAAATGGCAGAAAGTTATGTAATTCTGGTTACTCTATTCTTTTACATGCTTTTATCTTAAATTTTATCTACTCGAGTACACAAGTTCTAACTTATGAATTAAATTAACAAAGTACTAAAGTCTCAACATCGCGTAGGCGTCCCCATCGACGAGTTGTTCTTAGGTACTATATCGATCCGGATATTATCTACTTGACTCCTACCACGAACAGAGGGCCAGTGTGTGTGTGTGTACGAGAATGATATTTAGAATTACTCACCCGGAGGGCCTTTTTACAAGAAACAATTTTTATCTCAAGCTGAACCGGCGACCTGCATTTCAGCACCCGTGCCGGCTTGCAATTACGTTCTTCTCAGCGTGTTGCCACGTTGAAACACTCTGCCAAACAGCTAGGTCCTCAGGAACTCCTCGGTTTTCAACTCCTTGACGGGAGAAAGTTCATCCCGCTTACACCGGAGTCATGCAGAAATGACCCGGGGTCATATAAAAACCCTGAAATGAAGATTATCTCAGTTATATTAGATTTCCTATTTGCGGTTCGCTTATTTACGTCTAACATTTCCGGTATCCTCAACTACATACCTTGCAAGGGTTTTAATAAGTAATTTCTTCAATCAACCATTTATACCGGCTAGACAACGCTCGTTACGCACAGCCGCGTCGCCTTAGCCCACTGTAAAAGAATAAGGTATCGTAGTAAACATGAATTCAGTACCACTTAACTATAACATTCCGTAACGTGTTGGTGCGAAATAAGGTTAGCTTACCAGTTAGGGTTTAGGCTGTAGTTTAGATCGCTTTAACGTCAGGCATGATAAGCGGACGATTAACTTTCGTAGTTTACGCTAAAACAAAAGAACACTAATAAGAATCTAGCGTACAAAATACCTGCCGAGGACCGGCTATTTCATTCGAAAGTACGTACCGTAGTTCATGGTTAAAAGAAACGGCCTACGCCGTCGCCGCTCCCGGCGCACTCGCTAATTTATAGTAATTCACTGTAAATGTACGTAATAATCACGGATGCAACTTGATTATGATAAAATTATATCGCCCCACGAAAGATTCCTCGTCATCTTCCTTGTGAAAATCTTTGACAGCTCCAACTTTTTCTAATCTACCCTGTCTTGCCCTGTTTTTTTTTCTTCATCCTGATGAAGAAAAAAAAACTCTCGATCATTCAGCCAAGTATAAATATCATCCACTACTGATTTGAATAATTTGGAATGAATCTATATCTGTTTATGTATGCTACGGTATTATTTATGAGACAAATATAGTACTACGATATTTAATATGACCGAGATTAAACCTTGATATTGATCAGAAAAATACTCCTATGGAAGTTACCTGTTGTGAAAAAAAACGATGTTACAAGGACATAGGCATTTATAGATTATACACCTTGTACCATGCACTAGCTGAATCAGAGATAAGCTACGGGCTTATTGCATATGGCCGCACAATCCAAAAATACCTCAATAGAATTTACAACTTGCAACTTAGAATGATAAAAACTATAGTAGATAAGAAAACAAAACAAAAATGTAAAGAAAAAAGCCATATAGGTATTATTTCAAACTAGTAGAATTTTACGAATGGACGGCCATGCTAAGTTTAAATTTTTACTTGCTGTTAATCAGTATAACCCCCTGTTTTTAAAATACCTAATCACTATAATCGTCGTCTTAGATTAGAGATACGCAAAATATACGTTGAACCGAGATCAAATAATTATTACGGTCAAAGAACGAGAAAATACCTCGTTCCACGTAGATTTAATAATATCATTGCGGAGGACGACTTCAAATGTATACATATATGTTAATCTAAATTGAAAACATGTTTAATGGATGCCTTCCTTTTAAAAAATAGGTAGTTAGATAGTTACTTTATTTAGGAATATAAAATAAAAATGACATAGTCCTAAGTAGATTCAATCGAAGTGAGTGGAAATGTACCTAAACAAGTTTATTGTCACTAATAATAGGTATAAAAAATTAAAATTAAAATAATATATTGTACACATAATATAGATACCAAAATATAAAGAGTGTATATTCGCCAACAAACTGTTATGCAGTTTGGCGAAGACTTAGACTAAGTTTATCGTAATTTTTGTTCATTAAGAAAAAAATTAAAAAAAAATGTATGTGTGTGTGTGTGTGGTATCTGTTATTGGAAAATTGAATTAAAGACACGTGTTTTTTTATGATTATATTTTAATAGGTACTCAATAATCAAGTAATAAGCAAACATTTTACAAATAAAACATAGAAATAGAAATAGAAATAGAAAAGTTTATTTCTCCGAATATGGTACATGGTTGGTATGTCTTACAAATTTCAGTTTCACATATCCTGCCGATATCGGCGTAGAAATATTATTGAATTTAAGTAGTTAAATCATAAACATTCAAATTATCAAGACGTAAATATTAATTAAATACAACATACAATACGACAAATTAATATTAAAAGTAATAATTAGAAAATTAATAATTTAAAAATTCATTTACGGAATAAAAGCAAATGTCAAGCAGCCAGTTAAATAATTTCCTGTCAAATAGAATATTTGGTAAACATTTCATGTCATTTGGAACATTATTGTACAATTTTATAGGTCTGGTACCGTGTATCTGCGTGTAAATATAATTATAATTACCTAAACGTTATAATATAACATAATGTACCATACATTCTGATGAATAAATTATAATTGATTGATTAATTTTAGTGACAATGGCATCTAAGAGTTGAAGTGAATTTATCACAACACAAGCCTTACTGAGCTTACCGTGGGCCTAGGTTGATTTGTGTAAGATTGTCCCATAATATTTATTTATTTATTTATATTTATTTATTTATTAAGTTGTTTGACCATCAGTCTTCAACGTCATCTCTTCAGAGAGACGTGTAAGTACCAGTTGAAAAATAACTTTTTTAGTACTGTCGGCCAAGAAAGTGGTCTACCAGTTTTGAAAATTTTCTGTGAGATCTGATTGTCGCTAAGGTTACCTGTCATAATATTATTGCAAGTGGAAATCGACCTTGTAGTTTCACGACGTTCAAATGAAACTCTATCTTAGGGTGGTAGACCACATTTTTGGCCGACTGTAAACGCATAAAAGTTTTAACAAGTGTCGATTTAACCTAACATGAAGATTTTTTCCTAGATTAGCCCATACAGTTTGAACTAACCTCTAATTAAATCGTTATCTGAATTGCTGTTTTGTCGGATTTCATTTAACGATCTGCGAAGAATAGATTATAGTAGTTTATGCAATCGTTATATAATGGATGCTTTTTAAGTCGAGTACCACGTTTAGGCCACGAAGCTTGCTTAGTGGCCTAATTAAGGTACGAGACTTAAAAAGCTAATTATATAACTATTGTATACAATACTTTTTCTACGAGTCAACGGAAATAATAATTTATTAATTTATTTTTATTTAATAATTTACATCAGAAATATTATTTCCATAATTTGTTAGTAACAGTGATCTTAACACTATGTTAGTAGGTATTTTATCACACTTACAATTAGCAGTTGGATGGCCTATGCAACCTATCCCAATGGAACAGGAAGGGACCATCCAAGAGACCATTAAACAAACTTGGTATCTATTGAAAATCGCCCTGCTGAAATGAAGCGCAGCAGCTTAGTAATTTTGCGCGTTGATGTCTTCACAGTTATCTTATACAGCTCCTGGATTCATAAGATGACTGCTGGCGGTTATCTTATGAAACCATACGAGCTCCGTGACGAGCTCGTGGAGCTCCAGGATTAAAAAGGATGTGATCTTAGTTTCGTGTACGAAATCTTAATTCAAAGATTAAAGTCGACGAGTCGAAAAACATATCTTGATCACATTCTCGGTCGGACGTAGCTGTCACCTGCGGGCGTAGCACTTATTGTTGTGGATAAGACATCAGTCACTCTCGCACTTGTATACTTGTGAGAACGTGACGGACGTCTTATCAACAGCGATAAGTGATAAAATGGGGTTGGCCGGTGTAAGCATTGTAGAGGGCGCTCTTCTAGATTCCATACGATAAGAGAGAGAGACAAAGGATCGATGGTCCCTAACTTGTACGGAAACCATATACAGTTCTTTGGCAAAAATCTTCCCCATAGCTTTAATCCACAACCTTTTATTTTTAGCCTTTTTCGGAAGACGGTGGGATTCGCACTTCGGAGCAATTCGGGACGAAATATAAAGTCATTTTCGCAAAAATAAATAAAAACTACATCCCGCCATACAAATTTAGCTTTGGACCATTATTGGTGCTGTCAGTTTGACAGTTGCCAGCCCCATTGCAACCATGGTACGCTTTTTTGCTGGCGCCAGAGGCGAATTATCCCTATAGCCTCCTAGCGCCCATGGGCCTACTGGAAGGACAATGTTCTCTTAAAGGAATTTAAACAATTTTGGGTTGGAATAGAGTTGCATTTGTTTTTTTCTTGAAACAAAAGAAATTCAACTCTATTTCTTTTATTAGTTTGATTCAAATTTCAATGTCATTTTGTGTTGTATGGTGGGCGCCACGAGGATAGGCAAACTAGGCACAGTCAAAAAGGGGCGCGGGGTTCCAAAATAGTTTTTCGTTATAAGTTACAATTTATGGCCGCTAGAGGAGCGCCGATGAGGTGCGTTTTCACTCAAATGTGCCACTTTTACTTTTTTTCTTCATACTTAATTTAGTTATTAATTGGTTTTTCCTGTTCAGAATCATGAGCACTGACACTGAGAACATTGATCCCGATAAAAAAAATTTCCCCAATCTTCCATAATGTGTGACGGTCCATACAGAATGCATGAAAAAAACGTGACATTGTGGAATAAAAATTGGGGACCTTTTTTTTCTTTATCGGGATTAAGAGTGCTCATGATTCTGAACAGTAAATACCGAAAAAAACGTAATAGGGAACATTACTGCAATGTTCTGCCGCCAGAGGCAGCACTACCACTAATAGTAAACCAGTATAGGAATATAGGGATTCACACACACATGCACAATTGATTGTCAAACGAGTGACAAGGATGCTTGCATAGACAATACCGCAAGTGGGAGCGAGATACAATGTCAACGCTGCTAGTGTCGCCTACGAAGACTTATGCGGAATGTTCCCTATTCTGAGAAAAATTTAAAAGTCGTACATTTGAGTCAAAATGCCCCCTCTCTCGACATTTACAACAATAATAAAATAGACAGTATATATTATAAACAATATTGGCATTCAGGACCGTTCCATTGCATCCGCATGGATATTGAATGGGCCAACAACTAGTTTTAACCCCCGACGCAAGAAGAGGTGTATCTGTGTGCCTGTGTGTCTGTCCGTGGCATCGTAGCTCCTAAACCGCACCAATTTTTATGCGTTTTTGTCCGTAAGCTGACGTGATCGAGATGGTTCTTACGAGTAGCTACGTTTCAACAAAATCGGTTCAGCCGGTTTTGAGATATTGAACTTTGAAATGAAAATATCGGGGGTGTTCAACTTTTCTTAGTTATTAATTATTAAACGCTACAGTTTTGATATTCATTGACCATTTCAGTGCGGCGCCACTCCATTCGGCTCTCGTTTATATCGTAGCTCCATACAAACGTTGACCCCCTATTTCACCTCCTTAAGTGATGATTTCCGGAACAAAAACTGTTCTTTATCCTTCTTCGGGATTCAAATTATCTCGATACCAAATTGTATCTCAATCGGTTAAGCGGTTTAAGCGTGAAGAGGTAACAGACAGACAGACAGACACACTTTCCCATTTATAATATTAGTTATGGATGGATGGATGTTCATCATCATCATATCAGCCGAAAGACGTGCACTGCTGGACATATACCTCCCCCAAAGAGTGCCAAAGTGACCGGTCTTGCGCAACCCGCAACCAGCGGACTCCCGCGACCTTTACCAGGTCATCAGTCCACCTTGTGGGGAGGGGGGGCTACCCACGCCGTTGGATGGATGTTAGTTTATGTTATTTACTTAAATATGTCATTGTCGTTAGAAGAAGTCAGTTTAGTAAGAACAGACCACATAACAGAGCGCGTCGAATGCCGATTTTGGCCTGGCTTACTACTGACACACCGGTTAAATGATCCTGAAGACGAGGTCACACGCACTAGCTTATATCCATACGCGCAGCTTTCGAGAGACTTATATGAACGTTTTTGTATAATATGATCTTGTTCCAGGTCTAGTGATGAACCCAATGTTGATCCAGTATTGGTATCCTCGGGTATCGCTTGTTGTTGTCCCAAATCGGCAGAAGTTGTATCGTTGTAGTCGGCTTCTGTAAAGTAATACATACTCTGTCAAGGCATTTTCTTTTCCACGGCGGTGTTATAGACGCATACCCCTTTACACCCGAGAGATAAAAATCTTTAACAGCTCCTTGCGACATTACGTAACTTTATTATTACTTCATAAGGAGTCTAGGAAAAATAACAAAAAAAATCCTGACTGAGCTGGTCTTCCACAATCAGACCCTCACGTTCGTGTGGCTCAGGAATAATATGTAACTCGCACGTTCGTGAGGGTCATGATGTGATTGTCTAGAAAAGTTACATTTAAACGGTTATTGAAGAATTTAAATGAATAAAACACAGTTATAGAAATAAAAACTAAGTAACCTTTATTTACTCATAATTTAGGCACTAAATCACAGCGATTTCTCAGGCAGCATTACAAAATAATCAACAAAATTATAGTTTTCATAACAAAAATGCTAATTTCTAGCTTAGTTAAGACAAGTAATATCTAAATTAGTAAAATTACATGAGATCGTAATCAGACATATATATGTTTTTATGTTATTACTTCTTATGATACAATCTAAAGCAGTCTTTATCTCTCGATATGCATAAAATATGAATAAGATAAAAGATATGGAAAAGAGCTTGCAGATTTCAGAGGCGGTCGTTTTTAATTCTACGCCTGTTTTTCGCATGTAATACAAGTTCGTACATCTAGCGATCTCTTCCACGAAGTCGTTGTCAATGTACTCATGAAAGTAATTTACCGGGGAGCGGACAGGTTTCACTGGTAGCGAGGTGTAATTGTGTGGCTTGTCCGTAAACAGAACTTGCTTCCATGTTCGACTTCGAGGTGCGGGTGCTGATATGGATCTTCCACTGCGTTCATTTCCCCGGGCACGGACAGATCTACCTCTACCTCTGCCTATTCGAACATTTCTAGGTATAGATTCCGACCTACCTCGACCTGGTCGTCTTCTAGCTCCGATTTGCAACGGCGAAATAGGGGGCTGTGATAATGTCCCTAGTGGTGGAGTCGCTGGTCGCGGAGAAAGGGGTGGAGAAGATGCTCGCGTTGAACTTAGGGGAGAACGTGACCGGGGCCTTACTTCACGCAGAGTAGAAATTTCTTCATCCGCGAGCAAGTCATCATCACTGGGCAGGTTATCGAAAAAGTTAGGCACATCTTCCAAATCATCATCATCTAAACCTTCAATTTCTGACAAGTTTCCATCTGCGAGCAGATCTTCTATTATTTTATCGGTCAACGGAGCTCCTAAAATAAGCAAAACATCCCGATTAGTAAGCCAAGCGTGTACATTAATAAGTAATACCTACTAAACCAACATCACAGTACACAACCGAAACCACACGATCGTGAGAGTTCAATTATACGCAAAGCAACCGAAATCGCACGATCGTGATAGTTAAAATTCAAAAACAACTTGCATATATGCCTTTCATTCGAATTAATGCAGAGTATTTAAAATATATCACACACACAAGTACTCTTTGCAATCCAATAGTAAATTACAAAGATATATAATGGTAACTAGTAAAAAAAATGCACTTACGATAGTTAGTCCGACGTTCAAAGAACACAGCCATCTCCCACGCCACGTCAATGAGACTGACGAGTCGCGACGCGTACGCATGACCTTTCTGTATTTTTTGTCTTATTCTAGCATAGCCGCACGATCAATCGACATCGGTTGGGTTCGCAAAAGCGGTTCGCGATACGCGGCATATTTTTTCAAAATCAACACTCACGATCGTTTCGAGTCGGGTGTAAAGGGATAAGACAGATCGTATGCGTCTGTAGCAGTAGTACCTATAGTCCTGACGGTCTTAGCAGATATCGAAGCCTGTGGACACCTGATACTCCAGAGGGGTCACATGCACTTCGACCCTTTATTGATTTGAGGATCGTTGTGTTAACAGCTGGAAATAAATGCAGATTCACTATAAACAATTTTGCATGTCACTGCGTGCACATACCGATATATGTCTTCAATAACATCTTGTTGTACTCTATCTTAAGCGAATAAATTAAATTAATAAAAACACCGCGCATACTCTCCTGGCAGCTCTACTGGCTTTATTTACCACCAGCCACACCACATACCTAGAAAGCAAGTACCTAGTGGTGTGAAAATTGTTGCAGTCTGTAACGGACAGCTTAACACCTGAAAATCCTCATCATCATTATCACATCAGTCGAAAGACGTCCACTGCTGGACATAGGCCTCCCCAAAAAGTGCCAAAGTGACCAGTCCTGCGCCAACCGCATCCAG
The DNA here is from genome assembly GCA_963854355.1 of Epinotia brunnichana. NCBI lineage: Eukaryota > Metazoa > Arthropoda > Insecta > Lepidoptera > Tortricidae > Epinotia > Epinotia brunnichana. The sequence continues at coordinate 6,978,711 of OY977959.1, read as the reverse complement.
CGGACTCCCGCGACCTTTACCAGGTCATCAGTCCACCTTGTGGGGGGGCCTACCCACACCGCGCCTTCCGGTACGTGGTCGTCACTTGAGAACCTTTTTGCCCCAACGGCCATTGGTTCTACGTGCAATGTGCCGCCCCGCCCACTGCTACTTAAGTTTAGCGATCCGAGATGGCTATATCGGTGACCTTGGTTCTGTTGCGGATAGCCTCATTACTGATGCGATCCTACGCAGACTAAATTGTAACAAGTAACGACGCTGCTCATTTACTTAAATTTGTGATTATTAAAACCTACCGTCGTCATGCGCTTTTATTTAAGAATACGTGAAAATATAGACATAGACATAGAAAAACTTTATTCAACATCACATTTTATACAAAAGGAACAGTGTACAAATTAGACTTAGGAATAGACAAACACACTCAAACAATATCGTACGAGGCATTTACATTTTGTGATGCCAAAAAGGGGCTAGACTCAGCATACTGTTGCAGTGAGTACCTACTGAGTACCTACACTGCAACGCTGATTTTCAGTCAGACCCTTACATATAATAAGTTTTAATTCTAATTAATATTGTCGGAAGGGAATGAATATCTTATTGGAATGTGAGTAATGTTGTGTATATTTTAAATTATGTAATGACTGTGGTTTGGTTGTACTTGTATAAATATGTATGTTAAGTAAGCAAGTATATAAAAAATATGAAATAAAATAATAAACAATTTGAAATGACACGTATATAGTATATAGTAAGCATCAAAGATACGAGGCCAAGACTCGACCGCCCAAGGGTAGAGTTTTTTGTATCTGGAGAAGGTGTCGTTTTAATTTTAATTTAAAAATATGGCCATTTGTGATTGTTAGTGGTAGGAAACCCTGTAGTGTTGTGAAGCGTTATAACCCTATGATCCTTTCGTGAAAGCATGACAGGTTTTAGACTCTTCATTCCACATATAATTAAAGCTAGGCTATCAACAGACAATGATGTAATATAAAAAGAGGTAGATACGTTGTCTTTACGAAATTCCGTGTTTAAAAATGGCCATCAAAATTGTCTACAGATATCAAACTTACTTCTTGGGATAAGCTGACCAGCTTTTTCTTGAGGGGCTTCTGTTGACGCAACATGTCCAAGGTCTCTCGCCAATGCGAAGGACCAGCTGCTGATTAAAATTGCAACGGCTAGTATCTGGAATACTAGTGGCATCTGAAAAAAAACAATATGGTGTCTTAGAAATTACCGTTAAACTGCAGATACGGGTCAGTTTTTTTATACTAGTTTGGTTGCAATGCAAACAAATCAAACTAGAGCATGGAATATCGGAGCCTTTTTCCAATACCGGTATTTTTCCGATATCGAAATTTGAATATCGGTTTTCCGATATTTCGATATTTTTCGATACTGGAAGGAAAAGGTAATAAACTGGAATTAAATAGCATTATAATTCAAAATTGACATTTATTTATCAAGGGATACTTTACTTCCAGCGAACAAACCAAAGGAATAAAATATAAATCAGTGTATACAAACTTCAACACTATAAAATTAAAATTTGTCTCATTAACTAAACTTGAATAAAAAATGTGAAATAAAATAAATGAATTTTCGACTTATAGAAAAATAATACAATTAGTGTAGTGCCACCAAAAATCAGTTTCCCAGGTAACCTCACTATTCAGTTTCTTACTCTAATAATAGACTAAATTGGTTCACAAACTCAAATAACAGTTGACACAATACAATACAAATCAAATCAGTATCAAATAGAAAAAAAAAATTCTCTCCTTTAAATAAATAAATAAGTTTTACAAACTTAAATAATAAAGCATAATATGTTCAGTTTCATCACAAAATCAAATAATAACATAAATGAGTCTTAGTCTCATCTCATAGATAGACTAATAGAATAAAAAACCTCTTAAGCCTTAATTAAACATCAACTCTTTGAATTGAGAAATTACTTACATTGCTATTATAAATCTCAATGGTCTGAGTTAAAATCACAGTAATTTTTTATACAATTTTGGTTTAAAGTTCTGATAGTCTCTTTGAGAGATGATCTAATCTTGTTGCAAGTGTATGCGGCTGAAGAAAAAGCTCTCTCTGATTCTACACTCGTCGGTGGTATGGTCAACAAGTAATTATATGCCTTGTCCAAGAAAAATCCTCGGTTCCCGCCATTTTCAAACAGTGGCATCTCAATTCGAATCAGTTTTCTCTTATCTTCGGCATCGTCTTCGCCTTCTGAAATCCCATGTCTATGGGTGCTTGTGCTTGTGGTATTAGTCGGTGTCTCCCTTACAGACTTCTCTAAGATTTTATTCAATTCTTTGGCAAAGTCTTAGTTGTCTCCGTCCGCTCCGTCGCCACTCACATTAGTGTTCGAGCTTTCCACACCTTCATTACTGGGCACACACGCAAGTTGTTTTTAAAGGAAACAAAGTATTTGGTATCATAGTACTCACAGTAAATTGATACACCTACCTTTTGACTCTTATAACGCATTGCGTAGATTAATATTAATAATAAAAATGTGAATATGGAAAATATCGAAAATACCGGTTTTCGATTAATGTAATATCGATAATAGAATATCGGAATTTTGTCCGATATTATCGAAATTTCGATATTATCAAATACCGGTATCCATGCTCTAAATCAAACTAATGGGGGAACTGCGAAACTTTTTGAACAAGCATGAACAAATTGACTACCATTTTCGCTTCACAAAAAATAACATCGAGCAGGTCGATTACGTAACGCATTCTACATGCATTCAGCCCATTTTTAACTGACTTCAAAAAAGGAATAGGTTACCTATATCCTATATGTTCCGCTGTATGTATTTTTTTTGATGTTGTTCGCCGATTTTTCCGTCAATTGTGGACCGATTTCCAAAATTCCGTTTTTAATCGAAAGAGTATACTCCTGAGGTGGTTCCATTGTCACCAAGTCAGGATCTGATGATGGGGTCCCAGGGAAATTGAGGGCAACCCTCAAATGTTATAGGTACGCGTGTAGTAATTTCGGTATGTTCTATTATAACTCGTGTAGTTACCCTCGGGCAATTGCAATTTGCAATCTTGGTGAAGTGGAACTGATGATGAAGACCACAGATGACTTATGGAACTCCTCAAAGATGTAAAGTACGTCAAAGATTCTGACATGATTCCGTTGAAGTAGCAACTAAGTAATGAAGTGTTAATTCAGATCCTTGAGGAATAAACGGAACTTCTCAAATATTATCAGCCCTCATACAGATAGCGACTTGGGTTTTTTCCGTATCTAATAATCAACGCATTTGCTCTCGGAAAGCACTTCATGTGGTGAATTGGAAAGGAAATGTGGAAATTTTCATGTGGCTTGGCGAAGTACAGAATTGAAGTCGATTTAAACTTTGTTTTTAAAGTAAATTACGTCTCTTTGTTTGGACCCTTTCTGCTGCGTGTCCGGCATAGATATTTTTTCCGCCTTACTTACGCAGAATGTTTCAAAATTGTTTCAAGAAGGCAGGTTGACAGAGAAGGGTCCAACAGCCGCCTAGTAGGGGAAATAGTGGCAGCAACGTATGGAGCAGTATGCACTATTGTCTCAGGCGACGCCGCTTTGCACGATTGTTTCATGGGTCAAACTAAGCTGATTTAGCGTCCTAGCCACGAGATCAACCCCTGGCTAGTACCCAAAAAGAAGGGGGGGGGGGGGGCGTCTCCCGAGGCCCGGTCTCAACTATATTTCTGCCTAACCATAGCTACTAGGTCAAGCTTAGTATCATTTTCGTATATTTCAGGGATGGCGCTTTCATTTGTGGATTTAACTTTTTACCTTTTTATACAAAAAACAGAAAAAAACGCAACATTTGAAAATTATCAAAAAAAATTTTTGGTATTTTGTCTACCACGATCGCACGATAGCGATTTTTTGTAAATAAAAAATACCGTTTTATAGCTCATTTATCTTTTATTATAAAAAGTATCAATTAAAAGGCAAGTCTTAAGTAAAATTGTTATGAAAAAAATCTTTTATATCGTGCGAAGTAACAGATTTTAACGGCGTGGCGGTTGTGTGCGGTGAATGTCTATCAGGGAACTATACAAATTGCAAACTTATCGCCTACTAGGTATCATACGGCTAACCGTTATATTTTACGTTACGTTACAGTACATTTTCAACGTAATGCATGCATCACATGATAGCAGCTAGCTGGGATAGCTGCTCTCATGTGATGATGATCGTGAAAGATACAAGGTACTCTCAAGATAAGTATAACTCCGGTGTAGAGAAAATAAAAATCGATATTACAGCAACATGTGCGCGAAAATTGAAGACCATGCCCAGAAGATGCATACCCGAGACCTATTTATGAAATTAGAAAGCATTACGATAGATTTTAAAACTAACACTTGGGCAGCGGAGGACGCAAACGGAGCCTTACTAACGGAGATTGATAAGGTGGTAGAAAGATGGCGATGGTATTGCGAAAGCTTTTACACAGACACAGGCGCAACTACAATAACAACTAGCTCTCAAAACTCCATGAGCAACTATTGAGACTGATATCCTAAAGTCAAGTCATAAATTCAATTTGCTGCTTTAAACTAACAGAAACGGAAGAAATCTGCCGGTAGTGACTGCATTTTTGACGTAATTTTGAAGCTCATAGGTGATACTGGCTTCAATATTCTGCACACCCTATGCAATATGAAGGACAGGCGAATGGATCAGCAATTGGCAAGACTCTTTTCTATTTTATACCATTGCACAAGAAAGGTTCGACCAAGTCCTGTGGAAACTTTAGGACTGTAGCGCTCATATTCCACTGTACGTCATTATTATGTCTTTAACGAACGGCTAAAGACATTTTTGCACTGGCATCTGGATCCCATTATAATACGAAAAAGCTGAATTCGTAAAAGTACGAAGCATAAGTTAGTGTGTGTTAGACAATTAAAGGGAAGTGTCGCGAGTTTAGTATTTCAATAATTGATGTGCTTCGTTGTCTTCTCGAAAACGTTCGATTTTGTTAGATAAGAATGTCTGTGGAATACCTTAATAGAGATGGTGTCCCCAGTGTCACAATTTTAATTAATCGCAAACCTCTATCAGGATGGAAGCACTGATCAAAGTTAATAAACTGTCGGCACCCGTAAAGCAGCAGAAAGGTGTTAGGGAAGGATATATTATTTCTCCGATTAATTTTCATTTACGGGGAGTATATCATGAGGCTAACGTATCGATCCTCAAGGAACTCCATATAATAACAAGGATATCTGAAATTTATTTCCAACGCATATTGAGCTACTTTCGTCAGTTTCGTCGCTGAAACCCCGACAGCCTCTAGAAGCTCATCAGCAGGTCGAAGGGAAAGATTTCGGGGATGTTCATCTAACTGTTTCCGTTCACTGGTTTCCGAATACCTGATCCGATTAGGGCTTCCGAGGACAGGATGAAATAGAGAGGCATAGTCATCAAAAAGGTACCGTTACTGTACCTACACGCTATTCAGCAATGAATAATACGACTAAAAATAAGAAGACCACCACCACCATTCACCAACAATTTGTAGATGATTTCCAAAACAATACCGCTGTAGCATGAAATTTTGATATTACCTACTTATTTGAAATGCCTTTATAACATTTATATTTTTTTGTAGTAAACCGCTTATGTAAGTTCGGTGACAATGTACCACTGAGCTCATCCGGAAGGTGGTTTGCCCATCTACATAATGTTATTGTGAGTAGAAATCGAAAAAACAACTTAATTAGAAATTTCAACACTTTGTTTAGAACTAATATACCACAAAAATTCTTAAATTTAAGTATGTAAACCATAAGTATGCAATTTGTATAGTTATACCTGAGCCTTGAGAGCTGGTTGTTATTGTAGTTGCGCCTGTGTCTGTGTAAAAGTTTTCGCAATACCATCGCCATCTTCCTACCACCTTTAGTAAGGCTCCGTTTGCATCCTCCGCTGCCCAGGTGTTAGTTTTAAACTCTATCGTCATGCTTTCTAATTTCATAAATAGGTCTCGGGTATGCATCTTCTGGGCATGGTCATCAATTTTCGCGCACATGTTGCTGTAATATCGATTCTTATTCTCTCCACACCGGAGTTATACTTATCTTGAGAGTACCTTGTATCTTAAACGATCATCATCACATGAGAGCAGCTATCCCAGCTTGCTGCTATCATGTGATGCATGCATTACGTTGAAAATGTACTGTTACGTCACGTAAAATATAACGGTTAGCCGTATCATACCTAGTAGGCGATAAGTTTGCAATTTGTAGGTCCCTGATAGACATTCACCGCACACAGCCACCACGCCGTTGAAATCTGTACTTCGCGCGATATAAAAGATTTTTTTCATATCAATTTTACTTACCTTTCAAGTGAAACTTTTTATAATAAAAGATAAATGGGCTATGTTACGGTATGTTTTTTTTTGCAAAAAAACGATATCGTGCGATCGTGATAGACAAAATACCAAAAAATTTTTTTTTGACAATTTTCAAATATTGCTTTTTTTTGTTTGTATGAAAAGATAAAAAGTTAAATCCACAAATGAAAGCGCCATCCCTGAATTATACGAAAATGATACCAAGCTTGACCTAGTAGCTTTGGTTAGGCAGAAATATAGCTGAGACCGGGTCTCGGGAGACGGCCCCTCCCCCCCCTCTTTTAGGGTTGATCTCGTGGCTAGGACGCTAAATCAGCTTAGCAACCCATGCAACAATCATGCGAAGCGGCGTCGCCTGAGACAAAAGTGCATACTCACTGCCACTATTTCCCCTACTAGCCATCTTGGAAAGTGAAAATCAAAAGCGAGGAATAATGTTTTTGTTGTAAATAACAGTGTTTCCCTGTGTTAGTTAATGCTTTTTAGGCAAAATATTCCAATATAATATATGGTTGTCGGAACTATAACCTCAAATAGTAACAACGTTTCCGAAACTTGTAGGTACGCAGTTAGTAAAATATATGTTGCTCGTTGCTACTTGTAGGGTTTTTTCTGATTAATACACGCTTTAGATGACATATATAAAATTTTAAACAGCTTACCTTAAACGGCGATTTTGCAATAGCAAAAAAAAAATCGTTGCAAGATTCAGTCTGACCTGACAAGCTGAATGTAATGCCAAAGAGAATATAAACTCTGTCTTTTTTTTTTTTTCGTTCTTTAGGATAGGCAAAGGACCAGACGCCATACTGCCTTGTCTTCTGTAATATGTATAATATTCATCGAATATCTTCCAATTAAATTATCTTCTTCTTGTTTAATCCAGTAATAAAGTCTTCAGTTATTTTCTATTCATTTTGTTCAATCCAGTAATAAAGTCCTATTCAGATTTCAGTGACTATCAAGTCCAGATTAAATATCCAAATCCAAAAATTCACACAGACCTAAATCTGTGGAAATCTATTACTTCTCTAGGTATTTTTTTTTCTGTTTTTGAAGGTAGAGTTTTTAGCCTGGAATTTCAGCATTTTGACCAGCTGTGGAGCACTCTTGTTGATGTAACTTATTCCGAAGTCGTATTGGTCCCGCATTTTGTAGATCCTGAAAGTGTGATAAATTATATACAATAAGCGTATCTTATAAGACTTATAACAATAGTGGCTCTGCAAGTGTCTTAAAAAAAAACGAAAAAATGACACGACAAGAAAAATCTATATAGTTAACGATCCTGCTCCCAAAATTTCACGAGATTTAGTTGAAAAATGCGACCTGTAGAGGAGAGCGACGAACAGACGGACAAACGGACACTCTGGACACACACCAGACATTCGTTCTCCCCGGTTCGAATATAACCTGGAATTCCTTTACAAGGACATTATTGTCATAATTGAACTATGCACCGAAGAACATTAGTTAGGAAAGTAATGTTTATCTTAAAATAAAATATTTACTACCTATTACCATAATCCATAAAACGTGTCATATAACTTGATCCGGGCACCTGATGTGTACTGCGGACCTTTTCTAAGCTCATCATAGACGACTGAACATCTAATTATTTTTAAATTTTTACTTACTACGAGTATTAATGCCTCCTGTTAATTAAAACCCTGTTATCTTGCAAATATTAGAAAGAACTTTAAATTAAAATCTCTAGACAAAAATGAATCAATGTAGCACCAAAGAGAGTTCCTCGACTTCTAAAGACGGGATTCCACTTTACCAATTTGGACTCAGCGGATGTTCTTATAATATAATGATACTTATCCTTTTTATTGAAACGACATATCTATGTAACTATATGTTATTTGAACTGGTCCAGTCAGACCAGCCAAGCTTGTAACATCGAGAGAACAACGGTATTGTTTTGTTTGGTACTCAAACCCATTCAAGGTTTACATTTTACCCAGTTTATAACAACACTAAGCTTCCACCCGTGAATTCTTCTGCGTGAACTCGGGATAAAAACTATCCTATATAATACTATACTAACCTTGACATGTATTTGTATTTTTTATGGTTTGTGTATAGTATTTAAATGTATGATCCAAGTTGGTTGAATAAATAAATGAATTATTATTAATTATATAATCCAGGCTATGAACCATCATCGTGCAAAATTTCAACCAAATCAGTTAAGCCGTTTAACCCTTTACCTACGGGTGTCAACCAGAGTTGCCAGTACGGCAACACCGCTGCAGTACGGGTGTCAACTATAGTTGATCGAAGTAATGGTCATGTTCAATCTTTTTTTTAATCAAAACGAAACCTTGTGTCTTGGTAATAGCGGTCACGTTATGCATTGGGATTAGTACAGATACAAAGAAAAAAATATTAAAATGTTTCGGTAGATGGCTCTGAAATAAACATATTTATAAAAAATACCGCTTTTTTGGTGGCAACTGGGGTTGACACCCGTACTGCAGACGTGCAAATAATTGAACTCAATATGGCGGACATTAGTGTTTTTGTTAGAGTACGGCTTGGGAGTGTTTGGAGTGTTAATTTTAGTGATTGATATTTATGCATTATTTTTATAATTATCGTTATTTAAGTGTTTATTTGTGTTAAATATACTATAAACTAATGTTCTTAAACTTAAACATGTGAAATCCGCAAGTAGTAACTTAAAAATCTGCAATTTCTTAGTGACTGATGTATTGCTTGATATCAGAAAAAATAGTGAATATTATTACTCCAAGTGATTATTTATTGATTAAACACATTATACTTATTGTGTGTGTGAAATTTCAACTGTGTAGCTGTAATACTTCAAAAGTTACAAGTAAGTGAAGTTATGCCTAACCACTGACTCTCGCCAAAACATGCCCGTATTGAGCGATGACGGAGTGATTCAAGGCCCCGTAGGTAAAGGGTTAAGCGTGATTGAGTAACAAACATCCCAAATTTCCAAAGAAACATCCAATATCCAAACTTACGCATTTATAATATTAGAAGGACCATCATCATATCAGCCGAAAGACTGCTGGACATATTTTTTTTTTGTTATTTAATAACTAGCTTCTGCCCGCGACTTCGTATGCGTATAAATTATAGCTTACATGTTATTTTCATGTCTAAAGCCATACTACTGGATAATTTGTAATTAACGATTTATCATATTTTTTTACACCACGTCGGTGGCAAACAACTTATAATAAATGGTTACCGTAGCCTATGGACGCTTGCAACTCCATAGTTTATTCGTGTATCGGTTCAAATTCTCTTTCAATCAAAACACCCTCACAAACGTCGTCATCGTCAATAATGTTTAATTTTAGTTATTTAATCTTTATTGCAAAAGCTGCACTCAATGCCACAAGGCATTATCTGTCAGTCAACCTTAAGTCAAAGCAGATAATATTTGGTGGGAAGTATGATTTTACTATAGATTTTAGAATTCTATAGAATTCATAAAATTTTCTTGACATTCGGTAGATAACTGTGGCATTGCGCCCCTATAACTTCAGTTGTGTAAGTATTTTCTGTAAAACCCCAAGCATTTGCTTTCGGAAAGAGTGTGTGAGGTAAAGTTAACAGGAAGAACATGCATGTGGTACAACAAACTATTGATTTGAAGTCGTTTTTTAGTTGCAAATTATGAAACAAATTAAGTCTGTCCGAATGTAGAGCAGCAAACCAAGCAGTTTTTTTTTATCTTCAGAAAATGTAATAGCTAGGTAGTAACAATTTTAAGTCTCCCTCTTCAAAAAAGACTTATTTTCTTATCACACTTTTAACTTCCTTTCAACCCCTCCTTCTCTTAATGTTTTATTTAAACACCCTGAAATAAGTTTACTTGTCCTGACATGGAATATAGACGATTCATGACTCTCGTCTCAGTTTTGAAATCGCTGAAAATAGTTTCCTTGTATGAGTACATTTACGATGTTTTTAAGGCTGAGAGTTTGAGTTGCAGGACCAATTACCTAAACAGAAGGTATCCCAACTGCAGACGAAGTATAATATTCCAGGTAAAGATAGAGCATCCAAGTAAACATAAATATTATTCGTCCACGAGCACGCACTATCATCCCCGGGTGTCTTGCAAGCGAAACCTTAGGATCGAAGTCGAGGAGGTGAGCGGCCAGGCAAGCTAGGTTTTGGTGGCATTCGTATATCAAGCTAGATGTGATGTTATCACTGCTCAGTGCTTGTAGTATTACTGTCTGAGAGTATCCGTATGTTTGTGTTTTCTTGTTGTCGTCTCTTTATGGCATTGCAGGCTTCAATTATCCCTACGCATTCAGCCTGGAATGCCGTGTTTTGTACACCCAGTGGTTTGGATATGTGTATGTTTAAATCTTCTGAGAACACACCACATCCCGTCCCCGTATTTGTTTTTGAACTATCTGTACAAATTCTAAGATCTGTTTGGTTTAGTCCCTCTTTCGAGTCTTCCGTCAGTAATATGCCATAGTCTTTCCTAAAGATAGTCTTTCCTTTTTGGTATTTTGTCGATTGAAGCTTCCATCATGGTAGGCTTGTGATCAGTTTATTATGGATCTTGTGTGGGGTATGTCTAGTTTCGTCCATAGGGAATTTCGGCTTTTCAGGCGTATTGCCGTCGCAGCCGCCTCCTTTTGTATCAACATCATCATCATATCAGCCGAAAGACGTCCACTGCCTAGGCCTCCCCCAAAGAGTAAAAAAGTGACCGGTCCTGCGCCACCCGCATCCAGCTCCTTTTGTATGTGGATATGTAAAGGTAGTAGTCCTAGCATGACTTCCCCACGCATGCATGCCCCACGGTCACTCACTATCACCGTATGTCTTGGAAGCAAAACCTGAGGAGAGGACCGCAGATGAGGAAGTGAGGCAGGCCGAATGCTGAGTTTCTCGTAGTGATGAAAGGTCCAAAGCATCTCTCCAGAGCCCCCACAGACACTCACTATCCCCGGATGTCTTGCAAGGGAAACCTGAGGGTCCAAGTACCGAAGGTGAGTGGCGAGGCAAGCGCAGCTGAAGGCCGAGTTTTTCGTAGGACCGAAGGCAGAAGCGCCCCTTCAGAGAACGCTCACTATGCGATCCCGAGGGCAAGCGTACGTGGGCACTCACTATCCCCGAATGTTCTTTTAGCCAAACCCAAGGGCCGAAAGTAAGCGAGGAGGGACGGGAGGCTGAAGGCTAAGCTCCGCTCCATGAATTTCTTTTTAGTTTGGCGCTTTATCAGGAAACACCTATTCTAGTCTAGACATACTTTTTAAAAGCCTTTACTTTTTTTTTGAAAAGTAGGAATCATTTTTTTACACGATTTCTTACTTTACAATACAAATACTCTTTATTGCACACTTCTTGACGTTTTTTTTCTCGAATATTCTTTGTGTTAATTAAGTTCCTAAGGCATCGAATCTTCTATTCAATAAACTTGTGGAGTTGGGAACTGTGCTTACTTATGGCACAAATGGAACTGGTGCGAATCAGCAGTGTGCCGGTGTGGAGCTCCCGAGCAGACTGTTCACCACACGGTATTTGACTGCCCTCTAACCAAATACCACGGGCAAGTGGAGGATTTTAAAACTTTAACTAAAGACGCGGTAGCGTACTTGAAAACCGTAAATCTTTGAAGTAGAGATATAAAAAACAAGCCATACGATAAATAAATAAATAAACTTGTAAATTTGCGTTTTTGAAAATGTTTAACAAAAAAAACTACACAAAAAGTGCATGCCTGTCTCTGGGTTTGAACTCGTGGACACCGACTCCGTAAGCTATAGGCCAAACCACCGGGCTACGTATGAGTTGTAAGAACAGAATTAATTTTCGAATATGGTGACAACGTGTTACCATGGTAATGAAACTCTTTCGCTCTCGCAACATTATATATTATATAGTCTCTAGTCACCTCAGCGCCTATTTTTTATCCCATATTTTTCACGTTTTATCTAAACATAGCTAAAAGTTTCAATGGGGATGTTTTACTTTCCAGTCAAGTTTATGCTTACCAATTCTCAAGTCTTTAGCTCATGGATTCAAGGAGTTCCCATACAAAGTTCAACTCTATTTTTTACCCCCTTTGAACCCTAATCTTTATAATTTTTATAGCCTATAGCCTGGCTGCAGAAGTCGCATATTGATTTATTCCCTCTTTTTCACGTGATGCCGTTACATATAAACAGACAGACAAACAGACAAAAATTCTAAAAACTGTTGAAGTGTGTTCTGTTATCGATTCTAAGAGCTCTCAATTGATTTTTTGCCAATATCTTCAATGTACAGACTTTCGACCCTCTACAGCTTTATTATATGTATAGATAGATAGAATAGAATATAATAGATAGATAGAAGATAGATAGATCGTAGATTTACTTCGGAAGTATTATTTCCATAATTTGTTAGTAACAGTGATCTTAAAACTATGTTAGTAGGTATTTTATCACAATTACAATTAGCAGTTGAATGGCTTATGCAACCTATCCCAATGGAACAGGAAGGGACCATCCAAGCGCGCCGCCACCGTCTGCAGGAGGCTGTTCGGGCTGCCACGCAGGCGCCTCATCAGGGACGCGACCCGCTTACGCATTATGGCGTGAAACCCATCCGTGTGCGCTTCGCAAAACATCCCTGATGCACTGCAATGGCGCGGCAGCCCCAACAACATCCTGCAGATAATTAAAACTACTGATAATTGTCTACAAATCGAAGAAATTCTGTCAAAGTCAAGAGAGGTTCATTTTTATTAGAGGGCAAAACGGAATGTCATCTCGCTCAAATTTTGAAGCAGACCAACTGGGGTAGTACCTACCTTCACCTTACAGAAGACCACCGGGCTGGCGCTGTGCTTTTCTGTGGGAGAGTACGCCCTGCCCTGTATGGCATCGGCCCGGTCCAGCCTGGTGACTGCTGCACTCACTCAATGATACCTGCCGCACCATCAACGGATGCCTCAAGCCTACTCCACTCAACAAGCTGTACCCACTCGCGTGCATCGCCCCTCCTGACATCCGTAGAGAGGTGGCAAGCTCCGTGGAAAAGGGAAAAAAGAGACTGACCAGCGCCACCCACTGTAATGGTCATAACTCGCCATCTGCCCGTCTCAAAAGCCGCAGGAATTTCATGCGGAGCACTAGCCCCCTGCATAGCGACCCCTCAGGTGCTCGCTGCCTGTTGTGGCGGACTCGATGCCCTCCGCCCGACTCCACCCAGCCACAAAGAGCCATGGCTCATTTGGAGGGCGCTAAATTGGCTCAAGATGGCCGCTGCAAGGAAGACATGGCCAGATGGGGACTGCATCGTGGCCAATCAACCCAATGTGCTTGCGATACAGCACCGCAAACCATGGCGCACCTGATGGCGTGCCGCACATGCCCACACTCTTGCTCGGAACAGAACCTGAGAGACGCGACCGCCAGATATGTTCACACCGCTGCCCATTGGGAACCCCGACACGAAGAAGAAGAAGACAGAAGACCTCAGCCATAGTAACGCCACTAGATACTTGCTGTGTAGTTATGTGGTGTTGTGCACCTGGTGGTGAGTCAGGTCGCCAGGGCTCCCAAGGATGTGTTGTGTAAAGAGATGAGGGACACGCTTTCGTCTCTAGCTATGAACAAAACGAACGAAGGGTCGGCCACGATTGTAATAAGCAGACACCCTCTGTCTGATAGCAGACCGTGTGACTGTTTGCCACCGTGGTAGTATAAAAATTATCCGAGCAATATTCTAACCTGCGACCAACTAACTAAGCTATCGAAATTTCAATCAGTTCCCTCTTACAACGCCTTAGGGAGGCGTGTAAACGACATCTACCTCGAAGACTCAGGCTTAAGCCCGTTCACGTGCCCACTAGCGTGTAAATACTAATTGAAATTATTGAAATTTAACGATAAATATTTAAAAAGTAGGCCGCTATACACTGTATTTTGTATTTAAGTACCTTGTACATCAAACTAAGTAGTTTTTTAGGGAGTCCGCTGCAGGATGCGGGTGGCGCAGGACCGGTCACTTTGGAACTCTTTGGGGGAGGCCTATGTCCAGCAGTGGATGTCTTTCAGCTGATATGATGATGATGATGAAGTAGTTTTAATGTTGCTGGATTTGTCGATCTATGAACTCAAACCGGCCGTTTTAACTTTGGACGTATAGAAACGGCACCACGCACGTCTCAAATAACATCGAAAAATGATCGTTAACGTAACGATGCGCTAACTCGCATCGAAACGCAAACTAAATTAATTTCTCTATTGTGTCCGCTCTGCTAGCGAAAATTATGAATAATATTGCTTACTATTACATAATATTCTCTAGAGCTAAAAAAAACAACTCTTAACATTCCAGATGGAGTTTCCAAACTCCAGTGCATGTATCCCGTCCCGAGTGTACTCGTAATTAAAATCGTCTTGGGAATATGAATGCGGCATTTTGTTGTACCGAGAGCTTACTGACCCCCAGATTTTATTATTTGTACTACTGTCAGCATTTGTAACATCCCGCTTGCGCGCATCCCGCGTGAAACAGGAAGCACTCATTGAAATGTAGGCGAGCAATAAAAAATCTGGAGTAACTTGACTCTGACGCTACCGATAACGTACTGACTCCACACCGCCAACAAGTAACCACCGAATCTAAAAATATTGAGGTTTCCGCGATTATTATATTATGCACTTTAGTGGGCTCAAACGATACATACTTTATAGTGCACAACGCGCTATGCTTTGTGCCGATTTTCGTACATGTGGACGTGAATCTGGACCTGGAGTCTTGCATTATACGGGTGTGAGACGTGGACAATGACTCAAAGAGATAGAAAAAGGATTGAAGCGTTAGAAATGTGGCTCTGGAGGAGAATGGAGAAAGTAAGCTGGCCGGACAGAATGACAAATGAAGAAGTGTTGAGAATCGTGGGAGAAAAAAGAAACTTGCTGAACACAATTGAAAATAGACGAGGCAAAATGATAGGTCACTTGATAAGACACGACATTTTACTTAGAAATATTATAGAGGTGGACCAAGGATAAGCTTTGTACAGCAACTAAAAGTAAAAGCAAATGTCTTGTCTTACCGGGACCTAAAGAAATTAGCCGAGGACCGAGAGAACTGGCGCATACCACCGACAAGAGCCAAGCTCTTAAATGTTGATGATTGATGATGGACGTTAACCCTATATGCCCAGATGTTTGTGCATTTTGCTATCGCGGCTACACGGTACAGACACAAGTGCCTGCCTGCCTGCCTGCCTGCCTGCCTGCTCTTTCTTTCTGTCTACACTGTGGTCCCTCAGAATAACCCAGGCAGGTTCACAGTCAACCAATTTGATTCCTAGGCCATCATATGTAGAACCTTGCCGTTGTAAACGCTATGTCAACACAGGTTACTAGGATTATTGCGTCGCTATGTAGCAGTAAAATGACAGGGGTCTACGGTGGCCTAAGAATCAAATTGGTTGACTGTACCTACGCTTGCCAGGAGGCACAACCCTGTTTTGATTTGAGGATTCGTTTTTACGACAGCTACGTAATAAAAAATCTGATTTAATTTATTTGATTAACAAATACGAGCCATTCCTTATTGCTGTCCAGGAGACGTGGTTAAGACCCGACTCTGTTTTTAGAGTTACGGGCTTTGCATGCCTTCGGGATGACAGAAGTGACGGGCATGGTGGTGCGGCCATTTTAGTATCCCGGTCCGTCACTTTCTCCCAACTTTCAGTTCGCCCTCACAGTGATTACATTAGTGTTGTTGCTGTGAGAGTGAATAATATTTCTTTTCTATCCATCTATATTCCTAACCCTCATCCTGAAATGATCTCCGAACTTTCGTGTATTTTATCGGCTCTTCCTTCTCCTCTTGTAATTTTAGGAGATTTTAATGTACACCACACATCGTGGGGGTCGCACTATTGCGATTCTGTTTCTCATCTATTCCTGGACCTTTTTGACTCTTTCGATCTGTGTGTTCTTAATGATGGGTCTCCCACCAGACGGGTCGCTTTTTCTCAAAATCCTAGTAGTGCTGTTGATATTTCCCTTACTTCATCTTCGGTGTCCTCTAGACTTGTCTGGCGCCTTCTCCCCTATTCTCTTGGTAGTGATCATTTCCCAATTATTTTGACTTTCCCTGATCCTGTGCCATGTTCCTTTCCTTCGCCTAGGATCAAATACCAGACAGCTAAAGCTGATTGGCCTCTTTACAGTTTGTCACTGGCTAACGAAATTGCTAGTATTTCTGATCCATCTATCGAAAATGTCCCTACAGTATATAAAGCTTTTAAAAGCGCGCTTCTTTCTGCGGCAAATAAATCTATTCCTCTGAAGACGGGGCATAGAAGAAAGACCCCTCTCCCCCCTTGGTGGGACTCTGAGTGTTCTGTTGCAATAGGGAAGCGAAAAAATGCAGAAGTATTACTTTCTCAATCCTTCAATAGAGATAACTATGATAATTATCTAAAAACTGCAGAGGAATGCTCTAAATTCCTTTTATGTAAAAAACAAAAAGGATGGCAAAATTTCTGCGAGAGTCTTTCTCCGTCTACTCCTTCTTCTTTAGTATGGAGGAATTTACGACGTTTTCGGGGGGTTTTTGTTTCTGAATCAAAATTACAGTCTAATGATCCTTCTGAGTGGGTTGAGCCATTTGCGGTTAAACTCTCTCCTCCTTCAGCTCCTACTTTTGAGGAAGTCTCACCTATTCTACCCTCCCCATTTCGGAATATAAATAACCACTTTGATAGTCCATTCTCATACGAGGAACTTTAGCTAAAGGCCCCTCACTCTGAAATCATATTCTTTGGAGCTTTGGCGACCTTACTCACCAGTAAACCACACACCACATATATTTATAGAGCATGCAATGTCGCCAAATAAGCATTCATCATCATCATGACCATCATCATCATATCAGCCGAAAGACGTCCACTACTGGACATAGGGAATAAGCATTCAATATAATATAATATAATATACCCACTTATATACAGTTAATTCGAATAGCAACTCAATGACATTTTAAAATCAGGGCCGCTATTCGATTCGTCTTTATTGACAGAGGAAGGCGCCTTATTATGTTGCTTTTATTTCATACTAGCTTCGTCTGCGTGGAGCCGGGATAAAAACTATCCTTTATTTTAATCCAGGCTATTAACTATCTTCGTGCAAAATTTCATCCAAATCGGTTGAGCCGTTGAGTAACAAACATCTAAACATCCAAATTTCTGTCATTCATCGTACCTATTGGACAAAATGAAAGTAATTCCTAATTAAACTTAAGCCCAAAGTGTACACCATTTCTTCGCTTTTGAGTAGATACCTACTGTTAGCAGTTGTGAACTTGGCTTGTTTTTTTACATTTCATTTCGCAAGCGGAACTGTTAATTTAAGGCCGTGTCAGACAGCAGCAGTAGGTCGATCACGTTACGCATTGTACGACCGTCGGGTAGGTCTAAATGTCACTTTTTATATGGAAAATTAACAGTTAAATTGTACCGACGCGCGTTCGGAACGTTACGTGATTACCGGGAACGTGGCCCACAAATGGTCTCGCCGGAGGACCAGAACTGGCTCGTGAGCCAGCATTATGCTGAGGCGAGTTTTGTTTGTGAGTTATATACCTATATGTATATATTTTGTCATGTTTTTGTTTTGTATGCCTGTAACGAAGAGCTGCTTCAAATAAACAAGAATTTATAGATAAATAATATCGATGGATTAAAACTTATTCGATATTTCGTGTTACTTAGCGATGCACGACGTAGAGAAATAAGGTTTTGTTAAAAATCGTGTATGACTTGTTTTACGGTCGTGTGTAACTCGCTTTAAATGAGTTATTTATATGTATAGCAACACTATAAAGCCTGATCAAATATATGAGATTGTTATAGGCCAATACACACCTAGAAGTTTGTCACAATGACTTGCTGTACCTAGATTGAGTCGGCAATGCATACCTTTCATTCTAACTATAGCAAGTTGGTGTGACAGATTCCACAGTTTGTAGTGTGCTTAATGGCGTTGTTTTGTGATTTAATATGCAATTAAGTTTTGGGTTAATTTTGTAGTTACAATGAAATTCTGTGAAATGGCCGACCCGCGTAATAATAATGGTCAAGTTTTAAGATCGATGGTGCTTAGAACTTTTAACGATTAATAGGTTAGTATACAATAATGGTATTTAACGTAGGTTACTAAAAAACAAGTCCTCACACACTACGATTTTGCGTAGTGAATTGACAAAACATATACTAAGCAGTGTGCAAACCAAATACCTACATATATTTCGCAACCCCACCCTCAGCTGTTTTACCTTATGTTTTTTTAAATAAGTAGGTCATTTAGTAGCTTCGACTTCCTTCAAGATTTGCGTAGCTACATGACAGGTCAACCGCAACAGGCGTCAACAGGTTGAAAAACATTGAAATTACTTTATTTATTAATATATTTATCAACAAAAACATTCGAAAAACTTTATTTCACACTTCAATTAGAACTAACCTGAAAAATAATGAAATTCGCATTAATTTGGAAGTTAAAGAAGATTGACCTACTAAATTACATATTGGATCATGCCTGATACACACAAAATATTAAACTTATTTCAGGTTTTTGGCGGGAAATACCGCAAGATCGGGGCATTTAGTGACAACTCGTCTCAAATCGGAGGTCAAGCTCGTTATGGGTGGTGCGACAATGAAGTTAGTTATAGTTATTTCAAAGCCAATGGTTTTCCAAGTTTAGAGTTGATAAATGGGTCATACAAATTCAGGTTAGAGTTTTTCTTCTAAACATACTAGTAGTTAATGTTAACCTTACGGATGCGTTAATATAGACAGCGCTGAAGGATTTATTATATTACAATTTATCCGCGTACCACGCTCTGTTTCAGGTGCTTGAACCAGCCATCACCGTGTCTGCGCAGCGTCCGCGCGGAACCCAACCTGGCACCGGGGGCGCCGCGGGTCGATCCCATCGCCGACGTAGAGGACTGTGCGATTCAGAGCGTGAGTACCCAGGCCTATGAGCATCTGAGGAGGGCTTAGGGAGAGCCGATAACGCAGTATCGCTCCACAAACAACTCTGCTGAGCTTACCATGCCTGCCCGTGAATATACGCAATCTACCGCTAATAGGAGCCCTAGACCCATTTCTATATAAATGGCCTGTGGCACGTATCGACATTCTAAAGCAGAAATGGCATGGGCGCTACAGAGAGCGTGTGGACCGATACCAGCAGAATCGCCTTTTCCAGAACGACCAAAGGAAGGTATACCGAAAAGGTAGTCCGACGGACAGCAGCCGGATGCTACAGCCATGATTGACTTCTGACGTAGTATCTGGTCAGGGCCTGTTGAACACACCGAGGGCGAGGGAGTGGGTATTGTCGAACGTTAGTGTGAGTCCATCGAACCCATGGGTTCTATTACCATCAGCCCTGATGCCGTTAATTGTGCCATCCGTTCGGCCTTGAACTGGAAAAGTCCTAAACCGGATGGATTGTCCAAACAGGGTCTCCGCTGGCAATCCACTGGCAGAAGACGGCCGGGACGTCCTCGGAATACATGGAGGCGATCAGTTGAGAAAGAGGCTGGCTCAACTAGTCTCGGCTGGAAAGAGCTAGAAGAAGTCGCGCAAGATCGTGCAAAATGGAAACTCTTCTGCGAGCCCTATGTCCCTAATGAGGGATAACAGGAATAGGGTCAGTGCTCCAGTGAATGAACGGATCCAGTGAATGAACGAAAACCTGCGTATTTGCTTAAATTAAGAGTTCTGTATATTTCTAGCATACCGGCTATTTTTTTCTCGATTAGAAGCATTTACAGTAAGGATTTTGTAACATTTATACCAACTCAGTCGCAACAGTTACTAAATGAGCGAAGCTTAAAGTTGACGGAATATGGGCGTGGATTTTTTGTATAAGCGGGTAATAAGGGGACAAGAATGTCACCTTTTATTTGATCTGCCATTGTACTAGTTTTATAAACTTGAGACTTATGGTGTGTGGTTTTTGGAAATCATAAGATCGAAATTGTGCTATTAAAACATCGTTTTAAGTTATTTAAGTTTAGATTCTCGTTTTTTAGTAGGTGTTCTATAACTAGAACTAAAAACCGCCTAAATCCAGTGAATGAACTGGAGTGTTCATTCACTGGCAACGACTGTGTTAATGTTTTCGCAATATCTTATGTTCTAGTGATTGTAATCAGATTTAGTTTTTATTAACATAACCACCAATGGTTTGTCCATCGTTGGTCCAGTGTTCGAACAAACCTCATTTTCAAACATAAAGTTAGTTCATTCACTGGTGTATAGTTTTCCAGTAAATGAACATTGACCGATAATTACCTAGTTCATTTATTGGTTTTTTGGAACCAGTTAATGAACGAACATTTATTACAGTTTTTTAATTGTTTTAGAAAAAGTAAACCATTAACTACTATCCCGTATGTTGGTATATCGAGATACTCCAAACAAAATCTTAAAACAGCAATTTAAATCAATAAACCAAACCTATAACAGTAGTTCATTCACTGGTTTTTAGTTGTTCATTTACTAGAAAACCGTGTTCATTCACTGGTGATTTTCCATTTTTCTACCTAAAAGGTCATATAACTTAAAATTATGGAAACTTATTGCAAAAGCAAAGTAATTTAAGCAAACTAGAATACTTGATTGAGCTGTTCAAACAGTCATGGCCGATATTAAGTACAGCTGTCTTACATAAAACAATTTTTGAAGTCAAAAATATCCTTAAGTGTTCATTCACTGGTACACTTACCCTACATCATCATCATCATATTTAATAATATACGCGTGTTGTAAAGACTTTGGTTTTACTTCGCTGCGAACACCACATAATCACACAACCCATAGGACTTCGAACACTGTCTTGCACCGACCTTTTACAAGTCTCTGTTTGACCCTATGTTTGACTGGTAGAAAACGCCTAGAGGCATTAAGTCCGCCTTTTGTACTTGGTAACCACAGTTTCCAATTTTGTGCACCCTAAATTGATTCTGGTAGCTGTAGTTACCAAGCGAAGCATGGGCTCTACCTTGATAAAAAAAATGCAGTTTACGAGTAGGCTACACCTTTTTAAAAATCCGAACCAAGTGGTTAACGTTTCTACAGTCGGGACCGAATAAAATCTAGGCAAAAATCTTTCTAATAATGGATCCCGATTGTAGAAATCGTTACGTTCTAGTCTTGTTTTTTCTTTTCAGTTTTTTATTTTTTATTTTGTGCAGTCGGGTTTTTAGTTTTTTCGTTGTTATTTTTTTCTTTTCAGAATGCTCAGAGGTATACCCAAGCCATCCTCCCCAACTGTGGTTGTAAATCGCAGGGTACCGTTACCTGTCTCCACAAGCCCGTTTTGGTCAACCAGCCATCATGCAACCCAGCATTGTCGCAGTGCCTTGCTGCCAAACTGCGGTTGCCCTTTGCGAGCTTGAATACGTTGGGCCTTATGCTGTAGGTACCGCATTAGTAGTAGGAAATAGCAATAGAGGCACGATGTGCACCCATCTGTTTAATGAATAAAAATAATTTTATAAATTTTGATAAACGGTTGGCTAAAAAACTGTTCTTTAAAAATTTGGGAAAAATTATATAATTTTTTTTTTTAATTTTCATAGTCTTACCATAAATTTTTAGCCAACCCATCGGCGAAATATTCTTTAGTGTACTAAATTCGATATAAAATACTTTTCATCCATTAAACAGATGGGTGCAAATCGTGGCTCTAATTACGATTAGAGCCACGATTTGCATTTTGCTTAGGCTATAACGAGCTTGATAAAAAAAATATACCACGTTGGCAGCAAACAAGCGTACGGCCTGCTTGATGGTAAGCGGTTACCGTAGCTTATGGACGCTAGCAACTCCAGACTTACTATGGAGGCGGCGAGTTTGCTAAATGAGGCTATTGTGGTTTATTTAAGTTTTTTTTTATACAAGTTAAGTAAGTTTTTTTTAAGTTATCCGAAAGCGATGTCGAGGACAAACGAACTGGAGAAGTAAGACGAGGAAAGCTGACCCCACCACCATGTGGGATATATAGCTGGGAAGAGAGAGAGATAGAACTACGGTGGCAAACAAGTTTACGGCCTGTCTGATTTCAAGCAGGTACCGTATGGACACTTGAGACTCCAGAAGAATAACAAGCGCGTTGCCAACCCTTTATTCACTTGAGGATTCGCTGTGTTAGCAGATATAGACAGCAGGTCCCTCACTCCCAACACAGCGCATCCTAGGCAGCTCAGGCGACCTTACTCACCACCAGGAACACAACACCACATGCTTTATAGCATGCAATAATATAGCATGTGCAGTGGTGCTATTATGGCTGCGGTCTTCTGTAAGGTGGAGGTACTTCCCCAGTTGGGCTGCTCCACATACGAGCGAGATGACATTCCGCTGTGCCCTACCTCTCTTAAAAATTCCTGCAGGTTCTAAATAAATGGGGATTATGGGATACTGCTTTAGCTAATATATTTACTGTGCAGATGCCGTGCATGCCACGTCACGGCGAGCATGCCAGGCATTTGCCAGGTATGCCGGGCGAGAGCCGGGCGATATTTTATTGGAGCAATCGATTAAGGCGTATAATTATCGCGTTGGAGTCGCGTAATGATCCATTTTGAGGGCTCTAAAATTAAGATATAGATGTATTCGTATTTAATTATTATTATATTATAGGTACTGTGAACCAAATATTAGACTTGGGCAGTCTTTTCATTGTGATATTTTGACTGCTATTTCGAGACATTGGTAAGCTTCCGTGGGCGAAGGGCACAGTTGACGTACTTAAATTTTACATACTTATTCACAATGATTTTTAATCCGTGAACGGGAGTGGGAAAATATTAAAATTTAGCTCAAATTTAACTTACTCAGCGAGGTCTGGCGTTATTTCTTCACTGTTTAATTAATTAAAAGTGAAAACATAGTTAAAACAAGTAACCATTGAATACATGGTCATCCTACAGTATAATAAAGTTTAACTACGATACGTCAAGTGCCATCAGTATTTCGGGAAATTTGGCGGATCTTATGTCAATCAATACTTGTAATCTTATCAGTGCTGCACTAATACAGACGAAAATATTGGATAGAAATACCACATAACCCAGTCATCCCCCGATGATTGGGTACCTGGTACGCAGGTTTACTCCACGAAAAAAAAAAAAAAAGTGATTATCATAAAGTGCATTACCTAAACTTGTATTTGCAAAGTTAAATCTTGAACAAGTAAAACAATTTGTTTTTAAACTGTACAATTTAATAAATAAATACAAAACAATAAAAGCAACTGCATACCTGACCAACTAAAACATAAAAAAAACATTTTAAACATAATTTAACAGTTATTCAAAATGACCACCGTTTTGTTCTTGACACAGCTCCGCTCGACGCATGTGTTTATTTTTAATTCTGCGAAGAGAATTGCTAGCTCTTATTTCGTCAAATGCGTTGCATATTCTTTGGCGGAGTTCGTGTACAGTATTGGACTCTTGTTCATAAACATTTCGTTTTACGTCACTCCAAAGGTAAAAATCCAATGGAGTGAGATCTGGACTGCGTGGAGGCCATGCGATAGGGCCGCCGCGGCCGATCCACCGCCCAGGGAATTCCGCGTTCAGTTAGTCGCGAACACTTGCTGGAAATGCAGGTTATTCAAATTCCGCAGTGGCACTTCGTCCAACAGCTCTGTTACCATATGCCTTAGCAAATTTAGGTAGTTTCCTCCATTTAATCTCTCTTCTATGAATATGGGTCCAATTAATGTCTCATTAATTATCCCTGCCCACACATTTACCGAGAAACGCACTTGAAACGCGTTCCTTCGGATGAGCCGTGGATTTTCAGCAGCCCAAAAGTGTTCATTATGGACATTAAATTGACCGACACGCGTGAAGGTCGATTCATCCGACCACAAGATATTGGTTTCGAACCACTGACAAAAAGCAACCCTCCCTGCAAAATCTGTTGGTAGAATATCTTGCACAGGTCGAAAATGAAAGGGATGTAAATCGGACAAGTTAAGCAGCAGCCACACGAAGGATTGACTCACTCGAAATCTTCTCGCTGCTTGCCTAGTGCTTCTTCGAGGATTCCGAGCAAAGAATCTTAAGATTCGTCGATCCAGATCGTCAGGATGACGACGAGGTCGTCCGGGTGCTTGAGCATGTTGCGGCACTGTAAACTGTCCGAAGTCACGTAGGTTTTGGTGCATGCGGTTTATCAAATTGTGTCTGGGAATCGGGACGTTTGGATGAAGTTCATGAAATAACTGTTGGGTTCGTCTTGTGCTGTTCGTTTGTATCGACAAACGTACAATATCGTAACGCTCGATATTTGAGTACGGATATGGTGGAGGCATGAGTTTTGGAAAATTAGTAATTTTCTCATTCAATTTAAATAACTTTAAATAACTTTATTAAGCCTTCAATACAGGTCATACACTGCTTACAATTACATAATAAGTAGGTACACAATATCTAGTAACAATCAGTGAGTAAGCGTCCTCTGTTCCCCGTACTAGTAAAAACTGTATCACGGTGGAACAGGATTCCCCTCCCCTCGTTGTTGTTTATAATAAGTACTTAATGTTAATTCAAAAATGCTAAGGCCATCACAAAATATGTGGGTAGGTAAATTTAAACATATAAAAGAAAAATATCAACGCGGTTGGCAAACAAAAAATAGCAATATGAAATAAATAGTTGGCTCAACACTACACGCCCGCGATAAGCAAAAGGACGTATGTCGCTATGGATTGATTCAATATCCACGACTCTTGACTTTTTTTATGCGTATGATAAAAGTGATTGACAATGTCATGGACAGGCTTAGAATAATAACGCATAGAAGGATAGTTTCATACGGCCGACGCGCCAAGCGTGAGGCATAAAATGGATTCATGTAGTTGTGATCAACTCGTATTCACACGCGCCAACACGCACACAAACGCACCAATTTTGTTCCACCGATCGGCGTACTGGGCCATTTATGGCCGAGTTTTAGTGGCCTCACCGTTGCGCGTGAACTGCGTTTCTATGCGTTATTATTCTAAGTTGACAGGGTTTACTCATAAATTGTCAATTGCTAATAAGTTTGTAAAGAGGTTACAAACTCATTAAAACCGATAAGTTAGTAGAGTGATAAGGATTTTAGGATAAAATTTAACTCAAAATTAAAATTATGATTTGAAAAAAACAAGTTTGTTTCCACGTAATTACTACTTTAACGTAATCCCCATCAATTACCGAGTTAGAAAAAATGGTAACTGTTCACGGATTAAAAATCATCGTGTATACCTGTCTGTGAGAATATCCTAGCTAGGCAGATAAACCGGTTTGAGTGCGGTTGTTTTTGATTTACAGTTTCGAGAGGATTCTTAGCAATGTTGGTTGTGCATGACTTATTTTAAATTTATAATCAGCAGGTCGATCACGTAACGCATTGTACGTACGTTAGGTAGAGCTAAATGTCAATTTTTATATGGAAAAAATACAGAAAGTTGCATTCTCATAACGTTACGTGATTAGTTGATTACCCCTCTGAGCTCGGGCTAATCATCGCAAAACAAATACGGAAATAGAACAAGATACAATAGAGTCGTCATATGTGTATGATTCTTATTATCTAAAGAGGATATTTTCGCAAATTTCGATCAAAGTGGAAATTTGGAAAATTATTCGCCACGAGCGGGATTTTCCAACAATCCAACAACTTTTTCAATTTTTCCACTATGACAGAAATTTAGAATTTCGTTAGCGGGCGTTTCTGAGGGCCTACCGCGAAAGGCATTCGAAGTTTTCTCTCTCTCTCATACTTGCAAGTTCGTACTTAAGTGCGACAGAGAGGGAAAACTTCGAATGCCGTTCGTGGTAGGCCCTCTGCTTAGTAAACATTCACTGATATTTTCGCGATTAGCATTTGGCCTATTTTAATTGCATTTCTGCCATAGCTTTGTCACAGTGACGTTCCTGCGGCATTTTATGACAACTAAACTTAATAAAACCATTGGTCGTTATTCTAAAACGCGCGGTAGTTATTTATTTATTTATTATTTATTTAATAAACAGAGTATATAAACTTAATAATTAACTGTGCCTCACAAAACTGTCGGAACAATTTTATGCGTCAAACTCTGCGTTCCCTTATACGTATAGGATGCGCCAAACGCTGCCGTAAGCGTAGAGGTATCTAGATGGGAACGTAGCGTGTGACGCACGAAACAAGCGCCTGCTTAAATATTTTAGGTATGGTGTAAATTGTTGATGGAAATATACCTACCACCCCACCTCAAACTTTGGGCCAATTTCGGGTTACGGTTATATTTATAAATGTAATGAAAAAACTTACTAGTTATATTCATTATTTTAATTTAGTTTTAAGCCTTTATTATCTGCTGTTTTTATTGATTGAAAAATGTAATTAAGAATATTAAGAATAAGAATAATAATCTTTATTTCAGGCATGGCCCATATTACATACAAGATACAATTACATTAAACTAAATTAAATTCACAGCTCACACTACAATTAAATTTATTTAAAACATTATACAATAACAAATTAGGTAAAATTAATAATCAATTAAATAATTTAAAATACTTATCCTAAACCTTAACTAACAAATGCAGCCCTCTCGCGTGCTGAAGGATGGAGGATATTGTACATACAGTAGACGGCAAACTTCGTGCGCAAATGAGGGGAAGTGGGGGGGCAGCTTGCACGTACAATTCGCCTTTGCGCAGGCAAGGTCATTTGCGCACGAAGTTTGCCGTCTACTGTACCAGGTAGGTACGACACACCTTTCCATTTCAGAGTTGTAAATGTGTTACGATGATTAGTCCGAACTCTGTTTATAATGCTTGGTTTAGTTGTGCTCTGATGCCGGGATCAGATGCCCATTGATATTGACAAAAAAAAACCTTAAAATAAATTAAATAAAGCGGTGTTTTCGGTCATTATTTATTTTACGTCACACCTGGCTATAAAGAGGCAATTACCGCCCCCGACGCATGTGGAAAATTCCACGTAATAGCCACTTCAGATAACATGCATTATTTATCGCCCTTGCCTTCGGCTCGTGCAATACATACCTGTATTCTGAAACATTCCTTGTTTTAGGTACCTAGTGAGTAATATAAAATTTCGTATGATTTATAAAGCCGACATAATAGCACGACGTACTTAATTATTAATTATAAACTGAAATGTGAATAATTTTCTCCTTCTAACAAAGCCTTTACATTACTGACAAGACTGGTCGCTTAATTACTACCCCTCCGAAATTAAACCCTAAATGAATATAATTTCAAAGTTGTAATTTAGGGGCGGAAAGGTCAGCTCCAACTTTTTAGATTCAATCTAGATTCCTGTTTATTCAATTAAACACACTTGGTATTTATAGAAATACTAGGCCGCGCAAACTCCCCTTTTTCTCCTCCCTTAAAAATTAGTTTCCAGCATAATAAAGTATTCTATAAATGACATTTTTATTTTCATTCCTTTCAAACTGTTTGCTCTATTGTTTATGCATACCGTAAAATCGGGTGAGTAGTGTCAAAACTGACATACAAACCTCGATAACATTTTATTTTTACATATGCTAACTGAATGGTGTATATAATAAGTGTTCCGGACGTTTGAATTCTAGTTTTTACTTTATTTTGGGTAAGTAGTTCCATTTCATAACTTTGACGATCAACAGGAAAACCCACCTCACCCCTTAGTCCCTAGTAATTGGGGTGAGGTGGGTTTTCATACAAAGGTGATTTTGGAAGATTGTTGGATCGTTTTTTTATTATGAGTATTACTATATTATAGTCCATTTTTAATTGGAATACATTATTTTTGTAGCAGTAGCCTTAAAATGCCATCTCACCCCCCCCCCTCCCCCCTTTTTGCAGACTTCTCTTATTAATTTCATTTATTTCCATTGCATTCTCCGAGCGTTTTAATCACTGTTAATTGCTGTCAATGCATTATTTGTTTTATTGCCAAAGCCTTGGAATTCTTGGAAGCCCTTTTAAAGTTATTTGAATAAGGATGAACAACCACCAAAGATATGCGAAGCTGTGTTTCATGTGTTTGGCGCCTAGCTGTCAAATATGTGAGGTCAAACATATTTGAAGGGTCCACAGAAAGAACATGTCTAGTCCCTCTTTTTTTGAAAATGAGATCTTAATGTCACATAATAGTTCATAGAGCTACGGTAGCCTAGTGGTTCAGGCATACGGCTGTCAAGCGGCGGTCGTGGGTTCAAATCCCGGCTCGTACCAATGAGTTTTTGGGAACTTACATTCAGATGTACACTACATATGAGTAATGATTGCAAGGATAATACATACAAGTCAAGTAAAGTATCAATGATGATATGATATGTACGGAATTATATTTACCGTCAGCTTTTCGGTTAAGGAAAACATCGTGAGGAAACCGGTCTAATTCCGTATAAGGTCTAGTTTTCCCTCTGAGTTGGAACATCAGATGGCAGTCGCTTTCGTAAAACTAGTGCCTATGCTAAATCTTGGGATTAGGTGTCAAAGCAGACCTCGGGCTCCTTTAGGGGTACAACCGGGAATAACGCTAGGAGGATGATGATAATAGTTCATTCGAGCTCAACATATTGACATCAAAATCTCATTTTGAAAAATAAAGTGACTACACATGTTCTTTCCGTGGACCCTTCGTCATTTTCAAGCAAAAGGTCCTTCTTTGTCGATGTCAATAAAGACAATTTCTAATAGCATTTATGGAAATGATGCCTTATTGACGGTGCCAGAGCAACCTTTTGCTTGAGAACCTTGAGAATGATAAGCATTCGGCTAACTCCGAAAATCGGGTTATTCCAATAATGTGTTTATTGTTGGTACCTACTCAAAGGCAAATATCCAATATTATTTTTTTCTACTCCTGTACCGTTATCTGTCATTTATATAGGCTGTAGCTCAAATACAATGACACCGATTATAAGTCGTCGAAAAACTCTATGCTCTATGGACCAAAAACGCACTGTTTAGCGTAGGTACTTTTTTTGTTCATACATTTTTCATAAAAGCACTGTTTCACTTTTTTTTTAAATCGGTCGCTATATTGAGTAATGTTTTATATATTATTTAGGATGCGGGACGAAAGTAAAAGCCAAGTCAACGACACAACTGCTTTATTTTGGGTTTACCCACCAAAATATAATTATTAATCTACCCCCCATTTGATGCACACCTCCCCCTGTTACAAAAAAAAGAAGATAAGAAAATCTAACTTAACTATTCAGTTTTTTTATTTTTATTTTTAACTCATTCACTGCCAAGCAAACGCTAGTAGGTAATGCTACGCCGTAGTCCTAAACGACCCGGCCCAATCTTTATGTAGCCAAAAATTGCTCGTAGCCCTGTGAGGTGCCTATGTTTTTGTGATTGGCACTAAATGAGTTAAGTAACATTATAAACTATAACATATACTTAGATTGTAGACAAACAAAACTTTAATACTACCGTAATGTATCGGCAGTTAATTGGTAGCTAAATAGGTAGGTATAACTGAAATAACAGAAATGTGCCAAAACCATTAAGGCACATGATTGTTTAAACATCGGCAACTTACAACTAAAATTACTGAAGTCGCTATTGCAATATAAACAAAAAACAATCTTAACCACACGGAAATACTAATCCACCTTAACTCTTTAATCATAAGTTTCAAAATTGCGTATCTAATGGTTAATGAACGTGATGTCAGTCCAATATAATTTAAGTTTTGCCCATAACCACCAATATAGGCACATTCATATGTACACAAACGGAAAACATGAACCAAATAAAGTGACTGATGTAAGGAATACTAGTAAATATTGATAATATACGAATTTTTAATCTTTATATTTGCCTTTAGCTAGGTTCCTACAGCGACGTACAGGTCGTTCCTGTAACACGTTATATTCGGGTTTTGGCAAGTCAATGGATGCTGGCATTGGTGGCGCGTTTTCATTTTGAATGTTAGTTTTCGGCGGGGTCTCCGGAGACTCCTCTAACGGCTCTTGGTAGTCATCGGACTCCTCGCTCGACTGATCACGTACCTTACCTTTTGGTTTAGGTGGTGACATATCGCCATCTCGCTCTGACACCACTCGGGATAAAGAGTGACGATTCGCCGGCGTCCGAATCGGCAACAGCTGATCGATGTGGCGTTTCCACTCGTGCCCGTCGGAAAAACGCACCGTATACGTGAGTGGATCTCGACGCTCGGTGACAACCCCCTCGGCCCACTTACCGGACTGCCGGCGGTAGTCGCGCGCCAACACCGCGGCGCCGGCCTGCAGGTGCCGCTCGGCGCCCGGCCGGTGGCACCCAGCGGTCTCTTGCGCCACGCGCACTCGCTCCTCACATTCGAAGGTAGGCAGTACGACGTCTAACCGCCCACGTAGCCTCCTACCGATCATGGCTTCTGCCGGGGTTACGCCCGTCGTGCAATGGTCCGTATTACGGTATTGAAATAAAAACCTGCAAATAGCCACATCGACATCCACCCCTTCGTGTACTGCCTTTTTCATTGCTCGCTTTGCGGACTTTACGGCATTTTCGGCGGCTCCGTTCCCGGCCGCCCTATATGGACTCGTTATCGTGTGTGTAATAAAATTCTTGCTCATATACTCAGCGAATTCAGCCGAAGCAAACGGCGGCCCCCCATCGCTGACTATCTGGCTGGGTAAGCCGAATCGGGCGAATTGCTTCCGCAACTCGAGTACTGTTGCTCCGGCGTTGGTGCTAGTCATCTTTTGTACTTCGATCCATTTACTGTGGGCATCGACTGTCACTAAATAATGTTTACCCTGAAACTCACCAAAGTCCACGTGTAGGCGCTGCCACGGGCGCGACGGGAAGCTCCACGGGTGCAGCGTGGCGCGCGGCGGCGCGTCGCGCTGCTGACGGCACGCGGCACACGCGCGGCACAGTGACTCGATTTCCGCGTCCAACTGCGGCCAGTACACATACCCACGAGCTAAATTTTTCATTTTGACGACGCCGAGAAGACCTTCGTGGAGCTCTCTCAACACTGGTTGCCGTAACCTGTCCGGTATGACGAACCGATGGTTGTACAAAATGCAACCCCTATCGATCGACAACCTCTCTCTTCGATAAAAATAGGGTTTCTCTTGCTCGGCCGTCAGGCTTGCCGGCCACCCATTCATCACGTAATTATATATGTTTTTCAACACCGCGTCCGTCTGAGTCGCCGACGCCACGTCCCTCGCGCTGATCGGAAACGACTCCTCCACGTAATTAACATACGAGACCGCTTCCAACCCTGTATCCCTACGTCCGCCCGGCAGCGGCAATCGAGATAACGCATCCGCATTGCCATTGTCATTTGATTTGACAAATTCGATTTCAAAATCGTACGCTGCCAGTCTAGTCGCGTATCTTTGTAATCTACTAGCCGCCGTCTGCGGCAAGCCATGCTTGGAGCCAAAAATAAAAGTTAGAGGCTTGTGATCCGTTTTAATGATAAAATGTCTACCATACAGGTATTGATGGTGCTTAATAACTCCCGCGATTATCGCAAGCGCCTCTTTATCCAGTTGACTGTATGCGCGCTCGGCCGCGTTCAGCGTGCGAGACGCGAAACAAATGGGGCGCTCCGAGTCATCTGGAAAACGGTGCGACAACACGCTGCCGAGACCGTACGAGCTGCTGTCGACTGCCAACACTAAAGGAAGCTCGGGCTCGTAATGCACCAATACGCCTTCGCTAGCCACCACACTCTTAACATGACTGAATGCCTTACCGCAATCTGAGGACCAAACCCAAGGCACGTCTTTACGTAGTAACCGGTGCAACGGATACAGCGCTGAACTAAGATTGGGTATAAACTTTGCGTAGTAGTTAATTAATCCTAAGAAAGATCGCAACTTTGTGACGTCATTAGGCGCGGGCGCCTCCACAATGGCCTTGATTTTATCCGGGTCTGGGTGCAGACCTTGTTTATCGATTATAAAACCGACATAATTTATGCTATCCTGCATAAACGAGCATTTTTCAAGTTTAATTCTGAGACCTACCTCGTGTAATCTCTCAAACAGCGCCGTCAGGTTGGCGATATGTTCGTCCCTGTCGCGCCCGGTTACCGCGATGTCGTCGAGGAAGACCGCGACCCCCCGCAGCCCCCTCAACGTCTCCTCCATGAACTTTTGGAATTTCTCTGGAATACAACTTAAACCAAAAGGGGTACGTTTATACATAAATGTACCTATATGGGTGGATATGGCTGTGTACGGCTGAGATTCATCATCCAACAATAGTTGTTGGTAGGCGTTAGTAAGATCTATCTTACTGTACTGCTCCCCCCCACTCAGTGCAGCGGGTACGGCTCACGTACCAGTTTAGGGTTCACGGTAACTTTGTAATCACCGCAAATACGAATTTCACCTGATTTTTTAATCACTGGTACGATAGGTGTTCCGAAATCGGAATAATCTACTTTAACAATAGCACCTTCTGCCACAAGTCGTTCGAGTTCTCGTTCCACCGGCTTACGTAACGCGAGGGGCAATGACCTCGCTTTGATAAACACAGGGTCAGTATTTGACAATTTTAGTGATATTTTTTTAGTGCAGGTACCTAAACCCGGTGGAACACGGTCGGAAACCTTTGCCGCAAATTTTCCATTAATTTTCTTTCTGTCAAATGAAATATGTAATCGTTAATTTGAACGGTATCAATTTGTAAATCTCTTAGCCATGAGCGGCCTAGCAACGGTGGTCCACCATTTTTGATAACCCATAATTTTAAGTTTTCCGAAGCGTGTTCACCCAATACAGCATTTACAACTATATAACCAAGAGGTTTAATTACAGTCCCCGTATAAGAACGCAAGCTAATATCACTAACCTGCAACGGTTCATCTTTAAAGTACTGTTCATAGCAACCCGAATTAATCGTGGATAACTTACTTCCCGTGTCCAGTTCAAAGGTCAATTTCACTCCGTTCACTAACATCTTAATCATATACGGTTGGTCGTCTTTGCCGCATACGTTGAGATTATAGAAGTCGTACTCCGAATCTTCATCGCCGTCGAGATAATTATGTCCGCGTCTTGGCGCCTTTTCGATAGCGCCCTGCGGGCCCTTTTTACACATCGATTTTAGATGGCCCTTCTGGCCACAGCTATCGCAGTTGTAGTTTTTAAACCGACACCCGTCTGCACAATGAGGTTTGCCGCACCGCCAGCAGGCGCGGCCGGCGCCCGCGGCCCGCTCGCCGCGCCCGCCACCGCCGCCGCCGCCGCCGCCGCCCGCCGCTCGGGCGCCGCGCGTCTCGACGCGGTGCAGTGCCTCAGCCGCGCCATGTCCCGCGGTGGCCGCGCTGGCTCCACAGCCCGAGCCGCTCGTCTGTGCGTGCCGCTCCGCCGCCTCCAGTGCCAATGCCAACTCCACCGCTCTCTTATACGTCAACGTCGCTTCCGCGAACAGGCGAGACCTCATGTCGTCATTTGTCTGGCCGGACACGAATTGGTCTCTTAAATTCTCTTCCAGGTTGCTCCCGAAATTACACGTACTGGCTAAGTGTTTCAAGGCCTGCAAGTACTCTCCAATAGGTTCGCCTGTTCTCTGTCGTCTTTGACGAAACACGTGTCGCTCCGCAATTTCGGAACGCTTAGGTTCGAGATGGTCGCTGACTATTTTGACAAGTTCGCTGAATGTTTTTGTCTCGGGGTCGCTCGGCGCGCACAAATCACACATCAAACTATAAGTAGCTTCACCAACTAGCGTCACTAAAGTGGCCACTTGTAATTCCGCCTTAATCTCATTTAAGGTTATAAATTGTTTGACACGTCTAATGTACGCCGACCACTTTTTACTAGCTAAGTCGAAAGGTTCAATTTTCCCGATCGGCATGTTTATAAAACACTGCACGCGTAAACAATATAATTTTTTCATCTCTCCTGCTCTGAAAGTTGATTTTTCATGGGCATATAGCCGGGTGGAAAATAGCTTTTTCTCCCCTAGGGTGGAAAGTATTTTTTTATTGTTACGGTCAGCCACGGAGTCGAAGATACGATACGAGTTACGTCAAATCATTAAAATAAAAACTTTTCACAAATCGACACTCAGCTATATGTACCTGCATTAACGAGTTGTTTATTACGATTATAGGTTGATATTAAATTATTTTTCCTCACAGTCGAAATGAAAAGTAGAGTGTTTAACTCGGGTGAAATTACCCATTTAACCCTCGAACAATTGGCGCTCTCACTTCGTTCGAGCGCCAGAAATATCTCGGGTTAAATAGGTCACTTTCAACCCTTGGTTAACAATCTACTATTGATTATTATTAGCCTTTAATACTCGTCGCCAGTAATGTTTTATATATTATTTAGGATGCGGGACGAAAGTAAAAGCCAAGTCAACGACACAACTGATTTATTTTGGGTTTACCCACCAAAAGATAATTATTAATCTACCCCCCATTTGATGCATACAGCACATATTGCAGTGATGCCAACTTCATAAACCAATATTTCGAAATAAAAGTATTTTTTTACGATATAACATTTGTATATTATAAATAATTTACTACAATAATAATAAATCATCATCTATTGTGTGTTAAATTACATGTTTTATAAATTCTTGGTATTATATATAAAAATAAATATTTCGAATTCGGTCCGGGTCCGGATTCCGTTTGGTTGGGATGGCAAGTGCAAACAAATTAAAAACAAAACAAACCATAAGCAAGAGCTGTCACATTTCCGATTTCCCACCAAAATACAGTTCAAAATGAAAAGACGAAAGATGATAAACTATTAGTCCTAAATTATTAAGATTTTATTCGTGTTTGTGAAGAAAAAGTGTACGTTCCTTTTAAAATGGTCGAAGACATTAATAACTGCACTCCTGAAGAAATTGCGTGAGTAGCAAAAGTACGAATAGAAAACTTGCTGCCTGAAAAGTTAAACTATTCTGTAGTTTGCTATTTATTTAAAATGTGTCGTAGAAAAAGTATTGTATCCAACGGTTTTTAACTGGTCTAAAAACGCTCGTGGCGTCTGTAATTGCCCACGCCACTCGCGTTTTAAGACCCTTCTTATACAACAGTTGCATAAAATACTATTTTAGAAGGTCAACTAACGAAATAAAGCTCTCTTTTGTATATCAATCGGAATTACCCGACATACTCCGGATTTGCCCTTTTACAAAGTAAAAAATGTTTGCAGTTAAAATACGTATTACTTACAAATGCCGAGGATATTTGAAAAAGTCATTGAGACAGATCTTTCGGCTTTATATTCAAAAGGAGAAAGTAACCAATGTTGTAGCACCAAACTCCACCAATTCTGACTCGTGAATGAAAATATAGATATCCTGTCAACTCTTCCAAAATCCTTTCTTAATTACCCGAATGGCTTATATGATTTTCCATTGATATTAATCATCATATCAGCTGAAAGTCGTCCACTGCTGGACATAGGCCTCCCCCAAAGAGTGCCAAAATGACCGGTCCTGCGCCACCAGCGGACTCCCGCGACCTTAACCAGGTCTTCAGAAATGAGGCTATCCGCAGCAGAACTAAGAGGTAGCCGATATAGCCCCACAAATCGCTAAACTTTAGGCCTAGTAATAGATCAGTGTGAATAATAATTAACAACATAGACAAGTTGAATAACCCCCGTTGTTTTCATTTCAAATTCAAATTCAAATATTTATTCGTGACAATAAAAAAAATAACACATACAAAAGAAATAATACAATACACATTTTGTCATTTCAAAGTTTAATATCTCAAAAACGGCTGAATCGATTTTGTTGAAACGTACTCGTATCTAAGAACCATCTCGATCACGTCAGCTTTCGGACAAAAAAACCGCATTCAAATCCGTCCATTCGTTTAGGAGCTACGATGCCACAGACAAACACAGACACGTCACACTTATAGAACCCCTCTTTTTGCGTCGGTGGTTAAAATAAAAATACGTACAAGGGCATTTTTAAAAATTCGAGTAGGTACCCAATTAGCGTGAGTTATTAAATAAAAATTAACTCAGTGTCAGTTTTGTAACGAAAGTTAAGCATACAAATGATGTCAAACTGAACTTTTTTCGTATTTAAATAAGGTGCATATGACTTATATATTGAAAAGAAAAAGTATTTTTTTATACAAACTAAATACTTAATTGTCGTTACAAAACTGACACTGAGTTAATTTTTCTTTAACAAATTATGCTAATTGGGTGCACGAATTATTGAAAATGCCCACAAACTAAAATAATTCTCCCAGCTACCGCTTAGTATCCAATCCAAGAGATCTTCCCACTCATATTTGCTAAGCGCTATTTCTTTATATCCTTTCAAAATGTTACTGTGTTGGAAGTGGCCACCATTTAAGCCCTTTTGAACGGTAACCGAGTACAAATAGAGAGAGAGAATATAGTATAGGACCTAAACACCTTTTATTAACGACCCTTCCTTTGGTAACGCAAGGCCATTAATATTTAGGCCACCGTTTCCTCGTGGTCCCATTGATTTGTCCCGTCCCATCAATGGGACCACGAGGGAGACATATTTCTCGTAGTCCCATACAGTTCAATTGAAAGTGTCTTGAACCTCCTGTATATAAAATGCATGAATAATATTCTTCAACGACTAATGTTACACGAACGTAGGTATTACATTCCGTGCTTGATACGTTCACAATATGATATGGTGTGGTGAGTAGATAGAAGAGACCTTTACTCCTAAATCTATAACTTTTGCTAATATGATATGATATGATATGATTTATTTATCTCACAATAAACAATGTCACTAAAAACTATCACTCAATCAATTTTAGGAATTTATATTGTGATCGTCAGTTATTTAACACATATCAAATTAAAAATTTAAATTATAATAATAACACATAGGCTACAACAAAACAAAATTTAATTTAATTATCTTGAAAATTATAAATTACATAGGCATATCTACTTCTCGAACAATGAAAAATCTAAATAAATATAGGTAGGTAATATAAAATGAACAAAAACCCCAGTGTGTGTCGGGGCAAGTGCCATTTTGGCTACAGAGAAAACGGCGACTTAGGCCAGAAGAAACGCCTACAATACTTATACTTGAGATTATTTGATTCCATCAAAGTAGTACATTTAAAAAGCAACTCTACCGTCCACGGTACAAGATTCCAATTGCAATAACAGTTTAACAAAAAGTCTGCCACATTTAATAATATCAACCATACTTGAAGTTCTGGGTGCCAATTCCGGAACCCGTTTCTAAGGATTGCAATCATACGTAAATGAGTAAATCATTTTATTTCTTGTGCTAGAGAGACCGTGATCATCATACCTGTGCTAACTCGGGGCACCTATACTAAAGTGATGTAGCAAAATATTTTATCGACAAAAACTATATATCGATGTGACTGTCAACATCTAAATGTTATTCAACATGAATATATATTATTTATTTTCTCTTCATTTTAAAATAAAAACAATAAATAAATTAAAATTTGCATTTATTTGTTTATTTTAAAATAGTTTTCATAGTATACAATTTATATTTTTTCCCTATTCGTCGGTAGTAAAGATTGCCGTCTAGATGAAAATATCCACTTAAATTAATATACGTTCTCTTAACGTCCACAGTGGTCAACGGGGCATTTTATCTTATCTTAAAATATGTCTATTGACTTTTGAGTCAAAATAAAACAGATATGATATGTGTTCAGATATGATATCGAAGCTTTTTATAGTAATCGAGAAATTTCAATAGGCACATGTGTTAATATATATCGATATGTTTTTTATCGATATCAAATCCCTAAAAAGTGCCCCGAGTTAGCACAGGTATGGTGATCATGTACTGCAGAGGGGTAATCGTAACGTTCCGAACGCGCGTCGGTACAATTTAACTGTCAATTTTCCATATAAAAAGTGACATTTAGACCTACCCGACGTCCGTACAATGCGTTACGTGATCGACCTACTCTCCAGGTACAGTCGCCATCACATACATCGGAGCAAACAAGCACGTCACAAACATCGGAACACACCTCTATTTTCAAGGCATTAGGGTGCATGTGCCGATATTTTTGAACACCTATAGTGTACCTATGTATGTGATGGCGACTGTACCTTCAGTACATGATCACGGTCTCTCTTGCACAAGAAAAAAAATATAAAAGTAAATAATAAATAGTAGTAGTAGTTATTATTTAATTTTCGAGCGCTCGAAAGTCAAAAATCGGTCCCCTGGTCTCTTGTGCGATTTTTTATTTTTTTAATCTATTTAATTATTGAACCTGCTAACAAAATCTGCTCAATAATAGGTTGAAAAATGCGACCTGTAGTGCAGAAAAGACGTACGAAAGAATTTAGGCCCAAACTGAAACGTAGAACTTCCATCGATTAGCTCGCGCGTTTAATAAGGTGCAAATCGCAGATAGTGCATTTATTAATATATGTAGAAATCGCACTAGCGCTTGGTAAATTATACTTTTGTTCAAATTCAGAAACTTTTTTTAATCCAATTCTAATCCAGATTTTCCATCTCCATTGTAGACTATCAATTCAGTAAGTAGATGCACATTCTTACTAACCTTTGACGTCAACTGAAAGTACTGAACGCATGTCATTTTTGTGGCCGTAAATAATTTTCTGATTCAATTTTTTTACGATACAGGTAAGTATAATTTTCTCGAATCGGGCGAACAATGGAGGCTGTCATTGCCAGGGTAATTTATCTGCCGTTATGTTTTAAATAGCTTTTCAGAAATAATCAATATAGCGGGTGCTTTGAGAGTCCATTGCTATCGTTTGATACGTACGTACGAGTGATATATATTTTTTATTTAGTTTACACAGTTATATTTTAGACAAAGTCATTTACATCGGCTTAGTACCTGTAGGGAGGTAGTTATACAAAAATACTTATAAATGGTAATTGACTTTAAAAACAAGTCTTAATCGACGTTAGTATAATACTCCGCCAAGCCACATACATGACCATTTCCTCTTTAAGTGAACTAGTAACTCACATAAACTGCTATCCGAGTACAAATGCGTTGATTATTACAAAAAAAAACAAAATCACTCTATATGGGCCTATAAAATTTGAAGTGTTCCCTCGATTTCTCCAGGATTCCATCATCAGATCCTGACCTGATGACCATGGGACCAACTAAAAAAAAAACATTTTCCAAATCGGTCCAGGCATTTTCCAGTAATCGGAAAACTTACATAAAAAATAAAAGATTCCAACGAATTCAAAACCTCCTCCGTTTCTAAAGTCGGTTAAAAAACCCTAGACAGAGTAAAAGTAAGTATAGGTACACTTGTACCGAGATTGAATATGTACGACACACGTTTTCTCTTTCAGAGATTATTTGGGTTGGCCGAATTGCATCAAAGTAGTCCTTTAAAAAATCAACTCTAAAGTCAATACGAGAAGATTCCAATTAGAATGACAGTCTTATAAAAAATAATACAAACCATAAATCTCATGGTCTCTTTATTACCTACCTGACTGTTAGGTATACATTTTGTGTTCAGAAACTAGTGACGCGATAGTAATACTTTTATTTATGCAAGACGAAGCGAACTACTTTGGTTTTGAGTACAGCTTCAGAAATAAAATCGTACATCATCATATCATCAATATCTGGGGGCACGGCAGTGCCCCCGCCAAGACGACCCAAGCGAAGCGCAAGGGCAGGGCACTACCTACCTTTTCTCGGAGCGCTTCTTCGTTTTTTTGAACCCTCATAACTTGGGCTTGGATTATATCAGATAAACAAATTTCTCGGAATACCTTCTTCTTGAGGTCACGCATGTCTAAAGGACATTTTCACCAACATTGAAACGTAAACAGTAAATACTTCCTGTTTACGTATTACACGCCACTCAATCAGACGGGTCAACAATTCATCCTCAACAAACTTTTAATTACTTAGACAGTCGTCAGTCATTCTATCCAATAACGGAGTTCTTAAAGTCTACGGCAGAATAGGGCATAATCACAGATGTATGAATATAAGGAAATCGGACATGGCGGCCGATTTGTATAGAGTGAGCCTGTCGCAAGCACATTAACCCACACAACGCCCAAGTAATTGACAAGACAAAGCACGCACACATCTAAAACACACACTTGTATACCTACACGCTTATTTGACAATAAACGCGCATCATATCAGGCATTTTGGAAAAAAACGTAATATTCTCTGCGATCAGCACGCGTGCACAGTATGGCAGTGTATGCCCATTGAGCATACAGCTGCGACACGGCCGCCGGCGGCTTGTCCTCTCTTTAGTATTCTATGCTCTGAGGGCATAATATAATAGTACATTACATCAGAGGCCGGGAATCCGTTTTCACGCCGAGGCATGTATAGTGCTTTTCTCAAACATGCAATGAAATAAATTAAAAAATTAAAATCAGCTGTTCGTAAAACCTGCCGCCATCTTTGACGCTGTCTGTATGAGGTTGGACGTTGAAACAAAAGAAAGTTACCTACTTTGCAGGCCTAGGCCTGAAAAGTTATATGAAATCCCATTTCAGGCCGCTTCGAGATGCTGCGCCAGAAAAAGGATACTTCCGAGTCTATTATAAGGAACGTAAAGAGAATATTTCATTGCATGTTTAAGAACATACAATTAGTTCCACCGAGCTGCGTAGTTTCAGTCGACCTTAAAAAATATCTTTTTCCATGAAAAATGGCTACACCGCGTTGTGTGCGCAGCTAAGCGCAAAATATACTAGTCAATAGAGCATTTGACCTGTTCAGTATTTGCTCCATCGGAATAGCCTTCGTGTTAAAAATTTGACAGTCAAGGCCGACGTCCACACATACGTCTCTACACTACAAAACTCTACTCTACTCTACATAAGAGGCTATGGGTTTATTATTATTATTTAAAAAAGCAATTGCTTCGAATGAGTTAACCTTCACACATTTTTTTCTGATTCACTGTATAATTTTAGGGAACACACAAAAGAGTAATTTTTCCAAAACCGGAAGCAAATTTTGCAAAATGCGAACGACACAGATGCTTTAACCGAATGTAAACATAAGTTATGGCATATTACGTTTTATATGTATCATCATCATTATATCAGCCGAAAGACGTCCACTGCTGGACATAGGTTTATATTTATACTCACTCCTAGCGTTATTCCCGGTTGTGCCTTGAAGGAGCCCGGGGTCTGCTTTGACACCTAATCCCAAGATTTGGCTTAGGCACTAGTTTTACGAAAGCGACTGCCATCTAACCTTCCAACCCAGAGGGAAAACTAGACCTTACTGGGATTAGACCGGTTTCCTCGCCATGTTTTCCTTCAACGAAAAGCTAACGGTAAATATTCCATACATAAGTTCCTAAAAACTCATTGGTACAATCGCCATCACATACATCGGTACACCATAAGTGTTCAAAAATATCGGCACATGCACCCTAATGCCTTGAAAATAGAGGTGTGTTCCGATGTATGTGATGGCGACTGGACGAGCCGGGATTCGAACCCACGACAGCCGCTTGACAGCCGCATGCCTGAACCACTAGGCTACCGTGGCTTCTAGGTTTATATTTATATTTTACGTAAACTCTCCAACATTAATGTCTGCACAACATCATCGCCATCATTATCTATGACACGATTGTTGCAGCGCTTAGGAGGCTATGGATTGCCGCATCTGCGTTGGTGGCTATATAGTCCTATAGCAGCGGGGCATTTCTTGCCCATCGATTGGAGACGAATGCCACAACAAAGCGTGCATTACAATTCAACAATATTTTCAGGATGCTGTTCAAGCTGCCTCGTCACTGCAGTGCGTCAGGCATGTTTGCCGAAGCGCACACTGATGGCTTCCATGCGTTACGCAAGAGGGTCGCCTCGTTGCTGAGACGAGTGAGAACAGCATTCTGAGGATATTGGAAGGACGTTGGGATTGCCCTATGTTAGGGCACTGGGTTGGCATTGTAACGGGGAGGGTAAAATTAAATTACAAATATCTGTTTTTGCCTACTAACACCTCCCGTCCTTTTAAATTATTTTACGTACTAACAAACATATGGATTCTTAAGTCCGAAATAAATTATTTTAATTTAATTTAATTAATGTGAAATTCTGACAAGACTATTTTCCTTACGTTTAGTCGTGTCAGATATTTTTGCCCGGGGAGTCCCTTATTTTACCGACAAACGTTTCACCGAATGCAATGTTTCGCCGAATTTTCATTTAATCGATATTTTGTCTCAGAAACCGTTAACCTATGGCTAAAAGATAATTGTGGACCCATTAGGTTAGGTCCGGTTTGTTTTATAACAATCCTGATAAATTTACTGTTTCTGAAAATATTATCTATAAAATGAAAATTCGACGAAACATTCATTCGATGAAACGTTGGTCGGTAAAACAAGGGTAAACCCCCATCTAAGGGATATATAAGTTGCCCAGTTACCGATTGTCGGTGCGTTGTTGATCGGTCTAAGACCTACTCTGGTGGAACCATGTCGTTTGTTACCAATTTTCTTAATTCACTTCGGTTCAAAAAAGTTTCCAGGCGGCTAGCGTCGAGACATATTAAGAAAATGTTTTTATATGCTTTGAATCGGGCTTTCGCGTAACCACTATAAGTAATTGGTAAGTATTACTAGCGATAAAGTAGTAAAGGAACAAGTTCGGAGTAAATTATACTTCTTGAAAGAAAGTAACTTAACTATTTTTACCAGATTTTTTACTACATACCTATTTCAAATTTATATTCATATGGATCAAAACTATGGATCTGTATGGTCTGAAATAAATGTTTTTTTTTATTTTATTTTTTTATATGGAAGTATTCGTTTTCATTGTTCTCGAATATAAATTTGAATCCTATGATTTATATGGAAAATGCTTGCGTTCGTGGGAAAGACAGATCAGAGTGCTCCTTCTCCAGCTCCCATGTAGTTATCTCCCGCCAATGTAGATATTTCATAATCAACAATTTAGAAAAGTTGAAAAACCCTCGACATTTTCATTTCAAAGTTCAATATCTCTAAATCGGCTGAACCATTTTTGTTGAAACGTAGCTAAGAACCATCTCGATCACGTCAGCTTTCGGACAAAAAAACCGCATTATAATCGGTTTCAAACAAACACACAAACAGCTGTCAGTCTGTGTGTTTGTCTGTGGAATGGCAGACAGACAGACAGACAGATACACAGACACGTCAAACTTATAACACCCCTCTTTTTGCGTCGGGGGTTAATTAATAATCTGAACGTTATCATTTCTTTTAGAATAAATGTCAAACAAACCTTGAGTTGAGGCTGAATACTAATCTAAACCACAGCTATGCTGCTTCCAAACCGCAAATAGTATTTTCACGGTGCTTTTGACAAAAGATTGGTAACAATTTATCTAAAAATACTACTACTTACTAAGTCATACTGTGTAAGATTCAAGGATGGGACAAACGCCCGTCATTTTCAAAACGTAACTGTTCCGTACAACAGAGACTTCCTTATGATGTTACGATATTTATATTTTATGTTATTTATTAACACGTTTACTTACACAAAATATCTAGTAAGAGTAGTTGCAAAAAATTTGGTGATTCTTTTTTATTGGCGAAATTGTTTTTTTCTCGAACCCAGACACCGGAATGTCAATCATTAATAAAATTGTCGTTGTATAAATATAAATTATAGTACAATAAAACAATAAAATACCTAATAATATTTTTTATTAACAATGTACATAATACCTAAGGAAGTCTCTACTGTACGGGACAGGGTTATGTTTTGAAAATGACGGGCGTTTGTCCGATCCTTGAAGATTCACTTTGTAGGTCCTGAACCATTTGTGGGACTCTCGCAGGGGACCATAATATCGGCCTTTAAAGCCTACGCCAAAACCAAACACCAACACGAGTGGAGGAATGAGGCTGGCTTAAGGCACTCTAAGCTCTTCATAGAAGGAGTGGACTCGGGCTGGACCAGAAAACTCTGGAAATCCAGTAGGAAGCAACTCAGAATCATATCTGGGGTGTTCACAGGTCACTTCGGGGTCAAGGATCTCTTGGCCAAGATGGGACTATCTGATAGTTTAGACTGTAGAATGTGTGGCGAGGAGGATGAGACTATGGAACACTTATTGTGTGAATGTCATGCCCTTGCCAGACAAAGAATGAACTACTTTGGTAACGGTTACCCGCAACCAAAGGAATTCAAGGTG
Organism: Epinotia brunnichana; assembly: GCA_963854355.1. Taxonomy (NCBI): domain Eukaryota; kingdom Metazoa; phylum Arthropoda; class Insecta; order Lepidoptera; family Tortricidae; genus Epinotia; species Epinotia brunnichana. Next base: position 6,934,084 of record OY977959.1, on the reverse strand, counting down.
CTCCCGGCGAACTGCATCATCCGCTTTGTGGAAATGATGGAGCAAGCCTGGGAGCAGGTATAAAGGAGAGGGCAAATGCACAAAAGATCCCACTGGGTCGAAGTGCATCCGTAAGGGTCCTCACCTAGATAAGATAAGATATATACTCAACGATATAAATAAAACGCTGCCATGTCCATCTGCGAAGAAATTCAAAGGTGTATATGAAGTTCCCAACCCGCACTGGGTCAGCGTGAAGACTACTGCCCGTTCCCTTACGTCTATCTACTATCCACGAGTCCAGTCCAGAAATTTAGTCTAGATCACGAGTGCTCTACCCTAGATACACCTTCTTTTTAGAGTGCTATATCGTAACGGATGTCGGGAATCATCATAGTTACGTCTTCTCTAGTCTTTCCCATCCTAGCGAAAGAGGCAGCGTCAATAGGTGCTCTGCATCGGGCATGTTTGTGGCAGCTCGCACGTATAGTTTTCAGGACCATAATAAGTAACACTAAAAAATACAGTCTCTTTACTAAGTCGTGTGAGGCATAGTCCCAACCCAACAGCATAAATCATGAGAATGAAAAATGAAAAATTATTTATTCGTTTTCTTGAAGTACCTACTAATTTAACATGTTCTGGTGTCCCTTTTAAAGTAAAAGTAATACCTGTGCTAGCGCATAGCGCAGTTTGTAATATAAATACGATAGTATTAGCTATACTAACACTAGATTAAATGTATTTGTTACGTTTACTAACACTCTAAGGATACTTTGTATGTCCGAAATAAACAATTTTTATTGAAAAATATGATAGTACCGGTCCAGTCCCTGATATTTTTAAAAGATGTTGTAAGTTACTCTAGAATACCTAGTCAACTGATTTCCCAAACTGAAGCCTTTCTGGATGCTAGGCGAGGTCAAGTTTCAGCAAAATTTCTGTCGCAACTCGGCGTAGGTTAGGTTAGCCGGATATCTAAATATTTTTATAAGTTTATATCTTGGTGAAATAGCCGTGGTTCACACGAAAGCTTTTTCAACAGGCGTTAAAAACACACACAAATTGATAATAACGTTCAACGCCCAACTTCGAAAATCGAACAGTGCTCGGTATAAAGCGCCGCGCTTTAAAACCGCCTTCGTGTGAATAAATACACGGTTATCAATTTGTGTCATTTAAACGTTTTTTTAACGTCCGTTGACAAAGCGCTCGTGCGAACCAGGGCTTAAAGAAGTTGAGAAAAGTATTGGGAAATTTAGAAACTTTCTGTTCCGTTTTTAGACGTAAACTAAAAACGAAACATTTTAAAAAGGTAAAATAAGTCTAACGAACCACCAACCTTTAGGTCATATGGTTTTAGTTGGCTATAGTTACAGCCAATGGGAAGTGATAGTTCATAAACACTTTCACTGCTGCCAGGAACTCACCTAGTTTTTTTTTATTTATTTATTTTTATATTTGGAATCAAAACATACTGTTTTAGTAACTTAACCTAAAGATTCGCCAAATTGCAAAAGCAGTTTGTTGGCGATTCGCTCACTTAAATAAAAAAGATAATATTATCGCGGTACACCGAAACACTACACTACCGCCCCAGCCAAAAGGCCGTAAGTCCCTACAGAGTTCATACGAAATTACGACCTGTTGGCGGCACGGATGTGCAGTGCTTTATTTTTACCCTACTTACGTACAGTTTTTTTTTTTTTTTTACATCGAGGTATAATTATTTTAATTTTAGTTAGAAGTGTAAGTTAATATGCGAACTGTTTAAGAACAGCAGAGGATAATGCAACATATATATTAGTTACTCGTATGCACCTACATATGTTTGCACATAGCTGCAATCGTTATGTAGGTACATATGGTTACAATCGTTTGAAAAAAAAAAACACTTATCTACTAAATGTGTAGGTACCTACGATCGAAGCCAAAGATATGCCTGCCTATACCTATTCTATCCTTTGAGATAAGACGGACAATACATTCACACCTCTTCGACGTCGTTGGCACAACATTCCTATATTATTTAATGGAATTTATATAGTATCTAATGATATTCGTTTGAATTTTTCTTTAAGACTACCCACTTTTAATTTAGGTGTTTCTAACAACAAAGGGTATTTCATTATACATTTCCGGGATCAAGTATTCTTTTGTTCTTCGTCCATAGTAATTTTTGGCTACTGGTTGTAACAGTTTTATCGTTTTAGATGATCGAGTAACACCGTTACTTATTCTTTTAACTTTGAAGTCGTCGGTATAATAACTATTTAAGACATTTAAGTATATAACTTTACAATGTACAGACAAAATCTTACACACTGAGAACAGCATATCGTATTGATGTTTACATTTATTTCTCATGTTTTTGCCAACCAAAAATTTCATCAGTCTTATCTGAAGTTGTTTTGTTTGGTCCAGGTATGTTCTAAATGTAAGCCCATAGTAACTTAGGCCGTAACTTAATAATGCATCAGCGAGTATGGTAAACAATGTGCAGTGTGTGTTTATTGATTATTTTGCTTAAATGATAAAATTGACCCAAAATTGACCTTAATCTATTGCATACTTGATTTATATGTAATTTCCAATTGAAGTGTTTATCAATTAATAATCCCAAAAATCTGAAGTTTTCAACCACTTCCAATTTGTTAAATATACAGTTTGTTTTATTTTTATGCAGGCATTCGTACGTGTGGCCTACGATGTTAAGATTGATGGGTGCTATATTTTTTGCCTTTTTATTATATGGTGAAAAGAGTAACATGCATTTTGTTTTACTTATGTTCAAAATTATCCCATTGTCATGCGCCCACTTGGTAACATTGTCAAAATCCTCCTGCACACTGTCTACCATCGCTGCAAGATCCCTGCCGGCGAACAACAGGCACTTGTCATCCGCGTACATGTACACGTTACATTTCTGAACAACATTTGTGCTTTTAGCGGTAAAACCACGGGATCGACTACGATCCAGGGACTGATTTCGGTTACGGTTATACCGGTATGAAACCGGTATTCCATTACGGTACCGTTATGTCGTAAAGGTTATGCACGCCGCGCGAACATAACGGTACCGTAAGTAAAAAATAAGCGAGCTGGCACTCTATAGAGGAAGCATTGGCTACTAAACATTTCAAGACAAAACGGCAGTGCGGCTGCCGGCCGTTGGCAACAACGCCAGGCCACAGTGGATATATCGGTTACCGTCAAAAAGCGGTTACAGTACCGGAAAATATAAAGGTACCTTTGTAAGTATTATTATTTCGATAGCGAAATATAAAGGTTCCGCTACCGAAACCGCTATTTGACAACCGATATGACGTCATACCGCTAAAATATAATACCGCTATTTTTCGGTTATGCACACCGCCCACACCCCGCTATTGTCCTACCCCCGCACCTGCGCGCCGCGCAGGCAAGGACTGACTCAAGAGGTCTACCTATTTGTTTATTTATTCACACAATTATTACACAGTATTACAGTTACAGAACTAATGCACTGTGAATCTTAGAATTAACATAGGTACCAGCAACTTAATATACTATCGAAGACTGACGGTCATCCATCGTCTCGCTGAACCTCAAGCATTCACGACAGACTTTTACCCAGCTACAAGCGAAAACATCCCTGTCAGAAGCAGATGCGAGAAGTACATTGAGGCAGTGCAGAGCTGGAATATGCGGCGACTAATTATGAGCCCCAGTTCGCGCCTCCGGAGTGGTCGGTTTCGCGGACGTAGATGCATCCGAGATTGCAACGGAGTGTGCAGCCCACATATCCACAGAACACTAAATACTATAGAAGGGGTATCAAGCGCGATTTCCATCCTGACCGGTGTCGCCGCCTCGTCCACTCCAGTCGCATACAACAACACGGCAATCGCGTGACGTTGGTAGGAAAGCTTGAGCGCATGCTCAAATCCTAGTGGCGCGCGTGCCACGCCCACATCGCCATTCTATAGTATTAACAGCCTCACTATCCGCTCCACCAGTTCAGGGCACTCAGAATCTTCTTCTTCTGTGCCTGTTCCCACGTTAGGTAGGGTCGGCTCTCCTAATTAATCGGCGCCAAGTCGCTCGGTCTTGGTTTGTCGGGTCTGGTAATTGTACCTTTTTCAAAAGCCGGGTCATGCTGGTACACCATGTAGAAGGGGGGCGGACCCAGGAGCAGGGCAGTCAGAATCACCTCGTAAAGTTTTACAGCCACTCGTTAGTAGTGCACTCAGATCATAAAAAGAAATAGATATGAAACGGGGGCGTGGCGCGTGTCGCCGCGACATGGCCAAATGGGCATGTCACTGCCCGCCGCAGGTTAGTCGCAACTTGCCGTGATACTGAAATGTTCTCCCACATTTATTCAAAATGCCGAATTGTAGCGTGGTTACATGTAAAAATAGGAGTGAAACTAAAACCTACAAGAATAGTGGAGTCACGTACCACATGTAAGTATTCGTATTTTCACTTATAAGTCAGTAAAAACAAATATTTTAACAAATAAACGCAACGCCGCATCATTTCTCGAGATCGTACTAACATATCGAACGAAAAAGCATATTTTTGTTCTGTGCGTTGTACATTGAACGTTCAATACAATAAGCAACCTGTACAGCGCTAAACCACGGCGCAATGTGTTAAAATCTATCGATATGGACGCTGCTTGATTTTTTTTTGTGGTACGGCCGCTGCTTGGCGTCGTGAACTAGAGGGGTGGCAAAGTGTAGTTACAGTTTACGCGTAATCGATATAATAGAAGTACGATATCATGCTAGTGATTTTATTTCGACTACTTTCGCTGTTTTATTTTATTTTATTACTTGTTTTGGTTGGGTGCCTATCTTAAAGGTAACTAATAATATACTAATAAGATTAAAAGGTACAAAAAATTTAAGGTACCTACTAATAAGATTTTCACTAAGTCGCAGTATGAACGATAAATACACATATTAAATTTTTATTTACAAGTATATATAATTTAGTTGCAAATGGCTCCAGAACAACTTCAAATGTGATATTATTATAAATAATTTATTTTAAATGAGTGTTTTTTTACTTTCATTTGATTGCATTACTACTAAATTATCCAAACGGCAAGTGTTAAATAAATACCTTCATTTTACGGGTCAGTGAATTGCAAATAATACATATATTGATTTACAGTACTTATTTTATTTCTTATTTATTTCTTATTTCGGTGCTGAGGCGATAATTGTCGGTTAGGGTGAATATCCACCAGAGATGTGCCAGGATGTGTTTTCATATATTTGACACCTCGCTCGCTTGAAACCTAGGTGTCAAATGTGTGGAAACACATCATCTCTGGTGGATACTCGGCCTTAGCCTTAAATCTCGTAATATGAGTAATGGATACATTATTTCGCGCCAAAATGCGAGCGTGATAGGCCTGGTACAGGTCAAAAATATCGATGCGACCAGAGTTTTAAATGTATGTGAACACGAACTTATAAAAAGCCGTTTATGTTACTCTGTCTGTAGGTAGGTATTCGTCGATATTTTGGTATGGGTCGACTATGCGATTTATGGTAACTCGTGTTATTTAAACTTGTAGCTAGAAGAATAAATACCAATACATACCAAACTTATCATTTTATTACCCATCAATATCTTAACATAATAATTTAAATATCAATGTCGATAAAACATCATTTTTACGTTTGTCGCCCCCCTAGTGTAGTGCGTTAAAGCCAATCACAGCCCTTGTTTGCACGTTGACGTAGAATCACTGGCACCGCCCGAGTCTTTGTTTTTACACGGTTCAATGTGTGTGTGGGCGCTGCGGTGGGAGAAAACTGGGGACATCGGTTTTGGTTGAAATGAAGCAGTACGGCACTTCTCCCTATTTTTATGTTCTGAGGTAGTGCATATGCCTATGGCGACTGACAAGGAAGCGCACAAGGCTAGGATCAGTAGCGTGCATATTGGATGCCGAACTTTGGGTCGGTCTCGGAGCGGCATGTCATCATCATCACCAACCAAATCGGTTCTCTTCGAGTAATCGGGGACCATACCTAATATTTTTTTTTCTTTTTTTTTGCGGACAATCTTACACAAATCAACCTAGTCCCAAACTAAGCAAAGCTTGTACTATGGGTACTAGACGACGATATGGATACTTATATAGAGAAATAAATACTTAAATACATAGAAAACATCCATGACTCAGGAACAAATATTCGAGCTCATCACACAAATAAATGCCCTTACCGGGATTCGAACCCAGGACCTCTTGCTTCGTAGGCAGGGTCACTACCAACTAGGCTAAAGCGGTCGTCAAAATTAAAAAATAAAAGATTCCGACGAATTGAGAACCTCCTCTTTTTTGAAGTTGGTTAGAAATATTTAAGGTCAAACAGATTAGATTCGTGTTTCCCGTGAAAATGACAATTTTTGGTCGGACTCGTCAGCACATGAACTGTTTACTATTGACCACAGGAAAGACTAAGTACTTTCATTTTTAGGGTTCCGTACTCAAAGAGTACAACGGGACCCAATTACTAAGACTCCGCTGTCTGTCTGTCTGTCACCAGGCTGTATCTCACTGATACCGTGATAAACAGCTGAAATTTTCACAGATGATGTATTTCTGTTGCCGCTATAACAACAAGTACTAAAAACGCAGAATAAAATAGTTTTTTATAGATAATGGTACGGAACCCTTCGTGCGCGAGTCCGACTCGCACTTGGCCGGTTTTTTAAACTCTGTATCATATTGTGCCTACCTACCTACCATACCTTCTGTGATTAAAATCATCTCAGTTGGGTAATGTATGGGTTCTAAAACCGTTTTATACCTTCTCGAGTGCCTTGCGGGGTCCCTCAGTCACGAGGGCTAAACGACCCCGCGGCCGACCGAAAGTGGCCCCTAACGCCCTCCAGCCGCCACGACCTAATATTAAATATAATTTATGGAAATCGCCGCTCTCATAAGTACTCGTAAAATATGAGAATAGACTAACTTTGTTACGGCATCTAAATTCCCTTAAAAGTGACCAATGAAATTTTCAATTTGCTTTTCAATTTAACGTAAATGCCTAAAGCCGAGTTATACGTAGCCTATTGGACGTCTGCAACTCCAGAAAAATTACATGCGCGTTGCCGACTCTTTATTGATTGGAGGATTTACTGTGTCGACGGCAAGAGCAGTAAAGAATCTCTCAACACAGCATATCGTCAGACCAATATTCATATTACGAATTATTTGAATACTAAATATATTATTTAGGTATCTCAAAAGTCACGCGCAAGATTGGGAAACAGGGGGTGTATGTATATATGTAGGTATGTGAGGTTTTAATTTTGTTATTAAACCCCGACGCAAAAAGAGGGCTCTGTGTGTCTGTGTGTCTGTCTGTGGCATCGTAGCTCCTAAACGAATGGACCGATTTTAAGGCGCTGTCAACACCAAAAACGCGCACACTGTCTATTTGTATCGGAGTAAACGAGAGCGAGTGTTACTTGAGCGGCCAGGTTTTAGACGAAAATAATGAATAAATATTGAATAAAAAAAAAGTGTGGATTATTTGTGAAATATGGCTCGTCTACGGTTTAATATGTGGACTTCGTGTTTTTAATTGCAGACCCATACGTCAACAAAATAAGGACATATAACCGTTTAAGATGATTTTAAGACCGATCTTTGCAATTATTTTCTATCGAGCCGATTTCATCCAATTATGTTTCGAGTCCGTCTACGGTCTTGGAAATATGATGAATATTAACTTATATTTTTTTTGATGTGCTAGAACAAATAGTTTTTCTTATACAACTGCTCAAATAATATCAATTTCAACAAATTTGGTCTTGTCAGCCTCTTAACGCGGTTGTTTGTCCGAAAGCTGACGTGATCGAGCTGGTTCTTAGCTATGTTTCAATAAAATCGGCTTAGCCGTTTTTGAGATATTGAGCATTGAAATGAAAAATGTCGGGGGTTTTCAACTTTTCTAAGTTGTTCATTTAATCCATAAAGTACACATAGGTAAGATATGCTTTTCAGGGTCGTACGCACTCTGTTGTCGACATTTTGCATGTCCATTTTACATATATGAATCAACGTTGAATGTCCTCTTACGTTACCCAATGAGTAACCTAAACCTTTTTTTTATAAATCTAGAAATATCCAAAATTGTAATACGCTATAGTTTTCTTACTTTAAGAGCTAACAATAAGTTTCAATAATTAACACTGCTATTTGTTAATAATGCCAGCATTTTCCTTTTCTAAGCTTGAACAAACAGCCACCAATGCTACAAGCGTAAAATTATAAAGCGCTGAAATACCTCTCAGCCCACGGGTTAACCCTTTCAACGCGGGGCGATGAAGCGGATGACCTCGTGTGGTTTCACCAAAGCCGGATCCATCACTGAGGCGCGAAAAGGAAAAATGCAGGTAAAATTCCCATTAAACGAACGGAGATTACAAAGGTAGAAAACCTTCGTCGTTTATCGGTAACATTTCAGAGATAGTACGCAGTGAAATGTCATCTTGGTTGGATTTGGAGCAGTTTCAGTATAGAGACGTACTTCAACACAGATAGATCTTTTTTTGCGTGGGCATCGTCATCTACCCATGCCGCCCGGCTGGGGAAGCTAGGGCGGGTATGACGGACTCCCAGGAACCGTCGATCACGTAACGCATTGTACGAACGTCGGAACCCCCTAGAGGGGTACTTAATCACGTAACTTTCCGAACGCGCGCCGGTACAATTTAACTGTCAATTTGCCATATAAAAAGTGACATTTAGACCTACCCGACGTTCGTACCTACCCGACGTTACGTGATCGACCTGCTGCTGATATGACCTTACAGTAGATCGCAACAATTATATTATAACACTACTTGACCCGTGCATGGCCAAGGGGCTTGCAGTGGGTGGAGCGCGTCGCGTTTGATACCTAGCGCTCGCGAAACATCGAGGAGCCAGTCAGTCGTAGGCCGGCGCCGCTCGAGCGAGCACATGTGCGTCGTGCCGTGATCCGCCGCCGCCGCCGACTTGAACGCGACGAACCGCGCGTAGGTACTTATTATTAATTGTTCTGTTAGTTTTTACGGAGTTCGATGGCCACGATGAAAACTAATAACAGCCGCTGGTGTTCTGTATATGGATGTTTAAATACCCAAAGGAACAATGGTTTATCTTTTTTTACCTGCCGACAAATTGGTAACGGTAAGTTTCTTTTCAAATTATTTATTTAATAAGTACTTAAGTACTTATTTAGTATAACTTAGGTACTTAATATTATGAAGTTGCAAGATACCTACAATGTACAACAACAATTAAATACGTAAATAAATGTTACAATACGAACCGGCTGGTTAGGTACTTACTTATTTATTACTTTTAACGGGATACCTACAGTCATTTTCTTCAAAATGAAGCACGGGTTTGAAAATGTATTTTACTTAGCTAGGTATAATGGTTGTCCTGTCCTATTTTAATTAAATGAGAACGTGCTTCTAACAAAATACAACAACACATACATATACTCGTACATATAGGTAAGTCGGTGCAGGGCTTCATCACTTTTTTGCCAGCAGGCAAGTGTGACAGAGAAAAATGCTTACGTCGTCGAAAAACGCTCATATATATTTGTACCTACTATGGGGCTTGTAATGTGTAGGTACAAACCAAATGTTAATAAACTTCTTTCTCAATCACAAATTTTGGCCCTTATTACTGTTTTCTTGGCGTGACAGCCCTAGCGCTACACGTGCCGTGCGTGAACGAATACAAGTTATACGATAGACAGAGAAGGAGAGAGTAGGCACGTTTCTTATGCCTAAACGCCGATTTTTCTTGGGAGTGCAACTTCTGTACTTGTACTTTTACTTATTATGTGCCAAAGCGGTAAACTAACGATGCTTACAATTTTACTTTGACACAATATGTATAGCCTTATGTCTTTCTTTTTCGATCTAGCCCCCGATAGATGGAAAGTTAATTGGACCGCTGCCCGCCACCGGGCGCTTGTCCGTCACTCAACGATTTGGGGCAAGTGAAGTGCCGGCGAACAAGCTCGAGTTACGGGAATGAATCGGTCAAGTATGAGTGGGGCTTGCACACAAAGGGTTCCGTATATGTTGAGCAGGCAGCATGGTTGCCATTTTATCACTAGTTTATCGTTGTGGATATATATATCTCACTATCGCAGTCGATTAGGCTGAAGCACACTGGCGCGGCCTGCGGTGGCGGTCAGTAGTAAACTTGAAATTAATTGTCAAATTTACTATTGACCGCCGCAGGCCGCTCCAGTCTGTGACAGGCCTTACTCGTCAAACGTGACGGATGTCATACCGATATAAGTGATATAAGTTTCTGTCAAAAAAACCACTTTTGGTACCTACGAGCTTTTATTGCCGACCTTACTTTTCTGTACTTACTGGTTTTTGTGCGTTTTAATAAATAAAAAAGTAATTGCCCAGCGACGGCGAACTCGGACAAATATTTTATTTGTAAGTTATTTTATTTTATAAGTAGTTTAGTTTTAGATATAAGTTATTTTATTTGATAAGTAGTTTAGTTTTAGATAGGTATAGTTTTTTAAATATTAATATCATAATATTGATTAGATTATAGTTATAATCAATAAATGTCACTTTGAATTATATTACATTTGGTTTCAGAAAGTAAAAAGTAATAACTAAGTTCCTAAGATTGTTAGAATCTATTTTAATATGTTTAGCTGTTGTGCATAATTTGTTACGAATCATTAAGTGTATTTTTAGACCTATGTTCGTGATTTTTTTCTATTGAGCGATAGTCAAAAACTCAGGATTCGAATATCTGTTGTCCCTCGAGAAAGGCCTCAAATTGCTAATTAAATTTAAGGCAGCTGTATTATAATCCGAACAAAAGCTATCACTTTTTAAAAATCCGTTTTCTGAGCTCACTTCGCCTTAACTGACATCGGAACGAACCACAACTCACTATGTGTTAGTTATTTTATTCTGAATAAATTAGTTTTTGTAATTTGGTAATAACAATCCTCATTGAAAATTCACCTATAATTATTTCAATACCTAAATAATTATTGGAATTCCTGAAAACCGACCTTCCCAATAATATATTCCTACATCATCATTTCCTTGCCTATTTACTTGAGGTCGGCGCAGCTTGTGGTCTTTTTCTTCCATACTTCTCTGTCAGCCGTCATCTCATAACTCTTTTCTCTTTTTATCGTCTCTCACAGTCCATCCACCTTTTCCTTGACCTACCTCGTCTCTTACATCCACATTCATACCCAATACTCTTTTGGTCACATTTCTTTCATCCCTCCGCATAACGTGCCCATACCACGCAAGGCGATTGGCTCTCAATTTATACGCGATAGCCTACTTTAAAAGTAGACAGCGTACCGTATCAAGATGTCAAGAAGCTAAGAATAGAGACGAATGGAAATTGCTCCACCGACAAGAGCCTGGCTCTTAAATATATGATGATGAGCATACTTTCAGGCTTCCCCTTACATACACATAATATAGTAAAAATATAATAGATAAAGATAACATATCATGAAAATATTTCAATGGAAGACGTTGTTAAAAAAACTAGTGCTTATGCCAAATCTTGGGAATAACGAGCCACAACCGGGAATAACGAGCGAGCGAAGCGAACGAAGTTCTCCGTTTCGGCTTGGGAAGAAGTTTATTTGTAATGTCCGGCTGGTCTCCTCTAAAGGTCGCATTTGACCAACCGATTGTCGGGAACTTTTGTGAGGGATCAATATTTTTCTGTCAATACAATTTTTTGAAATGAAAAACAAATTAAGTCACGTTGGTTCGCACAACTCTCCTAAATAAAATATATTTAAATAGTCCGTCAGTTAGATTATCAAAAAATATTGGACACGCATGATTTATTTTGTTAATCAATAAAAAAAAATGAAGATATAGCGCGTTACAGTTCCGCGTGACGTCACATTATTACACTTTTTAGCATATAATTATATTTTGGATAGCACTTATCCTACAGCTCACAGAGCAAGTGGTGACTATTATACAATTACTGGATTATAATTAATTACTGAAGATTGTTTTATTCCAAACCGACCTTCCCAATATAGTATAGATAGCTACATACAGGACACCTAACATATTTGATCACATTATTTACTTCATAATACTTAGAATTATGCAATAGTATGTAAATAATCTCCCACGCATACTGAGGATATTACAGGACGATTTATATTATATATCTACCCACTCACAACCAAGGGAACTTGACGTATAATATTGAAGTTGCTTTTAGCTTGCGTACTCATTTTCACACACGCTTACTTACTTCATGTCATTATTATTATTAGTTTATAATTATAAAAAAGTATTAATACAATTACCTAATATTTAAAGTCACTTACAATCCTTAGTATGGGCATTAAGTCAAATATAGGCAAAGTTCATATTAAAATAAAATTCAATTAAAAACATTAAAGGTACAATTGAAATAATTAATATTATAATTGTAACAAATTCAACTTAAAAACCAGAAAAAAAGAATAAATAAAACTACTTATGACTAAACTAAGGGGTCTCCCCGCGGCATGGTGCCGAAGATGCTGGCAGCATTTCCCCGCTGTATCGCAATACTAATGCGTTGAGCGAGGAAGCTGCCAGCTCTTCGGTCCCCGGTGGTGTCGGCTAATTTTTTGGCGAGCTCTTTGATTAGATTGAGTGCGCTGGGACCACTTTTGCCTATTTTTTATCTTTTTAATATTTCAAAATGTTGACATACCTTTAAATTTTGCCAATTTTAATCTTTTGAATATTTTAAATGATAAATTTGTCTTTTTCCTTTTTCTGATATTTAGTACCTATGTATTTATTTAAGTTAAACCCAACATTAAAACAACGATGATGGCGAATTCTGTTCCACCGCGATACAGTATAATTACCTACTAGTACGGGGAACAGAGGAAGCTTTTTTTTTCACAGTATTACAAATAAATAAAACCGGCCACGTACCTACGTTTCGTACCACGCACAACGAAGCGTTCCGTGCCTATTAAAGAGGTCACAAAAATCTTATGGCACTTACATACGTCCTTTTCTATAGAGGCAGTTTTTCAGCAATATCTCGAAAACCATGGAAACGAACTTGCTCAAAATAATTTTCGCTGAAGCATATCCATGTTTTTTTTTCACATCGTTTGAAAATTAGAGGGGGGCGACACAATTCTTATGACTTTCGGGGCGATTATCTCCGGCTATATTCCCTTAAACGAAAAAAAATGCGGAGAAACCTTATATTTACAGGACAGACGGACAAACGGACATGACGAAATTATAAGGGTTCCGTCTTGGCCATTTTGGCTCCGCAACCCTGAAAATTTATTTACATACGTAATTGTTTACACTTTAGCATCGGATACTTGATTATGCTTTAAAAAAAATCATTGTGTAAAAAGTGTAAGTAGTCGGAAGTCTTTTCTTGCAAATAAATTTATCCGCCAGCATCCTCGGTACAATGCCGCCAGCATCCTCGGTACAATGCCTCGAGGGCCTTTTTCAGATTTAACGTAGTTTTAATTTAATTTAGCTTATGTTAATTATCATGTAATTACTATAGAAGATTTAATTTAATTAAATACAGTAAATATTAATTTATTTTTATTTTATTTTATACCTACTTATCTTAAATTGGTAATTTATTGTACCTACACACATACATCATTTGTCATCAACTTCTATTAACGAATTCATAGACATTGCCATTTGGCCACAGTAGACAAACTCGTTTGATAAATACGTACCTAAATTAATACCATAATAACTTAAAACACCCGCGACTCATAACAATAACTAAAACCAGCTCGACATACAAGACTTTCGAAAAAAAAGAAATCAAATCGGTTCATCTGTTTGTGAGCTACGATGCCACAGACACACATACATACACACAGTACTCAGCAGTAGGTAGTTCATGTTAACCAACACATAAAATAAATTAAAACCATACGGTTAAATACAAATGTTACAAAACTTTTTTTTTGAAATAAGAGTAATCCGTCAAAGAAATTAACTTATTCATCTACTTACTTTTACTTCATTACCATCATCATCATCATTCAGCCGAAAGTCGTCCACCCCAAAAAAATTACTTATTTTAATGTAAAATTCGGCGACAAAAAATACATCTTTAAATATAGTTTTTCAACCATATTTAGAAAAGCGCTCAGTTTATCTAATACCTATCATTTCTTGGTTGATTGTTACATTGTTAGCTTACATATTTCTTCCAAAAATATGACTTGCAATAGTGTAAGACTTCATTCATATTGTGAGACTTCATTCATCTCCTTTTCACCTGACGTCATAGCTTATCTTATCTTATCTTATCTATCTAGGTGAGGGCCCTTTCGGATGCACTTCGACCCAGTGGGATCTTTTGTGCATTTGCCCTCTCCTTTATACCTGCTCCCAGGTCGCCATAGCTTACAAGTGGCACTCTTACCGTACGCAACCGAACAACTATAGTGTAGCCCATAGAGAATATAAATAAGAGACGGGACTTCGAACAAGGTTTTGGATGACAGTGACATTGTCATTTGATTTTGACATGACAACTCATTCGAAATGTAGCTAGTTTGAAATACCACAATACCAATAAAAATAAACGCTAGTACGGAAGTAGACTTACCAACCTAACGAACGAGGACTATATATATCGATAATATTAGAACCGATATCGATAAATTATGATTAGGGACGTCGTTGGGCCCACTGCATGAACAGAAGATTGCTTTACAAAATCTATAACTAATCCGATTTAGGTATGAAATAATAAAAGGAGAACAAATATTTCATACAGTTTATTTAACACTTATTTTCAAACCACAGGATATTTACAAAAATTCACCAATCTGTACACATATCTTTGCGGGTCGCAATGAATTCTTCTCGAACTAAGAAACCTCGCGCTTGTAGGTTTTATCCAAGTACCAACCGTTGTTTTTCATAAGTAAATCAATATTGGCGCTTGATATTGTTTTATTTTAAGATAATTATTTATTTTATTTTGTCAAAAGCATTGTTTGTTTGACACACACATGTTTTCTCGTGAAGTTATAATATACATGGTAACCGGCCAAAGTCACCATGACAGACAGAGAAAGAACGGAAGTAGGAGATAGCATGAGTCCGCCATCGCAAAAGCACAGATAGAAAACTTGTCACTTGTCAGAACTTGTCAGATTTGATCTGAATTTGAGCAGTTGGACGTCATTCATATTTTTGTTCCTAGTTGCGCTACACTGGTGTAGCCTATAACTAATGACAAAGACAACCTATACTCATCAGCCACAGACAATATTACCAAAGACAACTTATTAAATTCGGAAACCCTAATCAAAGGTACAATTACAGACGCCTACAAATTTCTCGCATCCAGAGCTTGTACGTGAGCAATACCCCTCACCGCACTTTTACCCGCTCTTTCTGTCACAAGAAAACAGGTATATGAACGTCCCTCTCTAAAACACCCACTCGCATTGAGCTAAGTATACAACCCCGTTTTCAGCCCACAATTTCAGTCTAACCCCCGCCGCGGTGGCATACGCACGCTCCCTAGACAATAATTTGAATTGAAAAAAAATCGACAATAATTTTTGAATTCGAAATTTGAACGCGCTATTTGAAAATCGAATGCAGAGCAGGCGATGACCGCTTGACGTTTGTTCGGGATTTTTTTGAAGAGTATTTGTAGTTTAGTTGAATACTTGACAATAATAATTGGCTGATTGATTTGTATTTGATTGTATTTTATTTGGATTGTAAGCCGCAGTGTTAGTGACGAGTGCGGGCGCGATCAGCGGGTACAACAGGTGAGTGGGGGGTAGTATTGAAGCCTTTTCAGAGAGATTTTTCAGCTTCGATATAATATATTTGAACGTAACAATTATTTGAATGAATCTCAGTTTCGTATTTTTCGTCTGTGTCGAATGTTGAGGTCATCAATTAATTTATTGATAAAAATACGGAGAAATATATTTCAGCTTACTGCGTTAAAATAAATTGTTGAGTCTCGATTTAGTTTTTCAGTTTATGTTTGTCCATTGCTTTATCGAAGCGAATACTCATTTTCAAAGACAGTATATTTTTAAAGCATTTTCATTGAAAAACCTGTCGCTAGAGAAAACTAAACATACCTATGAATACTTGCATAACTAAATTTAGTTTTAGGCTTACGCTTTTGAGTGAAAGGCGTCTGATGACGAAGATGATGAAGATGTTAATGCTTGATTTATTTGGTAATTATAATATAATGGCCTTTGCCCAGCAGAGGACACTCCAAAGGCTCTGTATAATAAGCAATTATATAATAGGGAAAAAGACTAAGCTCTTTTCGCAATGATTCCCAGGTCTGTTGTCTCCCACATAATTTTATCAAAAACGTCTTATTTTGTGCATTGCCGTGTTTTGATATTTAGTTCAGTAGATACGGTCAATTGCGAGTCGGACTCACACTTGAAGGGTTCCGTAGCTCAAACATCACAAACGCCGATAAAACCATGTTCCTGGTATAGGAATCGTCTAATCCCTTTAATTTCTGCTAATTTATTTTAGTATTTATCAAAAAAAAATAACTTGTGGTATAAAAGCGGATTTAATGCTATAAAGCATTCTCTACCAGTTAACTTTAAGGCTAAATAATTAGTTTTTAATTTTATAATTTTAGGTTCTTTACTGTTCAATAGATACAGCTCTTTGACTGGTGGACGGACGGACAAACAAACAGAGGTACCTACCTAGTAATTCGCGGCCCGCGTTGGAAGTACGGAACCCTCAAAGATAATATAGTTCTCAGCTAAGTACTCTCTCTCTCTTCTCAGTAGGTAAATCTGTAATGTCATCCAAATTCGATAATGAACGTTAAAAAAAGTCTTACGCAGATTAGGATGTAATTCGAGGAATCACTTCGGCAGCTAAAAATGAAAAACCTATATGAAAAAACATTCCATTAGCTTTTCAACAAATGATTAATCATAATCACTATCCTAATCCAACTATCCTATTGTCCTACTATCCTACTAATCCTACTATCCTACTATATCCTACTAACCTACTATATCCTACTTCCTACTATAATATTGTAAATGCGAAAGTTTGTCTGTCTCTCTGTTACCTCTTCCAGCTTAAACCGCTGAACTGATTTAAATGAAATTTGGTACAGATATAGATCGAGTCACGGGAAAGGACAAAGGATAGTTTTTATCTCGGAAACCATCCTCTAAGGGGGTGAAATGGGGGGTGAAATTTTGTACGGAGCTACGATATAAACGAGTTCCACGCGGACGGAATCGCGGGCAGAAGCTAGTAAATAATCAAAAAGCGGCCATATAAATTTGGAAAAAAAAAACCAACCCTAAGGGTACGAAAATGGGGGATGATTGATTTTTCGTCGGTTAAAACTTTGTTTTCAAAGTAAATTATATCATTCTCTTATTTTAGAAGTTACAGGGGGGGGACACACATTTTGCCACTTTGGAAGTGTCTCTCGCGCAAACTATTCAGTTTAGAAAAAAAATTATATTAGAAACCTCAATATCATTTTTAAAGACCTATCTATAGATACCCCACACGTATGGGTTTGATGAAAAAAATTTTTTTGAGTTTCAGTTCTGAGTATTTTTGTGTGAAAATCTTAATGCGGTTCACAGAATACCATCATCTACTTACCAAGTTTCAACTGTATATCTCTTATGGTTTCGGAAAAAAGTGGCTGTGACATACGGACGGACAGACAGTCAGACATGACGAGTCTATAAGGGTTCCGTTTTTTGCCATTTGGCTACGGGACCCTAAAAATGTAATAAAGAGGCTGTACGAGAGGAATGTGCACGGTACTGTTGGAAAGAGAAGACCTTTCCAAGCCAATCGGATAAATTATGAAGATAGTTCACGTAACTTTTCTAACGCACGTTATGCCCAACTCAACTATAATTTTCCCACACAAAAAGTGACATTTGTTTATTTATTAAGGACCTTCAAAAATAAGCATACCATTACATAATATAATTGATATAGCACAAGCACAAATGAAAATCCAAGTACCTTATTAATTACAGAAGGACGCAGCATGCACCAATTAATAGTGAAAATAAAAATAAAAACAGATTACAATTAGTTACGCAGCTGAACCAAGGTAACCGATATAGCCCTCCGAATTGCTAAACTTAAGTGGCAGCGGGCCATTGCACGTAGAACCGATGGCCGTTGGGGCGGAAAGGTTCTCGAGTGGCGACCACGTACCGGAAGGCGCGGCGTGGGTAGGCCCCCCACAAGGTGGACTGATGACCTGGTAAAGGTCGCGGGAGTCCGCTGGATGCGGGTGGCGCAGGACCGGCCATTGTGGCACTCTTTGGGGGAGGCCTATGTCCAGCAGTGGACGTCTTTCGGCTGATATGATGATGATGATGATGATGATGATGATGATGATGACAATTAGTTTGAGTCCTAACCTATTCTATGACATTAAGATCTACCTGACGCGCGTACCTACAATGCGTAACGTGATCGACCATCAGGTCAAATGTGCCAAACCGACGAACATGAATGAGAAATTTCATGAAAGAGAATAAAGCAATACCCAACGATAGTCTGGAAGAGAATGCTCATTAGCGATAAGACCGCCTTTTGTTTTACCTCTATACTGCCTCCCCTGTATGTCTGTGTTTTCTTTTATAACTGCTTAATCTAATATTTGTTCCTGAGTCATGGATGTTTTGTGAGAGTCAGGATGGCGGGTGTACCTAAAGAAATATAAAAAAATTGTATACGAAAAAAATGTACCCAAAATGTACTATTTGGTACCACATTTAAAAAAAATTGTACCACCACGTACTCAAAGTTATTACAAAATTAAGGTACACCCGCCAACCAGACAGTCAGGATGGCGGGTGTACTTCTGACAGCTATGTTCCCATCAATTATAAAAAAAAAATGTACACCAAATTTTTGTACCAAATTTGTACTATAATATACATTTGATATTCGAGCAATATAATCCGTGGTTTGCGAGCAATACACACGTAAGGTCTTTCTACGGTAGGTACACGCACACGTTGTTAATACTACTTAAACTTGTTTATTTTTCAACTCATATTCGATTCGCTCCCACCTTCTATTATTGAAATCCTTCAGCCAAGCACCATTGAATTAATATTTTTACACAAGACTAGAAGCGAGCTGGTGGGCTTCTTAGCTACGGCTTAACACAAGGATTTCGTGTGCCTCTGTTGCGTCGTGAGAGTCAACCAAAGAGTAAAGTAAGTATAAGGAGTCAACCGATCGGTCGGGCAGTCGGAACTTATTAACCATCGAAGATAAAGAGGGGTGTGATAAGTATCTGTCTGTGTGTCGGTCTGTAACTTCCTAGCTCCTAAACAGATAAACCGTGAAAGTGCGGTTGTTTTTATCAAAACTCTTGTTTGTCGGGATGATTCTTGGCTATGTTCGTTCTTTGGGGGTGAGGGGGGGGGGGGGGGGGGTGTTTTGACGACCGGTTAGCCTATAGTGGTAGAGTTGGGCAAAAATTATCTATTTACGAAAAACCGGGAAGATTAACTAAATCATCTTTTATTTGATGTCTTTCTGTTGCCGCTATAACAACAAACACTAATAAAAACCGGCCAAGTGCGAGTTGGACTCGCGCACGATAGGTTCCGTACCATTATATATAAAAACGGCAAAAAAATCACGTTTGTTGTATGGCAGCCCCCCTTAAAAAAATATTTTGTTTAGTTTTTAGTATTTGTTGTTATAGCGGCAACAGAAATACATAATCTGTGAAAATTAAACTCTCTAGCTATCACGGTTCATGAGATACAGCCTGGTGACAGACAGACGGACGGACGGACGGACAGCGAAGTCTTAGTAATAGGGTCCCATTTTACTCTTTGAGTACGGAACCCTAAAAATATTTTTTTTTATAGATAATGGTACGGAACCCTTCGTGCGCGAGTCCAACTCGCACTTGGCCGGTTTTTTTTTTCTTTTGCAATCTTACACAAATCGACTTAGTCCCAAACTAAGCAAAGCTTGTACTATGGGTACTAGACGACGATAAACATACTTATATACATATAGAGAAATAAATACATAAAAACATGGAAAACATCCATGACTCAGGAACAAATATTTGTGCTCATCACACAAATAAATGCCCTTACCAGGATTCGAACCCGGGACCTCCGGCTTCGTATGCATGGTCACTACCAACTAGGCTACAGGAGGCTCCCATACAACAAACGTGATTTCTTTGCCGTTTTTATAGATAATGGTACGGGACCCTTCGTGCGCGAGTCCGACTCGCACTTGGCCGGTTTTTCTTTCCCTCGCTGTAGTGAGGTGAAAAGTTTTGTGTTATACACGGGTGAAAAGTTATTTTACGTCTCGTGTGTTGAAACCGTTGTCGTCTCGTGTGTTAAAATGTTGGAACCGATATTAGACATTTACAAAAAAGGTCCATATTACAGATCGATCAATATTTACAACAAATTACCATCAAATATAAGGAATTTAGAAAATAATAACTCTTTCATTAGCAAACTAAAAACATTTCTGATAAAAAAAGCATACTATTCGGTCTCAGAGTTCCTGCAGGATGATGACCTTCTGTAATATCATAATGTAAAACTATAGATTTTATTATGAACTAAATAATATAATTAGTTTGCCTAATAGATGTAGGTATGCACTAGAGTTTATATAAACTAGTTTTTAAGAACTGTTGTCATACCCTACCAGGGTCCAATTTTTATTTTGTAACATCTTTGTAAAATACCAGGGTTTGCAATAAACATTATTACTATTACTAACACTCGCTACGCTCAGGATTCTATTTTTGAACCACTCGCTTCGCTCGTGGTCAATCATGGAACGCTTTCGCTAGCTCGTGTTTCAAATGAACACTCGCAGGTAAAATACAACTTTCTCCCCTTACAACAACCCCTTACAAATAACTATTCTCATAAGCCACATATGTATATGTAGTGATTTAGCGCTCGGCTGCCGAGCTTTAAAGACTCGAGACGTTGATGCTAAGACTACCGCTATGCAGTACCTACTGAAAAGACTCGCGTTAGTTCGAGTTTTTAAGGCTCGGCTAAGCTGACTCGCAACGCAAACCTATCTCTGTAATTTGCCATCATCAATTTACATCCAAAATTATTTATGAGCAATAGTAATTGAAGTAGCAATTCAACGAAATCTAATCGAACTTTGTGCAGTAGTTACCTACGTCATTTAAAATTCCATAGGTCATCCCCCTTACCAAGAGAAAATGCATGATTTACCATATAAGTTACCGAAATCGCCATATTATTGCATTTGAAGAATTCCCTCAATTCCTCCTGGATCCCATAATCAGATATAATTCGAATCCAAAAGGGACCTCCTTGTAGAAACCGGCACTTGAAATCGGACTTGATAAAGAATTATCTCTGATATATAAAATAAAATCCGACTCGACTAGGCAGCGTTCGGGAAGCTACGGCACATCTTTTCGTCCAATATTCCGCAGTGTCTCAAGACGAGTGTTTGACCAGTGAGTGTTGCCAGTGATGACATATGGCACTGTAACGTGGTCGCTTACAATGGGCCTCATAAGAAGGCTCAAAGTCACCCAAAGGGCAATGGAAAGGGAAGATTCTCTGCGTGATCGGCTGATCGCATCAGAACCAAGGTAACCGATATAGCCCTCCGAATCTATAAACCTAAGTGGCAGTGGGCAGGGGCACATTGCACGTAGAACCGATAGCCATTGGGGCGGAAAGGTTCTCGAGTGGCAACCTCGTACCGGAAGGCGCGGCGTGGGTAGGCCCCCCCCACAAGGTGGACTGATGACCTGGTAAAGGTCGCGGGGGTCCGCTGGATGCGGGTGGCGCAGGACCGGTCACTTTGGCACTCTTTGGGGGAGGCCTATGTCCAGCAGTGGACGTCTTTCGGCTGACATGATGATGATGATGATATAAAATAAATACGTAAAGACAAACCGAAAGCCTTCCTGTTATGTTACGAGCTATTAACTAAGTAGGTACCAGTAGAAAAACCTTAAGAGTGCTCTTCAAAAAAGCGCTCGCTCAGAATTCGGTATTTTGACACGCGTAGTGCGTTTGTGTGTGTAAATACTACTACCACCCACACAAACGTACCTAACCCCCACATGCACAGCGAGATCGCACCAGCCGCGGGTGCCGTCCCTTTCTAGCTATATGTAAGTGCGATCGGGATAGAACTAACCGCGGAGCTTGCCGATGCAAATAGCTGTATAGCGCACCGTTGGAATTCACTCCGTGACCGATATTGATACTTGCACTAAAAAGTGGTAAGTATTACTTCGCTAACATGATGTTCTAGAACATCATGTTAGCGAAGTTAGATAACTTGAATAAAGTAAGTATTTGATTTTTGAGCACAAGTTTTCTATTTGTATTAAAATACTATGATATGACAAAGTATATTTAGTTTCGTTTTTTTAGTATAAAATAAACTAACGAGTTTTAAAGTTGTCAGTAATAAGAATAATGATTTGTTTTACGGATATTAATAGTTTGCATGTTATCTCAGTCTTATTTATATATAGTAATGTAATGAAATTATACCAGTCGACCCACTACTAGGAAATTACTGGGTACTGACGTATTCATTTCTTGAAGAATTTTTTTTTTGTTATGGACAGTAAAAAAAAACTGCCCTTCATAGAAATTGCTATGTCCGTTTCTTACCAAAGGAACTGAAAATTATAAATTATACAAACACAGCTTTTTATCTAGAATACAATTAATTAATGCGTGATTTTATTCAAAAGCCTAAAACCTCAGATGATAAAAAGGAATAGATATGAAACGGGGGCTTGGCGCGTGTCGGTGCGACATGGCCAAATGGGCATGTCACTGCCCACCGCATGTTAGTCGCAATTTGCCGTGAATCTGAAATGTTTTTCCACGTTTACTCAAAATGCCGAATTGTAGCGTGGTTACATGCAAAAATAGGAATGAATCTAAAACCTACATAAATGGTGGAGTCACGCACCACATGTGAGTATTAGTATTTTCACTTAAGTCATTAAAAACTTATGTTTTAATAAATAAACGCAACGCCGCCTCATTTCTCGGGATCGAACTAACATATCGAACGAAAAAGCATATTTTTGTTCTATGCGTTGTACATTGAATGTTCAATACAGTAAACCACGGCGCAATGTATTAAACCACTATGGATATGGACGATGCTTGAATTTTTTTGTGGTACGGCCGCTGCTTGGCGTCGCAAACTAGAGCGGTGCCAAAGTGCAGTTACAATTTACGCGTAATCGATAAAATAGAAGTACGATATCATACTAGTTATTTTATTTCGACTACTTTCGCTGTTTTATTTTATTTAATTACTTGTTTTGGTTGGGTGCCTATCTTAAAGGTAACTAATAACATACTTATAAGATTAAAAGGCACAAAATGTTTACGGTACCTACTAATAAGATTTTCACTAAGTTGCAGTATGAACGGTAAATAGACATATTAAAATTGTATATACAAGTATATAATTTAGTTGCAAATGGCTTCAGAACAACTTAAAATGTGATATTATTACCAATAATTTATTTTAAATGAGTATTTTTTACTTTCATTTGAAATGTGATAATTGAAGAAGAAATCTCGGTTTCTTATTACAGTTTTCCAAAGAATCCGAGTAGGTACTAAAAAAATGGATAGATGCTACTGGCAGAGGTCCTAACTGGTTTCCTGTACAGAGAAGAGTTAATGTGTTCGTAACATTTTCAAGAAAAATGTTTCCAACCACTTAATAAGAGCCGTACACTTTTCGAATATTTGACACCTCGCTTGCTTGAAACCTAGGTGTAAAATGTATGGTAACACATCTCCGCACATCTTTGGTGGATACTCGCCCTTAGCCTTAAATCTCGTAATATGAGTAATGGACATATTATTTCGCGCCAAAATGCGATACGGATCGGCCTGGTACCTACAGGTCAAAAATATCGATGTGACCAGAGTTTTAAATGTATGTGAACACGAACTTATAAAAAGCCGTTTATGTTACTCTGTAGGTATTCGTCAATATTTTTTACTTTTGCGATTTATGGTAAGTTAACAACCCGTGTTATTTAAACTTGTAGCTAAAAGTTTAAATACCACCACATAAACTTACCATGTTGTTGAAGTTGTTACCTATCAATATCATAACATAATATTAATTTTAATATCAATGTCGATAAAACCTAATTTTAACGTTTGTCGCCCCCCTAGTGTAGTGCGTTTAAGCCAATCACAGCCCTTGTTTGCATGTTGCCGTAGACTCACTGGCAACGCCCGAGTCTTTGTCGGACACGGTTCAATGTGTGTGCCTATGGGCGCTGCGGTGGGAGAAAACTGGGGACATCGGTTTTGGTTGGAATTAAGCAGTACGGCACTTCTCCCTTTTTTTATGTTCTGAGCCTAAAACCTATGTCACTTATTAGGATTCCGTACTCAAAGAGTAAAACGGGACCCTATTACTAAGACTCCGCTGTCCGTCTGTCTGTCTGAATGCCTGTCTGTCCTTCTGTCACCAGGCTGTATCTCATGAACCGTGAAAGATAGAGATTTTCACAGATGATGTATTTCTGTTGTCGCTATTTATAACAAAAAATACTAAAAAACAGAATACATCTTTTTATTTTTATTTTAGTTTTTATTTGTTTCTTTTTCTTTTACAATCTTACACAAATCGACTTTGCCCCAAACTAAGCAAAGCTTGTACTATGGGTACTAGACGACGATAAACATACTTATATAGATAAATAAATACTTAAATACACTTAGTAACTCAGGAACAAATATTTATGGTCATCACACAAATAAATGCCCTTACCGGGATTCGAACCCGGGACCTCCAGCTTCGTAGGCAGAGTCACTACCAAGTTACTAACTAGGCTACAGGGGGCTCCTATACAACAAACGTGATTTTAGATATAGATATTTTGCCGTTTTTAGATATAGATAATGGTACGGTACCCTTCGTGCGCGAGTCCGACTCGCACTTGGCCGGTTTTTTTAACATTTATTTCGAAATAAAGAGTGATACTCGGAAATGTCGAAGGGAAGGTCAATCGTCGAATCCGACTCGGCTGGGCAGCATTCGGGAAGCTACGGCACATCTTTTCGTCCAATATTCCGCAGTGTCTCAAGACGAGAGTCTTTGACCAGTGTGTGTTGCCAGTGATGACATATGGCACGGAAACGTGGTCGCTTACTATAGGCCTCATAAGAAGGCTCAAAGTCACTCAAAGGGCAATGGAGAGGGCTATGCTGGGAGTTTCCCTGCGCGATCGCATCAGAAATGAGGCTATCCGCAGCAGAACCAAGGGAACCGATATATCCCTCCGAATTGCTAAACTTAAGTGGCAGTGGGCGGGGCACATTGCACGTAGAACCGATGGCCGTTGGGGCGGAAAGGTTCTGGAGTGGCAACCACGTACCGGAAGGCGCAGCGTGGGTAGGCCCCCCGCAAGGTGGACTGATGACCTGGTAAAGGTCGCGGGAGTCCGCTGGATGCGGGTGGCGCAGGAACGGCCATTGTGGCACTCTTTGGGGGATGCCTATGTCCAGCAGTGGACGTCTTTCGGCTGATATGATGATGATGATGATGATGACTCGGAAATGTAATAAAACCACGTAAAAATCTCCCTTTCCAGTGTAAACCCCCGGTGTGTGTTATTATTATATATAAACGAAAATAATAACTAAATGCAAGGTAGGATCGTGCTGTACTTAACAAACGCCATATAAGCTTGTTTTTTAAAATGTTTTTTATTCATCTTGTTATTTTCAATAACCCTGCATATTATGTCGCTGGTTCGTGGGTACTTGTACAGACAAATCACACAAACCCAAACAAGATAGGTCTATCTATTTTAGTTTAGGAGTTCCCATGACCAACTTCCATCATCAGATCCTGGAAATCATCAATCACCAAAGTGTTTACCAAGACAAAACAGATGAGCCCAAACTAGATGGGTTTATCTAGTTTAGTTTAGGAGTTCCATGACCACCTTCCAGCTCCGTTATCAGACTCTGGAAATCATCCAGCACCAAAGTCTTGCCGTGCCATGACCAAATGAATGAGCCCAAATTCGATGGCTTTATCTTGTTGAGTTTAGGAGTTGCTATGGCCACCTTCCGACTCCATCATCAGACCAGCTCTATGATATTATGGCATTGTCACCGAAGATACGCAATTGTACCTAATTTGAAGATTTCGCCCAAACTAACATACATACATACATACTAACTAATCATAATGGCCGTTGGGGCGGGGAGGTTCTCGAGAGGCGACTACGTACCGGAAACTGCAGCGGACCCTCCACAAGGTGGACTGATAGTAACAAGTAAATAAATTAAATCTATCAAGTATCACGATCACTCGTACAATAATAATTGACTATAGAACGCGTAGTTTAGACAAAAGGATCCAACCCACAAGATATCACCATTGAAATGTATGACTTTTGTTTTAGGTAGAAGGTTCAATTTTAAATGTTACATATCCTGTGGGTTTGAGCCTTTTCGCTACACTACGTCATATCTGATAGCTATGCAATTCATAACTTGTCTCGATTTGCCTCACGAATGTATCCCCAGTATAGTTTGACCCCGAGGTTTGTAACAACTATGCCTAGTCGGAGATCAAAATAATATTATTTTATCTGAAGAGTGGCCGGTTAGCTTCGTGAATAGCCACAAATAAACAGAGTACACGTCTGTCTCGGAGGGCTATTCAGCCGGTACTGAGATATATTCCCGCGCGACGGTAAATTTATACTAGTTTTGAATAATTATTTATAAATATAAATGTTGACTAAATTTATATTTTTTGGACTGGATCTTGTTGGAACAAGCATGAACTTTAATGTTGTGTAAGATTCAATACACAAATAATTCAACAATAATGAGAAAATCCTCGAGTTTTCAGTAAGCTTTTGTTGACAAATATGGTGTAATTGAGAACAGTTTACATATATATACGTGCAGAATAAGGAAAATTCGAGGCGGCTAGTAGCAATGGCAACATATTACGCTAGTGAAAATAGAATAAAACAAGTAGGTTCTCATATAACATCATGGAATATTAGGGGCTCAAACTTATGACTCTGCGCTCTCTTCAGAAAACTACTGTCGGTAATCGGGTATTTTCGGTTAAAGTATTCAGTTCTTCGTAAATTGGAGGCGGCTAGGACCAATATGAGGAGTTTACCTATGCAAATAAGTAATCGGGATCTAAAAAAAGCTCTCCGTTTCTTAGAATTACAACGTCAAAAATCCGTCATTCTCGCTTATTCCTGACCAAAAAACGAGCGCCCTCTTAAATGTGTACAACTCGCAAACCACGAATTACATTGCCCGAATGTAAATTGTATATTAAAGTACAAATTTGGTACAAAATTTTGGTGTATAATTTTTTTTTTATAATTGGTGGGAACATAGCTCTCAGAAGTACACCCGCCATCCTGACTGTCTGGTTGGCGGGTGTACCTTAATTTTGTAATAACTTTGAGTACGTGGTGGTACAATTTTTTTTTTAATGTGGTACTAATTAGTACATTTTGGGTACATTTTTTTGGTATACTTTTTTTTTATATATCTTTAGGTACACCCGCCATCCTGACTCTCACGATGTTTTCTATGTATTTAAGTATTTATTTCTCTATATAAGTATCTATATCGTCGTCTAGTACTCATAGTACAAGCTTTGCTTAGTTTGGGACTAGGTTGATTTGTGTAAGATTGTCCGTAAATATTTATTTATTTATTTAATCTGTGCGAGGTGTGCAATAAAGAGTATTTGTATTGTATTGAAGTTGAATGACATAACACGTAGAACCGATGGCCGTTGGGGCGGAAAGGTTCTCAAATGGCGACCACGTACCTACCGGAAGACGCAGCGTGGGTCGCGGGAGTCCGCTGGATGCGGGTGGCGCAGGACCGGCCACTTTGGCACTCTTTGGAGGAGGCCTTAGTCCGGCAGTGGACGTCTTTCAGCTGATATGATGATGATGATGATGAGTGGCAATCCGTGATCTGCCTACCCCTCTGGTAAACAGGTGGGATTATATATGTATGTGTATCTGTACTATTTCTTATAGGTATACAGTTTAACGTAGAAGAGCGCTGTGACGAGCAAAAAACATATATTTTATCTGAGTTTATAATAAGTTTCTGTCAAAATAGTACATTTCGATGCTAGTGTGGAAAGTGTGACATTTCCGCACGTGTATCGAACGACGTTTTTAATACAGTCGCGAAAAAATAAGAAAAACAACAAGTAAGAACAGTATTAAAAAAACATTTTTTTGAACAACTTCATTATTTTTCAACTGTATTACAATGATGTTACAGAATTAATAATATAAAAGTTTCAAATTCCTTACTTGTTGTTTTTCTTATTTTTTCGCAACTGTATTAAAAAACGTCGTTCGATACACGTGGAAAAGTAAAAAGCACTAGTGCGCAAAATACAATTTTGCGCACGATTTGCAGCTACAAACAGTACCACTTTTTGAGCAACTGTATTAAAAATTTCATTTTTGGTACAAGCTTTTATCGCCGACTGTACTTTTCTGCATACCATCATCAACTACTCATTGAGACGATTCTAACGAGCCCAAACTCGATGGGGTTGTGTCGTTTTATTGCGGAGTTCCTATGGCCACCTTCCAGCTCCAGAATCAGATCAGCACCATGTCATCATAATATTGTATTGTCATGCGATATACATATGCTTGCAAAATTTCAGCTCAATTGGATAACCGTAAGTGACTGAAAAATAGATTGCAAATTTTGACGGACAACTTACATACTTACATATTTACATACTTACATACGAACAGTGCAAGTTAATATAAAGCTTGTAATAAAAAGAGCCACTTTGACGCCCACAACACGGTCACTCGGAACATTTCTAATGGAAGATTCATTAATAAGTACAAATTAAAATGTGCGGCGCAGCGACGCTGTGGTAAGCAGATTAAACTCTCTTTGAAATTGTTGCTTATATAGGGAGAAACTGGAAGGCTAGCGGGGAGCAACTTTATGCGCATTTCACTAACATAGGAAAAAAATTATAGCTACTGGTGCGGGTACTGCTTGGTGGTACTTTAACAGAAATGTGGTTAATGGTAACCCTAAATATTCCATTATTTTTAGTCTAGTAAAGTAAGGGACCTCTGTAGCCTACCTTTAGTAAACTACAGGACATCATCGTTAGCGTGTTTCGATTTTCGGAAAGTGACGTCATTTTAGTCGCGACATCCCTAAACTAAAACTAAAAGAAAAAACCGCGTAGGTACTTTTACATGCAACGTTTGTCGTCACATTATACATTAATTTTATATGAATACCTATGTTAGTTATCTTGTATGTAGCAATATTCAAATGCTATATTATAAAATTTTACGGACTGTGTTGTACCTACCTATTAACAATGAATGAAATGAATCTTACTTTTTAGGTACCTATATATAGGGCGGTAAAACAAAGAATGTCTCAGATGAGCGGCCCGAGCCGAAAGCCCTTAAATATGCTATTTGAGGCTTTCTTTATTACCGCCCGTGGTGAGTATACAATTTTACGTCGCTCCCTGGCCAGGAAGTGGGATTTTCCGCACTTGTAGCGTGTGGTTATAGCTGCTTTATAGCCAGGTATGTCGTAATAGCATATTATAATGTCTGTAGGTTATAGAACTACTTAGCGAACCTGTCTTCATTAAAAAAAAAACTGTTTTTTTTAATATCAAAAAAATTACTGAATCGACAAAAACAATCTAGGTGTATAATTATTGAACCTGTTCTTTTACAAGAATCGGTTGGGAAATGTGACTTGTAGAAGACAAAGCTGGACAAACGGACATACGAAATAAATTTGGCACAAGCTAAAACGGATCATTTCTTTCGCTTCGCTTGCGCTTGCCTGTTCACTGCAAAACATTTTTAATAATCAAGTGAATTTGATAACTTTTCATTTATTGAAGTCACTCGAAAATAAAGGATCTTTCGCTGACCCGTGCAAAAGGACAACTCAGGCTCCATTGGATTGTAAAAAAGTTCCAATGAGTTATTCATTTCAGAGATCAAATAGTAAAACTGTACAATATTAGAAAATGTAACTATTTCGCGAGCATTATAAAGACTACACTTTTCAAAGCGCACTGTCAGTTGTTTTACACTTGCAGCCTGTGGACTTTACGCAAAAGGCATACAACGGCCTACGTGTTCAATACAATAACGCGTTCCGGGTGTTGCTGGGGTTGCCGCGATTTTGTAGTGCCTCTGGTATGTTTGCGGAGGCACAAACTGACGGCTTTGCGGCGATAATGCGCAAGAGGTGCGCCTCCATGATGCGTCGCCTGCGCGACAGCCCCAACAGCATTCTGAGCGTGTTTACGGAGCGTGAAAATGGCCCCATGCTCACCCGCTGGCAGAGACTGCATGCAGTCATTGTTTAGTTATGTCCCTCTTTTTATGTCATACTTACACTTGCAATAAGATTTCATTGTTTACTAACCATATATGGACTTTAGTCTGAAATAAATGTTTTTTTTTATTTTTTTATTATTATTTTAAGAGAGGTAGGGCACAGCGGAATGTCATCTCGCTCGTATGTGGAGCAGCCCAACTGGGGCAGTACCTCCACCTTACAGAAGACCGCAGCCATAATAGTACCACTGCTCTGTAGTGTTGCTATATTATTGCATGCTATAAAGCATGTGGTGTTGTGTTCCTGGTGGTGGGTAAGGTCGCCAGAGCTCCCTAGGATGACCTGCATGTTTCTATCTGCCAACACAGCGAATCCTAAAGTGAATAAAGGGTCGGCAACGCGCTTGTGGTTCTTCTGGAGTCACAAGTGTCCATAGGCGACGGTACCAGCTTAACATCAGGCAGGCCGTAAAAAAGAGCATTTTGGGGACCTTTGGATCGGGCGTGACGCAGAACGGGATTGAACGAGCGAGCGCAGCGAACGAAGTTTTCCGTTTCAGCTTGGGCAAAAATTCTTTAGTATTAGAGACAGATATGTGTGCATTTTTTCTGTTGACTGTCTGAAACCAAAACGCTTTTACTTTAAATTTGCAATAAGTATTTGCAAAAATCTCTGGAACTGGAATTGTATGTATATGGCGTATTTTGTGCACATGTTCTTTTCGAAGGATTTGTTATGCATTGTTATGGACTCTGTTGACAACACCTTTACGTCTACAAAATCACGAGAATCTCTGAAAATAACAATCTGATATAATCGTATGGCGATCTGTAGAATAGGCGAATATCCATGTGATATATTTATAGTAGCGCCTATTTCGCCGAAAGTGTTGTCGCTCATTTAACACCACCCAGGGGACACCTGCAGCGTTGTGGTACTTAAATCTTGCGGACTCGAGCAACAGACTGTCCTCCCTAAATAAATAAATTCCGCGACACCCCATCTTTAACCACACCGCATAAATTCTATTCTGTTTTGGTCGTATCGACACTTATAACACACACAAATATTTAATGGTTAAACAAACTTACCTGAAGTGAAGTTTGGCCATAATTATACAAGACGTTACATCCGAAGATATTTAATATTCACTAGGTAGTACACTGTTTAATGTACACTGACTAATAGTTTATTGCGTTAAATAATACAATATTAGCTCATACAATATCATAAAAAAAGAAGAGGGATCTAGTGTTCTATGGTGGGTATTCCGCAGCCGTCTTCGCATCCAAATCTTCCTATTCTTCTTCTCGTTCCTCTAATTCTCATAGAGACTGCTCTGATGATAGATATTTGTATTTTGACTTTGATCCAGCTTATTATTTGTGAGTATGGTTTGGACCATTTTTCACATAGCTTTAGAGATGTTTTCTTTATAAAGGATTCATATTCCATTAATAACTAATTACTATTGAAATAGGGCGGGTTGGGACATTAAATCTCTTCGGATGTAACGTCTCGTATAATTATGGCCAAACTTCACTTCAGGTAAGTTTGTTTAACCATTAATTATACTATCGACGTTACATCCTCGAGATTTAATATTCACTAGGTAGATGTTTAGCGCCCTTTTCGCAGAGTTTGGCTAAAGAAGCAAACACTATTATTTATCATCACATGATATTTTTATTATAGTTTCTTTCATTTGCTATATAAGAAATTCCATACAATCACACATTATAAACAGCTTCAGCAAAGGCATTGTCGGCATTATCTTCAGTAGTTAAAGGTCTATTGTAGAATTTTGAAAACACTAAAGAGTTTCCGGACCAACCTGCAGTTTTCTCGATCATCTCAACTGACAGGCCTTTACGATTGGCCGCTGAAGTAGCAGCATGTCTTGTGCTGTGCGCACTAAACATGTTTGTATCAATTCCACTATCAGACATCGTCTGTTTTATCCAGCGGCTAATCGTACTGGAACTAGCATTATGTATTGGTATTTTTATTGTTAACAAGAGTCGTTCCGCGTTGGTAATAGTTCTAAAGGTTTGTGTCCTATCTAATATGTATGCCAACAATGTCCTGGCCGGACAAATTTCTTCTTTATTTGGAAAGGAAGGTAAGATAAGGCTTGGTGTAGGCTTTCCGGGAGCAGATGTTTTTATTAAATCATCAATAATTATTCTAATATTGCCTTCATTAATTTGAATATTAGAAACCTTAATCAAAGATAACGTCTGTACTCGTTGTGCAGTCGACAATGCAAGCAGAGTTACGGTTTTTCGAGTTAACAGATCAAGGCTAATACTTTCATTTGGGTATAGAGTGCTTAAATGATCCAAAACTATATTTGGGTTCCAGGTTGTATGATATTTTGGAAAAACGGGTTTAGTTTTGTAAACTCCCTTTAAAAACCTGGAGACATGTTTATCTTCACTAAGTGGCTGTGCCGAAATTAAAGATAGAGCTGACCGACAAGTATTTAAACTCGAATAACTAGCTCCACGCTGATATTGTTCTGTTAGGAAATTTAATACTAGAGATGTCTGGACAGATAAATAATCTAACTTATTATCTTTACAATACAGCCACCACTTATACAAAACACAATTATATTGTTTTAATGAATTTGCTGACAAAGATGAAATCATTATGTCTATAGTTTGAGGCATTAATGACTGCCTAGAAAATGATTTCCTGATAATAGCATCACCACCAGGGTAAGTTTCCTCCAGAGTGGGTGGCAAGTCCTGAAAGTGGATAGGAGCAGTTCAATATTAGGTCCCAAAAAGAAGGGTTCTGACCTGGACAAAGCTGTCAGTAGTGAAAACCATGGCTGGCTAGGCCAGTAGGGATCGACAATTATTCCAGTTGCATTATCGGCAATAATTTTATATAAGCACCTTAGGAATAATGAGAAAGGCTGAAACGCGTAGGAATAAATGAGGATTCCAATCAACTGTAAACGCATCAATATTGAAAGCATTTGGGTCTGGGAGCCAAGAAATATATTTCTCACATTTAAAATTGATTCGAGTGGCGAACATATCAATTTCAGGGATACCAAATCTGTCAGTAATTTGATTAAAGGCATCCTCTGAGAATTCCCACTCAGTGTCAATATTAGTGCGACTTGACTCTTGATCGGCCTATTTATTATCTCTTGATTTTGTGTAAGACGCGAAAACAAATAGCTTGCGACTTTCGCACCACTGCCAGATTTTTCGAGTTATGTCCTTTAGGTGCACGTATTGCACCCCACCCATTCTATTTGTATAAGAAATTTCGGTCATACTGCCAATTCTAAGTAAAATTTCTTCATTATGCAAATTTCTGGCAAAACACTTAAGCCCTATATAAGCTGCATTAAGTTCAAATAAATGTATATGGTGATTCTTTTCGACAGCGTTCCAGAAACCGTGAGAGTGATTAACATTACAATAAATTCCCCAACCAGTAAGCGAAGCGCCCGAAAATATTTCTAACGAATATTTGCTTGACCGTATCGGATTTTTGATTGTCATTATGCTTTCCTGCCACCATTGCAAGTCTGGTTGAATGTTTTCAGTTAAGGTCATACGACTGTCATGGTCTTCACCAGAATTTTTTAACGTTAGCTGGCAACTCAATTGTCAGCGCTTCCGGCGTTGAAGTGCTTGTGCCGGCGACAGGTGCTTGGGATGTGGTTGGTATAGCCTGAGTTCCAACTGAGGGTACAACCACTGTTACTACTGACTGAACTTCCTCTGCATTCGAATAGTCAGATACTGAGGCCTCTGGGTCATCCTCGCAGTCAGAATAATAATTCGCCGCCGAGGAGTTGCATTCGGAAACTGTAATAATTTGTTCCAATGTGACTAACTATGCTAGCACTATACATAAACAACAAAACACGCTATGTAGCCGTGTGGCGTGCATACCTCGGCATAATCTGTATTTTACTTGGATTTTACAGTTTTAATCGCATCACGACTCAAAAAAGAGATAGTTATAGACCGTAATCGCATCACGGTTCGGAATAACTTTATCAGTCGAGGTATGATAGAATTATAATAAAATAAATTGTTGCAGTGTTTATAGTCATTGATTGCAATCGCGTCGCAATTCGAGACTGCAGTTATTGACCGTAATCGCGTCACGGTTCTAAATAACTATTATTCTTTGTCCTCAATAACCCTTACATAGGTATAATACATCTACATCACCTTATAGGCCTTACGATGCAGTTAAGCAGTAACGTTTAATTAGTTAGTAATATTTGTCCCATAGCAAATGTATAATTACACTTTGTGTTTAACTTCGGGACGATAAGCAGTCGTGAATATTAAGCAGTAAGAAATGCGCCTTATTCCGTACGTAATTGAGTGGTAACAAACACCTAAGGTGAATCGTGAAGCATTATCATTGTTATATTTTTATAAAATGCGCGGTAGGTAGCTGATAGCGGCGGCGCGCCGGCCCTGCCCGCGGTGCCTGTCCGCATCTTAGTATCGAAGTATAAAATTGTACTAAGTACTCACCTTCGTCGTCACTATAGGAATGGCGTCGATCTAGGCTTCGTTTTAACCGTTTTATTTTGCGCCTAATATCTTTCGAACGTCGTCTTTTCCTTTTCCCCATATTATCGAATTATCCTTTATAAGTACGCGGTGATTAATCACTTAAATTCACTAGCTTTATATGTTAATTTGTTAAGTTTGAACGAGAGTGTACTGCGATGCCCGCACAAAAAAAGCGAATGAAGATTGTACGCGCGCACCGACAGAGGGCGCGGCGGCAGGAACGAGATGATCAATTGACTTTCTTTTTTTTTTCTAATCTAAATATTGTGCTCGATGCCTAGTTCATTAAACAGTGTACTACCTAGTGAATATTAAATCTCGAGGATGTAACGTCGATAGTATAATTACAAAATCTCACAAACAGCATTAAACGGATCAACCTGGTCGTAAAAGTCGCTTTGAAACAATCCGGTCTTTGTTCGAATCATTCACTCATTCACTGAATGAGTTGACAAATGAAATTCCGTCCTGCCATTGTCTCACTCAGAACGGGGCTTCCATTTTGCAAATAAAAACGTTTTTCAATTTACCAACGCCATCTCGGTATTAGTGCGTCTCGTTTACACTCATTTGGCTATGCGCTTACGTAAAAGGGAGCCATCAACTAAGACGTTCACATATCATATTAAAAGGTATAAAGCCTTAGCAACCCCCAAGTATTCAAAATACCCTTCAAATGGTATTCATTTGAGTTCTCTTTACGAATATTTCCAAGTAAAGGAGATTTTTGTATATTTCATGGTTGTAGGAACGATTATTTACCATCTTCAATTAGATCGAATGAGAATTGAATTGTTTTGGAACGGCGTGTGCGTTGACTTATGGCGCATTACTTATGTCACTACTTTTACAATTATTGGGAAAAAAATCTGTGCTGCAATTACCACATTCATTAGCTAATGTAACGCTCAATAAAATATATTTCCGTCTTATGAAATTCGAATACAAAGTGATACCCTAGGGAGAGACTCCTGTCAATTAAAATAGATGGAATCGCTTCCCAGTTCATTACAAATCAAGCCACATTATGGACAATCCTAGTAAACTTTAAAGAGCATGGGTTTCGTGACGCAGAGAAATAAACCTTACATAAGATCTTCACTAGTTGCCTTGCTGCTGAGAGAGACAGAGAAGATCAGGTCATGCCCTTCATTACCACTATACCAGGAGTTCAATAACCCACCTACGACTATATAGACTCAAGTCTCGGCGCCCGGCATACGCAGCGGCAGCGTCACTCAGTCAAAACACTTTTGACATACAGCGGCTCTGGAAACAAGATTGGATGAAGCAAGCTGACGGAACCTCAGACGCAAATCTCGACCCAAAGGTCAAATATAAAGGGACCGACCTCCCCAGGAAACAATGGTGCCGCTTAAATCGCCTAAGAACTGGGCATGGGTGATGCAACTTATTCCGACATAAGTGGGTATGGGGTGACTTAGCAGCGCTCTGCGACTGTGGCACTGAAAACCAAACCATGGAACATATTATTCAAAAGTGTCCACTTCGCGTCTACCCAGGAAGCCCAGAAGACCTTATCGACCTGACACCCGACGCTGCTGTGCAGTGGTTGCAAAACCTGGACGTTGCCTTATAATTCTGATAATAATAATGTTTTTATATTTTCCCTATTGTAGATTATCGCCATACGATTAAATTAAAAACTTGCTTTGTAGGTACGTCGTGGTGTTGTGTTCCTGGTGGTGGGTAAGGTCGCCAGAGCTCCCTAGAGTGCTGGGTTCTGCTCCTGACTGATAGCAATAGATGAATGCAGGGTCCCTTTCTCAACAGTACGTCCTTGGGGCCACTGGCGACCTTACTCACCATTAGGAACATATACTATACATACCTCTTGAGCACTTGCTCAGTCTATGTACTATACATTCGACTAATTAGTAGTGAAATCCTTTAAAAATTGTTTCATCATCATCATCATATCAGCCGAAAGATGTCCACTGCTGGACATAGGCCTCCCCCAAAGAGTGCCAAAATTATCGGTCCGTTCCTGCGCCACCCGCATCCAGCGGACTCCCGCGACCTTTACCAGGTCATCAGTCCACCTTGTGGGGGGCCTACCCACGCCGCTCCTTCCGGTACGTGGTCGCCACTCGAGCACCTCAAAAATTGTTTATTCAGGAAACAAACCTCAAAAAATATAAAAACTGAACCACTAAACACCATCAAGATCCACAGCGCAGGTTTCGTCATTCCACAGATAAATGATCCACCACAAGTTTCGTCAGTATGCACAACAAATACAATCACACCATCGCAACACGCATCATCAACTAAAACTATAATAAATATGTATTCATCCACATAACCTAGATCCATCCAACACTATCGTCGTAGTTAGGCGAAAAAGAGTCGCGGCCATGCTAAAGCGAGTGCGCAGCCGTAGCAACGGTCTTCTCGGGGCGTTGGCTGAAAGACTCGACTGCCTAATTATGCAGTTTTCTCAAACTATGTCAAACTTCAGCATTTTATTCATTTTTAATCTTGTACTTTTCTTACTTTATTTTTTGCTTCCAATACTAACATATTACTTAAGAATTTACTAACAAAAAAATGGATTAGTATGGTCTAATATAAATGTTTTTTTTTTAGTAGTGTAGAAATGGTAATAGTCCTAAAACTGTTTCCCTAATACATAGGTCACGGGGGTAACGATATTGAAAAGGTTAGGATCCACGGGCAACCGGTCTAACAAAAAACACTGACGCGGCATTTCTCTAGGATAGCCTTGTTAGTGTTGAGGGGTTTTATCATGCTCTTAAATAATAATTAATTACACGAAGAAATTGCTCAATCTTGTGTCCTAAATACCCAAACGGTTTTTATGTGTTTTTAAGGTGGTAAGAAGGAAACGGAAGGCGGTACATACCAGTAATATCAGCGACATCTTGCTGAGTCTTGCTTTTGCTTTATGCTGAGTGGGGTCCTGTTTAACGTCCTCGAATTAAGTATTTTTCTTTGGTTTTTTTAAATTGTGATGTTAAATTAATGTATTTTCTTTCTTTCTTCCTTTCTTTTCACCATTCACAGTATAATTAATAGTAGAACACAAAGGTGTTGCTTCCACCCGTCAGCATTTAACTTGCATATTTCATTCCTTTAAGTTAGTACATGTCCGACCGCCGCGGAGTGTATTCACATTAAGCTTGCATAGTGTATAATTTTATTACTTTATCAATAATCCATAATTACGGTGGAAAACTGCATCATCTCAAGAGTGAGCGAGACTGACCCGTACAAGTATTAATGTACAGAATGACGAAGTTATTCGTCATGGAACAATAAGTTTACCGACATAGCTCATCGAATTAGCAAGTTGAAGTGGCAGTGGACCATGTCACATATAACGTGGAACCGATGGTCGTTGGGGCAGACTGGTCCTCAAGTGGAGAACGCGTGTCGGCGAACGTAGTTTAGGACGCCCTGCAGCTAGGTGGGGCGATGACATTGGTAAGGCAGCTGCCAGGAAACAGAGGAGCGGACCACTCATGCACAAAAGAAGTACCTACCTAGGGCACCACATCGTGCACCCAGAAGAGATACAACATATCACCGCCCAAAGAATCTGGAATTTCCTGGAGGCAACGGGCCTTAACGGTGACCTTTAAAGAAAGGGCTGCCACAATAGATCACTTGCTGGTCGAAGCGGCATATTAAGGCCTACGAATCAAATAACAATAATAACAAGGCAGCGGGCAGGGATTGGATGATGATGATGTATAAAAGGTTATTTAACAAAACCGATGATGACAGCTAGAAAATTAAAATAAAGGCCGAAACGCACAGACAGCGGTGGCGGCGCGGTAAGGTGCGGCGCAGAGGTGGTACCGGTTGTAATGTTCGAGCTAATATGAAAGGATCCGCATAGAGTGGCGCGGTGCACTGTTTTTTTCGTTCCTAGTGCGATCGTACGTATAACCCGCAATAGTTAGCTTGAGACCTTGCTCGTATGACGTTAGTACGCGCTCTAGTCTCAGGTTAACTCTTGCAGGATATATTGACGCCTCGGAGGTGTGCGAGAGCCGAGTTCAGCAGCAGCGGCAAGAGGAACAGATCTATAACCACGAAATTCGAATTTGGATGTTAGGGTATCTCTGTCTCTAACGCACTTGTAGATCTTAATACTCGAGCGACAGATTCGATTTCGATTCATACAGAAATTCGATTTTCGTGGTATCGCTGCAGCAGGCCTGATATATTTATGCTCAGTGCCCAATTCTGAATCACGTTTTATTGAATAGAGTGTTTTAAACGCTCAGCGGTTGTTTTTACCATCTTTGTAATAGTGTGATCATTATTAAATTAAAATCACTAAAAATGATGTAGCTAGGTAAAGTTTGATCTTACAAAATCAGAATCTATCCTCAATGGGTAGATTCTGATTTTGTAAGATTAAACTTAGGTACAATACGATTAAAATCAGTTAACGATTCTGATGTTAGCTACTAAATAGTAGCGCCGCAAAGGTGTCAGAGGGGTCAGGCGGGTATGCGGGAGGCGACTCGAGGCTAACTTCAGAATCGTTAACTGATTTTAATCGTATTGTAGCAACTGTTATTATGGGGGTTTGAAACGCCCGTAAATAATTTTTGAGTATCACTCGATTATGTCAATCGTGCTGGTTCATGCGATTATTCTTGCGTTGTTTGTGATGTGTGTTTGAGCCAAATGCATTGAAAACAAAATGGAATAGAATTGACAACGCAAATGGAGGCCCGCCCGTTTTATTAATGTGTAAATATTCGAGATACCCGAAAGGTAATTGATCGTATGAATTTTATTTACCCTGCGGGTTTGTACGTTGGTAACGGTTTATGTGTTACTTTTTAGCACATTTGCAATTTCAATTACCTTTCGCTTTTATTCTCAGAATTTGGATTTTTTTGTTTTTGCTGTTCAGAGTAATGTGTTGATTCTGATAATTAAAAAGTGCCCAATCCTTTTTTGGTTTCCATGTTGTGACTGCCCACACAAAATATAGATACAAAAAAACCTCAAATTAAAGTTTTTTTTTAATCGGGGAGACTTTTATCAGCATTAGAAGTGCTCAGATTCGGAGTAGAAATAACTGATTTTGTCACAATTTTGGGATGTGATGGATAACATAACACAGCTACGCACGTCTCTGCTGAACACCCGCCTTTAACGGGACTATATCTATAATGTAGCATGTAGCCAATACTTAAGATAAGATCATTTATTGTCAAAAACTGTGTGCAAATGGATCACATCTTAAATATAAAGTCCAACAGTTTGCTCATTTCAATATTAACCGAATAACCTACCCCAAAAAATTATGCCATACGTAAGGTATATAAACATTTGCATTGTACAACTTATTTACGAAGTCGATTGAAGTTATTTTAGTTAATATAGATACCACATACGTACGTTACTTGGCTAGCTTTTTAATATTTTTTACAATGTGAGACATCCAGTTAAAGTTTCTATTTATTGTCTTAGTTACATTGAAACTATTCAAATTCAGAATATCTGAACATTATTTATTACAGAACTACAAAGGCAATAGTTTTAACTCTTCATTCATCTACATTCTTAACAAAGAACAATCAATTACATTACGAAGTGTTAAATGAACTGCGCTATCACATCACTACTTCGAGTAAATGAAACTTCTTTAATCAACCAAGCACTAACACTTATCTGCGTCAAATGAAAAAGAACTTAAAACCTATGTAATAAAGTGCAATATGACTTGAGAAACTACTTGGAAACTTTTACTTTTTCTTGCACTCGTCGAGATTTCTGAAAGGAGTTTGAAAGTCTGTATGCAGATTTTTTTTTTCAAGGATAGACGTCGGTGAAGTTTTAATGCATAGTGTTAGTAAGGATTCTTTCACAGTTCGCTGGAAAATGTTTCTTTGTAAGGGAAAGCAACATTTATTTGACGTTAGAGCGTCATGTTTAAATCACAGAAGAACGACAACTATTACGAGAAAAATGTTTCGTTTCAAATGTCAAATTAAGCTACTATTTCACAAAGTGAAGATACATTTCCCTTCCCTTTAACATATAATGAAAAGGGGTCGCTCGCGTTTTAAAGGTCGAAAATCACTCGACACGTTCCGGACCAATCGATCGAGTTCGGTGTTTTCGTACTTAAAAACGTGAGTGACCCGGTTTCGTTATATTTTAATACTAGCTTCCGCCCGTGACTTCGTCTGCGTGGACCCGAGATAAAAACTATCCTATATTTTAATCCAGACTGAATAAACTATCTTCGCGCAAAATTTCATCCAAATCGGTTGACCCTTTAAGCGTGATTGAGCAACAAACATCCAACCATCTAAACATCCAAACTTTCACATTTATAATATGTATTAGTAGGATTAGTATCTGGGATGTCTGATTCTCACGGGAAATTCAAATTTCCCTTTATATTTTTACAATGTGCAATTTCGATTATTAAATATGTTCCGTCTTTCTTTCGTGATTGGTTTTGATATTCAAATATTCATCATCATAATATCGGGCTCCTTTAGGGGCACAACCGGGAATAACGCTAGGAGGATGATGTTAATATCATCCAAAAGTCATAAACTGCTGGACAAAGGCCTCCCCCAAAGAGTGCGAAAGTGATCGGTCCTACGCCACCCGCATGCAGCGGACTCCCGCGGCCTTTACCAGGTCATCAGTCCACCTGGTGGGGGGTCAACTCACACTGCGTCTTCCGGTACGATTATTCAAATATAGAGGTAATGTTTGCGACTTATTGAATTTATAAATTACGGGTAATCTCTGTAAATACTCACCAGATTAAAAAAACTAGTTGTAGATAGATTTTATTTTAATTAACGTTCTTTGTAATTCGCGGATGCAGCCGCGCAGGCCGATCATCTCATAAATGAAAAAAGGAAATTTATAAACAATAACTGATAAAAACAATAGAGAATAGGAGAAGAAAAATGATTGGTCACCTTATACGACATGACGCTTTTATTAATAACATCATGGAAGGAA
The DNA here is from genome assembly GCA_963854355.1 of Epinotia brunnichana. Lineage (NCBI taxonomy): Eukaryota > Metazoa > Arthropoda > Insecta > Lepidoptera > Tortricidae > Epinotia > Epinotia brunnichana. The sequence goes on along the minus strand of OY977959.1, from coordinate 6,892,050 downwards.
AGGTAGAAGGCAAGCGAAGAACGGGAAGACCAAGGATAAGTTACATGAAACAAACAAAAGAAAAAGTAGCAGTCACGTCGTATAAAGAGGTCAAGGAGGTGGCCCTAGATAGAGTCAGATGGAGGGAGCTACACCAACAAGAGTCTAACTCTTAATTTGTGATGAAAAACAATAAGTTATTTTCAAGATTTTTATCTTTGGTACAAGCTTTTATCGCTGACACACCAATGACCCCAAACACGACAGGTGACTTGTGGAGTTTAGGAGTTGCTACGACCTCCTTCTGTCTCCATCATCAGAACAGCTCGGTGATGCCGTAATAATTATATAGAGTTATCACAAAATTTCCATAATGCCATATTTCAGCTCAATTGTAAACCAGCACGTTAGGTACGTGATTAACCCTCGGCGGTTATTCTGCTGGTCGATTATGTAACGCGTTGTGCGTGCGTCAGGTACATAGATAACTACTACTTTGTTACTTTTAGTTTAGGAAAATGACAGTTGAATTGTCCTAACGTACGGTCGAAAAGTTACGTGATCATCCCTCTGAACGCGCTCATGCGCCTCATCTCACCTGTTACGTTACGCCTAAAGAAACTAGACCTCTGATTACGCTCAGTTACTACGAATCGCGGCGTCAATATATATTAGTGGGTGACGGGTGAGGTGAGGTTAAAACAAGTTAGATAATTAGCGGGGGTTGCATGTAACTGAAAAATTGTTTGCAAATGAAGGACAACTTACATAAATAATTACAACCTTTCGTACGGACGGACAGTGCAAGTAAATAGAAGCTCGTTAAAAAGTCAGTGCACAATTGTAGGTTCTTCCCTATTTTACACAAGTAATAATTAATAAACCAAAAAACAATCTGGCAAATAATTGCGATCCTAAATCGTTGAAGCTAAAATAAAACTAATAAGATACTCGATCAGATTACAGATACTTGACGTTGATGGATAAGATGAAGCGTCTCGCGAAGGCTCCGTAAATTGACTCCTTCAAAGAAAATGCAACATCATTTTAGATTACATGTTTTTGTTTACTCTCCAGGGGCCAGTAAACTCATCAGGTGTATAAATATAAACAACGGCACTGATGATCTCATCTCGTGTAGTTTAGAGTAGGTTGACTAACGGTGCGAGGAGCGGGGCGTACAGCGGAGCGTACAGTGGAGCATATAGCGGAGCAAGTGGCGTTTGGTCCAATAATAGCCTAGTCATTTGGACATTCGGTTTCACTGAGGATCTCATCTCGTTTCGTCTTGGGGTGTAGGATGACTTTTATTTCATCGTATGGCATACATTATTTGGCCTTTGAGTTTGTCACTCTTTAGTACCACCCAGGGGACACGTGCAGGGTTGTAGTAGGTAGCTCCTGCGGACGCAAGTGACAGACCCCTTTGTCAAGTGAGTGGGCAACTCGACTGTTAGAGGTTCTTAAGCCGCCCGAGGGCCTCTAACTCGGCTTAACGACTACTGTCATAGACAGCAGCCGGGATCAACTGCTTAGCGTGCCTTCCAAAGAACGGAAGCGCTCATTTATAGTAACCACTCAAATAGGCGGTCACCCATCCAAAGACTGACCGCTGCCGTCTTTGCTTAACCTAGGTTATCGTATTCGACTCGCAGGCGCCGCTGGGCTATGAACGCTTCAATTATTATGCTCTCGTGGGATGACTAGCGGCGCGAGGTGCGGGGCGTACAGCGGAGTGAGCGGCGTTTGAAGCAATAGCCCAGTCATTAGGGCATTCGGTTTCTTGACATGAATGGGTCGCAGGACACTTGGGTCACGTGGACTGAATAGATTTGTTAATGTCTGAAAACAGTAATCCTATACTTGTTTTTACAAGCTGCCCGCGTGGCTAACCCGTGGGATAAAGACCAGCGTCAAAGTACTCGCAAGATATTGCGACATAAAGCTGAGTGGAGACCAGACCTGTTAATTCTCTTATGTATTAGCCTGTTGTTTTAAAACGTCATGAATATATATTTTTTATTTTATTATACTAGACTAGCGACCCGCCCCGGCTTCGCAAGCAGTCAACCTTCCTCTTGAATCACTCTATCAATTAAAAAACACCGCATCAAAATACGTTGCGTAGTTTTAAAGATCTAAGCATACATAGAGACAAACAGTCTTTGCGGGAAGTGACTTTGTTTTATACTATGTATTGATACTTACATCTTAAGAGAGATCAAAGCTCACAGACTCCGTTGGTTTGGTCACCTGGAGAGATTGGAGGCAGATCGCAAAGTCAAGAGAGCATTTGACAACCGCTTTAGCCTAGTTGGTAGTGACCCTGCCTACGAAGCAAGAGGTCCTGGGTTCGAATCCCGGTAAGGGCATTTATTTGTGTGATGAGCACGAATATTTGTTCCTGAGTCATGGATGTTTTCTATGTATTTAAGTATTTATTTCTCTATATAAGTATCTAAATCGTCGTCTAGTACCCATAGTACAAGCTTTGCTTAGTTTGGGACTAGGTTGATTTGTGTAAGATTGTCCGCAAATATTTATTATTATTTTATTTTATTTATACCGAGGCCGTTCGGAAGGTCGACGTCCGGTCGGACGTCCAAGGTAAGTACCGCTGGAGCGACATGGTACAGGCAGATCCGCGCGAGCGCCAAATCTGCAATTGGCAAGAGCTAGCGCAGAATCGAGAAAAATGGCGCACTCTCGTGTCGGAGTCCAAGATTCATTTTGGGTCGCTGAGCCAACGGAGTAAGTAAGTAAGTATATACTTACTTTCATGATACAGTCCACTTACTCGATACTTGTTTTCGTTATACAGTCCGTTCCATTCACATTCCGGAAGTTAACCTCCTACAAACAAACATACAAAGCTATAATCTCACAGACTTTTCCTCTTTATTAAACGGACTCGGGCAAAAATTCTTTCGTATGTCGAACGTCTGGCCGGCTGTTCTCCTTTATTCGCAAATCTCAACCTTTTCTCATGAAATTTTGTGAGCAGGTTAAATATTATACACATACTTTTTGTCGATTTACTCGTAAATAGTTCTTCGATTTTTTTTATTTTAATAACAGGTTGGCGATTTCTATCGCTCACAGAGCAACTTAGTATTAGGTATTATTAGATTACTATTACCTATTCTGCGGTGAGACCCACTTGTCGGAAAGCTATTTCACTAAAGCCCTTGGCTTATTCTCAGCCAAGAATTCAAATTTGCAGTCGCCAGGACAAACTAACGTAGTCATGAATTTTCTTTGTTAATGTAGTTATTTCAATTTGCAATAGTTTCGTACTGGTGATATGTCCTTATTTATTGTATTATTTTGACTAAACTTTATTCAAAAATCCCCAAGAAGCTCGATACAAACGTAGTTTGACTCTTATTTTAAAACGGCGTGCTGAAATAACATGTACATAGGTATATTCACTGTACACACTAACCACCTTATTCATAAAACTTAAAATGCCTAAAATGTGCTTTGTCCCTTTCATACGAACACAAATGTCAAAGTGACTTATATGGACACACGAACTTTAACGCCATTTTAGTTATGAATACGGCCGTATATCTATGTAATTTTTTGTACTCTATAATAATTTCTAGCAACAGAAACTGGTTTCCGACCTAGATATACCCGTGTGGTGTCGTAAGAGTCGACTAAGGGAACAGGGTTGAAGTGTGTTGTGGGCGATGGGCTAGCAACCTATCACTTCGATATCACATTTTGTCAATCTTTTTTACCATCATTTATGCTAAAAGTGGCACTGGAACACAAGTTTAATGTGCTCTGCCTACCCCTTTTAGGGATAAAGGCGTGATTGTATGTATGTATGTATGTATGTATATATATGTTGGATCCCGTTGTGTAATGTACCTATACAAAGTTTCATGTTCCATTCTAACTTACCGTTCTTCTTCTTCTTCATCAAAGCTTCAGCATCAAAAGTACCCACATAATCGAAGACGTCAAAAGTTCTTATTCCCTTTTCAACCGACGATAAAAACGGAGGAGGTTCTCAATTCGACGCGTATATATTATTTTTTTATGTATGATGAACTTTTTACAGAGTAGTTCGATTTTGATAATTCTTTTTTTATTGGAAAGGGTATACCCCGAAGTTGGTCCCATGTAAATTTGGAAAATAGGGGATGATTGATTTTTCGTCGGTTAAAACTTTGTTTTCAAAGTAAATTATAATAAAGACTTTTGACATCTTCGTGACTTTTGATGCTAACTGTACACATATGGTATGAAAATGTAAATATTTTTGTTTATCTTGTCAACATATTGTTTTCAATTTGAATACAATTTCCAAATTACGTTTTGTAACTTCTCCGCTTTATTTAACTTTCAGAATACACTCAAAGTTTATGAGTATGATGAATTTCAAGATAAGTACCTAATTCAGTAGAAGCAGGGTCACTACCAACTATGCTTCAGGGGGCTCCCATACAACAAATGTGAACGAAACCCTTCGTGCGTGAGTCCGACTCGCACTTAGCTGGTTTTTTACAATATCTACGCCATCACAGTCAAAGTATAACATATTTTTCTTTCATCAAACTTTTTGTAACTTTCCGTTCTCTCACAATATATACATTAATATAAATACTCGCACAGATTTTCAATGTAATAAAAGTCATATTGCATGATGAAAGGGTTTTGATGTATTTTTAATACTTTCCTTTTCCCGCGGTATTGGTTATCAGAAACAGGGGGTCGATTCGACGCGAAAATTCGCATTCTAATTTGATATTAAGGGCGTACACTACAATGACAAATTTTCATAGTAGGTACATCCTTTGTACGTCCATGTAGGGTCAACCAATTTGATTCCTAGGGCATCATAGAACCTTGCCGTTGTAAATGCTATGTCAATACGGGGTACTAGGATTATTGCGTCGCTATGTAGCAGTTAAGTGGTTTGTCAGGATCGTAGCAAATGGAGATAGATCCGTGATCTCTGCCTACCCCTCTGGGAAAGAGGCGTGATTATATCTATGTAGCATCGCAGTTAAAATGACAGGGTTCTACGGTGGCCTAGGAATCAAATTGGTTGACTGTAGGTACATGTATGCACTAGGAAACAATAAGTCATATATTTCGGTTATAGGTATATTTTACACGATATAATCAAGTTATTATGACGGTATTTTACCACAACTAAAGTTTTATAGAAGCAAATCGACACTGATCCAAAAAACCCATTTCAACTTTCACTGAAAGTAAGTGTAAGAATGCAAAGCGCATGTGTCAAATTGAACCCCAGGCTAGAAAAGTTCGGCGTATGGTAATAACTCTTTTATGTCCCTTTTACGACTCCGTTTTTTTCGATACAGACAATTTTAAGCATAAAATCGTGGACAAGGAATAGAGTACCTATGCTCGTACATTTTATCGAAAATACATGTTTTATACTCGTCGACTTTGATGTTTTAATTAAGACTTCGTACACCAAACTAAAATCTTTTTTCTATGGGGCTCCCAACTCAACTGAAATAAATTATTTTACAGCTGTTTAGACAACTAAAATGGATGTTACCAATCACGTGACTAAACTATAATGAATTTGAGCAATAGAACGTCACCTTGGCTACAGAAGAAACGACATCAACGAACGCTAAGCCGGTGCCTGCGCTTCGTTTCAGCAGGGCTTAGATTTTCAATAGATACCAAGTTTGTTTTACTTTTGTAGAAAAAGTATTGTATACAATAGTTACACAATTAGCTCTTAAATTCTCCTTACTTAGGGCACTCTGCAAGCCTCGTGGTAAACGTAAACATGGTACTCGACTTTAAGAGCCCTCATTGTGTAACGATTGTATAAAATACTATTTGTTACTTATAGGCCGCTTCGGCTTTTGGCGGCGCAGTCTTGTTGCGGTACCTATATATACTTTACTAACACATTCACTGCCAAGAATAATTTGCTACGCGCTACGCTCGTAGCTGACCGTATGTAGCGGAAATCACCTACAGCGTAGCGTGAAAGTGTTAAGCTGTCAGCTCGCACCTTTCCGTCATCTTAGCTATAGGTACTCCCGGTTGCATACCCTACTTTGCCTCGGAGCCAGGAGTCCACTGTCCTACATTTCCTCATGAGGCAAAAACTTATTCCACTGTTTAAATTCAATTTATTATCAATCTAGCTATTAAATATGGCTAGCGTTATGGGAACCTTTGCGCCAGGGACGACTCGAGGGGGACTGTTTGACTAGGCTTAAGGTAGTCTTAAGTTTATTGTTATTATTTTATTGTATTTTATTATGTTGATATGAATAAATTTAAGTTTAATTACTGTTTTTAATATTTATTATTAATGCGATTCCGAAAGACTTTGACAGATAAATTCTTTTCTCCTTTTATCTGTGGGAATTGGTCGCCATCTTGGCGAGGCTCACGTATATTTATTCCTTCACGGACCCTGGAAAAGGCCTTGCGGGCTGCATTTCTTTTTAGGGTTCCGTACTCAAAGAGTAAAACGGGACCCTATTACTGAGACTTCGCTGTCTGTCACCAGGCTGTATCTCAAGAACCGTGATAGCTAGAGAGTTGAAATTTTCACAGATTATGTATTTCTGTTGCCGCTTTAACAACAAATACTAAAAACAAAATAAAATATATTTTTAAGGGGGGCTCCTATACAACAAACGTGATTTTTTTGCCGTTTTTAGGGTTCCGTAGCCAAATGGCAAAAAACGGAACCCTTATAGATTCGTCATGTCCGTCTGTCTGTCTGTCCGTCCGTATGTCACAGCCACTTTTTTCCGAAACTATAAGAGTTATACTGTTGAAATTTGGTAAGTAGATGTATTCTGTGAACCGCATTAAGATTTTTACACAAAAATAGAAAAAAAAACATTAAGTTTTAGGGGTCCCCATACTCAGAACTGAAACTCAAAAAATTTTTTTTCATTAAACCCATACGTGTGGGGTATCTATGGATAGGTCTTTAAAAATGATATTGAGGTTTCTAATATCATTTTTTTCTAAACTGAAGAGTTTGCGCGAGAGACACTTCCAAAGTGGTAAAATGTGTCGTCCCCCCCGTCCCCCCCCCCTGTAACTTCTAAAATAAGAGAATGATAAATCTAAAAAAAATATATGATGTACATTACCATGTAAACTTCCACCGAAAATTGGTTTGAACGAGATCTAGTAAGTAGTTTTTTTTTAATACGTCATAAATCGTGAACCGCAATTTATTTCACGGAACCCTTCATGTGCGAGTCCGACTCGCACTTGGCCGCTTTTATAGATAATGGTACGTAACCCTTCGTGCGCAAGTCCAACTCGCACTTGGCCGGTTTTTTATTTAAAGCTCAGCACCCGCGCCCGCGTATTTCAAACTATTATAGTCTATAACCATCTCGTAAGTCCTTTCCACGCAGGTGAAATAATTTTTGAAATCGGATAACCCGGTTCATTAAGGTGGTTCGATTGCCATACAAAACTTTATTTGACATTCGCAGGCTAACGGCGTGATATTTTAAGAAACTTATGTAACAAACTTTCATAAATTGTCTTCCCATTTGCGCCAAATTCCCCCTTTCCTAGAATAAACTTGTATAAACTAGATTAATTTGAGAAATTGGTTTGGGACGTGATATTTTGGGAAAACTATTTTTCTCAAATTAATCTACTTTATACAAGTTTATTCTAGGAAAGGGGAAATTTGGCGCAAATGGGAAGCCACTTGATGAAAGTTTGTTACATAAGTTTCTTAAAATAATACGCAGTTAGCCTGCGAATGTCAAATAACGCTTTGTATGGCAATCGAACCACCTTAAGACTCCGTCAACCAGCAATATTGCTGCACCCTAGCGGGTGCATTATGCATCCTATGAAACGGGCAGCGACAGCAGCATCGCTCGGTGTAACCCAGCATTTCATTGAATAGGGAACATTACTGCCATGTTCTGCCGCCAGAGGCAGCACTACCACTAATAGTAAATCAGTATAGAAATATAGGGATTCACACACACATGCACAATTGATTGTCAAATGAGTGACAAGAATGCTTGCATAGACAATACTGCAAGTAAGAACGAGATACAATGTCAACGCTGCTAGTGTCGCCACCTACGAAGAGTTTTGCGTAATGTTCCCTATTGTCGAAAGTGCCTCTACGTGTTGACTCTATGTGACACTTTATTGGTACCTACTCGGGTACTTCGGTTCCACGCGTGTCCCTAAGGTCCGGGACACCATTTTCCCGTGAGCTGGAAATACGCTTTATGAAAGACGTCAACTGCTGGACTAAGGCCTGTTCCAAAGAGTGCCACAATGAGCGACCCTGCGCCACCCGGATCCAGCGGACTCACGCAACCTTTACCAGGTCATCTGTCCACCTTGTGGGCCTACCGGTACGTGGAAGTCACTTGAGAGCCTTTCCGCCCGAACGGCCATCTGCGTGGAGTGTGGCACCCACTGTCTTTTAAGTTTAAGCTATATCGGTTACCTTAGTTCTGCTGTGGACGGCATAATTTCTGATGCGATCACGCAGAGACACTCCCAGCATAGCCCTTTACGTTGCCCTTTGGGTATCTGTATGTAGGTACTGACGTGCAAAGTGTCGAACCAAATTGGTCTCCTACTTTCTTATTTATGTGCGCATCGCCTTCTCAGCGACCTTGTGTTCCTTGATCGAACTGATGATGCCTCACGTCACACCGTTCCATCGTCCGCCGAATCTGTAAATAATGATAAAGAATTATTTCACTCTGGTACGATCAATTCGCATGTTTTATTTAACAATTTTATTTCTTTCCATAATTGTATATATACATACGTAACGTAATGTCATGTATTTTACAAAGGCCTAAAAATTTGAGCACAAAAAAACAAAAATGAAAATGGTGATATAGTCGGCCTCATAAATTGCTGCACACCTAAGTACCTTAAACAGTTTTATACTAAGCAGAAACGTTCACTAACAAAATTCAAATTGAAAAATTATTCGCCACGAGCCACGAGCCACTAGCCACTAGCGGGAGTGGGAAGCGGGACCCACGGTAGCTCAGTTGGATACGAGCAATGGACGGATTCCAGAGGTCGCGGATTCAAATCCCGCTCGTGTCGAATAATTTTTCAATTTTCCACTTTGATCGAAACCTAAGTACCTTGTTGTTTTCACTCGTTTGACAACTTCATATGGCAGTTTAACATAACGTTTAATGCGACACGGTACAAAGGATATAGCGAGGGACTCACACACACATAAGGAGACGCTACACGGGCCGATATCGGCTGGCACGCAGTCCGGCCGATATATCCTTTGTCTATGACCCCAATATTCGCACGGCGCACGGCACGGTGTGACACGAGCCCTCCCTAATCCGTTTACTCTTTATCTCGACTTAGCAACGGCGTTTATTTTCTGTTAATGGCTTTATATATTTATGAGTTGGCTGAGTAAGCGCTAGGTTTATTAAGTTGTTTTAGGCATTACGGGATTAGCCCTTTATACTCAGCTGTCAGCTTCAGGGAGTTACGTCAACTTCACAATGAAATGTTTGACCTATTCCTTTTTTACGAAATTGCCTCGATTTTATTTTGTTTCATCGGAAACATATTGGGTACAATCTTGTTACGGAGAGGAGTAGGCAAGGGTTAGCTACAAAATTCCGAAGAGCAATTTGCCAAAAGAGATTATTTTCAGAATTTCATCATTCCGAAAACCATGTTCCGCCAGAGATATTTCATTTTACAGAACATAGTAATCTAACCTATATAGTATATCATTCTGAACTCGAAGATGATTATTATAGCGGCAACAGAAATACATCATCTATGAAAATTTCAACTGTCTAACTATCACGGTTCATGAGATACAGCCTGGTGACAGACGAACATACAGACAGACAGACGGACGGACAGCGGAGTCTTAGTGATAGGGTCCCGTGTTACCATATTCATTCACTCCGTTCTTACTACGTAGGCCGTGCCCCCGCCAATTTTTTTTATGCATACTAGCTACCTGCGCGTCTCTGCCCGCGTATTACAAACAACCCAGGCAGACCTAGGATAATAATAATATAAGTAGGCTATGTCCATGCCGAAAGTACATTCTATATACACCGTGCTTTTTTTGATTTCCGTTAACTTTAAGGGAAGAATCCTCAGGTTAAATGGAACTAATTTCTCTAAGAAACTAGTGTCTTAACTCTTACTATTTTTCAGATATTCAATAAATCAATTTAATGACCGAATCAGTGTGAATGGTCCTTTATTTTATTTACGTGTTGACAAGTGCTGTCGTAGGTGAAAATTTACTTTGTGTTAATTGAGATTAAGTGTTAGAGCCCTCCCACACTGTAATATTGATTAAGTTTGTATGAAAAATGAAAAAAAAAATTTTTTTCGAATTTAACAAAAAGCAACATACCAGGTAGCTTCTGTTAATGAACCGAACATCGTGTCGAAATTAACGGAAATCAAAAAATACACGGTGTATATTGGTGTTTTTTTTTTTGTTCCACCTTTAGTTCCGTCTTTTACCCATGACATACGAACTTACACCCTCACTAAGCTACATACTCACAAATTTTACCTCTTTATTTTTGAACGATCGAGCGAAGCGAACGAAGTGCTCTGTTTCAGCTTGGGCCGAGTTCGGACGTCCGGATGTCGAGATGTCCGGCTGTTTCCCTCTACAGGTCGCTTTTGTCAACTTATTCTCGTGAAATTTTGTGAGCAGGTTCAATAACTATATCGATTTTTTTGGCGATTTAGTTATTCGATTTTTTTTTTCAAAAAAAAATGTTAGGCTCTCTAGAGTCTCTAGTTCTACATCTCACAGAGCCAATAATTGTTATTAGAGATATAATACCTTCAAGTACGGTATGATATGAGTATCCCACTTGTAGGTAAATAACCTAATGTCTATAAACCTCTTTTCAACACACCTGCTCGTAAAGTAGGTCTTATTACAGCGTATTTACACTGATAATGCAGAATATTACCCATGCCGTGCCTTTTACATTACATTATCGCACTAGTGCCTTTTCATTACATATCTTTTTAAATATTAGCAAAATAATGCAGAATATTACCCATGCCGTGACTTTTACATTACATTATCGCACTAGTGCCTTTTCATTACATATCTTTTAACATTTTCATTTTTTTTTTTTATTTCCTCGCAAATGTGTTGAAAAACGTCGTATGAAACACGTGAGCATTGGTCATTACACTTCTCGTCTCTATTAAGCCTTCGCCTTCGGCTCAGGCTTAAAAACCGACTCCAGTGTAATGACCAACATAGCACACTTGTATCATAATGTACTATTATACTCGTACCTATTTAGTCGCCTTTTGTCTTATTTGCCCCATGTAAAGTTAACGAACTCTCAACTATTATTTAATCCTTCTACAGCTTCTATTTATAACGTATCGACAGCCCTACTGTCATCAATGAACCTACTTCGCACCCGTCTAAAGCCTTAACCCTATGTATTAAGAGCCATATTCAAATGACAGTCAGATTCTGAACTCGATAATAAAGTTAGTCCAAAGCGTCACGCTCGGGGTAATCCCGGATTGAAGGATTAAGATACCTGCTAGTGGATTTTAAACTCTTTCTCGGTACTGTAGAGTAGAGATTGGAGTGACTAGATCAGCTGTTGACGCCGCTAATTCGTTAGTGAGCGTGCGTATGACGTAGATTAGCACGTGAATACGTTTTTACTAGAAATGTGTGACGCACGGAAAAGTGACATTGGCGATGCGATACGAGATTTTATATTAATGAAGGTAAGGATTTTTAAAAATAAATAGGTCAAGTAAACAAAATGAATAAAAAACTTAACACTAGGCACTTAATAGTACATTATTGCCGTGGCCGGGAAGGAGGCAATTGCAGGCTGAGTATTTTGTTTAAACGGACGAGCTTGCGAGTCCGTTTAATTATAATACGAAGCCTGCAATTGCCATTCCGGCTGAGGCTAATATAGTGCTTTTCTCAAAAATGGGGGAATAGAAAAGACTAAATTGAAATCAAGCGTTATTATTAAATACAAATTGAGGATACTGCAAATTACATAAAATTAAACGTCATAATATTTTTTTAAACAAAATCGCAAGTGTATTTTTTCACCGAAAAACGCAATCTTTTTATGACACATACAAAAATGTCGCTTTTGCAACAGAAAAATACGACTTGATTTGGCTGAATACGACCTGTGCTGTCTTTTATATGCCAGTTTCTATTTTTTTTCAAGTTTGGTACTCGACAAATAAAGGAATTCATATGTAACATTCCAGGCGGCCTGCAATGTTTTTTATTTTTTAATTTTGATCTGGCCTTAAACTATACACTTTTACCTTCCAATATGTAGCGAGTTATGTTCACTTTGCGGGCCATTTTTGAGAAAATCTACTTAACTACTAGTATATACACCCTCTCCAAGGTCACAGCCCTTGGGAAGGGTGCCCATAAGGCTGGCCACATTTCCTCGTTGAATTGCAATTCCGATCCGTTGGCCGAGGAAGTAGCCAGCCCTATGGTCAGGATTTTTGTATTGTTAGGATTTGGATGTCGGGTCTTAGCTCTTAGCCAACGGGGTCATAGTTTTTTTTTTTCCTTTATTTGTATCTGCGATCAGTCGCAAGACTATAAGCAGATGGGTAATAGGTGGTAGATGTTTGGAGAGATAAGACCAATGTCCTAGCTCTCGTCTAATTCAGGTAGCACGTTGGCTCTCTTGAGTCTCTTAATTGGATTAGGCTCCAATAATTTGGCAGACAAGGGATTAGGATGGGCTGTAAGTCTGTCCTTGTACTTGGCTGAGTATCGTTTCGCTTCTTCAGTGACAGTTGGTACTTCCAGGTACTCGTGGATTTCTGAGTTGCGAGCAGCGGGGTCATAGATGGTATTTAATACAAGTGTTAAGTGTTGTGTGTGTGTAATGGACAGTGAACGGCAATCTTACACAAATGGAATTAGCCCCATGGCCCTCAATAAGGCTTGTGTTATGGGTAAAATACGACGATATATATTGAATATAAATAAATACATAGAAAACATCCAAAACTCAGAACAAACATTCATGGTCATCACACAAAAAAATTCCCTTACCGGACTATTCGAACATAGGACCTGCAGCTTCGTAGTCACTGCCCACTAGACTAACCGTTCGCGTTCGTCAAAATGGTAATTTTTTTTTTGCCGCGTTTTGAGTGGGTATTTTTTAGAACCCTATCTGAAGCAAATACTTTTCTGATTTCCATTATGATTTTAAATAAGAGAAATACAAAATTTCCAAGGCCTGTTGAAAATAATAAAGAGTTTTTATGTTAAAACGCAAATTCGCACTTTACTGAAATATCTCACTGTGATCTTTAGAAATATTTCCATTTTCACGATTTCAAGGAATCCTTTAGAAGTAGGTAGGTACCTAATGGTTTACTCAAGTTTAATATCTACCGGCGCGGCGAGGAAAACAAAATGATGGTTAAAAGCTTTGCGAAACTGGAAGCCAAATAGGAAAGACTTTAATTCACATCGTTGAGCCGTACTAGGGGTGTTCTGTGTCGATGGATAAAACTATCGATAACATTGGAGTAACAAGTTTCCAACACATGCTGCATTCTTGTACGTGCTGCAAAAATATTCATGATTACTTTTAACTGTTTTGCTAAACGTGAGTTAGCCTGCGGCTTGAAAAGCAAAAAATTACAAAAAAAAACCATAAAGAGCATCAAAAACTATATTATAAGATACAGCGTCAAGAAATTGCTACCACAATTATTGGGAACGGATGAAAATTTTTGAAGTGCCTGATTATTTTTTTGGTGTTAGGAATAACCTTCCTTACCTTATGAGACGGATCAAGGAAAGTGCCTCATTCGCCGTCCTAAACCCTAAACGTAAGTTAGGAAATTGTTTATACTTTTCAAAAATAACTGACGCAGCTAAAAAGTCTGCAATTTTTTTCTGGTGCTAAGGAAGGTTATTCCTATCACCAAAAAAATAATCAGGCACTTCTAAAATTTTCATCCATTCCCCATTGTGACAAATAAGCATATGTCCTCCCAGACCAATAGCCAATATATATAGTATATATAGTAGCCAATGGGTGCTTGTGACTCCAGAGAGTCACAAGCGCGTTGCCGACTCTTTTAAGGGTTCCGTAGCCAAATGGCAAAAAACGGAACCCTTATAGATTCGTCATGTCTGTCTGTCTGTCTGTTTGTCTGTCTGTCTGTCTGTCTGTCCGTCCGTATGTCACAGCCACATCTATAGATAGGTCTTCAAAAATGATATTGAGGTTTTTAATATCATTTTTTTCTTAACTGAACAGTTTGCGCGAGAGACACTTCTAAAGTAGTAAAATGTGTCCCCCCCCCTGTAACTTCTAAAATAAGAGAATGATAAAACTAAAAAAAATATATGATGTACATTACCATGCAAACTTCCACCGAAAATTGGTTTGAACGAGATCTAGTAAATAGTTTTTTTTTTAATACGTCATAAATCGTAAACCGCAATTTATTTCACGGAACCCTACATGTGCGAGTCCGACTCGCACTTGGCCGCTTTTTTTTATACTATGACGGTGGCAAACAAGCTTACGGCCTGCCTGATGTTAAGCTGGTACCGTCGCCTATGGACACTTGTGACTCCAGAAGAATCAGAAGCGCGTTGCCGAACCCTTATTCACTTGAGGATTCGCTGGACTCTTTATTAATTTGAGGATTAGTTGTGTAGACAGCTAGAGATAAATACAGATCCTTCATTCTCAACACTTAACCATATCATTGGGTAGTTTATAACGTACCTACGTAACTACTTTTTTTGATTATTGAAACGTTTTAGTTTTTAGGTACTTGTAAGGGGCAAAACGAAACAAAATAATGTATAAAAAATAACGTGTATTGAAAACATGACTTATTAATTTTACAGTATTAATCGCAAATACTTTAACTGCTAGCAACATTAGTACATTGTTGTAGAGGCTAGAAAGTATGCAATAGATGGACGAGTTAGTTCGAGGGCCGACGCGTAGCGACAGTTCTTTTCACGCATACTGCGAGGAAATTGCAAATAATTATAATCAAGTACCTAATTAAAGAACATAATACTAAATAGGCTCGCGCGCGCGGTCGCCGGCGCGGCGGGAGCAGCGGCGTCCGCCGGCGCCGCTCCTCGCGAGCGGCGCTCGGCCGAAGCGCTGTTCAAACTGTCCAACAATAACATTGTTGGTCAGTTTGAATTCATAGATGGCCTGTTCGTGCGACGTCCAACTAACCCCAGCTTTGAAGCCTGAATTCTGACCATCTTTTGCCACATCTCCGAGCAGTGGCGTGAAAAGGATAATTTTATATATCGCTCATGTTTATGAGTTCTTGCTGGGTTCGAAATCCAGCAGTGAATGCATTTCATGAAGAAGGAGATCAGGGGGGCAATTTTTGACTTTCGAGCGCTCGAAAATTACATACATACATACAATCACGCCTTTATCCCTAAAAGGGGTAAGCAGAGCACATGAAACTTGTGTTCCAGTGCCACTTTTAGCATGAATGTGGGTATAAAAGATCGACAAAATGTGATGTTGCAGTGATAGGTTGCTAGCCCATCGCCCACAATACACTTCAACTCTCGAAAATTAAATAAAAGTAAATACGATTGAAGTCTCAAAATTGCAGGCACCTACTTTCTAGCGATTAGAATTGGTCAGTACCATTCGTTTTTAAATTTTCTATCGCTATTACAAAATAGCATTTCATAATTTTTGTCAGTTTTCGAGTGAATCCTTACAGAAGACCGCAGGCATAATAGCACCACTGCTATATTATTGCATGCTATGAAGCATGTGGTGTTGTGTTCCTGGTGGTGTGTAAGGTCACCAGAGCTCCCTAGGATGCGCTGTGTTGGGAGTGAGGGACCTGCATGTCTCTATCTGCCAACACAGCGAATCCTCAAGTGAATAAAGGGTCGGCAAGTTGCTTGTGATTCTTCTGGAGTCACAAGTGTCCATAGGCGACGGTTCCAGCTTAACATCAGGCAGGCCGTAAGCTTGTTTGCCACCGTAGTAGTATAAAAAAAAAGCGGCCAAGTGCGAGTCGGACTCGCACATGAAGGGTTCCGTTAAATAAATTGCTTTTTACGATTTATGACGTATTAAAAAAAAACTACTTACTAGATCTCGTTCAAACCAATTTTCGTTGAAAGTTTGCATGGTAATGTACATCATATATTTTTTTTAGATTTATCATTCACTTATTTTAGAAGTTACAGGGGGGGGGACACATTTTACCACTTTGGAAGTGTCTCTCGCGCAAACTATTCAGTTTAGAAAAAAAATATGTTAGAAACCTCAATATCATTTTTAAAGACCTATCCATAGATACCCCACACGTATGGGTTTGATGAAAAAAAAAATGTTGAGTTTCAGTTCTTAGTATGGGGAACCCCAAAATTTATTGTTTTTTTTTATTTTTGTGTGAAAATCTTAATGCGGTTTACAGAATACATCTACTTACCAAGTTTCAACAGTGTAGCTCTTATAGTTTCGGAAAAAAGTGGCTATGACATACAGACGGACAGACAGACAGACATGACGAATCTATAAGGGTTCCGTTTTTTGCCATTTGGCTACGGAACCCTAAAAAAGGTCCCCTAGCCGGAGGATGTGCTTTTCCGGCGATTTCGAGGCCGGTTATTTATTTGAACATGCGCCACGCGTCGCCGTCTTAGGCTGGGCGCAAAGGTTCGGTTTCCGCGTACGGTTTCCAGATTCGGTTTTCGACTTAACAGCCCTCTAGAGCGATAATTATTGTTCTGTAAACGCCTGCGAGTGCTATAAGCCGAAAACCGAATCCGTAAACCGTACGCGGAAACGGAACCGCCCAGCCTTACCGTGTTATTGTGTTATAAGTCTTTTTTAATATTAATATGACATGTATGTTAGTCTGTAAGGTATTTGTAAACATGCTGTTGCCTGAGAAGAATCAATAAATAAATTAAAATGTCGATTATCGTCGACGCGTCACTACTAAGCAAAGCGGCAAATAAAAAGTTATTGTTAAAGTTGTCTTATCTGCAGAGGGGATGCTTAAGTCTTTTTAGGGCTAAAATGCTCGGCACAAAATAGAAAAGGTTTTCAATGTAGGAAGCTGATGAAGACATACTTAAAGATAAAGGGGGCGTGGGCCGAAGAAGGCTTTGCAACAAACATGTATTATATAACTAAGTACTCAAGGAAAAATACGGTTTTGTAAAACATTGAGGGTGCCTAGAGACTGCAATATAGTCACAACTCAAATGAGTTTTAACAGGACACTTAAGAGGAAAAACCACTGGTCATTTTTCCATACAAACGTTCTCGACTGTTTCCTCCGTGGTTTTTACCGCAGATTAATGATTTTTGGAAATAAGATTAATATCATCAATATCTATGTCGGTTCGTTTTGATTTTTTTGATATTTTTATTTTTATAAGTAGTGCTAGGTTACTTCAAAGAAAGCTTAAAACGACCCACTTACATTTTGGTAAAATTCTGGTGCGGTGATCCAGAATGGAGTGCCCCCGTAAAAAAATTTTTTTTAGTAATTTAATTGCATAACTATATAGCAGCCATCAAAATACACCTTTACTCTAAATTTCATTCAAATACAACTTATAGTTTTCGAGTAAAATGTCTGTGACATACGGACAGACGGACAGACGGACATGACGAAACTATAAGGGTTCCTTTTTTGCCATTTTGGCTACGGAACCCTAAAAATTATACAATGCGAATAACTTTTTTAATGCTGCTGATAATAATGCTGTTTTAAATGCCGTTACCGAGAACTTATTGAACGCCCCTCGTATATTTAATAAATATTATCTTAACTTTCTCGATGTTGACTTCAATATACAGGATGTTACAAAAATACCCGTAAAGCGGAAAGGGGGTTAAATGCTCCCTTATAAAAAGACAATTTTCAAAATTTTAAAACCGCAGTATCGCAGTATGACTTAGATGCAATATCGATAAAAAAAAAGAATTAGAACATTTTTTACGGGGTGTTTTGTAACACAGTAACAAGTTGTACATATAGACGGCAGAATCGGACTCCAATTTCCCAGTTACAATTTCCATTTTCCCTGCACAATAAAGCTTTGAGCTTTAAAGAGCTCAATGTAAAAAGCCGTCGTAGGTGTTCCCTCTGATCTCCGTTTTTATTTGAGCGCCGTTTCTATTTAGGCGAACAAAAGATTTTTGATCTCTTTGAAAAGGAACTAATTATGTGTTTGCGTTGTTCCCGAATCGAGGATATTATTTAATATACCTGTTACGGGATTTTACATAATGTACATTTTGTTTCCGCTGATTTTTCTGAAGAGCTATTAATTAAATTTCCTTCTAAATAAAGCTGCACGTGTTAAGTTTAAGTAGTGAATAGAGAATTCTTAATAGCATTAAGTCCGCCTTTTGTATTATTAGTTCTTCTTTTGTGCAATACAGGTTAAATAAATCAATATTTTTTGTGAAGAAATCCAGACTTGGATTGAACCTGCAAGAAAAACCGCATCCGAAATGTGATCCTAGGTTCAAATACCTGTTAGGGAAACATTAAGAAGATTTTACGACATACCTGGCCGAAAAGGGGCAATTACCGTGCGAGTAATCCCACTGCTTGGCAAGGTGTAAAATATTGTGTTCACTACGGACGGCAAAAATAAAGTCTGGCTCGAGCGCTAAATCCCGATCTGAATTCTTTGTTTTACCGCAATAAGCCTGTAACGTACTAATCTTTACATCCTAGTTCAGGTCAGATGGCAGTCACTTTCGTAAAATGAGAACCCACGTTAAATCTTTGGGTTAGGTGCCAACCCCCAGCTCGCTTAAGGCCTCTCGCAGACTGGCGCGGCCAGGACACGGCGGACAATAGAAAACTTGTCATTAGCTGTTAAATTTACTATGGTCCGCCACCGCAGGCCGCGCCAGTGTGATGCAGGCTTAATGCACTACCTTGAAAAATGCTAGGAGGATGAGGATGACGACATCCTATTGACTACACATTTATATTTCGTCAAATTGTATAATCTTCCACTGATATCTAGAAATAATAAGAAAAGCGTCTCAAATCCCCGAGCACTTAAACGTCGTCACGTAATTTTCTTCGAAGAGAATTTTAATCGAAAAAATCCTACGCAGTGAGGGAAGAATTATGAAGCATTCAACATTAAATTTAGACAAACTGATGAACGGGCCCTCAGAGACATAAGGGACGAAGTTCCTCAGTCTCGACTACTTTATTCTTCTGTAAAGATCTCAGAGATAGCCTTTGCGTCCAGCGACCATCCTAGTAATTGCTTTCGTGCTCTGCAAACCAAGCAGCTTCCGTATTAAACGTGCTAAGCGTTTCACATTTTAATGAGTGCGGTAAAAGAAATGCGTATATCAAATATTGTCGCTGATAAACGCTACGTAACATTTTATTAATTATAGTTTGTTTTAGTTTAGGTGACGAAAAGTAAAGTTAGGGTTGTAAAACAATTACGCAGTGTGTCGGGGCGGGAGGCCCAAAGCATACTGTGCATAAACAATAAAACAAACAGTAACTGCTCCTGTATGTACAGTCGCCATCACATACATCGGAGCAAACAAGCACGTCACAAACACCGGAACACACCTCTATTTTCAAGGCAGTAGGGTGCATGTGCCGATATTTCCGAACACCTATAGTGTACCTATGTATGTGATGGCGACTGTACACGTCCCACTTCGGTCAGTTTTCGTTTCTTTGTTATCTTTTCCTTTCGTATTAAGCAACAAAAGAAGTTGTGAAATCCCATCTTACTTAAGTGCATTTTCGTAATGTTTCCTAAAACAAACTATACTTCTTGCATTTCACGAAGGCGAATATGATGAAATTAGACTCTCACATCATTAATAGGGATAGGGAGTGTCTGTATCTGTGCATAATGAATTTTAATAGATCATACATCAATTACATCATATACAACGTGTCCCAAAACTCAACGATAAGCCGGCACCAGAGGATGGAGCTGCTTATGATTAGTAGAGAAAAAATAAGGAAAAAAATATATCTAAATATATAAAATAAAATATATCTACATAATAGATACTTTTATTAAAGAATGCCATTATTATTCAGTGTTGAAATTCTGAAAGTCTTATTACTGTAGAATTAAGTTACTTATAAGACCATGTGTGTGCCCTAACAAGGTGTCATGGAAGCCTTTCTGTATAATCTTAAGATCTCATGTACATGACTTTACAAATAAACATCTATCTATCTATCTGATCTACTAGCAAGCATCCTGTAGTATCGTTATTTAGTATGCTTGCGCGTAGAACCGATGGCCCCTGGGGCGGGAAGGTTCTCGAGAGCCGTACCGAAGGCGCAACGTGGACTGATGACCTGAGGTCGAACGTATCGAACGCGCGTTAGGATAATTTAACTGTCATTTTTCCATATAGAAAGTGGCATTTAAATCTATCTGACGCGTAAAATGCTTTAAGTGATCGACCTGCTGGTAAAGGTTGCGGGAGTCCGCTGGATGCGGGTGGCGCAGGAGCGGTTATTTTGGCACTCTTTGGGGGAGGCCTACGTCCAGCAGTGGACGTCTATTAGCTGATATGACGATGATGATTATCCTTTAGTATGGCCGACAGCCAAAACAATTTTACTTAAGAATTTAAAAATGCTATTTTTCAAATGCAAACATATTGCCTGAACTCCGCCGACCCGACCCAAAATAGGGTTTAACCCCACCAAATTCGGAAATGACCTAAGCTGAGTCTATGTAATGCCTTTAACTTCTCGTTTGCATATTCATTATCAAGATAGTAGACAGTATTCTAGACGAAATAAAAAGGCACTGGTTTTGGTTGAAGAAAACAAAAGTATAATGATGTCAAATATGACAATAAAAAGTATATAAAAATCAAAGACAATAACGATATACAAAAAGGTAAAAATACTATAAAAAGTTGTGCAATCTTGCACATTCTCCCCTTTTTTAAGTGACAAGGACTTTCGCCAGCTTTTTTAGAGGCCTCCGAAAGGTGCCTGCAGCGGTAGCGACATCCGCCACTCGAACCACACCGTCTCGCCCTGGGAACAGCCGTGCAATGCGTCCCTTGGGCCACGAACCGCGTGGCAGGTTGGAGTCGCATATGATCACGACGTCGCCCTCGGCGATACTTGGGGGAGTTCCGCCTCCTGTTCTGGGTGATAAGGAGGGCAGATATTCATGCACCCAACGCTGCCAAAAATGGTCGGCTAGCCTGAGCGCTCTTCGCCATTTGCTTCGGTTGAGATGGTCCGACTCATCAAGGGCAGCTGGGACAGGGCGCCCGGACGATGATCCAAGAAGAAAATGCGTTGGCGTTAGCGCTTCGTCGGCGTCGGAGTCCAGCGAGACGTGTGTAAGAGGTCGCGTGTTCACCAATGCCTCAGCTTCCGCCAAAAGGGTAGTCAAGACCTCGTCAGAAGGAGTTCTGTCTCTAAGCGTCACTTTAAGTGCATCCTTAACGCTACGGACTAGCCGCTCCCACGCTCCACCCATAAAAGGCGCCGCAGGGGGGATAAAACACCATTTGATGGACTCGTTAGCAGCATAATCTTCAACTGACTCGCTATAGAGCGCTTGTAGTTCTCTACTGGCCCCCACAAAAGCAGTTCCGTTGTCAGACCAAATCTCGACAGGAGTCCCACGTCGAGCGATAAAGCGGCGAAGGCACATTATTGCCGCGTCAGTTGAAAGGCTGTGGACTACTTCTATGTGTATGGCGCGAACAACTAGGCACGTGAAAAGAGCCACGTAGCGTTTCTCTTGTCGCCGACCAACAGTGACGTGAACAGGTCCGAAGTAGTCAAGGCCGACGAAGGAAAATGGCCTCTGGTGGTGAGCCAAGCGAGCCTCTGGCAGGTTTCCCATCGGTGGTTGGAAGGTTCTGGAGCGCCGAAGTTTGCACAGCTGGCAGTTATGGGCTACAAACCGGACTGCATTTCTGAGACCTATAATCCAGAATCTCTGATGCAACTCGTTTAAAACCAGTGCGTGGTATGCGTGAGCAGCCTTCTGGTGGTATTTGGCTATCAAGAGGCGTACAGATGGATGTTTGCCATCCAATATGAGTGGGCGCTTAACTTCATCAGTGATGGCCGTTGCTGCGACTATGCGACTGGACATCCTAAGCTGATCGCTGTCATCAATGAAGGGCGACAGTCTGAACAGGCGGCTGCTTCGAGGCAACGGCTCTCGATTCTTGATGCGCAAGAAGTCCTCTTTAAAAGAATCCAGCTGACTCTGCCGTACGATGTGGACCTCAGCTAGGCGTATATCACTCGCAGATATTCTTGCCGATGTACTGGAAGTATTAGGGATACTAGGAGAGGATGTGCAAGTAGGTTGGAAGGTACACAAATACCCTTCGAGACGAGGCATGTTAAAATTAGGATCTCGTCTCCGCAGACTACGCGTACGCAATAATGAAATGAATTGATGCGCTTTTGCTGTTGCTCGCACCATTCTCAACCATGAACTGAAACGGCTTGGGTTTGCAGAGACTGGTGCGGGCAGATCGGTTTCGGTGATGAGATGAATAAGAGTATTATGCTTGTACTCTTCACGGCCTAGTCGGCTGATATCAATCTTAGGCTCGGCGGGCCAGTCCGAAGAAAGAAGAAATTTGGGTCCCGATATCCAGCGAGATTCTGGAGATAGCACAGTACGCTTCACACGTGTGGCATCATCTGCCACGTTTAGGTCACTCGGGACCCAACGCCACTCGGCAGCATTTGTGAGCTCCAGTATCTCACCAACTCGATGAGACACAAAAGGCTTGAGCGTGCGAGCGTCACTGCGAAGCCAGCCCAGAGCAGTCATCGAGTCACACCAGAAAATACGTCTCGAAGGCCTCAATCGGTGGGCTTCGCATATAGACGTCGCAAGACGTGCAGCCATCAGAGCGCCCTGAAGCTCTAAGCGAGGAATCGAGACAGGTTTAAGTGGGGATACCCTGACTTTGCTACAGATGAGAGAGAGCCCAACGTCACCATTATCGTAAAGAAATCGCCAGAACGCGACCGTTGCAAAAGCAGACTCACTCGCATCTGAAAACAAATGAAGTTCGCAACCCACTACCTTAGCATCGCTTAAGTTATAGCGCCGTGGAATTCGCAGAGTAGATACCGATATAAGATCCTGATACCATAACTTCCACGCAGCGCAGTCACTTTGAGGGAGCTCTTGGTCCCAGTCCACACCCTTGCGCCAAACGTCTTGAAACATGATGCGACCACGAACAACGATTGGGGCAAGGATTCCAAGTGGATCATAAATTCGCATCACGTGTACTAGCACCTGTCGCTTTGTCAGCTTATCTGGCAACACGGCCTCCTTTTTTACCCCCGTGTTAAAACCTATCACATCTGGGGCGGGTTGCCAGATGAGACCAAGCGTACGGACGGGCGTGGCCAGACGGCCCAAATCTATGTCAATATCATTGTGAGTTGGTGCCTCAAGTAGTGAATCCTTAGGCAACAACGAGAGCGCCAAAGGATTGTTCGATATCCAGGCACGCATCTCAAAACCAGCATGAGAGTGAACGGTATATATATCTGATGCCAGCTTGGCGGCTTCGGTGATACTATCTAAGCTAGTTATGCAATCGTCCATATAATGATCAGCGATGATTGCTCGTGCTGCGTCCGGGTAAGTTTCCTGCCATTCCGAAGCGTTTCTATTTTTTATATGAATGGCAGTAAACGGGCTAGAGGCAGCACCGAAGATCATGGACGACATGCGGTATGTTTTGATCGGTTCGTTTGGGGAATCGCGCCATAAAAATCTTTGCGCGTCCCTGTCTTTCCCTATAATTTTTATTTGAGGAAACATTTCACGAATATCTGCATTTAAGGCGACCTTTCCCTCCCGGAACCGCATCAGAATACCCAGTAAAGGTTGCAAAAGATCTGGGCCTGTCAATAACAAAGAGTTTAAAGATACGCCGTGAGATACGGCGGCTGCGTCGTGTACCGTCCGTAATTTATTGGGCTTGTTCGGGTTAGTAACGCCAAAATGCGGCAAGTACCAAAGAGGACACCTCGAATCGGGACGTGTCAAGCATGGTTCGGCGTATCCCTTTGACAACATGTCATGTATATTACGGCGATAGCGTTCGGCATAGCAAGGATCTTTCAGCATCTTTTTTTCTAAACTGAGAAATCTAGACAAAGCTAACTTGTAACTATCAGGAAAATCTAAATTATCGGACTTCCACAACAAGCCTACCTCAAAGCGGCCTCCCTCAACACGCTGCGCTGTGCGCTCGACAACTTGTATGGCGCGCTCGTCGTCAGTACTGCGGGCTTCATTTTTCGATATTCCTATTGAATCGATTTTAAATTGTTCTCTAATAAGGCGTTCTACAATGAACCGATCGCTTTCTACTTCAGGATTGTTTATTGTTATATGGTTGACAACATCAACCCGTTTAGTTTTGCTGCAACCGAAACCAAACAAAACCCATCCCAACGCAGTCAAAATAGCTACGGGTTGTGTCTTGGTTCCTTTGCGTGTAGCTTTAGCAATGGATAAATGTCAGTTGTCAATTCCTATGATCACCATAGGTTTTACGTCCTCGTAACAAAATTCATGAGCTATGTCTGCTAGGTACGGATATTTGCACACGCTATCATGATGCGCAAACTGGCGTGCAGCACCTAAATCACTAATTGATCTAGCTTTTTCGACGCGGTGAATTTCAGTGGAGTGTCGGCCCTGTAAAAGAAAATTGACGTACTGCACGTCAACATCCTTGCCTAAACCACCTACACAATCTAAATGAATTTGTTTTTTGGGTCCCGTGGCACCAATTTGAGCCGAGATCTCAGAGTCTAAAAATGTCCCTGTCGCACCGTCATCGAGTAAAGCGTAAGTGTCAACACTACCAGCGGGCCCTGACACGGTGACAGCAACGATCTTCAATAGCGGACGAGCAGAAGGCTCTTTGGGTGAGGATGAAGTTGCATGCGTCATTATTTCGTGTTCCGATTCGTCAGACGGTGACTCCGTTGCGGACGCACTGCTGGCCACGGGCGCGGCCTCGCCGGACGTCGAGGGCGCGGGCTCGTTGTCACCGTCGTCCACGTCGACGTGTGCGGTGACAGCACGCTCAAGTTTCGACTCATGCAACAAAACGTGATGACGCATGCTACAACCTTCTACACTACAGACTTTTTTCATGCAAGAAGCTTTATTCTTATGAAAACCTATTTTCAGGCATCTGTGACAGATTTTCTTCTTTTTGATGAGTTGCCATCTATCATTAACCGTCATTTTGATAAATCTGTCACAGCGAAATAACTCATGACTTTGTTTACACAACAAACAAATATTGTCAATATTATTTTGCATATTGTTTGGCGTTGGAATGCTATTATTCGTATGATTACTCTCAGCTACAATATTAACCCCTTCCCTGTATGCGCTCGCGCTCGGCCGAGCCGCAGTGAACGGCGTGTAATCAAATACGCCACCAAACCTACACTGCAAATCTACCTCACGAGACAGGAAATTGGCGAACATTTCTATTTTAGAATCAAAACCATCGCATGAATGGGCATAATCCAACCACCGCGGACGCAGCAGTGGAGGCAGCTTGCTCCACAATGCTTGAAAAAGCTCGGGTGATCGTAAGTAGTCCGGTTGATTTAACAAACGGATTACTTCTACACAATTGCGTACCCGGCTTGCGAAAATTACTAAATCTTTGCCGTCGTAGCTTACCTTAGGTAGCGCGCGCACCGCCGCCACTTCGTGCATAACGACGAGCTCGGGACGGCCGAAGCGCGCATCGAGCGCGGCCAGCACCGCGCCGGGCGCGCGGGCCGCCGCCAGCAGTCCCGCCACGGCATCACGCGCCGCTCCGCGTACAGCGCACGACAGCCGGGCTAAATTGTCGGTGGCCGAGAAACTCTCGGCTGTATTTTCGTAAACACGTTTCAAAGCTAACCAATCTAGATATGACTTGCCATCGAAAATTGGCAACTCAGTCTTCGTAACGTGTGGATGAGGATTAACTTTATTTATTAACTTCTCCAACGAATTGACTAAATGCTTCACTCCTCCGTCTTCAGGACAATTCTGCTCGGGAGAGCGCCTATACTCCGCGGCACCCTGGCCGTGCGGCGCTCTCGATCCCTGTGCCTCGCACTGGGCCGCATTGTTGTCGTATCTGAAAGGTGGGTTGGCACTTAATAATTGTTGGTCGTTCGGATTAGGAATCACATTATTTACCCATTCCTGTACACTTGCGTGACTGCGCGTGCCGCGGCTGCCGCCACGCAGGCTCGCGCCCGCATCAATAGCCGCGAGTTCGGCTCTTAGTTGAAGTTCGGCAACGTGCCGCTCTCGCTCCACAGCCTGCTCCGCAGCGCGCCGCTCTCGCTCCACAGCCTGCTCCGCAGCGTGGCGCTCTAAGTCAGCTAGACGGCGCGCATGCTGCGCCTGTGCGTCCAGCTGCTGGGCCACGATGGTGGCGGAGGAGCGCGAGGTGGCGGCGCTCGACGCGCGGGAAGGTGCCGGCAGCTCTGGTTGATGGGATTGATCCGGGCTTGCCTGCGCGGACGGGGTTATTTCTTTTGCACCCGCTGTCACACCGTCTCCCGTGCAAGGAGCACTTATTTCACCTTTAGAACGAGTATGCATACTTTCTACCGGTAGAAGGACCAATATTCTAGACGAAATAAAAAGGCACTGGTTTTGGTTGAAGAAAACAAAAGTATAATGATGTCAAATATGACAATAAAAAGTATATAAAAATCAAAGACAATAACGATATACAAAAAGGTAAAAATACTATAAAAAGTTGTGCAATCTTGCACAGACAGTATTGTTGGTTTGTCCTAATCCTACCCTGAGTCCGTCATTTAACTTTAAATAAAAATTAAGATGATATCTTTGTTTTAATTTCCGGAACAAAATAAATAAATTAAAATTGCGCCCAAACATAATCACCCTGTGCTTAGCTGACAAGATGTTTAACACTTTCTGTCAAGTGAACATCGTCGTTTGTGACAATTATTTGTCTAAGTGAAGTGACCATTGACTCATGACAGTCAAGAGGATTCATAAGATAATAAATCAAAGAGGACTTAATCACGGATTGTTGACTATTTCATTAACAGGGTGTTTTTACGCAGTAACGTTGTTTCCCTAATTATCTCCAAAATGTAACATAAACTTTTAAATGTTTCATACGTAAGTCTACTCCTAGAGACGAGTTACCTACTATCAGCTCTAAAAGTATTGGTACCTAATTTGTTAGCACCTTATATACACATATAAATAAGAAGGATGCCTGCACCATGAGACCTACGGGTTACAGACTGAAGGTTGGAAGGAAATGGGTATTAGGTTGGATATTCACTGCCAATTGCACAGACTCTTAGAAATTCAATCAGATTGTTCAAAAATAATCCTCGTTGATTAGAGTTTGATTAGACAACTCTGAACTTTTTAAAAGGCAAAGGAATTGGTAAAACTTTTATAAAGGAGGGGTAATTTAATAATTTCCATATTGTTCAATGCTGTTATGAATTTTAAAATAAGTTTCGACATTCTTCGAGAGGTGTCTGGAATAAGACTATCAAAATTAATTTCACAAAAATGTATTTATATTTTTTTGTTTTAAAACATTTAAAATGACAAATTGCACTTAAACGTTGTATAATGACTATCAGGTTAGTAAACATTTTCTAGTAACTTAAATGATTCCTTGCTACCAAAACCCGAATCAGCGCACCCCACTTCCACGTGGTCTTGTCTGTCCTACCCCTAGAGTGTATGTAAAAGAGCTTCCGGCTCCGGAGGTTAAAATGGAGATGAAATTTTGGTGATCATTTATTATTTTCGGCTGTAAAAAGTATTTTTTTGGTGGTATAATTTACTATATCTGGTGATCCGTTAAATACATGCCTAATAATAATAGCTTTGCTGATAACATTGTTATGGCAGGTGTCCGGGCCTCTTTTCAATAGCCCAATTTTATTGCCCACCCAAATCTCCTCACCGTAGACCCAATTCTCTATTCCATTTCTCTAACGCCTCTCGAGCCCGGTTCACGGGTAAGTATCTACCCGATGTACCCGTGAATGGGTAGGTAGGTACGTTCTAGCAGGTGTACTACGTGACATTAAACTTCGTGTCCAAAGGGCCTCTACGCCCTCTACGTGTTATATCTATATCCCCACGCACGCCTTCCATATGGCCGGGGTTGGCCCCGTGTGTTTAAATCGAAGATACATAATAATAATAATTTACCAATTTAGAAACAACTAATACTAAACACCAAATAGAAAAATTTAAAACTAATTCTTCTTCTTCTTCTCTTACTTAAGAGCTAGGCTCTTGTCGGTGTAGCTCAAAGTAGGCCCTCCATCTACTCCAATCCCACGCAATCTCTTTGACCTCACGATATGACCCAACATCAACTCTCTTTTTGAGTTGCTCCATGTAGTCTATTCTAGGTCTTCCTCTTCCTCGCCTCCCCTCTATCTTTCCTTCAATTAGTTATGTTGAGTAAGAAAAACTAATTACAAAAATAAATATATTTAGAAACCTTATTGATAATGTTAACAATGTGTGTTGTTATGGAAACACTCTTTCTTTTCATCAATAGAATAATTTACTCGATAATTCGGTATCAACAGGCATTGTATGGGATGGCGGGAACAGGAATTGATTATAAATAGAATCTGCTGCGTTACCTTCATGGTCCTTTGCTTCGTTTTCCTTACGCCACATGTCTGATCTGAAAAAGGCTTATGCCAATACGCTTTGGCTTAGACGAAGGCTGTTATGAAATGACGCCTTTCCTCCATACGTACGAGTATCCATGAGAGTGGATCTTATTGGTTTTGCGGATAAATAGGAGTTATTCTGCTTCGAGAATCTCGAATGGATGGTATTCGGTGATAAGATTATTTAGAGAGAAGCGAAATGTTTTGTACTATGGATACCGAGAGCAAATAGCCCCGAAAATTCTATCTTTGAGGTCCTTTATTTTCTATGTAGTAGGCTTTATATTACACTGAAAAAACGCATGGGTTAAAAATAAACAAATTACTGTTAGAAATAGCTAAGCATGTTTGCCAATATAGCACCTGCAAAGTTTGATGCTAAAAACAAATACGTCAACTTTGCTGACATTACTTGACAAATAGTAATCTATATAATTGGTTAAAAATACTTGTTTCTTAATAACATAGTAGTAACATTAGTCACAACAATGTAAAGTTGGCTGCATTGAGCCAATTTAACTTTGCAGCCTCAGCCGGAGAGTTCGGTTTAAGGAGCCAAGTTACTCAGTACCGTCAATTATTTCTATTGGGTAAATGCAACCGATCTACTTGGTAATTCCAGCTAAGTAACTAAAACGAGTATAAGTAGCCAAGTTACTCAGTACCGTCAATTGTGTCTATTGGGTAAATGCAACCGATCTACTTGGTAATTCCAGCTAACTAAAACGAGTATAAGTAGCCAAGTTACTCAGTACCGTCAATTGTGTCTATTGGGTAAATGCAACCGATCTACTTGGTAATTCTAGCTAACTAAAACGAGTGTATGTACCCAATTACTCAGTACTGTCAATTTTGTCCATTGGGTAGGGGCAACCAATCTACTTGGAAATTCCAGCTAACTACAAATCGGTATAAGATAAGTAGCCAAGTAACTCAGTACTATCAATTGTGTCTATTGGGTAGAGGCAAGTTGCTTCTACACAATAGAGACAATTGTCAGTACTGAGTAACTTGGCTACTTATACCAAATTGTAGTTTGCTGGAATTACCAAGTAGATCGGTTGCATTGTGTAGGTTTGTACAACCGATCTTAGGAGATACAAAAGAAAACTGAATTCAAAGAAATAAGCTTTATTTAAACATCACAATCACATACCTATACGGTAAATTAAAATAAACGAATAAGGTAAATTGAGAAAACAGGTATGTAAGTATTACCATTGACGAATAAATCAAGAGGTCTATTGAT
This sequence comes from Epinotia brunnichana, assembly GCA_963854355.1. NCBI lineage: Eukaryota > Metazoa > Arthropoda > Insecta > Lepidoptera > Tortricidae > Epinotia > Epinotia brunnichana. The sequence goes on along the minus strand of OY977959.1, from coordinate 6,862,046 downwards.
GGCCGGCGCTTCACAATTCACAACAGAACTATATAACAAGTCTGCTGTTAATCAGACTTGTTATATTTAATATATGTCTATGTCTATAATCTAACACTATCACTATTCTAAACTTTTGTAATGTCTCTTTAGCCTTCACAAAACTAACAAACACTAATTAGCACCACGATTGCCCAAATCACACCACAGCACACAACGCTCATAACGCGGCCCAAGCAAGAGTGCCTTCGGAGAGGTTCCCGTGGTTTGTTTATACTTCCAGCGGCACGGGAGGGGTTCCAGGGTCGGACCTTGACAGTGTCTGCTTACAATATTATACGTACAATAAAATTTACAACAGCAACAAGATAAGTCACCCGCACGGCTACAAGTCCCGTTACATAATGGCCGCCTCACTTTGCTGCCAAACGGCTGCAAAGGCAAATTAGTCAATTTCTGATTTAATTGTAAATAAGTAACTCTTGTAAAAATGTGATAGCTCACTTGGTGGCTAACTGCCGAGCTGTGCTTGTTTAACTAAAAATAAGCAACTTGTTTGTTTTTTAATATTGCACGCGGTTATTTGCAGGAAAACTACTTAGCAGATTATAACCTAGTGTTGTAAGACTTATAATTAAATAACGCATTAGACAGCAAATAACAGTGTAAACTTGTCTATTATTAACCGATAAAGAAAGGACTATATTTACTTAAGCCACTTGTTTGTTTCTTAGTCATTTACGCAGTTATTTGCAACAAAACAATTTATCTAATTTTAACCTAGTATGCAAGGTCTGAAATGAAATAACGCAGTTGACAGCACATAACAGTGTCAACTTGTCTATTTTTAACCGATAAAGAAAGGCTTATATTTACTTAAGCCACTTGTCTGTTTCTTAACCATTCACACGGTTACTTGCAACAAAACAACTTATCAAATTTTAACCAAGTATTTCAAGGTCTATAATTAAACAAGGCTGTGGTCAGCATATAACAATGTAAACTTGTCCATTTTTAACCGAATCGGGTATGGATTGGATTTACCGAGACAATCATTTGGAAATAAATAAGTATTGTGTTAAAATAACCGAGGAAGTTTAGCAGTATTTGCTCGTTTACGATTAGCAAACCTTTATTGCGCGTTTTAAATGAATCATGGTTATATGTAACCATTTTTTTCTTAACCGAGCTAAAAAGGTCCTTTGCTAAAATTTATTTTTTTCAGTGTACTATGTAAGATTTATATCATGTTTTTGCAGCTGTGGTACTCCTTAAGTATAAAATTAAATAAATACATAAATATACCTTTTGGGCAGAACTTGCTGTTATGGGCGTCGCGCGCGACTCAGTCACTCATGTCGCACTCGGATTGTGCAAAATAGAAAGTGTAGGCTAGATTTTGTATCGTCTCGCGTCGTGTGGCAGGCTGGCAGCGTCAGTTGTTGCTAGTCCCACTGGCTCCAAGCTTTATAACCAAAAAATTACAATGACTCATCCATCATACTCCTAGCGATTTTCATAGGCACCTAATCGCAAGAGTTGGCGTTGGCAACTAGTTTTACGTAAGCGACTGACATATGACCTTCCAACCCAGAGGGAAAACTAGACCTTACAGGGATTAGATGGGTTCCCTGACGATGTTTTCTCTCACCGAAAAGTCACTGTAACCTAAATATCAAATGATATTTCGAACATGGGTTTTGAAAAAAACAAGAAGCGAGTTGTGTCGGAGATACAACCGTTAATTAAGTTTACTTCTTTGTTGGCTATGGAATATCTGAATTAATTCACTAAAATCTGTATACCTGTATGTATCTGTAACCTAGAGATAAATCGGTATATATGGCAACATTGACTGACTTGGCTCATTTGACTCGCGATACATTGAAAATGGCGGTCATTGCAGTATTATTTTTATGTCAGCCACATAAACTAAATAACATTTTGTGATTGACAACTAATGGCAAATAAAGGAGGATTAAAACATGTAACAAACAATTATTTGAAATCAGATTAGGCTTCTCTGCATAAAGTTATTCCGGAAGTGACGTGATTCATTTTGAACTGTACCCCTATACAAGAACGCAAGCAAAGAAGTATCCACTTCAAAAAATCTGTGTGTAGGTACGACTGGTACGAGCTGAGGTTCGAACCCATGACCTCTAGATTGAAAGTCGCGCCTTACCGCTCGGCTACAGTTGCTTTATAAAATTGCAATGACTGTTTTAACTAATTTATTTATTTATTTCATTTATTCACACAATAATACAATGCAAGGTTACAGTTTACACCAAATCGCTTACACGCTAAAATAAACAAAAAAGATAAACATGCACAAGTAAAAATGTCAAGAATCATAATTATAATGTCATTCCATTAATTAAGTGCCAATTCAAAAATATCCTAGCAATGTGACACAAGTATGTCAAACGATCAGCGAACATGTCAGCGTCTTCGTGCTGAGTGAGCATTAGATGCAGCCATATCAAAGCACGTGCGGTAGGCGCGTGGCTCGCGTAGCTATGTGTACGTAAAAAATACGTTTAGTTTACTGTTACATTTTCAACATTTAACTCATCTAAAAAATTGTGTTGGTAGTAGGCGTGGAGCAATTAATTTATACGTGCACAATCGTTATACATATCTCGAGAGATATGAATAAATAACGATTGTGCATGTTACTTTGCGAGCAACGTACAGTATATCTAAGGGAAATGTATTCACGTACCACCGTAGAACCCTGTCGCAATTGACAGGCCGCCGTCACTAAACTCGAGTGATATGCCATGCCACCTTATTGCGATAGGGTTCTAAGGTGGTACGTGAATACATTTCCCTTACTGTAGTATATACCCTGTACCTGTATTTACTGAATAAGTACAATATATGTAATTGTAAAACCTATTGTATCATTATTGCTCTAAGTATCATCCCGCTAACCACCCCTACAGTAACTAAGAGTAGGTATCGCATCGCTATACATTTAGACATTTTAGCCTTACCAGCTGGCAAAATTTTCAAATGTTTCGCTAACATCTCGTTACAAAGCTCGGTCAGACTCTAAATTCAATTCGTATCAATGAATTGTCACATTGAGTACATAAATATGATAAAGCGCTTGATATGCTCCTGAGGACATGTGTAGTTCATAAACTAGACGCGTTTCTTCGGATGATCCACCGCCCGCCCTCGTAACCGAAGTCTGAAATATTGGACGCGATATGAAGGGGCGAGATTATAGGGTTACTGTAGGTACTGCCTGAATATTCACGTTTTTTATAACGTCAGTGGCAAATAATCACACGGCCCGCCTGATGGTATGTGGGCACTTATGGACATATGCAACTCCAGGGATATCACATGCCCGCTGATAACCCTTACCTACCTACATGTTATTGTGGCGATAGACATTAGCCGATATTCAAGCCTCTCACAGACTGGCGCGGCCTGAGGGGTAATCACGTAAAAATTTACTGACAATTTTCCATATAAAAAGTGACATTTAGACCTACCCGACGTTCATACAATGCGTTACGTGATCGACCTACTGGCCGCGGCGGGCCATATTGAACTTGTCATTGGCTGTCAAATTTACTATTGACCGCCACCGCAGGCCGCGCCAGTGTGATTCAAGCCTTATGCGTGAGTTACCTACGCGCTTTTGCATGTGTCGAATGAAACCTCTTATACATTTATATCATCAATTCATAACATTTATACATCAATATCAGACACTCGTCATTTTATTTAGGTTTATTATCGTATTTTATCGCATAAGAGAACGTATGTAAATTATGTTGCTGGAATAAATTGCAATGACAATGATTCAGTGGCAACCATATGAACAGTGATGCAGTGGTTGTAGGCGCTGTTTCTCGTTGGAATCCAAGTAATTAAAAGTCGGCTTGTTCAGTAGAGAAACTGACATGCCACAATTTAAATCAAAATTATTTAAATTCTTGACAGGTAAAGATTTTTATTCAGCCAATGAATACTTAAACTGTCATTAGCGAAATATAATTTATAATAATTAAGACTATCTATATATAAGTATGTAATGCATGCTGCTTGCAAATTTGTATGCCTAAATGGCCAAAGTCAGGTAGATTTAAATGAAACTTTTTCTATGGAAAAATAACAGTTAAATTGTACGAACGTTACGTGTTTACGGTCCGGTGCGAGCTCGGTGACATGACGTCGAACCAAACACCAACACGAGTGGAGGAATGAGGCTGGCTTAAGGCACTCTAAGCTCTTCATAGAAGGAGTGGACTCGGGCTGGACCAGAAAACTCTGGAAATCCAGTAGGAAGCAACTCAGAATTATATCTGGGGTGTTCACTGGTCACTTCGGGGTCAAGGATCTCTTGGCCAAGATGGGACTATCTGATAGTTTAGACTGTAGAATGTGTGGCGAGGAGGATGAGACTATGGAACACTTATTGTGTGAATGTCATGCCCTTGCCAGACAAAGAATGAACTACTTTGGTAACGGTTACCCGCAACCAAAGGAATTCAAGGTGCTCCCGGCGAACTGCATCATCCGCTTTGTGGAAATGATGGAGCAAGCCAAGGCAAATGCACAAAAGATCCCACTGGGTCGAAGTGCATCCGAAAGGGCCCTCACCTAAATAAGATAAGATAAGATAAGATAAGACATGACGTCGGCGCCGGGTCGGACACGGCCCGGTGGCGAAAGGTGAAGCAAAATAAGCTCGGTGAGGGCTCGGTACGTTTACGGCCCGGGCCGGACACGGCCCGTTCTAACGTGAGTCATCCTTAACAAGGTATAAAGGTTGATGCGGTTTGATATTTTTCACGTGAGAAATATAAACCAACTCTAATTCAATACGTTCAATCGACTATAACCCAAAGTTCTCGAATGGCGCCAACAAAAACTAACCTTTCAAAAATATCCGGTGTTTGCGCCCACTATTTAGCGACAATTTTTTATTGACCTGTTTATTAGACCCTCAAATCAGCGCCATGATGATGAAACCAACGCTACGCAACTAGTTACGTACAAAGAATTCTTCTTCCTTGTTGGAAACCTGTTATGATCGCAAAACACTAGGTCGGCTAGGTTCGTTTAGGTAGCTTCAGATGCCCGAAGGGTAAACAGACCAGAGCGGGGCTCTATCGAAACTTTCCAAATACGAAAAAATGTCGTAACTGGTTTCGTAGGAAGAATAAAAAATCTTTTTACGTAATTAGTTTCGTAGCTAGAAAAATAATTATTCACACCTAACTGGTTACGTAGCTTTGGTTTCGTGGGCGGCCGAAGGGCTACGAAAGGACCGCCGAGCTCTCTCCAGACTTCCAGAGTAGTATAGGACCTACAGTCTGAAAAAATCGTAAACACTTCTACTTGACAGTGACAACGTGTAGGTTGAAAAAAAGATGTAGATATAGTTGGCAGCCCTTTATCAGCTTGGGCTTCCGCCCACGCCCTAGGTCGGGTTTTAAACGCATATTTACCGCTTGGCCGATCGCATCAAAAAACTTGCGATAAGCTTATTACGTACTCATTATTTTTAATCTGGTGACTTTGAAAATATTTGCGCACAAAGTACGGCATTGAATAAATGTAGAACATTTTATAACTTGTAAATGTCCGTATTTTTGCTGGTAAAATATCAGAAGTAACTTTTGTGACGGAAAGTTATATTGTGCACATAAGGATCTATGGGAAAATAGTATAATATGGACATTATCTTATCTTATCTTATCTTATCTAGGTGAGGGCCCTTTCGGATGCACTTCGACCCAGTGGGATCTTTTGTGCATTTGCCCTCTCCTTTATACCTGCTCCCAGGCTTGCTCCATCATTTCCACAAAGCGGATGATGCAGTTCGCCGGGAGCACCTTGAATTCCTTTGGTTGCGGGTAACCGTTACCAAAGTAGTTCATTCTTTGTCTGGCAAGGGCATGACATTCACACAATAAGTGTTCCATAGTCTCATCCTCCTCGCCACACATTCTACAGTCTAAACTATCAGATAGTCCCATCTTGGCCAAGAGATCCTTGACCCCGAAGTGACCAGTGAACACCCCAGATATAATTCTGAGTTGCTTCCTACTGGATTTCCAGAGTTTTCTGGTCCAGCCCGAGTCCACTCCTTCTATGAAGAGCTTAGAGTGCCTTAAGCCAGCCTCATTCCTCCACTCGTGTTGGTGTTTGGTTTTGGCGTAGGCTTTAAAGGCCGATATTATGGTCCCCTGCGAGAGTCCCACAAATGGTTCTGGACCTACAAAGTGATTTGTAGAGCCCCCTCTTGCAAGCTCATCTGCTCTTTCGTTGCCGATGAAGCCCTTGTGCCCTGGTATCCAAACTAGTTGCACCTTATTGTGCCTTCCAAGTCTGTTTAGTGCTTGGACGCCATTATAAATTAGTCTAGAGTCCACTTTCGGCGCCGTAAGCGCTTTAAGGGCCGCTTGACTGTCACTGAGTATATAGATAGTCCGCCCTTTGGTTCGCCTGTCTATATTCTCCTGTACACGAGCAATTATGGCGTATGTCTCCGCTTGGAAGACAGTTGCCAAACTACCCATGCTTACACTACTACTATAGTCATTTGCATAAATGCCTGCTCCCGTACCGGATCCCATTTTTGATCCGTCCGTGTACCATATACTGTCTTCGATACCAGACTTTGGTGGTTCTAGACCTTCGGCCCACTCAGCCCTGGTTGGAACTTTTGTTGTGTAGTTCCTGTGGAATACATACTTGGGTAGCATTTTGTCGCTTCCCATGTTTGTTATTCTGTCTAAGAAACCATCAGTCTCCATGTTTGTGTGCTTAGTCTTCGGCTTGCTATCGCTCCACAGTCCAAGAGTTCTTAATCTGTAGAGCGATTTGCGCGCCTCTGACTTAATCACCATGTGAAGTGGCGGTAGGTCCAGTAGGACTTCTAGCGCCGCTGTAGGCGTGGTACGAAACGCCCCTGTTATAGCCATGCATGCCGTTCTCTGCACCTTTCTCAGGGCCTCTCTGCATGTGCTCATTAAAGTCCTTGGCCACCATACCAGGCTACCGTACAGTATTATGGGTCTCACCATCATGGTGTAGATCCACTTCAGTACCTTGGGGTTCAGTCCCCATGTTTTGCCATACGCTGATCTACACATTCCAAATACCCTCAGGGCCTTTGTAATGGTGAGATCTGTATGCTTCTTCCAGTTCAGTTCCTTATCCAGTGTGACACCTAGATATTTCACGTCATTGGACAGTTCTAGTACCCTTCCGTACAGCTTTAACTGCTGTATTCCGCGAAGGGTCCTTTTCCTAGTAAAGGGTATTACTACAGTTTTGCCTGGATTAATGGATAATTGGTGACAGTCGCACCATCTCTCCACTTCCCTCAGTGCCTTGTTCATGATTTCTGATACCGTACTTGGGAATTTCCCATTAACCAGTATCACTAAATCATCAGCATATCCTACCGTGTGGATGGGACCTTTATTGAGTTCTATCAAGAGTGAGTTCACCACCAAACTCCATAGAGTTGGTGAAAGTACCCCACCTTGTGGACATCCCTTTGTGGCCGTGGCCATTATCTCATCCCCTAAAAGAGATGACTTTATCAGTCTGCCATTTAGCATGTTGCCTATCCATTTACATATGGTCGGCTCTATACCATGTTTTGCAGCTGCTTCGCTAATAGCATTATACGTGGTACGATCAAACGCTCCCTCCACGTCTAAGAAAGCCGCCAGGCATAGTTCTTTATTCTCTATAGCCTGTTCAGCCTTGGTTGTTACCAGATGAAGTGCCGTTTCCGTTGACTTCCCTGGCTGATATGCACATTGTAGTTCGTGCAGCGGATGTCTCCTTAGTGGGCCATCCCTTATGTGTCTATCTACCAACTTCTCCAATGTTTTGAGGAAAAATGACGATAGACTTATCGGCCTATACGATTTGGCCTCACTGTAATCCGCCTTACCCGGTTTGGGTAGGTAGGTTACTTTTACCATCCTCCACACACGCGGTACGTGTGCGAAGGCTAAGCACGCCCTGTACAATCTGCTAAGGTGCGGGATTAGTACAGTAGCGCCCTCCTGTAGTAGAATGGGGTAGATTCCATCTGGCCCCGGGGCTTTGTAAGGTTGAAATGTCGAAAGTGCCCACTTTATCTTTTTATGATCTACTACCTTTTTAGACGTTTCCCAATTGTGTCTCGTTGTACTTGTGGTTTGTTCCAACGCACTAATTGTGCAATCGTCTGTTACGCTCTCGTGTATTACTGAGCCTGGGAAGTGTGTATTACACATTATCTTAAGGGTCTCTAGCCCCGTTTTCGTCATTGTACCGTCATTGTCCCTGATGGATGTAAGCGGGACCGACTTTGTGGTTGCTAATGCCTTTGTTAGTCTCATTCCTTCATAATATGGACATTGGTTTAACAATAAGTTTATTAGGGAAGGGCACAGCAGACGTAGCAAGACCAGCATGGGGCGCAGCGGGGGTAGACAGTAGACCCCCCCCCACAAGGTGGACTGATGCCCTGGTAAAGGTCGCGGGAGTCCGCTGGATGCGGGTGGCGCAGTGCCCGATCATTGTGGCACTCTCTGGTAGGCGTATGTCCAGAAGTGGACGTCTTTCGGCTGATATGATGAGGGCACAGCAGAATGTCACCTCGCTCATAATTAGAGCATCCTAACCTACCCCCTTACAGAAGATCAAAATAACACCACTACCAGTATAACCAGTAGGTACCTATGTGGTGTTGTGTTCCTGGTAGTGTAGTTGAGATTTTTTGTTGTATAATGAAATCTATCGTCTTAAACAATAGATTCAAAATGGACTTAAATATAAAACAATGCGCTGTGAGTGGTATTTTATCTCGTAGCTAATTTTAAATCTATTGGAAAAGAAGATAGAGTTCATTATTCAATTAACATTTTTTTGGCAAACTTTGGCTCGCGCTCGCCAACAATGTCTATTCATAAACTCTCAAAGGGCATTCATGAGTTCAATTGAAATTGGCTTAACTATAACTGTAGTAATTGTGTTGAGAGTTCCTGCATTTGTCGCTAGATGGCAACACGACGAATCCTCAAATCAATATAGAGTTGGCAACGCGGTTGTCATTATCCTGGAGTCGCAAGCGTCCATAGGCTGCGGTCTACTCACACTCAGCCAGACCGTTACTATGATTGTTTGCCAGCATTGTAATATTTTCATTCGTGTACTTACTACAAATATAGTATGTTATGAAACATTGCTCATGTGTTTCGCGATATAACTACATTTTTATTTAAACATAATAGTGATAATTAACAACTCATAAAAGAACCGAATGTAAACTTTCGGGATACATGTTGAAATAATGGTAATACATGCTATGCTACTAATTACACGGTTCAAATCCGGCTGAACTCTATCGGTCGTTTAGGACTTAGGAGCAACCATGCCACAGACAAACACACAGACACGTCAAACTTATAATAACTCCCCTCTTTTGGCGTCGGTGTTTAAAAATAGATATTCTCGTGAAGGTAAGGTACTCCCGCGATAGCTTAACGGCATAATAAATGTTCATTTCGCCATAAATAGTGGGCTATAAAAATAACCGCGTACCTTTTTTCTAGTCATGAAAATAGGATTGCGATAAAACCTAGGTCCCGCGTGGAACGGAACGGTTTTCACCAAGACGCCTCTTTTATGGAGGTTTTCCGTCAGTGAGCCAAGGCAACTACTAGTTTGTTATATCGCCGACTAGCTAGTATTGCCCGCTCTAGAAATAGGAGCCCCGTACAGAGGGACAGCGTCAAAACTCTATATCGAATTAGAAAAAAAAACAATTGTCTCGTATAATTTAGTAGGTAAAATAAAAAACATTTATTTCAGACCATACAGATCGATATTTTTAAACTTAACTTAAAAAACTTTCTTGGATCGCAACTCGTTTCGTACGAGGACAGGTACTTTCTGGTTACAGTGCACGGAAAATGTTTTAGTTCTATTAAGTTTGTTCCACATTGAATTGCAAATGTATGTTCTGATTTGGTTTTTGTACTCAATTATGTTTATGTAAAAATAATAATAATAATAAAAAAAAATTATTCAGTATCAGTTTAGTTACATTAAAAGAGTGCTGGTGCCTCTTTTTAAGTATACTAGATACTTGTGTTAAGAGTACACCGCTCTACCACATGTAAAAGAAAACGAAACGAAAATATTAGATCTTAAAAATACAAAAACAATGTGTGTGTGTGCGTGTGCGTGTGCGTGTGCGTGTGCGTGTGCGTTTGCGTGTGCGTGTGCGTGTGCGTGTTCGTGTGCGTGTGCGTGAGCGTGTGCGTGTGCGTGTGTGTGTGTGTGTGTGCGTGTGCGTGTGCGTGTGCATGTGCGTGTGCGGGTGCGTGTGTGTGTGTGTGTGTGTGTTTGTGTGTGTGTGTGTGAGAGAGTATGTATAGAATATATTATTTACTTTAGTAGTTGTTCAGCATCACAGCTTGTGTCTTTAAGCCATTTGAAATTTTTTTTGTTAACATCATTACACAAGCAGGGGTATATCTCGAAATAATTATTGTTAATTTTATTATATAAATTGGCTGATTGAGCAGCGTACTGCCTCTTGGCAAATACAGACTTGGTGTTTGGCTCGGGGATTACCTTGGGTTTCCTACGTTTGTTTGTGTTATGTAGACCAGTTTGATAAGTTGTTGTTCTGTGCCGTTTCAAAATTGCATGTAGTATGTAGAGTTTTCTAACTGATAGTAATTCACACATTTCATAGAGATCTTTAGTAGGAAACCTAATGGGTTTGGAGAGCATTACTTTGAGTAAGGACCTCTGTGCCCTCTCTAACTCAAGGAATTTCATCTTGGTGGCCCCGCCCCAAACCGGAATACAATACGTGAGGACTGACTGAGCCAGAGACACGTAGATTTGCTTTAGTAGGCCTTTAGAGGCCACTTGCCTCAGGTTTTTAAAGACGTAAATTAGTTTCCGTGTTCTAGTCATAATCAGCTCCGTATGCATGTGCCAAGTTAGACGCTGATCAATCATGACCCCAAGGTATTTTGTACTCTCGACCTTGTTTATGATAGTACAAGAGCAGCCCGAATGTGTCTTTGTAGCATACAAATACATAGATACTTTATCTATATAATTATCTACCTAAGGGGAAAATTCTCGCTCCTGCACCTCGTCAATCCAACCACCATCGTGCCCTGTTCCCGTTAATATTGTTAATATCCCTGGATATCAATTAAGGCATAATTAATTTGAGCGTAAACGAGTTACGCCGGATCTCATTAGTTCATTACCCGTGCGGTGCTGTAATTACTTTAGCTGCCAATTTAGGCTAATTAGGCTCGAGAGTTTGTAAGCGGAAGTCGTGGTCGTTTTAATCCCCGACGCAAAAGAGGGATGTTATAAGTTTGACGTGTATGTGTGTCTGTGTCATCATAGCTCCTAAACAAATGGTCACCGATTTGAATGCGGTTTTTTTATCCGATAGCTGACGTGATCGAGATAGTTCTTAGCTGAATTTCAACACAATCGGTTCAGCCGTTTTTGAGATATTGACCTTTGAAATGTATGGGGTTTTTCAACTTTTTTAACCGTCACCATGCCCTCAACGACATAGTCCAGAGGGCCCTAAGGTCGGCAGGCGTTCCATCTATTCTTGAGCCGCTGGGCCTTAGTCGCACTGATGGCAAACAACCCGATGGCCTGACGTTGTTGCCATGGGAAAGAGGGCGGTGCTTAGTGTGGGACGCAACGTGCGTCAGCATCTTCGCGGCATCCCATATTAACCGGACTACCCGCGCGGCCGGGGCAGCAGCCGAATTTCAGGCCGCACTAAAGCGACAAAAGTACGCTCCTCTTACATCAGGCTATATTTTTGTACCCCTGGCAGTAGAAACTGCGGGTTGCTGGGGGTCGGACGCAAAGAAATTTGTCCGAGACATAGGCCGTCGGCTCAGGCAAAAGGGTGAGGATCCTCGCTCCGAGTCGTTTCTGGTGCAAAGGTTGTTGTCTTTGGCTATTCAACAGGGTAATGTGGCAAGCATAATGGGCACCTTTGGACCAGACGTGACCAGGGGTGGTTTATTTGACTAGTTTTTTTATATACCTATTTGAAGAAGATCACTTTATATGAATTGACATGTAATACTTACAACTATTAGTTAATAGTTGTTAATTATTTACATCTTCTCTTTGAATTCTATGTGATTTATAACTCTTTGACCAGTATAGGAGTTCGGAGCAACGGCCAAGCGTCGCTAGCCTTGCTGTCTTTTATAGGCTATATTTTGGAGTGTGCCGAGTCCATAACCTGGCTAGGCCCCCTCTTGACCACTAGACGCCGTAGGGCAGGTCCGTGACATGATTGCTAGGGGTCCACGGCCTCTTCGTTCACTCTCAACGTACGTACGGTACGTAGGTACACACGACACATTTTTCTTCAACAGGGATCCGCGGTATTTTTGAAATACTGAATGTGGTCCATGCCTAACAAAAGTTTAAGAACCACAGCCGTATGGGTTTCCACCCCCGTACCTATAGTTTAATTTGGGGGAGGCCTATGTCCAGTAGTGGACGTCTCTCTGATATCATGATGATAGTTGATTGCTGCACTGCCTCAATTTGGAATTTTCTTCCGGCGTCTATATATATCCTTAACCATACAACCTTGATGTCTTCAAGGCAAGAGTGAACAGGCATTGTATGGGTGATCGTGATCCATCTTAGGCCTTGTCTTAATTTTCCATCAGGTTAGACAAAGTTCAAACGCAATTCCATTTTTAATAGGGTTTATTATTTCAATAAATGTCATAATATTAGATAAGTTTACAGATAGATAGATAGTATGCTTAGTGACATTGAGGAGTCATATGAGTTATCTTTCCACAGATCTTCACATGTCGTTGCACGCTGGTATTGGCAAACCACGTGCTAATTTAAGGAAAGACGGCTGGCACTACATCAGGTCTGGATTCCTAACTTCTCTTCAAGGGTAGAAACCATAAACCATAATCTGACACAAGAAGGCTACAGACTTCTCACCTCGAAATTAAATTATGCGAAGCAGATAATAAAAGCCAGAGTTACTTTAATATTTTTAAATGTTTAATTATTAGAGCCTGATGGGTGTTCTTAAGTCGTGTGTGCCCTGGTTCCCCATTTAAACTCGGCGATGTTATATTACATGTCAATAAAACTAAGTCAAATAACCCACCCCGTGTCATTCCGGGTGCAAAGGTGCCCATCACACTCGCCGCATTGCCAAGCTGCGTTTTAATAAAAAAATAAATAAAAATAAAAATAAATATTACGGGACAATCTTACACAAATCAACCTAGGCCCACGGTAAGCTCAGTAAGGCTTGTGTTGTGGGTACTAGGCGATGATATATATAATAGATACATACATATAGATATTTATATACATAACATCCATAACTCAAAAAAAAGCGGCGAAGTGCGAGTCGGACTCGCACATGAAGGGTTCCGTAAAATAAATTGCTTTTTACGATTTATGACGTATTAAAAAAAAACAACTTACATCTCGTTCAAACTAATTTTCGTTGGAAGTTTGCATGATAATGTACATCATATATTTTTTTCAGTTTTATCATTATCTTATTTTAGAAGTTACAGGGGGGGGGACACACATTTTACCACTTTGGAAGTGCCTCTCGCGCAAACTATTCAGTTTACAAAAAAATTATGTTAGAAACCTCAATATCATTTTTGAAGACCTATCCATAAATACCCCACACGTATGGGTTTGATAAAAAATATTTTTTTGAGTTTCAGTTCTAAGTATGGGGAACCCCAAAATTTATTGTTTTTTTTTTCTATTTTTGTGTGAAAATCTTAATGCGGTTAACAGAATACATCTACTTACCAAGTTTCAACAGTATAGCTCTTATAGTTTCGGAAAAAAGTGGCTGTGACATACGGACGGACAGACAGACAGACAGACAGACGGACAGACATGACGAATCTATAAGGGTTCCGTTTTTTGCCATTTGGCTACGGAACCCTAAAAATGATCGAATAAAACTTCGAGTGGACATAGGCAGGCGGGGCTACGCGCGTAGCTAGTGCAGTATACATAAGAAAAAAACCCTTAACCTGACCATCCTCAACCTCTAATATTATGAGAGGAAATAACACTGCATAAAACCATCACTGAAAGGACTCCACTTAGCTTTACCTGTGGGCCTTTAGATTGTTGGCATTTCATCACTTATCGTTGTGTATAAGACATCCGTCACCCTCGCACTCATATACTCGTCAGAACGTGACGCATGTCTTATCCACAGCGATAAGTGATCAAATAGCATCATCTTCACCCGCTGAGGAGTTCCTTGACACCGGTTATGGTTAATCCTTTGGCATACATTATTTGGCCTTTGAGTTTGTCACTCTTTAGTACCACCCAGGGGACACGTGCAGGGTTGTGGTAGCTCCTGCGGACGCAAGTGACAGTTGTCCCCTCTTTGTCAAGTGAGTGGGCAACTCGACTGTTAGAGGTTCTTAAGCCGCCCGAAGGCCTTTAACTCGGCTTAACGACTACTTTCATAGACAGCAGCCGGGATCAACTGCTTAGCGTGCCTTCCAAAGCACGGAAGCGCTCATTTATAGTAACCACTTAAACAGGCGTTCACCAATCCAAAGACGTCGTCATTCTATTGGATATCCTTCCAAAAGCGCACTTCTTTGCGATGTTAAAACAATACTAAAGTGTGAACTCATTAATGTTATTTTAGCCTACATACAAACAGCGCTTTCAAAAACTCGAATGCATATTATCGTAAAACCCTACTTACGTCGCTTTAGACTTCATTGCTAACCAAACCCCGAATCTGCATAAATGTGTTGCCCAGGGCTGTTATTTACAATTCTCCTCAGTCCACTTAAGGAACCAATGTAACCAGACCTCCGATTATGCGTTGTTGCTACGAAACCCGGCGTCAAGTTATACTGGGGAATGTTGAGGTGAAACAAGTGAATAGCTTAGCTGGATCTCTTAATTAAGAATGTTTAGCCGGGTGGGAAATTTGAAAATAACACCGTGCATGTTTTGTTTCACAACATACTTACCGTCCTTAATAATGCAAAGATGCTAAACAATAATAAGTACCTAAGCGTTTACAATTCCTTCGCTACATATGGTTGAGGTCGTAAAGAAGATACAAAAGCATATATCACATATTTAGAGATAAATTTACTATATTGACGATATACGTTAAGTACCTGGGACGTTTACGTTTACGTTGTAAACTGGGAGCAGAGAACGTCGAGATAAATTTCCGCATTCATTCGAGCGGCCGCGTCATCCGAATTTCAGCAAATTCGGGCGTTTGAGGATTGCCGGATTACCGTAGGGCTGTCGGCTTTGTAATTAAAATAATTAAAAGCGGGTTTATGCCACCACTTAAATAACGCGATAAGGTAAAAGCGACAAAGAAATTACATCGATGAAAATACATTAACTCATGTGCATGTCTGTATTTCCTTAAGGGGTACAAAACATTCAGCAATTGTGGTTTTATAGGTTATCCACCGAATGTAATGTTTTGTTGACAAAACCATAAACCATATAAAGTCTTTTATATTTTCGCCTGGCAGAACACTGAACTGAACAACTGGATATAATAACAACAATGAATTCGATTGACCCATTTAATTAAACTTACTTAGAAAATACTTACACAACTGAAGTTGTAGGGGCGCAATGCCACAGTTATCTACCGAATGTCAAGAAAATTTTATGAATTCTATAGAATTCTAAAATCTATAGTAAAATCATACTTCTCACCATATATAATCTGCTTTGACTTAAGGTTGACTGACAGATAATGCCTTGTGGCATTGAGTGCAGCTTTTGCAATAAAGATTAAATAACTAAAATTAAATATTATTGACGATGACGACGTTTGTGAGGGTGTTTTGATTGAAAGAGAATTTGAACCGATACACGCATAAACAATGGAGTTGCAAGCGTCCATAGGCTACGGTAATCATTTATTATAAGTTGTTTGCCACCGACATGGTGTAAAAAAATATGATAAAAATATATACAAATTATCCAGCAGTATGGCTTTAGACATGAAAATAACATGTAAGCTATAATTTATACGCGTACGAAGTCGCGGGAAGAAGCTAGTATAAAGCATAAATGTCAAAATTAGGTACAAGAATTTCTACCATGATCGTCAATATAATTGAAATGTTAAAATAAAATATAATAGGGAACATTACTGCAATGTTCTGCCGCCAGAGGCAGCACTAACACTAATAGTAAACCAGTATAGAAATATAGGGATTCACACACCCATGCAAAAATGATTGTCAAATGAGTGACAAGGATGCTTGCATAGACAATACCGCAAGTGCGAACGAGATACAATGTCAACGCTGCTAGTGTCGCCACCTACGAAGAGTTTTGCGTAATGTTCCCTATTCTATCTCCCAAAAAGGATCGTCATTTGTTATACAGTAGGTATAATAATAAAATTTATAAACTACCTATTCATGTCAACATAATAAAAACAAAATATTTAAAAAAATCAAAACATAATTATCTCAATAAAGACTATTACGTTGAGTACGGAACCCTAAAAACGGCGAATGCACGTTTCTGTCACTTGTGAATGCTCTCTATTCAGCAGTCAGCACCTATATACTAAAACTTGTGTGCCTTGTACACATTATTTAAACATTCTGATCTGTGTGCGGATACTGTGAGTGTTGTGTGACGGACATGCCCTAGACATAATGGACGGATGGTGGACCTTTTTCGGGTCTACCCTCCACATTTTTACTTACTTTTGTAGGGTATTTAAGTGATGTGTACCCATATCTCCGTTAAAATCTTGCAGATACGTCACTCACGTGAGGTCACGGCCGGTGGTACCCATGTCGTAATCGTAACATAAGGCTGAAACGCACTGAAAACGGTGGCGGTGAGGTGCGGAGGCGGTACCGGGTGTAATGTTCGAAAGGGTCGCGGCGCGGTGTGGTATTCTGTGCGGACCTTTTCACATTAGCTCGAACATTACAACCGGTACTGCCTCCGCACCGCGCCGCCACCACTGTCTGTGCGTTTCGACCTTTATAGGTAAGTATCGCGTTCCCATGCGGTTTCATTTTACCTAGTAAGCGCATTCAATATTTTACTATTTAGTAGTGCGCACATGATGATGATGATGATGATAATGATGGTATCCTCTTACCCCTTATCAGGAACATCGTGTTCTTAGAAGGGTCTTCTATCCTTTTACCTATTTATTTAATACATTTATGAACAGAAAAATACATTTCGTTAAACAGAAAAGCGTCGTTAAACCCTATCGGGTTTGTATCGACACAGCATTCGTGCAAAGTTATTAGCTTCAATACATATAAAGAGCTATTAAAGGAAGTTAACTAATAATTAATTTATATAGGGAGGTAGTACTAAATATGCGTAGCTACAATAATTCCCACCCGGGTAGAAAAACCGTTCCTCATGCTGATTCGTGAAGGTATATTCGCAGCTTATTTGGGATTATCTCTCAACTCACTCCAGTATAACTTATCGTGAAATCTTATCTGTTTCTATCCTGAGGGGTAATCATAATCACGTAACGTTCCGAACGCGCGTCGGTACAATTTAACTGTCAATTTTCCATATAAAAAGTGACATTTAGACCTACCCAACGTTCGTACAACGCGTACTGGACAACAACCTCAATCTCCTTTTTTTTTATACTACGACGGTGGCAAACGGCTTTTCTGATGTTAAGCTGGTACCGTCGCCTACGGACACTTGTGACTCCAGAAGAACCACAAGCGCGTTGTCGACCCTTTACTCACTTGAGGATTCGCTGTGTTGACAGATAGAGACATGCAGGTCCCTCACTCCCAACACAGCGCACCCTAGGGAGCTCTGGCGACCTTACTCACAACCAGGAACATAACACCACATACTTTATAGCATGCAATAATATAGCAACACTACAAGGCAGTGGTGCTATTATGGCTGCGGTCTTCTGTAAGGTAGAGGTACTTCCCCAGTTGGGCTGCTCCACATACGAGCGAGATGACATTCCGCTGTGCCCTACCTCTCAACAAATCCCATTGAGGCAGTATCGTGGTTGACTCTACGTCTGCAAGTGGTGCAAGAGCAACCTGGTTTCCTTTTTCCCGAAGCTTGCTATCCAATCTTGCTCAAAGCGTGCACATAATACATCAAAAGTCCTTTCATGTTAATGTTTGAACATCAAATATTTTATGACTTCAAGGAGTAGTAGTACAAGTGTAGTGTACTCGTAAGTGCGCAATAAGACGTTTATGTGAACTGTCTAGTGTCTGTCCGATCATAAACATTTAGAGGGTTAACTTGGGTTTATTGCTATGTTTTAATCTGGTACGTAAAGTACACTATTACACACCGGCAGTAAAGAGTTACGGGTACCTAGTTTAAGTTAAATTTAAGTGATATTAGTGCACTCGTATTTAATGAGAGAATTTCAACACAGAAGCATTATTGTATGTTCTTAGTCGAAAATGTCTCAATATTATCATTCAGATTTTTCTATTCAGTTTAATAACCGTTATATTCTAGCCCTATTTTCAGTTATAATTTAATACTTCATCTTAAAGAATTCGCTCACCCCTTTATCAATGAAAGGATCTGTATATATTAATGCTGTTATATACGGAACAAATTGGAAATAATGAAAAGTTAGGATTGTATTTCATTCATAAGCGTCTCGTAAGTAATAACATTTTTTATCTTCATGTTCAGTAAGGTAAGTGATTTAATACCATTCTTTACTTAAATAAAATAAGTCTTTTGTTAATGGTAAAAAAAGAAATCGCAATAAGTAAAACTCATTTCTAAAAATATTGAGTAAAACGCCTTTTACGGGTGTTTTTACAAACTTTGTCAAGTAATCTCAAGTTTGGCGCCCGTGAGCACAAAGGGTGCATTATCCACGTCATTCCCGCCTTCGTTAGGAGAGTGCCGCCCCGCCGGTTTCACGGCTCGTTGCCGGCCGGCGGAAGGGATGGAAACTTCGCATTTTACGGCCGCTGCCAACATGAGGCGGCTTACATGACCGAACATTATGATTGGGATATAAGAGCTTACTTATATAAGCACCGCTAGATTTAAGGGTACCGTAGCACAGGATGAAAAAAGGAATCCTTATAAGATAAATTCCTCATCCATCTTGTGTCAAGAGTCCTTTTTCCCAAGGAAGCGAGTGAAGTTGAAAAATAAATACAAAATGCTTGTATATGCAGTCCCTTGACGCTGTGAAAAATCAAACTTCTAGGACAACGGAATAAAAAGAATCGTTAATTTTTGTCGTATAGTTTATCGATAACCCTCAAGTTATCCCTAATGAACGCATAATTATTGTTATACTTAGTATTTTAAACCCGCATAATTATTGTTATACTTAGTCTTTTAAACAATCGTAACCGGTTACGTTGTAATATACTTTTCAAAACAAAGTTTTAACCGACTTCAAATCAGTAGCCAAATTGCTTCAAGTTTGCCTACAAATTTTGAAGAGTTCCCTCGATTTCTCCAGGATCCCATCATCAGAACTGGATTTTGGTGACAACGGGACCAATCTGGAAGTAGGTATGTGCTTCCAAACACAGAAAAAAAAATCAAATCGGTTCATAAATTACCGAGTTATCACGTAACAAACACACATAAAAAAAACATACAGACGAATTGAGATCCTCCTCCTTTTTTGAAGTCAGTTAAAAAGCTGAATGTAAGTACTTATGGATAATAATCTTGCCCTCCTCCTCAAAGAGACCGGACATAGAGGCCTTAAGTCAAGCGTTTATAAAGTTGTCTCACTCCAATCATATGACGTCATCAACAAAGATATAACCAAATAAACAAACAAATGCTACTGACATAACAAATTTACACTCAGATCACGCACGCAATTGGTTTACTCGTAATATCACGAGTTAAATTTATTACTTGTCGAATAAGACCCGATGTCTCTGCTACAGCCCGACAATTTTAAAAAGATCCATCCCGCAGTGAACAAATCCCCCGTTCGTTACGTCGAGCTTATCGCCGAAGCAGTCATCTTAATCTGGGCGGATAAGCGTGATTAGCGATGTACTCATTTAGAAAGACGTATGTTTAATGGGTGCTGGGTGTATAAAAGCTGTTTTTGGTGCGAGGATTAGGGTTGCAACAAGTGGTGGCAGATAATCAGGGTTGAAAACGAGGCAGTTAATTTTGTTGACGTTGTACGGTTGCTTTTTTAATGACAAAGGCGGGAGTTTTTCTCGGGTAAGCGATGGTTCTATTCTGTAGCATACGTCTGAGGTCTAATAATGAGGCCTATTTTCGCGCGCCGTACGACTGAGGTTAAGCATACACTTTTTAGAGTTCCGTACTAAAAGAGTAATACGGGACCCTATTACTAAGACTCCGCTGTCCGTCTGTCTGTCTGTCTGTCCGTCTGTATGTCTGTCTGTCTGATGACACCGTGATAGTAACAATTGAAATTTTCACAGATGATGTATTTCTGTTGCCGCTATAACAAAAAATACTAAAAACAGAATAAAATAAATATGTTTATAGATAATGGTACGGAACCCTTCGTGCGCGAGTCCGACTCGCACTTGTTAGGTCTTATTGCTAGTCGTTTTACGCGTGGATAAACTACTCTTAAGAGAGCTTTACAGTGCCTTTGCGTGTCCAATTCAATAATGGCTATAGGATGTTGCTGGGGTTGCCGCGCTTCTGCAGCGCATCAAGCATGTTTGCGGAGGCTCGCATTGATGATTTTTAGGGTTCGGTACCTAAAGGGTAAAACGGGACCCTCTTAATAAGACTTCGCTGTCCGCGGAGTGAAGACAAATACAACAAATCAAACATCACAAAAATCGGTTCGGCCGTTCTTGAGTTATAAATAGTGTAACTAACACGACTTTGTTTTATATATATAGATGGTACGGAACCTTTCGTGCGCGAGTCGACTCGCACTTGGCCGGTTTTTATGCGATAATGCGCAAACGAGTAGCCTCACAGAGATCTAGATCTGCGGGGCAGCGCCAACAGCTTCGACTATGGGGGATAGGCTGGACAACCCATTTTGCCACCACTGGATGACATTACATGTCTCCGAGTATATATACCAGAATCAATACATAGTATAAAACAAAGTCGCTTCCCGCTGTCTGTCTGTTTGTCCCTATGTATGCGTAGATCCTTAAAACTACGCAACGGATTTTGATGCGGTTTTTTTTAATAGATAGAGTGATTCAAGAGGAAGGTTTATATGTATAATACAAACCGTACATGCATGTAGCACGCACATAAACCCGTGCGAAGCAGGACCGGGTCGCTAGTTACAAATAAATTTAATTTGTTTAGGATTAGGATAAACCAACATAGGTAGATATATAAATATAAACATTAATATTGTTACTAACAGCTATGGACCATGTGTCTGATATAAATAAATTATTATAATGAATAAAAGGTGTTAAGTCCCTTTCTCACAAACATAAATAACTACGGTATTTTATATTAATAAAAATCCGGTCAAGTGCGAGTCAGACTCGAGCACCGAGGGTTCCGGACTCAGAGCATAGAATACTAGAGAGAGGACAAGCCGCCGGCAGCCGTGTCGCAGCTGTATGCTCAATGGGCATACACTGCCATACTGTGCACGCGTGCTGATCACAGAGAATATTACGTTTTTTCCCAAAATGTCTGATATGATGCGCGTTTATTGTCAAATAAGCGTGTAGGTTTACAAGTGTGTGTGTTTTAGATGTGTGCGTGCTTTGTCTTGTCTATTACTTGGGCGTTGTGTGGGTTAATGTACTTGCAACAGGCTCACTCTATACAAATCGGCCGCCATGTCCGATCTCCTTATATTTATACATCTGTGGTTCCGGACCACCCCATGCAATATAAACAAGTCCACTATGAACTTAATACACTCACTAAGTATGTATTCAGATACTTAGTGCGTGTCAGTTTACACTGGACATAAATTTTCAGTGATGTAACTAAAAATTTACGGTTTTCGCAATTTTTCCTTTATCTGTGCTATAAGACGTTGCTTCGTACCAAATTTCAAGATTCTGAGTTTACGGGAAGTACCCGGTAGGTTTTGATTCCCTTGCGAGTTTCGAAAAGTTGCAGAAATTTGCGGCATAAACGGCTGTATCTTTTGATTGCGTTGGCTTAGAAGTTTAATTTTTTCACAGCTTTAAGGGACAGTAGATTTGAGTATTTAATATAAATTTCAGCTTGATAACTTAACGCGTTCTTGAGAAAAAGAGTCTTGACAGACGGACGGGCGGACGGACAACAAATTGATCCTATAAGGGTTCCGTTTTTTCCTTTCGAGGTACGAAACCCTAAAAATATCAAAATAATAATACCAATAAATAAAACTTACGAAAACACTCTGATAACATCAAATAAAGTACAATTTATAGTTTGCTAATTCGAAGATGTTTACTTAAAGATCTCAGAACAAGTTCTTAATCCCGTGATAAAAAAAAACAAAAAAGATCTTATGGCATTAGGAAAACGCTATGCTAGTTTCCACGTTTCATAAAAAGTTACTCATTTGACTATCACTCAAATACCGTATTGCGTAATAGGTATGCTAACGAAAATAAACTCAGTATTCTGATAATGCTCCTAGAATCATACATTTCCCTTCACACTCCGCGAACTTTAATATAACGCTCTCGTCTTATATGATTTCAAACTTATTTGGAAGCAAAACAAACAAGTATGTACATAAGTAGGCATCGTCTAAAAATAAAACGTGGCCCGCAAGAGTACGAAGCGCGGGGCCGAAGGCATAGCCGGCAGCGGTAGCGATTCAATGAAGACATAATGTGTAGCAAGCAAGTGTGTGGCCACAGGGTGGACTAATGACCTGGTAAAGGTCGCGGGAGTCCGCTGGATGCGGGTGGCGCAGGACCGGCCATTGTGGCACTCTTTGGGGGAGGCCCATGTCCAGCAGTGGACGTCTTTCGACTGATATGATGATGATGATAATGTGTAGGTATGTGATGTTGACCGGTCCTGCGTCACGTTGACATCCAGCGGACTCCCGCGACCTTTACCAGGTCACCAGTCCTCCTTTCCGCCCCAACGGCCATCGGCTCTACGTGCACTGCCACTTAAGTTTAGCAGACCTAGCAGAAAAAATCTAGCAGACCATGTGGCGCCACGCCCCCTCGCCCTCCTCAAATCTGTAAGTGAAGTGGTCAATTTCGTAAATTTTTGAGTGGTGCGGTTGTATGAAACTTAGATTTTTCTGTCTTTTGTTTCCTCGCAAATGTGATGAAAAACAGTAAAAGCAGTAAGGGGATTAATGCACAATGTAATACTAGTACCTTTGTACAATTTGTTTTTTTCGGCTAGGGGAATATTCCCAGTAACTATAGCAAAGATTATTAATATTTGCCACCAGGCAGGCCGTATACCAGTTTTCCACCGTCGTGGTATTAAAAGAAAGATTTGTAGTAGCCTTGTAGAAAGATACGTATCTTTCTACAAGGCCATTTGATCCTCAACCAAGCAAAATATTGTGGACTACGAGTATCTTCGAATAAATCCAATTCTTAGTTGATTTAGTGGTGTAACAAATCGTTATGGTTATTGGTTATGATATGACTACTGATTTAAGCTCATATTCTCATTCCCGTCACTCAATACGATGAATTAATTTTAAACATCTCAAACGTTTTGCGCGTGTATTCGCTAACCCTTTCAAAATACATCATCATCATCATCATCATTTTCAGCCTGTAATCGCCCACTGCTGAGCATAAGCCTCTCTTCGCGTACGCCACTTATCCCGGTCCCGTGCTAGTCTCATCCAGAAATGACCCGCGGTCTTTTTTATGTCATCAACCCATCGAGCTGGTGGACGACCAACGCTTCTTTTTCCTGCAATTGGCCACCAATCCGTTAACGTTTTGGTCCACCTACCGTCACGCTGCCTGGCAATATGTCCTGCCCAACTCCATTTGAGTTTGGTTATGACTTCGCCGACGTCACGCACCTTAGTGCGACGTCGGATCTCAATATTCCTCACTCGGTCTTGTAGCTTAATGCCGAGCATGGCGCGCTCCATGGCTCTCTGTGCTACCCGTACTTTATGCACAGTCTCCTTTGTGAGCGTCCATGTCTCAGCACCATACGTCATTGTGGGCAGGACACACTGATTATCAGTGAAATAAAAAAAAAAGAGAATCAGTGTGTCAAAATACATACTTACTGTATTTTTAGGTTTACCCGAAATCATTCGCACTAGGTGGAACGCACTGGGACTCGTTCTGTAGAGAATCTCGATAGATCGCTTCCGCTCTCGCTAGCTCTTATTACTTGTCCTACGGCGTGGGCGTTACATAGTTGGTGGAGATTTTATTTACCCCGCATATGTCTCACATAGGCAATTCACACACGTCACCTTAGATCGATGTCACAGAGCAGAGGGACAGGGAAATCACGGGTGTGTAATGATTTGTACCTATAAAAACAATTTCTATAATTTCATTTTGCATATAAACGAATATCATAATTTCAACTTGTAGCGCGCGTCGACGGCTTCCACGCTATCATGCGCAAGAAGTACGCGTCGCTGCAGCAGCGACTGAGGGGTAGTCACAACAGCATTCTGAAAATGATTGCAGACAGAATGTTTCAATGTCTCTTCCAAAAACAGTGGGTCGATTGTCTCAGAGGTTGTGTGACATACGACAAGTAGGTAGTTATTTATTTATTTTTATTGTAATTTTATTTTGTCTTGTGTTCTTTTATTTTATTTAGGTTAGAACTGTTACTTTTGTGATGTTGTCTGTGTCTGTTGTTGTTGTCAATATGGATCACATAGTTATCTGAAATAAATAAATAATAATAATAATAATAAGTGATCAAGTTGGCATAGAAACTTAGCAAAATTTCATAAAACATAATGATCAGTTGTCATAAATATTCAGATGCATAAAAACAAATATTTGACGACCGCTTTAGCCTAGTTGGTAGTGACCCCGCCTACGAAGCAAGAGGTCCTGGGTTCGAATCCCGGTAAGGGCATTTATTTGTGTGATGAGGACGAATATTTGTTCCTGAGTCATGGATGTTTTCTATGTATTTCAGTATTTATTTATCTATATAAGTATGTTTATCTTCGTCTAGTACCCATAGTACAAGCTTTGCTTATTTTGGGACTAGGTCGATTTGTGTATAATTGTCCGCAAATATTTATTATTTATTTATTTATTAAAATATCATAATTTACTTAAAGTATGACATTTAAATGTAATTTTTTATATGGAAAAATGACAGTTAAATTGTTCTAACGCGCGTTGAAAACGTTACGTGATTACCCCTCTGGGGACCGATTTTTGACTTTCGAGCGCTCGAAAATTAAATAAAAGTAAATACGAGTCTAGTGTCAAAATTGCTGGCATTTACTTTTTACCGATCGAATTAAATACGAGTGGTGGACACCACTCGTTTTTACATTTTTTATGTCTATTTCAAAATAGAATTCCATCATTTATGACCGTTTTCGAGTGAAAAAGTCGAGCGCTCGAAAGTCAAAAATCGGTCCCCTGGTCTATTGTTTACGTTTAGCCCTGTAAAATTGTAGTTTAAGATATTGTATTGAGCATGCCTCAAGTGGGTAAACAGAGTATTAGGGTATTGTATGTATGTATAGTCGTTCTTTTATTATTAACCCCCGACGCAAAAAGAGCTGTTATAAGTTTGACGTGTCTGTGTGTCTGTCTGTCTGTGTGTCTGCCTGTGGCATCGTAGCTCCTAAACGAATGGACGGATTTGGATGCGATTTTTTATTCGAAAGTATCATATCGCAATCCCTAAATAGAATTTACCAACTGTATGGTTTGTCCGAATTTTTATTTCGGCAGAAAGCCAGTTTTCTCGAAGACCGCAAAGTAGGTATTTGATTATTTTTAATTACTTATCGGGTAGTGCCCATTAAATTAAATTAAATTAAAATTAAATATATTTTTATTTCAGATTTTCAAATATCCATATAATGTTAATAAATCTTAATCTATGTTAGTTGTGTGCATATACATGTAGGTACTTATATCTACCTAACTCTAAATTGAGCAACTGCTTTTATTTGGCTGACTCAGTATATTAAAATAGGGCAGTCGTACTTGTCAGCAATGACCCCCAGGATGCTGTTGGAGCTTCTTCTGAGCCTGTTCAGAAGCGAGGCGATCTTCTTACGCATAATTGCCTGAAAACTGTCTGTGCGGGCCTCCGCAAACATGAGCGAAGCACTACACCACCTTGGCAGTCCCAACAGCATCCTGGCCCCGTAGCATGGTAGGCCTTATCACGCGATAAGTGACAAGATAAGAGCGTCGTTTCGTTCTATCGAACGGTGTCAGACAGTGACAGATGCTCTATCTTGTCACTTATCGCGTGATAAGGGCTATCCATGCTACGGGGCCTGAACGCATTATCATACTGTACACGCAGGGCGTTATAAGCTTTTTTAGTGTACCTTACCCACAGGCTGCTCGAGTAAAATGACTGATTGAATGATTAAAGGTTAGGTTAGATTTGTTTTATAATAATCCTAAAAATGTCATAGTTTCAGATAAAAACGGGTTTTTGGTGTTAATGTTTGTATTAAAAGTGATTGCCATAGGTAACCTTGCTAACATAGTCTTTGTCTACAAACTCGTTAAAATTCAATATATATATAATATATTTCCAACTTTAGCTACGACAAGTTGGCCAGTGCAAGTTGCAGAACAAGTTGTTGATTCAGTTGTAGCGGCATCAAAGGCTTTGAATCCAAGTAATATGCTCTTTAGCAAATGAGAAACTAAGTTCCGCAGCGCTGGTAAAACTAAATTTGCACTTGGTTTTCATGAAAGCAACCTGTCAGCTTTATTGCTACTTAGTGCAGCACTTTTTTTAGACGTTATTGCTTAATACAAAATTAATATTATCGTCTTTAAAAACCTACGCAATGTTCAATGAGCTTCACTATTCATTGATGCATATTAGAAACACTACTACCTTGAGACACTCCATAGGAATTGCCTCTATTCCAATCTAATCATGGAATCAGTAATCAGTGTCTTTATTGCTGTCATAGTAAATACAAGATTATACACGGGTAGGGGAAGGATGCTTTCATTGGACAGGCGCTTTGATTGGACCATTTAAATATTTTAAACTCTACGTAGCAACACAGGTACACAGACACGTAAAACTTATAATACCCCGCTTTTATGGAATTACATTTCTTTGTGTAATTTTGTGTATGTGTCATTTTGAACTAATTACTAACTACACGCTTTGGAATGTAATAAAAAAGAAAAATAAAGTTACTGTCAAAAAAATCATTTTTGGTACAAGCTTTTATTGCCGACTGTACTTTTCTGCATACCATCATCACCTACTCATTGAGACGATTTTTTTGTGTCATTTTATTGCGGAGTTCCTATGGCCACCTTCCAGCTCCAGAATCAGATCAGCTCCAAGTCATCATAATATTGCATTGTCATACGATATACATATGTATGCAAAATTTCATCTCAATCGGATAACGGGAAGGTCGGGAAGTGACTGAAAAACCGGCCAAGTGCGAGTCGGACTCGCGCACGAAGGGTTCCGTACCATTATCTATAAAAATATTTATTTTATTCTGTTTTTAGTATTAGTTGTTATAGCAGCAACAGAAAGACATCATCTGTGAAAATTTCAATTGTAACTATCACGGTATCAGTGAGTTACAGCCTGGTGACAGACAGACATACAGACAGACAGACAGACATGCAGACAGACAGACAGACAGATAGACAGACAGACAGACAGACAGACTGACAGCAGAGTCTTAATAATAGGGTCCCGTTTTACTCTTTGAGTACGGAACCCTAAAAATGGATTGCAAATTTTGACGGACAACTTACTTACATATTTACATACATAGGAACAGTGCAAGTTAATATAAAGCTTGTAAAAAATGTGCTCAAGTTGTTTGCCGTCTAATGTATTGTATTACGCAGCTTTCAAAGAGAAGACAAAGACATTGTATTTCATTGTTAAGTGTGACCGCTAATTGTTTACACGTACAAACTGTTGTTAATATCGATATACGTTTCGTTTTAATTTGAACCTTCCTACTTTAACAATAGAGTCACTATTCGAGTAAAATATTTATTAAACATCGCATTTTCATTTCGAAGCGCTTGGCTTAACAATGGCGGTCTTGGACAGTTGGGTGTTAAAGTCTTGTGATAAGATCCGTTCTAGAAAAATGATTCGCACCATACAGAGCCCTCTCGATAGTGGAACTAGCCAGCAGGTTCATTATTTTAAGGGTCGCGACATTGTATAGACATTGGCGGTCCTTTCGATATATTCGTCCGTTGTCTAAGTAATTTGTTACTAGTGACCTCTAGACACCATTTTATGAAACGTAAAAGGTATAATTTGTCCAGTAACTAAATATAGAAATCCATTAGGTAAGTATAGTAACTGTCTGAAGCTATACCTAATAGTTACGTCCTTATATTTAAAATTAAGCCATTTATAATTAAATGATATTTAAATTTAATTAAAAACGGTTAAAACAGTTCGTGGCCATTGTCATTGATGTTTAGAGGAGTAGAATTGAGGCTCAATCGCAGAATAAATAATAGGTTCACTAATGTTTCCCAACCAACGTTTGACAACCTGATTCATTTCGCATCTTTTCATTTCCCAACCTCTTAATATTTCTGAAACTGTTAAATATTTCAGGATTTTTATAAACTAACCTAACCTAACCTTTAGGGTTCTACACGGTGGCCATGAAATAAATCCTGAAATATTTACAGTTTCAGAGTTTGGGATATGAAAAGTTGCGAAATGAATCAGTTTGCCAAACGTTAGTTGTGAAAAGAAGGTCCTAAATAATACCTATTATAGTACTACGTACAGAAGGTTAGGTATATAGGTTGTTAACAAATCCCCTGTTTAGGTATATTGAACGAGCCTAAACGTGAACATCCCTTTCTATCGCATGCAACGCGCTGTGATAGAACGCGTGTGTGCCGTAGCAGCCCTAACATACCGGCTGGGGCCGGGTACCATGCACTTGTGGCGGTGACACCGAGCCTGGGTATACCCCGGCTGCGCAAAAACGCCGTCGCTTTTCTTAGAAAATCATCCTTAAAGGTCGCATAGACGAGCTCTACTACTTGCTATCATTGGACCGGCGCTTTGATTGGACCATCAAAATATTTTAAACTCTACCCAAGCAACACAGACACCCAGATACCCAGACACACAGACACTTCAAACTTATAATACCCCGCTTTTATGGAATTACATTTCTTTGTGTAATTTTGTGTATATGTGTTATTTTGAACTAATGCAACGTAGCCGCTGCCGTTGCTGTGGCAACGTAGCTCCTAAACGTATGGACTGGACCGATTTGAATGCGGTTTTTTTTGTCCAGAAGCTGACATGATCGACATGGTTTTTAGCTACGTTTCAACACAATCGGTTCTGCCGTTTTTGAGAACTTTGAAATGAAAATGACGGGGGGGTTTTCTACTTTTCTAAGTTATTAATTATTTATCGTAAGTGTAGAATGCGCAATCCTTCCCCCACCACGTCATCTAATGCTCAACAAGTTTGCCGGCTGTTATACCATCTATGAACTCAACTCAACTCCTGTAGATGGCGTAAATATGTTGAGCAGTTGTCCAAGTGCCACATACAAAGTGAATGAATGGTACTGCGACCTCTCAGATATATTTAATCTAGCTATGTAATTGAACTACTATACCTATTTACTATTACTAACGGCAAGAATGAAACGGTTGGCTCATAATATATGGGGAATATACCTAATAGTTTAAATTGAACTACGCCGCTAAAACCCCGCTACTCACATTAACAAGCATAGGTATCTACAGAACATCATAGAAATAACTAACTCAACACAATTCTTGTGGAAATGGAAAAATGGTAAAAGGAAAACGTATTATACGAACAAGATACAACGCATATCCTCTGAAAAGGGTTATTTAAGGAGGTATATCGTCACAAGGGCCTCGGGTAAAAGATTTTCATTTAGCCTTGTGAGTCCTCGCGCACTGCAAGCACATATGTATTCAAATCGAGTGGTAGGTAATTCAACTAAGGATACAAGATACAACGTATTTAATGTGAGTGCAATTGGTTCCCTAATGTTTCCCAACTAACGTTTGGCAACCTGATTCATTACGCGTCTTTTCATTTCCCAAACTCTTAATATTTCTGAAACTGTTAAATATTTCAGGATTTTTATAAACTAACCTAACCTATAGGGTTCTACACGACGGCCCTGAAATAAATCCTGAAACATTTACAGTTTCAGAGTTTGGGAAATGAAAAGTCGCGAAATGAATCAGTTTGCCAAACGTTAGTTGCGAAAAGAAAGTCTTCCAGTGCAATTAACTTGTTAGATTAAACTTATTGCATACTTTGTTTTAGTTATAGATAAAATTGTACTATCTTAAACTTTATTTTTGTTTGTTTCAAAACTTGTTTTGTTGTTTAGGTATATATTTATACCTACAACTTGTTGCTATGGGGGAGCGGGGCTTCCTGATACAGGTATTGCATATGCACCACCTATGTATTATTTAGTTTAAATAAAAAATAAAATAACATTTACCTAAGTCCGACTAGATAATATAAACTTAAATAACTATGTAAGTACCTAAACTTAAGTGCTGAGAGGTCCAGTGCCTGATTAGGGCGCTGTCCCATCTCTCTGCCCCGAGTACCTATCTGCCTACGCTTAAAATTTTGACCGGAAGTGAAGGATTTTTCTGATATAATGGGATAATGTTCTGATTCTTGTTCAGCGCAATTTTCGCGACCTGCTGCCAGGCATTTTAGGTGTTGTCATGAAACGTAGGTGTATCAAATTACACCATCTATCTCAGAGTACATATTGGATACCTAATATATTATTTTTACCCAGTCACAAATGTATCAATATCTATATGCTCCCCGGAATGCGACGCCCCTCCCGCTTCCCCTTTACGCTCGATATGTGCACTTCACGCCTTACCTAGACCGCCGGTATGACGTCACTCGAAGCGACACAGTTCCTGTGGTTAGTAATGTGCTATGCTGCTTCCACGGTTTTACTTCAGGCTCCCCTTTACGTCTTGGCGGTAAGTTCGTAATGTTCTCCATTTCGCCCACGCTATACAGTTAACATATTACGGACAATGTTTTAACTTGTGCAACAACAGTAGTGAACCGTTCATGGAAGGAGTTATTAACTAACCTATTCATGAAACTTAAAGTGCTTCTGTTAGTGAAAATTGATGATAATTAATATGTACAATCACTACATAGTATAAAACAAAGTCGCTTCCCGCTGTCTGTCTGTCCCTATGTATGCTTAGATCTTTAAAACTACGCAACGGATTTTGATGCAGTTTTTTAATAGATAGAGTGATTCAAGAGGAAGGTT
Organism: Epinotia brunnichana; assembly: GCA_963854355.1. Taxonomy (NCBI): domain Eukaryota; kingdom Metazoa; phylum Arthropoda; class Insecta; order Lepidoptera; family Tortricidae; genus Epinotia; species Epinotia brunnichana. Next base: position 6,830,578 of record OY977959.1, on the reverse strand, counting down.
TATATGTACCTATAATACATGCATGTATTATACATATAAACCCGTGCGAAGCCACGGGGCGGGTCGCTAGTGATGGATATAAAATACAGGAAAGTTTTATTTACTGGTTAAGTACAAAAATATACTATACAAAGGAGACACAGGAAGTGACGCCACATATTATTTTGTACGAGTAAGTCGTCTTAGTGTGTTTTAACCGACTTCAATAGGAGGAGGTTCTTAATTTGGTTGTGTTGTAGGCTAACGCATACGTTTGAATCCAAGACACTCCTTTAAAGTAGTTATAGATTAATTAAGCGAAAAGAGGGCGCCAATTTTGATTGTTTTTTTGTTTGTCGTGTTATCATTATGGTCGATTATCGCGAAGACTTCACGATTAAACTAAATAAAATAAATAATAAATATTTGCGGACAATCTTACACAAATCAACCTAGTCCCAAACTAAGCAAAGCTTGTACTAAATGTTTCCAATACGATACTATAAATACGGTAATCCTGAAAGCTGCAAGTCATAAGAATTGTCCTGTGGGCCTGATGGTTGCCATTTTATCATTATTCGATGTGGATAAGATATCCGACACTCTCGCACTCGCATACTTGTCAGATCGACAACGATAAGTGATAAAAACCAGCGCTGGGCCTAAAAACTCCACGGCGCGGCGGCCGGCATCTGCGCTCTCATGCAGAGGACTCCAGGATCTCATTCTGAACGCACTGGAGCCCCCCTCGCGCCTAGCCCAGCACATGCTGAGACTAGGGTCTATTGTCAAAATTTCTTAGTTTGTTAGTTTTAAGTTTTTTTTTTTTTTTTTTTCTTAATTTCGTTGTGGCTCAAATACTATTTCTGATTCTGATAAAATTTCAACCATCTTAGCCCCGCTGAATCCGCTATACAATACGCCGTTCGGCTTGTGTAGTTAAGATACTGTATTACGTTTATGTTTTGCGTTACGACCTAAATAACATTTGCGGAGAATTTATTGTTTATGCCCCAAATGAGCGTGAAAAGACAGTCATTTCCTATTTGATGTTTTAGCGCCGACACAATCTTACTTTAGCGGAGTTTTTTTAGCGTTACGCCGTAAGATATTTCTGTTACCTACTTAATTATTATATTTGCAGCGCTTAGGACAATTTAAACTTTTTTCGTTTTAATACCTAGCATATCGAGCTATCTTTAGCGAACGTGCGAGACAATATTACAAGCTTTTATAAGGAACTGGCTAGTCAGCGCCGAGTGTAATATTACACGAACCACTTGGTGCCTGTTTTGACCCTTCTATTACTCAAAACCTCTTTAACGTAAACACATAAAACTACGTGTGTTTAATTATATCCATAAGGACATCTAGGAGCCCAAATTTCATGAAGCTAGCTCAAACGGTTATAAAGATATGAAGGTCAAAAAGTCTTAAATTTTAGCACTGACTGACTGACTGACATAAGTATGTAGTACCTAAACCTAACTTACTTCCAGATGACCTAGAAGGATGAAATTTGGAATCCAGCTCGGTAATTGTATGTAAGCGTAGGAAAAAGACTAAAAATAAAAAAAAAATAAAAAATAGGGGGGGTCCCCATACAAATTTTTTTTTATTGTAGCGTTGGAACCGTTACAAGCAGATATTTTAAACTATCCCAATATATGTATGTATTATTATATTTGCTATATAACAGAAATATAAAAATAAAGTAAAGTCAAAAAATAAGTGGTGTCCCCATACAAAAAACATAATTACGCGCTAAACAAACGGTGTGTCGTCGGCGGCGCGCGGTACCACATAATTCTTAAAAAATAAAACCGTGCAGCGGAAACGCAAAAAAAAACTTTAAATCTCAATACCTGCCTAGTTTTCTTTACAAACAGTAATGATATCCCACCAAAAACATAAATGTAAAAAAGGAGAGCCAAGTTCAATACAAAAATTATGCTTGGCCGCAAAAAGAATGGAGATATAAATGAGTGCTAAGTTGTATGCAAAATCCAAATATGTATTTATAGGAACAAAATAACATTATGAACAAGTATTGAACTCTATGTCTTTGCTTTATTGGATACCTATAACAATTGTTGTTATTTAAAAATGTGAGATCTTAAAGTTTTTATCAGAATTAAAAAATATATATGTTTAATAACTTTATAAAATACCGAAGTAATGAAAACTGGCCAAGTCAAGTCTAACTTACTTTAAGATCTCACATTTTTAAATAACAACAATTGTTATAGGTATCCAATAATAAAGCAAAGACATAGAGTTTAATACTTGTTCATAATGTTATTTTGTTCCTATAAATACATATTTGGATTTTGCATACAACTTGGCACTCATTTAGATCTCCATTCTTTTTGCGGAGAATCCCACAGCCAAGCATAATTTTTGTATTGAACTTGGCTCTCCTTTTTTACATTTATGTTTTTGGTGGGATTTAACTTAACCTGTTTGTTTGATAGATTGTTAGTGTGGGACAAATGTAGGAACTGAATTTTGAACCAGTTAACGTCAACCGATTGAACTGAAACTTTGAGTATAACTTTTACCGTATAAAGTACTTATAGTTTGGATGACAATTCAATATTATGGTACCCCGTTGAGTTAGGGCTCGTTAGAATCGTCTCAATGAAAAGTTGATGATGGTATACATACAGAAAAGTACAGTTGGCAATAAAAACTTGTACAATACGATTAAAATCAGTTAACGATTCTGATGTTAAGCTATGATGTAGCGCCAGAAATGTGTCAGAGGGGTCGGGCGGGTATGCGGGAGGTGACTCGAGGCTAACTTCAGAATCGTTAACAATTTTAATCGAAGTGTACCAAAAATTAAATTTTTGACTGAAACTTAATTGAGACTTTCATTCTAAAGATAGAACAATCTATTAGCAATTGAACCGAGGGCTTATTTTGAATCGCGTTTTAGATATTTTGAATTTGATATTTGGCTGATTCTGTTCTTGTAATTTGATATTTGGCTGATTCTGTTCTTGTAATTTGATATTTGGCTGATTCTGTTCTTGTAATTTGATATTTGGCTGATTCTGTTCTTGTAATTTGATATTTGGCTGATTCTGTTCTTGTAATTTGATATTTGGCTGATTCTGTTCTTGTAATTTGATATTTGGCTGATTCTGTTCTTGTAATTTGATATTTGGCTGATTCTGTTCTTGTAATTTGATATTTGGCTGATTCTGTTCTTGTAATTTGATATTTGGCTGATTCTGTTCTTGTAATTTGATATTTGGCTGATTCTGTTCTTGTAATTTGATATTTGGCTGATTCTGTTCTTGTGATTGATTACTAGTGATAGAAATCCTTACTTACGTGTTCCCTCTTATGTTTGATTTCCAGCAGGATTAAATCCTAAGGTTTCTTTTTTACTCTTTGAATGTATCTTTTTCTAGCCGCCATGATCCTCAGAATAAGGTAAAGTGGAGTTCTATAGAAATACTCAGCAAAACCATAATAATCCAATTTGAGTGTCCAACTGTATCAACTACAAAATAGAAAAAAGCGGCCAAGTGCGAGTCGGACTCGCACATGAAGGGTTCCGTTAAATAAATTGCAGTTTACGATTTATGACGTATTACAAAAAAACTACTTACCAGATCTCGTTCAAACCAATTTTCGGTGGAAGTTTGCATGGTAATGTACATCATATATTTTTTTGAGTTTTATCATTCTCTTATTTTAGAATTTACAGGGGGGGGGGGGACACACATTTTACCACTTTGGAAGTGTCTCTCGCGCAAACTATTCAGTTTAGAAAAAAATGATCTTAGAAACCTATCCAATGATACCCCACACGTATGGGTTCGATGAAAAAAAAATTGTTGAGTTTCAGTTTTGTGTATGGAGACCCCTAAAACTTAATGTTTTTTTTTCGATTTTTGTATAAAAATCTTAATGCGGTTCACAAAATACATCTACATACCAAGTTTCAACAGTATAGCTCTTATGGTTTCGGAAAAAAATGGCTGTGACATACGGACGGACAGACAGACGAACATGACGAATCTATAAGGGTTCCGTTTTTTGCCATTTGGCTACGGAACCCTAAAAAGCACATATTGGACCAATCCTACCACTATAGACCCATATTTAGCCGTAATCTACATATAGGTTGCTCGTCAGTCGTCACATTACACTCTTTAGAACCTAATACCAAATAGGCATATCTGATAGGAAATAACATTCAGTTACGTCTTTATGCAAGCAATTTTAACTTGGATACCCTCGTTACTTCTTCGGGTAAATTACAAATTGTTAGCTTAATTTGAATCCTACGTCAGTCACTTTAAGTTCAAAATTAGTTTGACTTTTGACTCTAATTTAATCTGTGTTCAACTGCACAGTGAGATCGTACATTTGTATGTATTTTGGAACTTTTGGCCTGGCAATAAGATTCAAAATTGCACACACGTTTACTCAGTTAATTTTACACTACACTAGACTATTTTGATGTGCAGTTTACCTACATTACCTTTGTATTTTAGGCAAATTTTAGGAGCGTACACAAAGTACATATCAAGAATATTGGTAATTATTTGTAAAGGTTAATTGGTATTCTGAGATTGAATTGGTTCTGTTATGAGTTTGGGTATCTATAGGTAGGTAAGTAATAGTTTGTTTTGACTTTTTCATGATTCAATAGGAAAACAGTTTACTGTTTAGAATTTTATGCTACGGTTCGACCTGTTTTGAAAAGGGTGCAGGTAGTGACATAAGGCATCTGTTACACCCAACATTTTGTTTTGCTGGCTCGCTAATGGTAGGCTTCATATGCCGCGCACGGTTCAACTCGCGTCATCGTCATCATCATCATATCAGGCGAAAGACGTCCACTGTTGGGCATAGGCCTCCCCCAAAGAGTGCCACAATGACCGGTCCTGCGCCACCCGCATCCAGCGGACTCCTGCGACCTTACCAGGTCATTAGTCCAATAAAAATTACAATTGTAAAAACTAATTCCTTCGTTTTGACAATGTTCGTCGTCCCCTGGGTTATTTTAACCCCTTTTTATATATCTTCTAAGCATGCTAGAAGTCCATTATGAAACATTTTTTTCTTAGAAACTCTGTCATAGGTGTTGTCTCCTTTCGAGCGCGACAGGGGCCACTGTAACATGACAAAAATGGCATCAAAATCTACAGGAACATAACAATAATGCGAGCAAGGGAGTTGTGGAAATGCCCAGCACGGCTATCTCAGGTCGGCCCGCGAGCTGTGTCGCGGCGAGCTAGATTACCCGTTTCTTTCTAAGCTTTCTAATTAGAAAGAGACGGATATTCTATCTCGCCGCGACACAGCTCGCGGGCCGTCCTGTGATGCCGTGCTGAGAATCAGAAGTTAATGACAGGCAGCACCCACACAATGATAAATGCCAATCGTTCATTAATTTCATTCACAGCAGCTTATTCACGGATTAACCAATATCAATAATTACAACGCCCCGAAATCTTTACATACCGATCTAAAAATAGATCCTCAACACCCACGCTCCATCCAATATGGCCGCCGTTCTAAAAATAGATCTAAATTTACCTAGTGGACAATGATAGCACAGCCATGGTTAGTCTTTTGTTGTGACATTTATAAAAAATAAAATAAAATAAAAACAATTATTTGGGGACAATCTTACACAAATCGACCTAGTCCCAAACTAAGCAAAGCTTGTACTATGTGTACTGTGTGTTTTACCCATTTCGTCTAGTACCCATAGTACAACTATGGGTACTAGACGAAATGGGTAAAAGACCTGTTTTAGGGTGAGTTAATTCACCTGTGCTATTTTATATCGAAATGTTATTTTAACAGGGACACACTCTTTATTGCGTTCTAGGTAGATAGATATCGAGTTTATGTTTTATAGAAGCGCTTATTTAAGTGTTGAACGATCTAATTCGCAATTGACGGGGCCACATGTTTTACCACATTAAGGGTTATTGGGTATTGAATCTGTTATTTTGCTGACTTTGTTCTTATGATTCTTCTTCTTCTTGGTCGATACGTTCTTGTCAGAACGGTCGTGGTCGTTATGAGTGGCGAGCAGATGTCACTCGCCTCACGATTCCTTGCCATTTCGATTTATTCTCGGCCTTCCTGGTACACTCATACAGTTGACCGCCCACAGCAGATTTGATCTGGTCTGTCCATCGTATGGGTTATCTTCCGCGTGGTCGGGTATGAATGAAATGAATGAATGAAATGAATGAAATGAAATAAATGAATGAAATATTTATTTGCGGAATACGGGTCACATTAGGTACCCCTCACTGGGATCCCCTTCATTGGCATAATTTTTTTTTGACTAATATAGTTTCGCATAATTGATTTGGCATAATTTATATTGGCATAATAATACTGTCGCATAATAATACTTTGGCCTACTACTTTTTTGGCATACTACGCTAATAGCATAATTTCAGTTGACCTAATCTTTATTGGCCGAATACACATTACGCATACTATTGTTTGGGCTAATAATTATTTGGTATATCTCTCATTATCTCATAATCCAAAATTTCAGTTTTATAAATGAATAAAACTCAGTTTAGTTATTGTCATATTATTAGTTTTTCCGCTATTTTATAAAAAAACATAACCTCGAAGACTCCCTTTTCTCTGAGATCAATCAATGAGCTGATCGTAGCGTAAGTACTAGGGAACAGGGGCTTAGTGGCAAAACCTACTCGGATCGCAGATAGGTTAGAAGATGGAAGCGGGAGCCTTGCTCCCGCTTTCGTCTTCGAGGTTTTTTTTTTATGAAAGAGCGGAAAAACCTTTTATTAAAACTTACTACTTTCTCGCGCAGAGAATTGCAATCGCAATCCAGCGCGGGAACGCTGCCTGCGTGATGGGTACCCTACCAAGGGCACCAAATTTTGATAGGTATTTTTAATTTTTAGCTTAAGTAATTTTATTTTAGGTAGTTTTAGTTTTATATTCAAGTTATGTATCTTTCATAAGTAGTTTAGTTTCTAGAATCTCCACTTATAATAAATCTCTAAATTAAAAAAAGAATCAGCCAGTTTGAAACTAAGCTTTGCGCGGTTCGAATGTTCTCAGCATCCCATGAACGGAAAAATATGAAACATTTTATATAGGTACATTATTATTCTAGCTGCAACTTAGGATAGTTTTTATCCGACTGCGACAGTTAATTAATTTTCCGAAATATACGACTTCATTTAATTTTTCATTTATTTTTATTGAAATCAAACGCTGCTCCAACTGTCAGCTATAAGAACCGTCAAATTTTCGTCAAAATGGCGGAATTGCTTTGCCTTTCACTTATTAATAATTTAAATCCCGTCTACGATAGACCTTTACGAGACAAATGCTAAAATATAAACCATAAAAAAATATTCGATTCTGATATGAGAACTTATATGCGCAAATGTCGTTTTATGTCGTAATTTCAATAAATGAAATCAACAAATTTGAACAATATAATTAACACGAATTTGTTTTTTTTGAATGACAATGGCACGCGCTCGGCGCATTCAGCCAAAGTACCTGCGGCGCTACCACGAAAACCGATACTCAATGTTCATATATTTGCATCCCTGTCACTCGAGTATGGTTAGTGCGATAGAGATAGAGATACCCGAATATTTTCGAATTCCGAAGTTCGTGGTTATAGCTCAGGAATCGAAAATATGGTAAATAATCATAATGTATTTTCTCGAAAAAGAATTTAAAATAAATATAGTCAAATGGAGAAAAAAACAAAGCAAGAGGTTATATAGGTAATGATTAAGTTATAAGAGTCCAAAGTTTTAAGAGGGGGTATGTTCTGTCCCTTTTCCGCAAAACGCACCTTCATATGAAACGATTGTTTTTTACTATGACGCTCGAGTATATTGACGTCACAGTCCCTCATCGTTTTCTCACTCTAACAAGCGACATTAAAACGGATGTAGCTTCATAATTTTTTGAGATATTTGAATGGGAGTTTCATTATCTTCTATCTATTTATACATAATAAATGCCTATGTCCTGACTGACTTATTCACTCAATCACTCACTCACTCACTCATCAACGCACAGCCGAAACTACTAATCTTAGAGAGTTGATTTTTGCACAGTATGTTGCTTTTATAACGTGGGCTAGGGATAAAAAGGGATTTTTGAAAATTCTACCCCTAAGGGGGTAAAATGGGGGTGCAAAGTTTGTATGGGAGAACCTTTTTTTTTTGAGCTATAGACTTAAACTTTGTAGAAAAATTAGTTATTAGAATACAAATGAAACACTTTCAGCGTTTTGGAAAATTCCACCCCTACGGGGGTAAAATAGGGGTGCAAGGTTTGTATGGGGGAAACATTTTTTTTTTAAATAGAGACTTAAAACTTTGTAGAAAGATCAGTCATTAGAATACAAATAAAGAACTTTCAGGGTTTTAGAAAATTCTACCCCTAAAGGGGTAAAATAGAGTGCAAAGTTTGTATGGGAAAAACTACTTTTTTTTAAATAGAGACTTAAAACTTTGTAGAGAAATTATTCATTAGAATACAAATAAAGTACCTAGATTCAGTGTTTTAAAAAAATCTACCCTTAAGGGGGTAAAATAGGGGTGCAAATTTTGTATGGGGGAAACAATATTTTTTTTAAATAGAGACTTAAAACTTTGTAGAAAGATTAGTCATCAGAATACAAATTAAGTACTTTCAGCGTTTTAGAAAATTCTACCCCTAAAAATAGGGGGCTAAAATAGGGGTGCAAAGTTTGTATATGGGAAACTATTTTTTTTAGCTAGAGTCCTAAAACTTTGTAGAAAGATTATTTAAATACAAAGAAAGTACTTTCAGCGTTTTGGAAAATTTCACCCCTAAGGGGGTAAAATAGGGTGCAAAGTTTGTATGGGAAAAACATATTTTTTTTTAATAGAGACTTAAATCTTTGACGAAAAATTACTTATTAGAACATGAAAAATACTACATTCGGCGTTTTACAAAAATCATTCCCTAAGGGGGTTAAAAAAGGGTGCAAGGTTTGTATGGGGAACACTTTTTCTGAGCTAGAAACTTAAAAATTTGTAGAAAGATTACTTATAAAAATCCAAAAAAAAAGAGTTTCAGCGTTTTGAAAAAATCTATCCCTAAGGGGGATAAAAAGGGGTGCAAAGTTTTTATCAGGGAAAGTTTATGTTTTTGAGTTAGAGACTTGAAACTTTGTAGAAAGATTACTTATTAAAATACAAAAAAAAGAACACAAATCGTTTTAGAAAATTCCACCCCTAATAGGGTTAAAAAGGAGAGCAAGCTTTGCATGGGCAACACTTTTTTTTGAGTTAGACTTAAAACTTTGCAAAAAGATTACTTATTAGAATACTAAAAAAGAACTTTCAGCGTTTTAGAAAACTCCATCCCTAAGGGGATCCTTAAGATCCTTAAGAAGGGTAGCCAGTGTTGTGTGGGAAAAACTTTTTTTTTTACTAGACTTAAAACTATTCAAAATGTTACTTATTAAAATTAATAATAAAGTACTTTCAGAGTTTTAGAAAATTCCACCCCTAAGGGGGTTAAGAAAGCTTTGTATGGGCAACACTTTTTTTGAGCTTGAGACTTAAAAGTTTAAGAAAAAAGTTCTTTCAGCGATTAGAAAAATTCAACCTCTAAGGGGGTTTAAAAGGGGGTTCAAATTTTAAATGGCGAGCAATAAAATTTTAAAGTGTGAGTAAGAGATTTTTAACTTCGGTCTTATTCTGTACGTTAAAAGACTACAAAACTGATTTCAGAGTTTTTCCAAATTCATCCCCTAAGAGTGTTAAAATTGGTTCAAAGTTTGAGTATTTCAAGGCATTTTTAAAGTATGAGATTTTTAACTTTGGTTTTAGACTGTTTGTTCACAAACTAGAAAATGAACATCAACTTTTTTTTTAATTATCCCCTAAAAGAGGGTTCAAATTTTGTATTGAGAGAAATCATTTTCTAAAACGATAAAAAGTTCTACGCGGACGAAGTCGCGGGCAACAGCTAGTATATTATAATAGCATACTTTTTGTAGTGAATAATAACTACTAATGAAAATTAGGCAATTTACTACTAAGAAAACCATAGGCTAAAATCTAAATTTCAGGGATTTTGAACGGGTAGATAGGTATCACTTTATTACTATATGAGCCATTTGTACATAACTTTTTTTTGTTATGCATTTTGATATGATGCCAATTGATTATTATGCCTAATTATGCTTATGCTATTTGACATTAGTCTTCATGAAGATTATGCTTTCAGTATTTATGCATTTTAATGTTATGCGTATATAATTATGCGTAATGAGAATTATGCACATCACTATTTCGGCGAAAAGCAATTATGCGTAACAATAATAGTACAAATGACTTTATGCCTTCCAATAGAGAACCCCCCTCACTCTGCCATGAACAACAAGCCGCTCGATGGAGTCGCCGTCTTGCCTGCTTGTTATGGTTACCACTGCAAAAATACTAGTACTTACATGTGCACAGACAGTCCTCTGTCTAACAAAACCGATGTTTGCTAGACAACTCAAAACGATCGATTAGCTAGTCAAAGCATACGTAAACTGATGGTGTTCCCGCGTCATCCTGTATTATTTTGAGTTCCTTACATTGAACAGCAAACAATGCCAAACTGAAACAATGCTAGGGGTCAAAACCCTGAGCCTTGACGTCACAGGTCACGTCCCACTCGGTCAGCCATTGACAAGCGTATACATACACTTAACTTAAAATGTAAAGTAGACGTTACTACCTTAAACTTAAAGTCGATTAACGAGTTGCAGTAACTTTGGAAAACTTTGTAACTGAAAAACTTTTCTCGGCTTCTGTAAGACAATAAGTCGGTAAACTTGTTCCAATTGTCTAGAAACTTTCCCGGACTAGAATTGGTCTAAAATTGGCACATTTCGTGAACGGGCCAAACTAAATTTGCGGAGTTGTTGACCGCTAGAAGTTCCTTTATAGAATAGAATTGACATCTGTGTAGTCCAGTCTTCTCCGGTCACCACAGATGGTCCTAAAAATATAGTTTAAGGGTGTGCTTGATGTCCATATTTAACCGACTTCAAAAAAGGTAACTCAATTCGTCGGAAACTTTTTTTATGTATTTTCCCCGATTACTCAAAAACGCCTGTACCAATTTGGAAAATTATTTTTTTCTTTGAAAGTGTATCCTTCAGAGGTGGTCTCATAGTCATTGGGTCAGGATCTGATGATGGAATCCTGGCGAAATCGAGGGAACTCTTCATATTTTATCTTAGGCACACTGAAGAGGAGTAGGTATTACTGAATGTCTGTGAAAGACTTTACCGACTTTTACGAGCTTTGTTTTTAAAGTAAATTATTACAAGTTTTTATTTGTGTAAGCATGTAATTCGTCCTCATGCAAACGGTTTCTAGCCACTTGCCGATATCTGATTGAGCTAAAATTTGACTTATCCACTCACACGTCCGGCTCCAAAACCAATATCATTTTTTGGATATGGGTCAATTTTCAAAGGAGCTGTTTTTGCTGTCCCACGCCTATAATTTCAAGTCAGTTTAACATAGAGTATTGATACATATTTATTTGCATTCTGTGTACTATAAAGTACTTAAAATATATATTATTATACATTTAATATCAACCGATTCTGAGAAAAAAAAAATCACGTCCTAAAACAGCAAAATTTATCGCTTTTTCGCGTGTCCCACTTGCAGTTTTGCTCAAACAAAATTTCATAACTATAGACTGCGGCAACGTATAAATAAATAACTTGTACTATTATGAAGATAATTTATAAGTGTATTAGTTCAAATATTTTCAAAAATTTATGGGTGAATAATTACAACCAGTGAAGTATTTTAGTTGTTGTCCCACGCGTGACCCTTTTATTAGGATTAGGACTCAAGCTCAAGACCCTTAAAATCTGTTTTTCTATAGGCCCACTTACTTTACGATTCGATAACACGTTAGTTGAGCTTCAATCACCAACGGGAATAGAAGCAGAGCTGGTATTTTTGACGGAGGAAACAGACAAGCCTTATAACGATGTATTTTGGTACGGCTTTCACGACATTTGTATGGGCGTTTATTTATTAATATACGATTGAAATAAAAATGTGTTTTTCATAACAATGGTTAGCAATATGGGGTTTCGTGTTTAACTAATGAAGTGAATTCAATTAATAGTTTACAAAAGACCGCCAAAAAACGTTCATGTTGACATTTGTATGGCGACATTTGTACGGCTATTTTGTCCATACAAATATCGAACGCAGCATACAAATGTCGATTCAAAACTAAATAAAAAAAGCGGCCAAGTGCGAGTCGGACTCGCACATGAAGGGTTCCGTAAAATAAATTGCGGTTTACGATTTATGACGTATTAAAAAAAAACTACTTACTAGAGCTCGTTCAAACCAATTTTCGGTGGAAGTTTGCATGGTAATGTACATCATATATTTTTTTTAGTTTTATCATTCTCTTATTTTAGAAGTTACAGGGGGGGGGACACACATCTTACCACTTTGGAAGTGTCTCTCGCGCAAACTATTCAGTTTAGAAAAATATATAATAGAAACCTCAATATCATTTTTGTACCAGTGTGTAACCGCCATACGATAAATAAATAAATATCATTTTTGAAGACCTATCTATAAATACCCCACACGTATGGGTTTGATGAAAAAAAATTTTTTGAGTTTCAGTTCTGAGAATGGGGACCCCTAAAACTTACTGTTTTTTTTCGATTTTTGTGTAAAAATCTTAATGCGGTTCACAAAATACATCTACTTACTAAGTTTCAACATTATAGCTCTTATAGTTTCGGAAGAAAGTGGCTGTGACATACGAACGGACAGACAGACAGACAGACAGACATGACGAATCTATAAGGGTTCCGTTTTTTGCCATTTGGCTACGGAACCCTAAAAATATCGTTTAAATGTCAAATAATAGTTCTATATAAAATAAAATAAATAAATAAATAAATATATGCGGACAATCTTACACAAATCTACCTAGTCCCAAACTAAGCAAAGCTTGTACTATGGGTACTAGGCGACGATATAGATACTTATATAGAGAAATACATACTTAAATACATAGAAAACATCCATGACTCAGGAACAAATATTCGTGCTCATCACACAAATAAATGCCCTTACCGGGATTCGAACCCAGGACCTCTTGCTTCGTAGGCAGGGTCACTACCAACTAGGCTAAAGCGGTCGTCAATAATATTTTTATTAGTTTAATTGTTATAATTAATTTTGGGAGATATTGTACTGAAATGATTATTTACCAATGTCTTTATTGGTACCACGGCAAGTGCAAGGCATTTGTATGGCAGAATCGACATTTGTATGGCAGAATCGACATTTATATGGCAGAATCGACATTTGTATGGCACTATATCGACTTTTGTATGGGGCTGTCAACATTTGTATGGCACTGACGACATTTGTATGGCACGGTTTTTTTAAGCATCAATATCTAGCTAACCATTAGAAGCAGAGTGGTGCCTCATGCACAATATTTTTTTCTTTTTAAAAACCCTACCTCACGTTGTCGATACGAATCTAATATTCCAAAAAAAATAAAAAAAGCCATACAAATGTCGAAAGAACGTACTCTTCAAAAATTTACCCATATTCTAGTTGCCTTGGACGTCTGAGTGGAAATTCGGTGACAACGCAGTATTATAACACAAACGCGCTGATCTGATGATGGAGACGGAAGGTGGCCATGCCAAATAACTACATAAGATAACTGTCGTGTTATGAGTGTTATGACTCATTGGAACCCTCTCAACGAGTAGAAAAAAAAAGTACATTCGGCAACAAAAGCAACCGAGCAGACATTTTTTTACTGTAACTTATTTATTTCTCGTTCAACATATATCTATCCGTGAAATACCTACTCGTTTCCATGACACATTCATGTCATATCCAATAAGTGCAATTTCAAACCAAATCGACCTCCAGATAATTTGCATTTCAGTCTCATTTTTCTTGCGATCTCCGGCCTTGGTAATTCCATTTAATTTTACAAGCTGTAACACTTATTATTAACCTGTATGTTACTCACCGGCTAGTGTTCATCGGAGGCATAAAACTCTATTTAAAAATCTCCCAGGGCGCCTTACTACGTGTGTGGTAAAGAAATGATAAGATAGAAATTCAGGAGAAAGTCTTTAATCAATAAAAAGTCTATCACTTCACATATACGCCACTCTCGTTACAACTTCACTGCATTATTAAAGTTCTTGAAAGGACTAACCTTTTTAAATGTTCACATGTCTAATCTTACAATAATGAAGTTCCCTCCGCTGATGCCTTCAGGAAGCAGGTCCAGGAATATGGGGTGGAGCGGACAGACCAGCTCGAACACCAGGCACAGACCGGAACGTTGAAGATCAGACGTAAAGGTGGAAATAAAAACCCCTAAAACAAATCAAAACCCAGCTGTAAGACCAAAATCTTCAGCCAAACCAACACGTGCATGTACTTTTAGATTTTTAGGTTAAGTGGGAAAGCGGCCGTACTTACATTTCGGGTTTTCTGTAATATGCTTGTAGGTGATGACTTTCTCCTCTTTTATTTAAGTTACTAACATTTTAAATAATTAACTTTACTGTTTTAGGCATTGGTATGCCAAATTCAGGATGAAGACCCGTCTCCGACATTTTTGCATGCGTTCCGTGCGCTGTCGTTATCCAAAAAGATGGCTACTCAGTATGTAGCGCCGTAGGTCTAGGCGGTGGTGGTTTTTGGAACTAATTGTACCTATCGCCTTGCTAATAAGTCGTGCGCGCGCGACGTTACCTAATCAACCACGTTGTCTATCACCCCGCCCCGAGATGGCGCTTTCTTCTATAAATGAGATTAATATATTGAGTTATTAACATATTTTGATTATACCTAGACACAGTAAATTCTCGCGTTACACATCCGTCTCACTTGGGTTAAAAAGTTTTTCGTACTGAAAAATCTTTTTGCTAAAACTGATAAAAAAAAGTTTAGTTATACTAGTATTTCAATAATAAGTACCTACGTTATCATTACCTATTATATATTTTATTCCCTAATCATAAGTACGAAGTGTGGCAGACAGCAAACATGCGGTACCATCCGCCCCATTACGTTAACACCTATTCGTTACGTACCTACTATACCTACACTATCCTAACTAATTACACTACGATTCGATAACTGCCCAGCATTCTTACCTATTGATTTGATTTACCAACCAATTCAATATGGTTGGGAATCTTTAAGTTAAGTATAAGTAGTGTCTTTGTACATTAAAAACACATACACCTAAACTAAGCGTTGGCCAACATTAGGTACTATGGAAATCATCCATGACTTCCTTGTATCCATGTATACACGTATACGTAGTGGGTACATGAAAGCACAGATTTCTCGTAATATCAGATAATTAAGTTAAGTTTACCCGGTGGGTAGAAATAAATGTTACAACTAAAATACTTGCTTCAAAGTATTCAAGTTAATATTATTAAGTTAGGTACCTATTTCTATACCTTTAAGATTCTAAAAATCCAGTTCTCCTCAAATTCATTTTGTTAAGTATGTATCAAGTAATACGGTTCACTTTTAAATGGCTCATTCATTACGCACGAGCACAGTTATAAATGTACAAGTATGATGTTGTTTACGTCTTGAGTTCCCTGGGTGACTTGGTTTTTGTAACTAGGCGCATTCCATTCTTATCACTGTCATAACTTATTTTAGACCAGATAGTACACGCGTAATAATTTAGAAAAAATACTTTCATACCATTCATCTTTCATTCAGCACATGTTACAAAGAATTACTATTGTGTGTCGTTTTGTTTAAGTATATCTTTTATATGATAACTTCCCAGATTTTTGCCATCAAGCGTACTCAACACATATACCAATGGTGATAGCTTAGCGGTTATAACGCATTTTTGGAATTTGGGGCCTAATTTGGAAGTAAAACTTTTGGATGCATTTGACAAGTAATACGTACGTTTATAAACAATTTGCCCTACCTGATATTCAATATTTCGTTTTCTTAAATTGTAGTGTCTGGTATTTTTTACATGGGCATTGTAAATATGCTTTTGAACCTTTTTGAAAATTGCGTCTAACTCGCTCAGCTTTTTACCATGTACATCTGCTTCCTCTACAGTAACTTGAGACCTAAGTATTGGTTCATCACAGTTTAAGTGGTGCAAGTTTCCCTTACTAATGAACTCTCTGCCGTGTACGAGAAAATAAGGTGTGTACTTTGTGGTTTCGTTTACTGCCGTATTAAGTGCACACTGTAGTTTTCGTATGTTGTCATCCCATTTTCGGTGATCATTTCCTACATAACATGCAATACCACAGACAACATTTCTTATTGCCCGCTCTGAGGCATTTACCTGTGGGTGATATCGAGGATTTGCATATATATTTGGAATCTCATAACGATGTAATAACTGTTTAAAGTGAGAACTAATAAATTGGGGGCCATTGTCAAAATAAATCGTCTTGCAAACTCCGTGAACTAGAAATATGTGCTCTTCTAAGTACTTCGCCACAACTACACCTGTTGCTCTCCGTATAGGATGCAACATGACGTACTTGGTGAAGTAATCTGTACATACTATTAAGTAGGTATTTCCATTTCGCGAAGGCGGGAACGGACCAAGGAGGTCAATACATATGGACATCCAGGGCTTGCTTACCTCTTTAGGATTGCCCATTAAACCTGGTCTAGCACTATTAACTGGTTTATACATTTTGCAAATTTCACACTGTCCTACGTAAGCTTTAACGTTTTCGTACATTCCTGGCCAGTAATAGTGAAGACTTAAACGTTTATGAGTTTTAAAAACGCCTAAGTGTGCGCTTGTAGGGTCATCGTGGCATGTTTTTAAAATACCTAATCTGTCCTCTAGAGGTACAACCAACTTCCAGTCGAACTCGCTCGTCAGCTGATATTTGTTTTTAGAGTATCTAAATAATTTGCCGTTTGTTATTAAGAAATTCGGATATTTGCGCGGAGTTGATTGGCATTTCTCGAATATATTATTATACCAGCTGTCGTTCGAGGTCACTGACCCTATTGCGTCTATCTTAATACGGCTTAGTGCGTCAGGGATAACATTTAATTTACCCTTTCTATGTTCGATTTCGATGTGGAATTGGCTTAGCCTCATACTCCATCTCGCTAGGCGACCGGTGGGGTTGTTAAGTTTATAAAACCATAAAAGAGAAGCGTGGTCAGTTACTATTTTGCACTTTTGACCTTCAACATAGGGTCGGAACTGCTCGAGGCCGTATAAAACTCCTAATAATTCCCTTTCGGTGGTACTATAATTAACCTCATTTTTGTTAAGTGAACGACTACAATAAGCTACAGGATGCTCCACATCATCATAAGTCTGCGTAAGAACCGATCCTATAGCCACGGCCGAAGCATCGCTGTGAATCGTGAATGGAAGGTCAAAATTAGGACATTTCAAAATAGGTGCAGATACTAACGCGGTTTTTAAGTGATTAAACGATATCTCAGCTTCATCCAACCATTCAAATTTTAAATTTTTACTAGTTAACTTGTTTAATGGTTTCGCAATGTTCGAGAAATTGTTTATGAATCTTCTGTACCACCCAGCCATACCTAAGAACCTTTTTACTTCTTTCGCTGACGTAGGAGTGGGGTAGTTCAGTATAATATCTACTTTAGACGGATCCATACGGAGACCATGCATATCGACTAGATACCCTAGGTACTTTAATTCTTTTCTGCAAAACATAGATTTATCCATATTTATGGTAAGATTCGCATTCTTAAGTTTATCAAAGACTTTGTGTAGTAATTGGACATGTTCCTCGAACGTACTTGATATGATGATTATATCGTCTTGAAAACAAAATACTTTATTCCCGAATTCAGCACCGAACAACTTGTCCATTAGTCTCTGCATCGTAGCACTGGCTCCCACGAGTCCAAAACACATTACATCAAATTGAAAAAGTCCTCTTTTTGGAACTGTGAATGCACATTTTTGGGCTGAAAGCTCACTGTCAAATGGTATTTGCCAATATGCCGCTGACAGATCTATGGATGAGAGGTATTTGGCATCCCTTAATTGATCTAATATGCTAGTAATGTATGGTAAGGGGTATGCATCAGGTTTCGACACCGAGTTAAGTTTTCTACAGTCTAAACACAGCCTAAGGTCACCGTTCGGTTTTTCTACCATCACTACTGGGCTATTCCAAGCAGATTGCGACGGAGATACGACACCTAAGCTGAGCATCCTATCCAGTTCCTTCTCTAAGGCTTGTTGTTTGACAGGGGACAACGGGTAATACCTTTGCTTTATCGGCTTACAATCGCTCGTGTCAATTGTATGATAAGCTAGATTCGTACGGCCCAAACCAACTTTGTTTGTGTTAATAGTATCAAATGTTTTAATCAAGTTATTTATGGTCCCTTTTTGTTCCGGTGTTAAAGACTGGTATTCTTCCAAACCCTCGTTAGGCGAGACCGTGCTTATATAATTACTAATATTTGAGTCACAAACAAAATCGGCTCCGACACTCGTTACCAGACCTTCTCCTAAACGAAATTGCTGCCAAAAATCTACGCCTAGTATTATTGGCGTCGTTATATGAGGTATAACACGGAAGTTAATGACATTGATAGTGTTATTATATTCCAAAGGCAGAGACATGTAGCCTAAACAATTGAGTCTCGTACCATCAGCTGTTCTTACATAAGTCTCAGTGTTGCAATAATTAATTTTAAAGCCATATTCTGTAAACTTTAAGTGTGCATCTCGTCCTAAAACCGAACAAAATGCACCGGAGTCTAGTAGACCGTATGCTATTAAGTCCATAATCTTAAGTTTTAAGTGTGGTCTAATATCGTTACAGTTTTTCTTAAACAGGACCTCCTCAACCTGGTCACTACGCGATGACTCGGTACGAATAGATTGGTTAAGGAGTCCTGGCGCAATTAGTTTTTTGAACTAAGGCTACATTCACACTCCGGACGCTTCACACCTTTCATTCCGCACTTGAAACACACGATCTCCCTAGAATTGCACTGATTAGTGTAATGATTTGTCTTATTACATCTAAAACATTTTATTGTAGCCTGGTTGGAAATGTTGGAAGTACTCGCAACGTCAAGCGCAGAAACCTGTTTGCTAAATGACTTTAGTGGTGGTCTAGCATGTAAATCTGATGTAATTCGGAAATTACTAAAGTTGGGTTCACTAAATTGATCCGCGCGCGTGCGTGCTAGTTCGAGTTGTTTACAGTAATGTTTCAACGAATCTATCGAATCTACTCTTTGAAATGCTAAATCTTTCATATACTCTGGGCGAATATTATGCATAAGTATTTCGAGTTGGTCTTTGCTTGAAAGAGGGGTGGCAAGTCTAGAAAACATACCTTGCATAGTCGACAAATATACTACTATCGTTTCCGTTCGTGATTGAGTACGCTGCCTTATCTCGTTAAGCAATTTGTAATCTAAATCGGGTATATCAAAATCCTCACGTAAACATTCCAATAGTTGCGGGTAAGTTTGAAAGTTACATTTATTATTTCTATACCAATGTAATACGGATTTATCAAGTAAGTCCGAGAAAGCTGACAGCATGTGGTTTTCTGGGATATTTCGTGCTTCGCGAAGTTCCTCTAATCTTTCAATAAATACTCGCACGCAGGTGGTTCCGTCATATTTTAAATTGAGTGTATTTAAGTTGACTGGTTTTTCTTTTAAATACACTATCCTGCTTTCGTCTCGCTCGGATGTACGGGGAGCTTGAGTATGGGTATCCTCATGTTCACTGTCTGTCTCACTTTCTGCCTGATCTACCACACTAAGAATCTTTACTAATCGACCGCGTAAACTAGTTACATGGGAAGTGCTTTCCAAAATTCTTGCTAACCTATCGCAAAGGTAGTTGGCACGCCGTGTTAGCTTGACACAAATTTTTCGGTCACTTACCTTGCTGGGTTCTGATATTTCGGATTCCATAGAAGTAACCTTTGGAGTGCAGATTTTTATCTCCGAGTCTGTGTCCGGCGGTCCAGCTGGCTCGCCACTCATGCTTCCCCTTTTGGCTAATTTAAACACCTGTCGAATCTGCTTCCTTAAGGCATCGACGGTCACATCTTTTCCTGCGGATACACCAAGAATACTGAGTTCATACACGAGTTCATCTTTAAGCAGACAGTCCACATATTTGTGAACAGACATCTTTCTTATTTTGCTAATCCCTTGGATTTACAAAATATTTAAGTAGGGTTTATTAAATTAAACCGTTAAATCGCAGGCATACCTACACAAGAATATTTAAGTTAATATTATGTAAAAATAAACTAACATCAATAATTAAATATGCATACCTGTGACAATAACACGTTAATAATCACTATATACCTAGTTATAGGGCAAACCCTTTTGTTACAGCACTTCGTTCTTCAAAACGAGCCCCGTAGACACGTGGTTATTAACCAAAAAATTACTTTAAGTTACCACTAATAACTAAGCAATTAAACATTTCACTTTCATAGTTTTAGGTTCAGGCTCTAATCATTTATTACCACAACGTAGTTTTAAAGCCAAACGATGGGCAGCCACTTTGTAACACTTATTATTAACCTGTATGTTACTCACCGGCTAGTGTTCATCGGAGGCATAAAACTCTATTTAAAAATCTCCCAGGGCGCCTTACTACGTGTGTGGTAAAGAAATGATAAGATAGAAATTCAGGAGAAAGTCTTTAATCAATAAAAAGTCTATCACTTCACATATACGCCACTCTCGTTACAACTTCACTGCATTATTAAAGTTCTTGAAAGGACTAACCTTTTTAAATGTTCACATGTCTAATCTTACAATAATGAAGTTCCCTCCGCTGATGCCTTCAGGAAGCAGGTCCAGGAATATGGGGTGGAGCGGACAGACCAGCTCGAACACCAGGCACAGACCGGAACGTTGAAGATCAGACGTAAAGGTGGAAATAAAAACCCCTAAAACAAATCAAAACCCAGCTGTAAGACCAAAATCTTCAGCCAAACCAACACGTGCATGTACTTTTAGATTTTTAGGTTAAGTGGGAAAGCGGCCGTACTTACATTTCGGGTTTTCTGTAATATGCTTGTAGGTGATGACTTTCTCCTCTTTTATTTAAGTTACTAACATTTTAAATAATTAACTTTACTGTTTTAGGCATTGGTATGCCAAATTCAGGATGAAGACCCGTCTCCGACATTTTTGCATGCGTTCCGTGCGCTGTCGTTATCCAAAAAGATGGCTACTCAGTATGTAGCGCCGTAGGTCTAGGCGGTGGTGGTTTTTGGAACTAATTGTACCTATCGCCTTGCTAATAAGTCGTGCGCGCGCGACGTTACCTAATCAACCACGTTGTCTATCACCCCGCCCCGAGATGGCGCTTTCTTCTATAAATGAGATTAATATATTGAGTTATTAACATATTTTGATTATACCTAGACACAGTAAATTCTCGCGTTACAAAGCAATAAAACAAAACTTGAGTATGATATTCGGGAAAAATAAAAGCAAAAGCACTTAAATCGTTTATTATTGTTGGCGGTCACAATAGCCAGTTATTTGCTACGGTAGCTACAATCGCAAAATCGCGCAAGCTGCATTCTCAATTTCCTTTCGGCGAAGAATTGCTAGAAAACCGGATCAGACCGAACCGGATCGGTCGTCCAATATCCGGCTTCCGGATAAGCATTGTTTAACTGGACAAAGGCACGTCCGCGACGGGTTTGTTCGGTTAGAAAGTGTCTAAGGCTTTGGGATTTAATTAAAAATAGTGTCGGTAAAATTAAAGTAGAAATATGTATTTAAAAGACAAGGCGAAGCTTTTGGATTTTAAATGTTGTTTGTGAAGAAATTCACTTCTAAGAATTAAGTTCTACGTCACGCATTCAAAATATAAGTACAGTCAAAGAATTTAATTTCCTACCCATTTAGGACTATTTCAAAGTGACACTGTAAATAAAATCATAAGAAGTCTCTTACGTTTTGATTGATTACGTCACCTAAGTGCAAAAGAGAGCTTGTATGATACTTTTCAGTTTTGATTTAAATACTAAACGCATTTCCGATCCAACGGGTTAAAGAATTCATATTTAATATATTTCAGTATCAAAAATCAAGTATTTTATTGCATTCATTCATGTTGTTATAGTTAAGTCTCAAACATGAACCCTGCAAGGGTATCGCAATACATAGGTATTTATAGATTAACTTACAACTAATAGTCTAATAAAATAACATTAGTCAGCGGTAAACATAGTTATTTCTAGGCATTTTGTGTATCTTTATGCATATGTTTGTTGATGTTAGTATTTAAATTACTAAACATAATTTATATATAATATAGCATAATTTATATTAAGAGTAGGTATGGCAAGTTATATGGACGGATATACTAACTAAAACTTAGAAAAGTTAAAAACCCCTGACATTTCATTTCAAATTTCAATATCTCAAAAAGGGCTAAAGCGACTTTTTTGAAACGTGGCTAAGAACCATTTCGATCACGTCAGCTTTCGGATAAAAAACCGCATCCAAATCGCTCCTATGGTTTAGTTACGCAGACACACAGACACGTCAAACTTATAACACCCCTCATTTTCTTTCGGGGGTTAAAACGAACTTCAACGTGGTATGTTTCAAGTGAAAAATGAACCTTCTAGACCGCCTACATACCCAACTTTTTCAAAGAATCTGACCAAAAGAGTTTATAAATAACACCGATTTTACAGCGATTTTGAAACGGTAAGTTAACGTGTAGCTTGACTTAAGTAAATATTCAATGTGGCGATGGAAGCTCAGGTTACTATCCAGTACGATTCCAAGGTATTTAACATGTTTGTTTTTTCCAACACCAAACAGTGACAGTTGTCATGGTTGAAATTAGGACATGTGTGGGCTATTAGAGAAAGTGGGGGGTTGGTATTCATGTCACTGTAATTCTTTGTAGAGAATGTGACATATTTCGTTTTCATAACATTGAGTGAGAGCACATTGCTTGACAGCCACCTGGTTATCACATTCAAGTCATTCTGTGCGTGCTGGAAGGACTCACTCCATGAGTTTCCATGAAATACTAGGGCAGTATCATCGGCGAAGGAAACGACCTTGCCATTTGTTAACTGAAGTTGACACAGGTCATTACGAGTAATATAGGCGAGAAAAAGTGTAGGTCCCAGGATGCTGCCCTGCGGTACACCATGCGTCACAATTAGCTCTTCACTGGTATAATTCCCTATTTTCACGCGCTGTGTGCGACCTGATAGGTACCTCTCAAAACAGCTGCAGCTGTACACCTCGGATACCAAGTCTATTTAGTTTGGATATAAGGATGGGAACAGACACCGTGTCAAAGGCTTTTGCGAGATCAAGAAAGACTGCTAGGGTTTTTTGTTTCCTATCAAGGTTGGTCACTATAAAGTCGGTAAGTTCATGTACAGCGTCATCGGTTGATTTCCCTCTTCGAAAACCAAATTGTGACGGGGAGATGATGTTGTTCCTTTCTAGGTAGTTGACAAGACGAGAGTTAATAGTGCGTTCTAGAATTTTGGATAACGTAGGGAGAATCGAGATTGGTCTATAGTTATTGACACAGAATCTGTCACCATCCTCATGTATCGGGATTATCTGTGCCTTTTTAAATATATTCGGAAATACCCCAGTTGAGAGGGCCAGGTTACATATGTGTGTGAGATAATATTAATTGGAAAGTTTTCACTTTGGGCAAGTGGCCAAGGCCCCATGACTGATGTAGCATACATGGGGCCCCCGAACTCCAGTCGCTTTCCAATTTTCCGGGATTCTATCATAAAAGATTTAGTCAGGGGCCCCAATTCGTGAAATCGTGACCTAATCGTTTGTTGTTGGTTACGCCATCGAATATACAGCGTACCCTTTATAATCGTATACCTTACTATTTAAGAGTAGCAACGACTACCCGATTTAGCCGAGTGGGTTTTTTGTGGACGATTTAGCCCAGCCTGCGAAACTGAGGTGACGGCCCTGGGTTCGAATCCCGATAAGGGAAAATATTTGCGAGATGAATAATTGAAAGTCTGGGATGATTCCTATGCATTTAAGTACATATGTCTAATATATCGTCCTCAAGTACCTACCCATAACGCAAGCCTTATTGAGCTTACTATGGAGCTAGTTCGATTTAAGGTGGTTCGATTGCCATACAAAGCGTTATTTGACATTCGCAGGCTAACGGCGTGATATTTTAAGAAACTTATGTAACAAACTTTCATCAATTGGCTTCCCATTTGCGCCAAATTCCCCCTTTCCTAGAATAAACTTGTATAAACTAGATTAATTTGAGAAAAATAGTTTTCCCAAAATATCACGTGACAAACCAATTTCTCAAATTAATCTAGTTTATACAAGTTTATTCTAGGAAAGGGGGAATTTGGCGCAAATGGGAAGCCAATTTATGAAAGTATGTTACATAAGTTTCTTAAAATATCACGCCGTTAGCCTACGAACGTCAAATAACGTTTTGTATGGCAATCGAACCACCTTAAGTAAGATTGTCCCCAAATATTTATTTACTTATCATCGTATAGCTGCCGTTGGCAGATTTTTACAATTTCGCAGTACCCTAAAAACAAACCGCTTCCGCCGCGCATCCGGGTGGCTGCACTTACGTGTTTGCTAAACAGGAAAAGGCCTCTTTCCGCCCATGGGCAAACAAACGCGCTTTTATTGCCCGGAGGTTTATGTGTTAATGAAATTGTACACTGGTTATAAGCAAACTTGACGATTGGATTCAACAATTCGCATGCCGCTACAATAACAGAAAATTTTGCGCGCACCTTCAGAGATGATTATCTGCATGCGTTGATATCTTATTGCTATGCGAATTTCTATACCCACCTTAAGCGTGAAACACAGACAGATAGACAGAGTTACTCTCGCATTTATAATGTTAGTATGAATAGTAATAATATCCTCGCTTGACTACAAAGAGCTTCCCATATTAAATGACAGAATAAATAACAAGTTACAGCGCTGTCAGCCTTCGCATACATTTCTGTGTCAATAGGATAAACCACATTGTTTGAGAGGAATAGACATGCAACTTTCATGGACGCGGGGAAGGTTTGAACTTATCGTGATGAATCTTACAATTTTAGTAATTACTTCTGAAAGTCCCATATTGCTTGCAGCCTCTATTTTATTGTCTGTGTAATACAGACTGTGTTTGAGTGTGTTTTATTTTTGGCAGAAATATAAGCTATCAAATTCGAAATTCCTCCATGATTATGATAAGTCACTAAAACAATAAGATTATAACTGCATGCAAAAATAAGCAAGTAGCTAAATCTCGGTTCCGTATGAAAGTTCTAGTGGCTTCGGCAAAAGTATTAAGAGGATATCCATACAAAACTTTTAACTTCGAGCCGAGGCGGTCCCCTATTTCCTCCACTAAAATTAAACCAATGCAAATATTTTTTCAAACACTGATTAACTAAGAGTTTCGCTATGCTCCCATGTTTTGCTTTGATTGATAACTGGTTTTGTTAATGAACTAGAGCCGCTTATATAATATTACTATGTACAGACTGGCCACCTAGAACTTGTTCCTTGACGTCGTCCATCAGGCAGCCACCTTCGAATTCAGTACTATTTAGCGACCGCCCGCCAGCCCCCGATTATGCAAAGGTATCAAGAGAGTAGATTACAATGCGCAAACTAATGCTAGAAGATGTTTTTTCTATCCTAGTTATAACTCAATCATCATTATCCTAGCCTTTGTCCCATGTCATTTGGGGTCGGCTCTCCGTATCAATTTGCGCCATTCTTCTCTATTATGCATCGCGTCAGGGCTTGCGCCTCCTAGTTATAACTCAATGCTACGACCAAATGTTTACAATGTCTCCTTACCCGCAGAATGCCGTGGTACTGGCGTCTGTGGGGCGCGTTGCTGTGCGCGTACGCAGTGCTGGCGCAGCGCGACAACGAGGGACTGATGCCGCGCACGCGCGTGCGAGACCGGGACGGCGCCAAGACGAACGACGAACCCTCGTGCGACCAGCTCAAAGCCATGTGGAGGTCAGTACCGTAAACCACCATTTTTTTCTACGTGTTTGGCTGACGAACCATGAAGAATTAGCTAGAAAGACGAACGAAAAAGTTTTGAGCATATGATGTATTAGAAATAGGAGAGGCAAGATGGTTGGCACCTTATATTTACAGTCCGACAAATTCATCTTAAACATCCTATAAAGGAAAATTGAGATTTATATCAATTATTTCATTTCAGGCATAGAACCCATACAGTGTTAGTCGTACTAATGTGTGCTTATGAATCTAAGTGTTAGTAGGTTACAATCATCATCATCATCCTCATCATATCAGCCGAAAGACGTCCACTGCTGGACATAGGCCTCCCCCAAAGAGTTCTAAAGTGACCGATCCTGCGCCACCCGCATCCAGCGGACTCCCGCGACCTTTACCAGGTCATCAGTCCACCTTGTGGGAGGCCTACCAACGCCGCGCATTCCGGTACGTGGTCGCCACTCGAGAACCTTCCCGCCCCAACGACCATCAGTTCTACGTGCAATGTGCCCACTGCCACTTTAGTTTAGCGATTCGGAGGGCTATATCGATTACCTTGGTTCTGCTGCGGATAGCCTCATTTCTGATGCAATCACGCAGAGAAACTCTCAACATAGCCCTCTCCATTGCCCTTTGGGTGACTTTGAGCCTTGTAAGCGACCACGTTTCAGTGTCATATGTCATCACTGGCAACACACACTCCAGCATCAATACAAATTCAAAAACCTCGAAAGCTTTCAGTTCGAACTTCAAAACCGTTTTGATTGCCTAGGCGGCGATGTGGACGAACTGAACGACGGGTTTGTGGAAGCTGTGCGTGCCGCTTGGTCTAAGTTCTTCAAGGCCCACCGGACCAACAGAACTAAAAGGCTCTCTAGCTCCACTCAGAAGCTCATGAAGGAAAGGAGTGAAATGATCCTACAGTCTTCAGCCGATGCGCCATCTGCGCCAATTCAATACAAATCGTATTGAAGAGGCCATCCAGCGTAATAAGGGCTCTAAAGTTTTTTCGAGAGATCTGTCTATTGGGCAGAGCCAACTCGCCAAGTTGAATACTGAAGATGGTAGAATCGTTTCTTTTAAACCTGAGATTCTGAGTGAGATAGAGCGCTTTTACGGACAGCTATTACATGTCAAGTCGCAGACCCGAAGTTTGTCTGGCGGAAGACTCTAGAGCCAGACTAACCCGACACTATACCGACGATATCCCGGACATCAGCCTGTACGAGATTGTGAAGGCTCTCAAACAGCTCAAGAACAACAAGGCACCCGGTGAAGAGGGAATAACAGCCGAACTCCTGAAGGCGGGTGGAAAACTGGTCCTAACGGCCCTTCAGAAGCCTTCTTATAGGTTACAATAATAATAATAATTTAATCTATACTCAATGCTTAACCAACGCACACTTATCCAACGGGCCAACATAGGGCTATCCCATCGGCACGCCAATGCGCTCAGAATGCGGTTGGGCCTGTCGCGCATACGCGAGAGGAGCGACGCGCACCTCTTCCTGATATGATAACGGCCGCGAAGCCGTCCGCGCGCGCCTCCGTGAACATCGCGGAATTGAGATGCAGAGGAAGGCGTAGGCTAACTAAACATACTTTAGCCAAGTAAAGGATAAAGTTGATGACGCGTCTTATGAGGAATTCAAGAGGCTGGCAATCCACAGAAGAGAGTGGCGGTTACTCCACCGGTGATTATGATGATGATGTGTTTGGCTGCCGCTGCTCAACCTTCCAACGGAGCTCCAGTTGACGTTCACGAGGCTACGTGATACAACTCTCTGAAGCATCTTACAAGTTATCACACGAGAGGAAATTATGACATTGATGACTAAAACCATACACGCGTGGTTGAAGCGCTCAATGATTCGTGGTTGAAACGTTCGGATCAACGCGGCGAAACGCCAACTTCGTTCGTTCGTGTATTTTCCTCGCTGTCACTTGAATGTGCAACTGTGATAGAGATATATATACGAATGAACTTCGTAAGCAGTTCTGAGCAGAGACAGTAAGTGTGCTCAATCAACATCAGTAACGGTCAGTTCTTGAATTATTGAAAGGCACGTTGAGCCATCGATCCCGGTTGTGTTGTCTTCGAAAACAGTCATCAAGTCTAGTAAATATTGTCTTCGGATGACTTGAGAACTTGATTGAGGCAAGCTTTTAATTTTCTCCCTTTTTACTTTTTTGCCCGACTACGGCTTAGCCGAAAGGAAGGATCGGATGCAATAATGTTATGAGATTATTTTTTTAGAAGCGGTGAAAGATAAATAATATTGAACCATAGTTACCTATTTAAAAAAGTTCTTATAAAATTACTAAGTTAACAAAATAGGAAAATTAAAAGTCTGCCTCAATTGACGTAGGTATTTAATTGAGGCAGACTTATCTAGAAATGCTATTTACAGTACATATGGTGCTACTTTTCCGCACGTGTGCGGAAAAGAGCACTTTCCGTGCATATGTCGAAACTTTAAAGAGCCATATGTACTGTAATAGTACATTACTTACCTAGGGCGGTTAAACAAAGAATGTCTCAGATCGCAGGTATTTGACGCCCGAGCCGAAGGCAAGGGCGATAAATATGCCCGTGGTAAGTACAAAATTTTACGTCTCTATCTGGCCAGGAAGTGGGGTTTTCCGCACGCATAGCGTGCGGTAATTCCTACTTTATGGCCACGTATGACGTAAAACGTTGTACGATACACGTGCGAATAGGTAATTCGCAACTCGTGTCGATTTAAAACACTTCCTTCGGTCGTGTTTTAATTTATCACCACTCGTTGCGAATTTCTTATTTTCCGCACTTGTATCGTAAATAACTATTAACTAACTGTGTGGGTGGTGGGTGGGACCCACTCACTTGACCAAACTAGATCCCATTGAGGTCTGAGGTTACATTTCCATTAACATTATAAACGTGACGCGACATGTGTAAGTATATCTAAACGTGAGTTCTTGTAAATGGCTCTGTAGGTATCACTATTTAAGTTGCAATCTGTGTATTTATAGCTGTTGGTCCTTCTTGTATGAATAAATAAATAAAGGACATACCTAGTAAATTAAAATTGTTTTCAGCGTCAGAAGGTTCTTCAAAGTTCAAATGAAATTGAAGCGACATATCTGCAAACTACCTCCTATTTAACAGGCGAAAGCGGATGTGTACTTAGAACAAAGTTGCAATCTAGCCGTGCACAAAGTTGTATATTGCCGGATTATTTGGTCGCGAACTTTCCGGGTAGGCTAGACGGTGTTAAAGCGACGGAAATGGACAAAAGGTTTATCGTCGAGGTGATTCCTCATCACCAGCCCATACCTACTGGGTGATTTCGGGGTTATGATCAGGAATAACAAAAAGTGTAGAAGATGAAGAATTTTACCATGAGACCAACAAATAAATCCAAAGATAAAATAAACATTCCATTCATGATGAGAATTTGTATATGGAATTAACTCACAGTAAACTCTTCTGATTAGCCGAAATTTTTCGTGATTCTGTGGTTAGTGCGATCGAAAAAGTTGTTCAGTAGGTATGACCATGTTCTTCAGTTTTTTTCATTTCTGATCATGAAGTACAAAGTCACCCAGTATAAGTCTCAATGGGCACAGTAGGTATAGGGTGTTAATAATAATAAACTGCACCTATAGTTTTTCCAAAATCCGAACTAAACAGACATCTTGATGACGTCGTGGTATGAAGAGCCGTTATTTACACTTACTGGTTAATTTACTTTGCTGATCATTGCTGCCAATTCAAATTTTGTTACAAAATATTATAAAGTCGGAATATTATTTAATTAAATGAATTAAGGTCATGGTTAAGTTAAATAACTACGCCTACCACCTTTATATCACACAGACTTATACTGTTACCAACCGTTGAACTTAAATGTCCTCACTCATCAAATACCGACTTACTAAAGCGTGGGAACGCGGCCCCGCCCACGTTTTACAAAGAACCCAAGCCGAGAGCGGTAAAATATAATATTTCCCGAAGGTCGGTTCAATACATATTTAAGTAGGTACCTACTGATAAAGGAATTTTTGAAATTGGATATTTAGTACATACATACAAAACTTACCTCATTATACCAAAGATATATTATATAGTATTATCATAGTAGTGTAGACAAAACTTGATTCTCTTTCTTGAGTGGTCGAGGTCATCATTTTAGGTGTTGGTAGCAAGCTTCACTACAGGCCGTCATTCCTATCATGCTATGCGAACTTAGAACTTAATGCACATCCAGTTTCTTATTGAAAACAGTGCCACCTTCTTGATAGGTGGCGAACTCTCTGAAGCTCTAGCGATTGCTAGGCTAGGCTGTCAAGGTATTTCAAAATTCGCCGTATTGTCATAAGACATCAGTAGCCTAGGGGTACAGACGGCGGTATTTGGAGTCGATGAGCCGGGGATCAAACCCTACGACCGACGCACTTTTTGTATGTTTTGTACATTCAAAGAAAAGTTTTAAGTATCGCAGAAGAGATGGCGCCTGTATACGCAAGCATTAAATGCCTTCTCAATTTGGTCGAGTTGCCTGTCTATCTCAGTATGTATATTGTAGTCTTTGATTCCTCTCTGACAGTCCTTGAAACGGAAAACTTGATAAATGCGCCGTCACTAGACAGCGCTGTCAAACTGACAGCGCTCTACAGTCGCATTCAACTTAAGGTCGAAACGCACAGACAGCGGTGGCGGCGCGGTGCGGTGCGGCGCGGAGGCGATACCGGTTGTAATGTTCGAGCTAATATGAAAAGGTCCGCACAGAATACCGCGCTGCGCCGCGGATCGCTGCGGTATTCTGTGCGGACCCTTTAATATTTTTTTTGTTCACTTTTATCTCAGTTTGCTTTTTAATGTCATGAATGAATGTATTCTTCTTTTCATCTTTCTTTCTAAATGCATTAAAACTAGTGGCTCTGTGAGATTTAGAACTGGCCTTAAGATTATTATTTTTTTTTTTTTTTAAGTGACTCGACACAAATAGTTCCACATAATTAACGAACCTGCTCACAACATTGCACGAAAATCGGCTAAGAAATGCGACCTGTAGAGGAGGACATCTGCCCCCCTATTCTGTAACTTGTTTTAAGCTCACCTCAACGGTCACCCACAATTATACCTTGACACCGCGATGCGTAGTAATCAAGCGTAGGTAGAGGTCTAGTTTCGTAACGGGTGACCGGCGGGGTGAGCCACATTACCGTGTAGCGAATAACAGCCCTGGAAAGTGGTCATCTGGACATACAAACGATTTTCGGCCGAAGCTGAAGCATAGAACTTGGTTGGCGTCTCTCCCTCGTTCGATGTATGGCTACCAAATCCCGAATAGTTAATTAATTCTTTACAAATTTTACTCATAATATCAATCAATTTTCGTAAGGCAAACACTCTAGGGCAAAGTTGAGAGGTGTACGTTAAATCAAACACATTGTGAAACGCAAATATTGTATCAATCTATTTACCCGCTAAACGCCCTATAATCACCAAATTGTTCCGAACCCTACTCGTAAATAACCCTTTTGTGTCCTTTCCATACACTTAAACCCAATATCAATTTTACTTATCTTCTATTATGCGGGCTACGAAATAACCAACGAAGACGCAACAAAGACACATAAAAGCTGAATAACGTTGGGAAATTTGTACATGTTGAAAATACACACGGATAGATTTTAACCCGAATGGGGAACTTACTTAACTTACTTTAACTTTTAAAAGTGTCTGATAATTTTTTATGTGATAGGAATAACGTTCCTTAGCACCAGAAAAAAGTTGCAGACTTTTCAGCTGCGTCAATTATTTTTGAAAAATATAATAACAGTTTCCTCACTTATGTTTTGGGTTTAGGACGGCGAATGAGACACTTTCCTTGAATCGTTTCATATTACAAAAAAAACCCAAAAATCTGTGGTAAATTGAGCCCCTCCCATACAACAAACGTGATTTTTTTGCCGTTTTTATAGATAATCGTACGGAACCCTTCGTGCGCGAGTCCAACTCGCACTTGGCCGGTTTTTTTATTTGTTCCATCTCAACATGAGTCGGTTAAACACCTAACATCCTGTAGAAACAGTAAGACGTCAGTTTATTAATGTAAACAAACTAATCAAAACCAATCCACATATTATCAGATTACTGCAATTTCAATTATGACCGCACTACCACATGCCTACAATACGAAACAGTAACCACTTTCTGTAATCATTTAAGGACTATTTTATGTTATTACTTATTACATTATTTACTACAAGAATTACGCATAACATTGTAGTTCACTTTGACATTTTAGATTTGTCACCTACGTATATGTTATTTATTTAACAACCAAAAATTATATACAAGCGTGTCATTTAAAACTACTTAAAAAAATAAAATTATTAAATTATAAAATAACAGAATCGTATCAAAACTTTGCCCTTTAGGCAGGGTGCCCATCACACAGGCAGCATTCCCGCGTTGAATAGCAATCGTTATTCTTTGAGCGAGAAAGCTGCCTGCGCGAGGGTCACCCGTTGCGTCCCTCAACCCTCAACTGCTTGCTGATCTCCTTGTGGAGCCCACGCGCGCCTTTTTCACCTTGTTATTGTTAGTTTGAAAGAGGTCAGGATAAATCACTTATTTGGACTTTTTTTCTTTAAAAACTTTATGTTAAGGTTGACGTTCGTGTGTCAGATAAAACCCTGATAATGCCTTTAATGTTTTCTGCGGAGGATCTTGTGGATATGATCCTTGTTTACGGAAAGTGTAGGAGTAACGGGAATTATGCCGCTTTTCGTCTGTACGCGGAGAGGTTTCCCGCACGAAGGCAACCCAACAACGCCCGTGTGATCGTCAATGCGATTATCCGTCTACGAAATAACAACCCGCCGGTGCCGACTAACCCAGGGGCCTTAACGACCTCACGTGAGAGAGGTAGAGCAGGTATTGGACCATTTTCACAACCAACCGGATTCTAGATGTGCAGGACGCATTTTTTAGTTGTCATTAATAAGATTGTAAACAAATAATACAAGAGGTTAAAAAATAATGTTTTTTTTTCACTACCATAAAAAGATGCTAAATTTCTATAAGCCAGGCACCATAATCATATTTATGGTCTAAACATTAATGGGTCTCTTTCTTTGCTTTTCGATCTGTTCTGTGAATAAACTTAAGATGACTTTATTTATGGAATAGTATTTACACCATTGGTTAAAAACTTGAGATAAAAGAAAATTTGTTTCTGTCAAAAATTTACGTTTTGGTACAAGCTTTTATTGCTAACTGTACTTTTCTGTGAACCATCATCAACTTCTCATTGAGACGCCACCCCCCCTCCTCCCAAAATTTACATGTAAAATTTTGATAGCTCCCCTTCTTAAATCCATCTTTGAGTCGCAAGGACCATCTCAGCAAAAGGAAATCTCATCGCCGTATATTGAAGCCAACACCAGCAACTACTATACTATGTTATATCATAATAAAACAGTTGAACGCTAAAGCACGCTACACACGAGGCAGGAATGTATCGGCATAGTTGACACGCCACTACAGGAATTCACATGTATACCTCAACGCGGTTAAGGAATTCTATTTCAGCAAAGTGATACATTTTATCACGTAAACACGTCCCGCTTGGATTTTCAATTTAATTTACATGAATATGTTATGGAAACTTGTTTTCTCAAACATGCAATGAAATATTGACGTTATGTTCCTAATATTTACTCGTAATGGGCTGCGAAGTGTCAGGTTTCAGGTGCGGCGAGACGAAAGGCGCATAATGAAATTTCGTATAAAATTGGAGGCCTAAGGCCTGCAAAGTGATTGCCTATTGTTTCATCTTCAATTGGTGACAGAACATCGTAGCGTTCAGTCATTTAATTTGCATGTTTGAGACAATAACTATATGTACAGTATACCTAACTAGGGATTGCCAGCCTCGTATCTCTATCCGATCTCGCTACGCTCGTCCGTCTATACCTACTTGGCCGGCAATCCTTGTTTGCCCGGCCTCGGCAGTAATATATTGTGGATACAACTGCCTTTGTATACTATTGTTAATTGACTTATAACTAGTGTCCGACCGAAATTTCGTTTTTCTGAGTCATCGCTGTTAAAATTTGGCGCAGTCGGTAGGATCGTGTAAATCTTAGTTGCATGAGGGAATCATTAGTAACAAAATTGTTTGAAATAACAAGCGGAATGAATATTGAATGGCAATCATATTCCTTACCTAAGTTAACTATAGCCCTATTTCATCATCATCATCATTATATCAACCGAAAGACGTCCACTGCTGGACATAGGCCTCCCCCAAAGAGCGCCACAATGGCCGGTCCTGCGCCACCCGCATCCAGCGGGCTCCCGCGACCTTTACCAGGTCATCAGTCCACCTTGTGGGGGGGCTACCCACGCCGCGCCTTCCGGTACTACATCTCTCTACATCGCCTTTTGAGTGACTTTGAGTCTTCTTATGAGGCCCATAGTAAGCGACCACGTTTCCGTTCCATATGTCATCACTGGTCAAAGACTCCCGTCTTGAGACACTGCGGAATATTGGACGGAAAGATGAGCCCTTTGCTGTGTCGCAACTGTGCAACTACTTATGTAAGGATAGGTTGTGTTAAAGCTTCTTATCATTTATTTTCAATTAGCATGACGTGTGATTTTTTAACGATTTACAGGACTTTTACAACCATTTCTTATTAGGTCAACTCGCTGATTTTCACCAATTGGAAAACCCTTCCTCCCACCAGCTTTTCATCTTGGAAAATCTGTATATAAGCCCTTAGCATCATTGATCATTCTGTCCATTCTAGCTACCAGTTCCGAACTCTTACCTGATTAAACTTTAACTAAAATTTACTCATAAATTGAGTACTAAAACGGTAGTCAGTGGTTCGTTTTTGAAGGCATCACACTTAGAAGCGTTCCCCTATTCCTGAGGATTTCGCATATCTGATGATTTGTCTCCATCGGTCTCGATCTCTGCTTGCCCCCACTGCTTGATGGAATTTGCTTGAGGATGGTGGCTTCCTTAACCTGATCTGACCCCGTAGCATGGATAAGTCATCACGCGATAAGTGACACGATAGAGCATCCGTCCCTGGCTGACACCGTTCGATAGAACGAGACGACTCTCTTATCTTGTCACTTATCGCGTGATAAGGCCATCCATGCTACGGGACCTGGCCATCTAGTTGGTGAGCGTCTTCTTACCCTTTTGCCTTCTACTTCGCCAACACTGGTTTACACATTAAGTGAATGTTTGTTTGTCTGCAGGTTTTCGAAGCGGCAAGCGCGGGCGCCAGAAATCATGAATGAAGTGAGCTCGTACCGCGACCCGCTCATGTACAACGAATGGCCCGTGTACACCGCGCTGCCCAGAGCCGCGCCCAGGTGAGCATTGCACCAATAATCATTAGCTAATGACCCGTTAGGATATCATGAACGAAGTGAGCTCGTACCGCGACCCGCTCATGCACAACGAGGGTCATTCCCAGCTTCCAACCTATCCAACCCAGGTTTCATATGCAACCTGGGTTGGATAGGTTGGAAGATGGGAATGACCCCACAACGATTGCCCGTGTACACCGCGCTGCCCAGAGCCGCGCCCAGGTGAGCATTGCTCCAATAATCATTAGCTAATGACCCGTTAGGATATCATGAACGAAGTGAGTTCGTACCGCGACCCGCTCATGCACAACGAGGGTCATTCCCAGCTTCCAACCTATCCAACCCATGTTTCATATGCAACCTGGGTTGGATAGGTTGGAAGATGGGAATGACCCCACAACGATTGGCCCGTGTACACCGCGCTGCCCAGAGCCGCGCCCAGGTGAGCATGCACCAATAATAATTAGCTAATGACCCGTTAGGATATCATGAACGAAGTGAGCTTGTACCGCGACCCGCTCATGCACAACGAGGGTCATTCCCAGCTTCCAACCTATCCAACCCAT
Source organism: Epinotia brunnichana (assembly GCA_963854355.1). Taxonomy (NCBI): domain Eukaryota; kingdom Metazoa; phylum Arthropoda; class Insecta; order Lepidoptera; family Tortricidae; genus Epinotia; species Epinotia brunnichana. The sequence continues at coordinate 6,794,534 of OY977959.1, read as the reverse complement.
GTTTCATATGCAACCTGGGTTGGATAGGTTGGAAGATGGGAATGACCCCACAACGATTGGCCCGTGTACACCGCGCTGCCCAGAGCCGCGCCCAGGTGAGCATGCACCAATAATAATTAGCTAATGACCCGTTAGGATATCATGAACGAAGTGAGCTTGTACCGCGACCCGCTCATGCATAACGAGGGGCATTCCCAGCTTCCAACCTATCCAACCCATGTTTCATATGCAACCTGGGTTGGATAGGTTGGAAGATGGGAATGACCGCACACGATTGGCCCGTGTACACCGCGCTGCCCAGTGCCGCGCCCAGGAGAGCATCTACAATCATTAGCTAATGACTTATTAGTATATAAATAGTTAACCATGGACTGGTTAAAGTCAAATGTGGTGCCGGCTGTAGCAATCCCATCCCAAAGAGTTCTCAAAGTTCCCTTGTTTGACTAAACTTAAAATTTGCTCATAGCTATATCCTAGTTTTGTTCGTATTGCACTAACAAGCATAATGTTTCACTAGTAACGAGTATAATCCAATAACACAACTCTCATACCACTTTATTAATACGCCAAAATTGTCTAACACATAGCGCCTGTGAAAACCACAAAGCAATTAAAAGTTTAAAACGTGCGACACTAACGTATTCCCAGTATGTTTCATACACTGAAACCGCACGCAATTTTCATAAACCTACATTAATATTAAAAGCATGTGTGTTGATATTTAATTTTGTCACATTTACGCTACATTCACTAGAAGTGGCACTAAAAATTGCTCGCGCTCCGCCTTTACCTTTTTGGGAATGCAGACATTAGATTGTGTATGTGTTTAAAGTGTTGGTATTTACTTTAATATGATATTAAACGTGTCACCTTTTTTACATCGCAATAGCGATAAAGCCTGTCGTCTTAGTACAATTTCATCATCATCATCATCATTTTCAGCCTGTAATCGCCCACTGCTGAGCATAAGCCTCTCTTCGCGTACGCCACTTATCCCGGTCCCGTGCTAGTCTCATCCAGAAATGACCCGCGGTCTTTTTTATGTCATCAACCCATCGAGCTGGTGGACGACCAACGCTTCTTTTTCCTGCAATTGGCCACCAATCCGTTAACGTTTTGGTCCACCTACCGTCACGCTGCCTGGCAATATGTCCTGCCCAACTCCATTTGAGTTTGGTTATGACTTCGCCGACGTCACGCACCTTAGTGCGACGTCGGATCTCAATATTCCTCACTCGGTCTTGTAGCTTAATGCCGAGCATGGCGCGCTCCATGGCTCTCTGTGCTACCCGTACTTTATGCAGTCTCCTTTGTGAGCGTCCATGTCTCAGCACCATACGTCATTGTGGGCAGGACACACTGATTATAGAGACGAGTCTTCAGGCATTGTGGAACGTCAACGGATTTGAGAACGTCAACGGATTTGAGGATAGTACAATTTAGAACCAAAGAATGTATTACATTGGAACAGATTGTAACTTGCATTAGAGTGACAACTGGCACTCTACTATATCAATATATAAAGATCAAAATACCACACTTTTGTCATCGTTCCGTTTTGATTTAACGATCTTAATAAAATTAAGTAAACCAAACATTATAGAAGATAATACAACTATCCAGCACCTCAACTCACGTTAGTTAGTCGTCAAATATAAACACATAAAACATATCTTAGGTATTTGTATTGAGAACGGGGCCAGGATCGAAATACTAGGCATACCCTACGATTCCTACGGATCTCTTCACTGGAACGTGCCTGTTTTCCAATACAGTTCCAGTCCAATGACAGAGATATGAAGGAAAAGCGATATCCTAAGAACACTCCTTCTTTCTTTGAGCTGGAATAACATCCTTGTGGACAAAGTTAGTGCAATCACCAGCATATAGGCATTATTTCTTAGTCCTTATACTTAACTGCATTAATTTTTAATTATACACCCCCGGCCAGACACAAACACATCGAACTAAGACAAGAACATTCGTTTTAAAAACCGCTCTATTCGGTTCATCCGTTGTGGAATTAGATACAGATACAAATATTTATTTATTTATTTATGAGCCTCTACTATTTCTCACATTAAATACAGTTTAAAATGTTAAAAATAGTTTTTGTTTTCATTTAAAGGTCTCCTCCAGCTCTAAGTACCAATGAGTACAATTTTTATATATTTGACCTCGAAATTTTCTCCTCTTTAATTTGACAACACGCTATCTGTATGTGACAGCCACCATGTTTTTAGTTTTCATACAAAAAGTTGCCTGATGCCTATGCCGGAGCATAATTTCGAATCGATTGACACCGCATTTATCAAAATTGGTTTAGTATTTTAAGCGCTACAGTGGAACATGCACAAATACAAACATAGAATGCTAAAAATAAATCCCTTCCTTCCGGCTCTGCCGTAGTCGGGAAAAAAGATACAAATAACAATTTGAGAGCCAAACGTAGTCTAAATGTACTCGTAACTTGTTTCGCTCGTTATTATCTATTCACTCAAAAGGCTACATAAAAGCATAAAGCAAAGCTCCCAACTGTTGGATTGCTGCAAATTCAATGTTTTGTTTGTCTCGAGTCACAGTTGAGCTTTCAGGCTTTGAACTTGTTATTATTAGAACAGTGCAGCTTTCTACACAATAACGTTTTAATAGGAATTCCTTTTCATTTGCACTCTGAGAGTGAACATCACAAAGAACAAATGAAATAGGTAACAGGGGTGCAACTGTTTTTTTTGAAAACTCGTGATAAGTATTGTTAGTCTAGTGACTAGGTCATGGAATTTGAAATAACCATTGTCAATGATAAAGGCGCTGTGTAATAGATTTAAGTAGTCAGGGTTATTGTCGCACATCGGTGCGTCCACCGCCGTAAGGATTTCAAGTTTGCTGAAAAGACGAAAGATTGCCTGCTAAAGTCACAAATAATTAAGAAGTGAGGCCCGCGTATTTTTGTAGCTTCTATATGGCCCTTAGTTGCTAAAAGGTTGCCGACCCCTGTATTAGGTACGATCGACAAAATTGAATCCTGACCCAGCATGGAACCTTGTTACAATTAACTGACGTATTAACGTCATATGATCGTGCGTATGTTCTTTAATTGTAACAAGGTTCTAGGGTGGGTCATGATTTAGTTGGTTCGATTGTACATTAACAAAGATCGGGAAGGAAGGGATTGCCTGGTAAGTGTGATATATAGACAAAAATGCTCGGAAATGTACCTATACCTTATGTTAGCGAAAATATAGACTACGAAACACAGTGTTACGGGGCGTCACGAATTTACAGGTCGGTAATGGGATTTTATAGGAAATTGCCGGCGGCGTGTTTGGAAATTGCCGGCGTGACTGCCGCCCGCTCGCACAGCGCCGTTACCAGTAGTTTTGTTACTGAATTTTACATTTTAACTGGTATTTTTCTAATAATTTTCATATTTCCGAGCATTAGTTTTGAGAAAAGCATTAAACATGGATCGGGCGGATCTAGGGATTGCTTGCCTCGTAATATTATCCGGCCTCGCTGCGCTCGGTCGTCTAGATCACACTCGGCAGGCAATCCCTTCCTTCCCGGCCTTTGTAGTAATGTACTATGGTGAGGCCTTGATTATAAATAGAAATAAATTAAATAGCTTAAACGTGCATAGTTTTAATACTACTATAGTCCCCCGCGGCTATGAAGTCGATCCTGAGACATGCCTCTAGGGTTGAATATGTAATTTTTTCCTATGGTTGACATTGTCATTATTCAAAAACTTCATAGTTGCGCAACGTGTCAGGATTGACTTCATAGCCGCGTGGGACTGTAAAGCTACTTTAACTGTAGTAGCACAGCGCAGCATAATGACGTTATTGTTGCCGCTGCAGATTGCACTATGAATGGCCCGAGAATAATGATATTGTCTCATTGCCTTTAGACATTTAATCGGCTACATTAGGTGACTGGGGGCCTTTTGTAACTGCGGCTATTGAGCTTTTGCACAAAACGCCAATTGCGAATAGAGAGGCCTAAACCTTCATACGTGTACACCTATAACACAACTGGCCAACTCTACTGTCCCCCATGCAATAGAGTTTTTAAGAGTAAGTTTGGCCTAGCCAGCCACATTAGAGCTCACAATAGGGCAAATCCGTAATTGCTAGGGTCGCCGTCATCCAAATCGATGAGGAGGACTATATATATATTGAGCTTTTAAGTTGAAGCTTGCAAAAGCAGCGACAGTTCATGATATTTTCAATCAGAGAACCATGCGTACGTTAGTAACAAATGTATTAGGTATAAGGCCGCTAATTGGCGGGCTGGAATGTCGTCGAAATTTCCTTACTTTATCATTTTTTGTGAACCAAAGAAGCGTGGACTATTGCCCTGGAGAATGCAGCTTTGTACTCGTTGTAAACAGAGAATATTATTTTTACTCGCAACACCCCATAGCTGGATTTAATACCGAGTATACTCTGCTTCCGCGCATCCCGCGCTAATCAGGAAATGTAGGCATGCAGTAAAGATTCTGTACTGACTTGACACTGACAACTGACATCATCCTTATACACCACTCCGTGCCACCAAATGGGGAGGTGGCCTCAGGCCGGGTTCTTCAAAACAGGAATAAGAGTGATTTCAATTAGTGATTCCGCGCAATGCAATACTACTGCGCAAATATAATACTGACAGTATCATCATATCAGCCGAGAGACGTCCAATGCTGGACATAGGCCTCCCCCAAAGAGTGCCAAAATTACCGGTCCTGCGCCATTCGCATCCAGTGGACTCCCGCGACCTTTACCAGGTCATCAGTCCACCTTGTGGGGGGCCTACCCACGCCTCGCCTTCCGGTTCCGTGCTGACAGTATACCGATAAGAAAATCAGCAGGTCAATTACGTAACGCATTGTGCGTCAGGTAGATATAACTGTAAACTGGGAAAATGACACTTTGAGTTTTCCTAACGTGCGTTCGAAAAGTACATGATCACCCCTTTGATGTTGCTAACCTGAGACGCGTGTACAATGCGTTACGTGATCGACCTGCAATACGAGTGAGTACCTATCTAAACTCTCGGTAAACTACAAAATACCGTATACAGACTCACCCCGCAAAACCGGAAGTGTCCTAAAGCATTTGTCACTCTCACACTTACAAACAAGTCGGAAACTTTGAGTTCCATTGATGAACGCAATACAGACACATTGTCGCACACCTACCTACGTATCTCGTCGGTGTGGCGGGTCGTAATGACGTCATTGTGCACCTTGGAGATTGCATGAATACATTTCCGACTCCGGGCCGTGTAACGCGGTTGTTTGCAGGGCTGGCGACATTATTACAAATGCATACTTTTTTATGAACGACTCTGTAGGGTTTTTTCGTTAAGATCTTAGATGGCGGCGGTATTGTCTTGCAAAGGTGCAGTGTAAGGGCGTTTTTAATTAAAAAAATACCTTTTTTTTCCTGCGCAGAATCATGTGTACAATTGATTCTGATGATAAAACAAATTTCCAAAAAAATTTTTTTCATTTATTTATATGAAAATAGAAAAAGCGGTCAAGTGCGTGTCGGACCACGCACAACGAAGGGTTCCGTGCCTACTATGTACATTACAACCTATATTAAGTAAGACTAGTGGTTCTCTCCAAACTGTGAACGTCTTGACTAAAATAAAATATTGTTGTCTAATTCATTCAAATAAACAAATAATCTACGATTGTATTAAAATAAATAATAAGGAATTTGCTAGCGTCGTCATGTAATCAGTAAGGGCAGGTTGCACCCTCTTACAATAACAGAGCGATCAACGTTAAATATGGCGAATTTTCCATACATTCAGACTTTAACGAACACCGTTTTTCATGCAATTCACCCTAAATCCGCTGCACAGCAGGTCAGCCTGCCTACCTAATATAGCTTCAGATTCTGGCTACATTAAAATCTCACGTCTACAGTTTAATAAGTAGGTATATTATAGTCCAGCTTCACTGGTGTAATTACCAAACACAGTGTATTCCTCCTCGCGTGGTTACAGAGTTGCCGCAAAGAGGAGTATAAGTAAATCATTTCGCATAAATGTATCTAAAAGACTTTCAAAAAGATTTTTTTTTAAATCTTCAAAAACTAGCGTGGGCAGATCGACCCAGCCGGCGCGGCGCGTCAGCTCTGCGACTAACGTGTCATGGGAGAAGACGAGGCTCTAGTATAAGTTTTATCGATACATATACGTTTTCGAACGCGTTTGCGTTTAGTTTCAATTTGTATGGCCACGCGTAGTTCCTAATAGTTACCACCAGAGGCGTTGTTCGCGAGGCCATACAAATTGCAGCTAAACGCAAACGCGTTCGAAACCGTATTGTATCAATAAAACATATACTAGAGCCTCAGAAGACGCACACAGGAAACTGCAATCGCTTAAAATTGCTTGACATCAGCGGAATTCGCGTATAAATACAGCTTCGCTGGTACGAGTACCTACCTGCAGGCCGTAAGGACCTGTGCTTCGAAAATAATCCGATGCAGTCTTCTCTGGCGTCAGATTTGGAATAGTTTTAAGATATATTATGTTTAGCGTAGGTATTTGTTTTGTGTTGCCTTCCAGGAGGTAACTCATGTAAAGGTTCCGACGGAAGACCAGCGCTGGCCTTCTAGGTTAGCACCATGCTGAGTCGGGGCCTTTTCGTGGACCCTGCTATTTTTACGTTCTGTGTTTTGTTTTTTACACCCATTGTTTTGTCCACGAATAAATGTTTTCTTTCTTTCTTACTACTTTTAAGCGGGCTCCATTAAGAGCCCGTTCACGTGCTCACTGGCACCACTGGTAAATGATTGAGATTATTTAAATTTAACGATAGATACACACTGTATTTTGAATTTAAGTACCTTGTGAACGGGTTCTTAACAGCTTCATTATTTAATGTTACGGACGGTGTAGCCTATGTATCATCATCATTTTCTTGCCCTTATCCCATTTACTTGGGGTCGGCGCAGCATGTCCTTTTCTTCCATACCTCCCTGTCACTCGTCATCTTAGCACTTACTTCCTTCCTCTTCATATACTCTCTGACGCAGTCCATCCACCTTTTCCTTGGCCTACCTCGTTTCTTCCATCCACGTTCATACCTAACACTCTGTTGGTCACATGACTGTCATCCCTCCGCATAATATGCCCATACCACGCAAGGCGATGGGATCTCGATTTGTCGATGATAAGTGCTACTTTCAGGCTTCCTCTAATATACTCATTTCTTATTCTATCCATCCTCGTCACACCACACATCCATTATTTTAAATTGACATTAATGTAATTTATAATGAAGTCTGTATTGTGTAATAAAATAAATAAATCTAAATCTAAATCATCTCCGTAACATGTAGCCTATGTATAATAGCATTTTATTAATGGTAAATGTTATCATACTTATAATGTTCAATTATTTAATCATGCTGGCTTGTCCGGACGTATCTTAGGCAGGAACTGTTTTTGGTTCAGTCAATGGTTACTCATTTCCCCGCGAGATAGCACCATAATACAAATTTGGTTTCACACGGCCCTTGAAGTAGGTAACATGGAAGCTCTTCTAATGATTGCATTAGAAGAGCTTCCATGCCGTACGAGTACATTGCCGCCCCCCGATGCCCAATCCGCCTGAGCTCAGGGGGCGTCGTGGTGGAATGTTCGCGATCCCATGGCGCCCCCTTAACGGCAATGCGAGTGATGCCGGTGTGTTATTAGTGGGTATGCTCCTCCATCACCATCACTCGGATGACGGCGGGAGGAGAGAGTCCCACATAACCCCCAAATGGCCTTCCCCGGGCCGGGGGTGTGCGTAAAGCATTTTCAAACCGTAAAAAAAGGAGGAGTGGGCATGTCCTTTGTATGGATGACTGCCGTTTGCCTAAAGCCGTGCTCTACTCACAACAGAGTAAGCTGAGGTAGAGGGTAAGCGGAAGCACGGTGGTCAGCATCTGCGCTATAAGGATGTGCTCAAACGGAACCTGAACGACTGCGCTATAGACCCTGCGTATTGGCAATAAAATCAAACTGTTCCAGGAAGATTTCAACCTTGAACATAAAATGCCAATTACCCAAAGTGACACCCAAACTCTACACGTGCACATAATATACCTAACTCAGCAGGGCAACTTAACTGCCATAGATGCTGTTTAACGGCCCAACTTAATACTAAATTAACCGAAGTTTAGGTAAAGTCGCCAATAGGTGGCGCTAGTAGTATGCGTTTTAGCCTCTTAAAATTACTTTAATAAATTATTTTAATGCATAAATAGTATCTAAAAAATATCATAAAACGCATGCTACCACTATTTCTAAGTTTCATTACCATTTGTAGAATTGGTTTTAGTTGCAAGATTTGCCGCTAGATGGCTCTTTACCTTGTGACAAACAAGCTATTAAGATTTTTCCTAGTTTAATGGGGAGGCCGGAGCCTCGATGTTTGAGTCATCCTCAGCTACTATAGCTACCTGTTTACCTATACAATATAGTGATTGTAAATTACAAGTGGTATCATTTCGGGACCCCCTGGGAGTTGAACAGATGCCAAATGATATTTAAGACTATGTTTGGCCTAGCGAGTCATATCAGAGCCGACAAAAGGAAAAATCCGTAATGACTAGGGTTGCCTTCACAAAGTACTATGTTATATACTGAAATAGAGAACAATCTCTGGGCCTAAAAACGGTAACCCTAATTGATGCGCCATCTAGAATCGTTAGTTGAAATACTCCACTTCAATGTTAAAACATACAAAAAGTGCGTCGGTCGCAGGGTTTGAACCCCGGCTCATCGACTCCAAATACCTCCGTCTGTACCCCTAGGCTACTGATGTCTTATGACAACACGGCGAATTTTGAAATACCTTGACAGCCTCTAGTTGACTTATTATGCTGTCATTACCGCGCAACTAGTACTAAGATTGGCCGCCCTGGTTGCCTTCATCGAAATTGATGAGGACTATATAGTGCAGCTGTACCTACAATATGTTTTTCACCAGGTCGCCAGGCACACACCGTATGTTTGCGAAGTAAACCCGCATGCATTACTACCGGCCAATCGGGACGGCTTTGACGTCAGTTAATTGGATTCCGATAATGGATGCAACAATATTCATGAGGATCAGGGTTTTCAGCCGTGGATGCACTTTGGTGACCAAACAAAGACAAGTTAACCTGTGTTAAGGAAACAACCCATTTTTGTATGGAAGTAAACTACAATCTTAGTTCTTAATTATAAACCGACAGGAAAAGGTGAGAGCTAACTAATTTAAAGGACTAGAAATCAATTTTATTGAAATAAGCTATGCTCTCAAACCCCCTCTATTAAATTATTAATCTAATTAAAATATCCCACCTAAATACCTTTTTAAACTCTAAGGAAGAGCTCTTTTGACACAGGCACGGCAAGACTAAAATTTATCCATAATTCAAGTCTCATGCTATTGCATAAAACTAAAAATTCTGCACCATAAAAAATACAAAAAGATGACTTTAACAGGTGGTAATTTTTGCCTTAAAATAGTTAAGTTGGTTTTTAAGCACTTTGTGTTGTCACTCACATACTAACTGACTTTGATCATCGTAATTCTAAGGTACTTCTAGCAGTCCCCAAGCTCCAAATTTTGAACATATAGTTTTTAGAACATAAATGTTTATTTATTTATTTTTAGCCTAAATATTGCAATTTTAGTCACGATTCAGATACATACAAATTGCATAAGTAAGTTTGTAATTCTATACAAATACATACGGTTACAAACTTACTTTTGCAGTTCCTTCCTGCAAAACTATAAAAACGTTATTGGTAAAATACAAAATACAAAGTTGATAACACAATAACCTACAAAAAGAAATGAGATCCCATAACAAACATTCCATATAAAAAATTGGCTAAGTCTTGAAACTCTTCCACCACAGTCAAAAGTGGTGAGATATTTCTTATTTAGAGCCAAGTCAGGCATTCTTATTAATCTTTACGTCATACCTGGCCATAAAGTAGGAATTACCGCACGCTATGCGTGCGGAAAACCCCACTTCCTAGTCAGATAGAGACGTAAAATTTTGTACTCACCACGGGCGGTAATAAAGAAAGCCTCAGAGCGCATATTTATCGCCCTTGCCTTCGGCTCGGGCGTCAAATACCTGCGATCTGAGACATTCTTTCTTTAACCGCCCTAGGTAAGTAATGTACTATTATTTGCTTGCTAAATATTTTTTGTGACTTGGCAATCATTACATAGTTTTAGGTATGCAAAAATTAGTAAATGCAGTAAAGTTGTGTGATTCCCAAGTTGCAGAATTTTATTTAGCAGGCAAATAAAGATTAATAAGAATGCCTGACTTGGCTCTACGAAATATCTCACCACTTTTTACTGTGGAAGAGTTTCGAGACTTGGCCTATTTTTTACATGGAATGTTTTTATGGGATGTTGTATTTCAACTGTAATCAGCATGTCGGTCACGTAACGCTTTGTACGTAGGTACGTTAGGTAGATCTAAATGACAATTTTTAGGGTTCCGTACTCAAAGAGTAAAACGGGACCCTATTACTAAGACTCCGCTGTCCGTCCGTCCGTCCGTCCGTCCGTTCGTCCGTCCGTCCGTCCGTCCGTCCGTCTGTCTGTCACCAGGCTGTATCTCACTGATACCGTGATAGTTCCAGTTGAAATTTTCATTTATTTCTGTTGCCGCTATAACAACAAATACTAAAAACAAAATAAAATAAATATTTTTATTGATAATGACTCACACTTGTCCGATTTTTATTATATTTAAAATTACAGAGGGACTGTCCTAACGCACGTTCGATACATTACGTGATTACTCCTCTGAGTGAAGTAGAGTTACTTAATTGCAATGATGTCCATTATAAAAATACCGAGAGCTCGTTTGTATTTTAGATGACTTAACCCGTTCACTTGCACATCGTCTATAGATGTCGCAATTTAAGGCTTAACTATGCTTAATTGAAGTTAGAAAAAATCTGTCAAAGGTAAAATAAAAAATAAGCCAATTTCAAATGACACTCCTCAGTTTGGTCACAATCAAGAGTTCAACCGATTAGGTACCCCACTACTATTATACCAAGTATAGGAGGTTTTCCAAGTCACTTCCCACATATTGTCTAGTATTTCGCACAAAATATATCATCGCAAAGATAATTGGACGTATCCGAGAACTGGAACTCAATTCCCTAGAACTTCGTGTCCTATTACTAGTTAATTGAAAGTTAAACGCAATCCTATCACACTGTAATTACCTAGGAAATACTCTTGGGGAATAGCTTCCCACATAATTTTATGGGACCATAGAGAAATAATAAGTATAATAGAGGGACTCACTCACACATACACACATTGAGTGACAAAGATGTAAGCATAAACAAGAACAAAGAAGATAAAAAGTTTCACAAAAAATTTAAAACATTTCTCATTCATAAATGCTATTACTCAGTGGAGGAGTTCTTAAATGATGAAACCCTGACGCATCATAAAAGTAAGTAACTTAGTAATAAATAGTAGGAAGTAAATTGTAATTGAACCAATTGAGTAAATTGTATAACTTAGACTTAACTTTGACATCTATTTATATTTTTGACATTTACATTACTTTTCATAATAAAACATGACCTGAAATATAGAATTAAGTTACTTATAAGACCATTTGTGTGCCCTAACAGGGTGTCATGGAAACCTTTCTGTATAATCTTAAGGTGGTTCGATTGCCATACAAAGCGATATTTGAAATTCGCAGGCTAACGGCGTGATATTTTAAGAAACTTATGTAACAAACTTCAATCAATTGGCTTCCCATTTGCGCCAAATTCCCCCTTACCTAGAATAAACTTGTATAAACTAGATTAATTTGAGAAAAATAGTTTTTCCAAAATATCACGTGACGAACCAATTTCTCAAATTAATCTAGTTTATACAAGTGTATTCTAGGAAAGGGGGAATTTGGCGCAAATGGGAAGCCAATTTATGAAAGTTTGTTACATAAGTTTCTTAAAATATCACGCCGTTAGCCTGCGAATGTCAAATAACGTTTTGTATGGCAATCGGACCACCTTAAGATCTCATGTACATGACTTTACAAATAAACATCTATCTATCTATCTATCTATCACAGGTGGAACGATCTAATGATGCAATAGAAATCATAGAACTATTAGATTTTCTTCTGCCCGCGACTGCATCCGCGTGGAGCTCGTTTATTATCGTAGCTCCATACAAACCCGAAAAAAACACCCCGTATTTCACCCTCTTAATATATAATAATAAAAACTATCATGTGTCTTTCCCCGGGATTCAACCTATCTCCATACCAAATTTCAACTCAATCGGTTCAGCGGCTTAGCGTGAAGAGGTAGGTAACAGACAGACAGACAGATAGACCCACTTTCGCATTTATAATATTAGTATGGATATGGATGTAACCTAACTAAAGTAACTCTCAAATTTTTTTTTCATTTATTTCAATAAAAGTCATAATAATTATTAGATAAGTTTACATGTCAATAAACCTTAGTAAAATAAGCTAATTCAGTATAATATAGCTATGTATAGGAAATCCTAATTAATTCTCATATTACTTGCTCAGGTAGGAGATTGACCAGCTTTTAATGGGAGTTGAACCAACTGCTGTCCAGAATGAACAAATTGTGTTTTATGTTATTTGGGCTAACAGTTGACTCTACACCGATGCGCTTTAAGATCTTAGCCAAGGAGTCATGAAAAAAAAAGACTTTGTTACGAAATTAACTCTCAATTAACTCGCAGTTAAAATGGTATAGAAAGAAGTACCTCAGGAATAAAAATAAAGGATAAAATAAAGTTACAATATACAGGGTGGGCAGGAGTATACCGACAGATTTTAACCATGGATTCCCGAGGTCATTAGGAGCATAAAATGTTAGATTAACCCCAGTCAAATCCGGCGTAGTTTTGAAGATATTATCAATTTTCATGTAAACTATTTATTGTGATTACTAAAGTGCATTAAGCTCTTTTGATTGCGACGTTGCCACCGATGTTGCCAAGTTTCGCGTCGCTATTCACAGACATCAAAGTGACAGCTACCACTCACTAAATTCATCCTTTTTTGGAAAAATAGTCTTTACGATTTTATTAAAAGGGATAATTTCCATGGAGAAGCGATAGTTATCCAGTTTTTATTTACAAAAACCGACATAACTAGTTTTTTTGTTTTTTTTTTTTGCTGAATTTGACTTGAGTTCATTTTACATTTTTTACTCCTAATAACCTCAGGAAGCCATGGTTAAAGACATTATTACTATATGTATATAGACAACTAAAGTGGCGATGGACAGGTCACATGTTAAGAGAAACAAAAGAGAAATGGACAAAATTAGTCACGGATTGGTACCCAATAGATAAAAAAAGGAAAAGAGGTAGACCAATCAAGAGATGGGAGGATGACTTCAAAAAAGTAGCTGGCCCATTGTGGACACGGGCAGCTAGAAACCGGAATATATGGAAGTCTTTAGAGGAGGCCTTTGTCGGAAGACAAGCTGATGAAGACCAACTACCGTTTGCCGATGTATAGTTTAATTTTGTTAGGTTTGCGAAAAGCGGCTGCTATCGCACTAGGGCTCGTGGGCCGACTGTACCACATGGAATGAGTAGACAACGATATACGTACAAACCTTTATTCATAAAGATCTACGCAAAAATGTTTTAACAACACATCACATATATAATCAGCTGTATGAGGCCTCACATTTTATCAGGTAATATTAATTATTTAAAATACATTTATAAAAATGCATGTTCACACCATTGTAGGATAGCAGAGAAGAAGGGGAACGGGAAGGTACCATAGACATGCAACGAACAGTTTTAAAGATAGATAATATTTATGGTTTGAGAGGTTACACACTATCCAACACTTCCCTTTAAGCTCTACAAACCATAAGCTCTACATTTATTAAAAGTTATACAGATTATACTTTAACATTCATTAACTTTGTAAAGTTTTCATGCTTAATTCTACCTAAAGGCTTCGTAAGAACATCTGCGATCATGCTTTCTGTTGGTAGGTATTTAACTTGAGCAAAGTTATCTTTTATCATATCTTTTACAAAGTGAAATCGTATATCAATATGTTTACTTCTTTTATGACAGTATTCTTTACATTCTAGTAGCTTATGTGCACTCTGATTATCATTATATATTACAATTTTGATATCTTTATTCAGAAGTTCACATATTAAATTCTTAATGAAACATAAGTCTTTACATACATCCCCAATAGAAAGGTACTCAGCCTCGGTACTTGAAAGCGCGACGCATTTTTGCTTTCTAGACTCCCAGTTTATTACATTATTGCCTAGTTTTACAATAAAACCACTATATGACTTACGATCTAGCAAATTATTGCCATAGTCGGCATCTGCAAATGCGGTAATTTTTAAGTCATTACTCCTATAGAAATATAGTGAATGACTTAAAGTCCCCGCTAAATATCTTAAGACGCGCTTGGCTGCTAACCAGTGACTTTTATCATAAGCATGGTTGAACTGACTCAACTGACTACAAGTGAAAGCTATGTCTGGGCGACTACATACTGAGAGGTACATCAAACTGCCTAGCAACTCTCTATAACGAAAGACTTCGCTATCAAGCAGAGTTGTAGCAGTAGGATCAGATTTGTCAAGTTTACAATTCAACATCATGGGTGTCTTTACAGACTTACAATTTTCCATGTTAAAGCGCACCAATAATCGTTTTATATAGTCACTTTGGTTCAATTTTAAAATGCCCTTTGTTCTATCACGTTCTACTTTCATACCTAGACAATTACTCAATTCACCAAGATTTTTAACATTGAATTGTTTTTCCAGTAAAATAATTAAGGAATTTGCACATTCTGGGTCTTGAGAAAATACATAAAAATCATCCACATATAGTGCTATTATTGACAATTTGCCATTCGATGTTCTTACATATACACAAGGCTCACAACGACTCTGCACATAGTCATTTTTAATTAACAATTCATGCACACATAAATTCCACATTCTACTGGCTTGTTTTAAACCATACAAGCTCTTTATTAATAGACAAACTTTGCTAGGGTCCCTAATGAAACCTTCAGGTTGTTCCATATAAATTACCTCGTTTAATTTGCTATTCAGAAAAGCATTAGCGACATCAATGTGATTCATATCCATGTCAAGATCATTAGCTAATGAGAATAATATTCTCATAGTCGAATGTCTCACTACAGGAGCAAAAACATCATTAAAATCCTCGCCCTTTTTCTGTGAAAAACCACGAGCTACTAAACGAGCTTTGAACCTATCTTTACCCAAAGCTTCATCTTTAATTTTAAAGACCCATTTACACTTTACTATGTTTGTATTATTTGGACGATCTACTAGTCTCCAAACTTCATTATTAATAAGAGCATCATACTCTTTTTGCATTGCAGCTTTCCATTTATCTCTACGTTCGGATGCCATTGCTTCATAATAGAAAAGTGGCTCAGACTCAACTTGAGTCATGAGTGATAAATCATATTCACCATACCTTTTGGGCATAGCACCCCGCGTGCTTCTGACGGGACGTGACGTACTGGGCTGTACAAGGACGTTAGCCTCACACGTCACTGGCAACTCGTTGGAGTCTTCACTGTCACTGCACGACTGGTACTGGCTGTCTGGAGGACTCATGGCCTCCTCTGGCTCATCAGCACTGCTCTGCGGCTCGGGCTGCACATGCACAGGCTCAGATGAGGCTGGCTCCTCACTCAGGGGCTCATTTCGCAATCTGGTGGTCTCAACACCAGGGCAGGGCTCCGACACTGGAGTCTCTGAAACATTACAATTGCCAAATGAGTCATAAGCAACAATATTATTTTTATCGTTAGGATTTCCTTTTTCCAATTCTATAAAATTATCATTTCTTATAACATTGTCAATATTTAAAATATTATTATTCTCATTAATAAAATTCTTATCAGTATTATTTATCACAGTTGTTTCAATAAAATGGACAGATCTTGCTTTAATAACCCTAGTAGGATTTTTGGGATCTATAAATCTGTACGCTTTCGATTCCTCGGAATAGCCTGTGAATATACATTCTATAGCCTTTGGACTAAATTTGCGACGCTTGCAATCTGGCACATGGCAAAAAGCTTTGCATCCGAATATCCTTAAGTGGCTCAAGTCAACTTTGGACCCTGACCACAGTTCCTCTGGAGTGGCACGAGACACAGCAGCTGTTGGGGACCTGTTTTTCAAATAAATTGCTGTCTTAACAGCTTCACCCCAATACCGCACGCCTAAACCTGCATCAATCAACATGCAGCGCGCCTTCTCCACAATAGTCCTGTTAAGGCGTTCCGAGACCCCGTTTTGGCTCGGGCTATAGGGTACAGTCACCTGATGAATAATCCCACAATCAGATAAATATTTATCAAAATTACGATTACAATATTCCAAGCCTCCATCTGTCCTTAAACATAACACCTTCTGACCTGTTTGCTTCTCTGCCAAGTTTTTAAATTCAATAAACTTAGACATAACCTCACTTTTATATTTTAATAAATAGCCAAATGTTTTACGAGTAAAATCATCGGTATATGTGACTAGATAGCGTGAACCACCCCAAGTGCATTCTTCAATAGGACCACAAACATCAGAATGTACTAATTCTAGAGGCTTTCGCGCTCTTTTTGCTTCACCCTTGGGAAAACTTTTAACAGTCAACTTCCCTTTAATACATGCTTCACAATCAGCCAACGGACCGTCCTGGCCACTAAAATTTAAACCATTGGACATATTACGAAGTTCACACATACCTGCTTTGCTAAGGTGTGCTAGCCGTCGATGCCAGATGTGCATAGGCACATCAGAGGTTGTATGAGCACATTGATGCTCCCTCGTAGCATCCGACGACGCACCAGTGAACCCCTCCTGTGTACATACTGTGTCCTTGTGACTCAGTATACACGCTGAAGCAGTCTTGTTCTGTGAAGTCAAATTAGTAACACAATCTAATACATAAATACCTTTCCTATTAGAAGCAGTGGCTAAACATTGTTGTTTAGTGTCATAAATATGACATTTACTGTTATCAAAAACAACCTTATAGCCTTTTTGGGTCAATCTAGCCACAGACAACAAATTAGTGGAGAGATTTGGGACATACATCACATTTTCAATCATTCTTACAGTATTATTAGGTAAGGTAATTTCTACGGAACCTATACCTTTGCATTGCAAGGTTTCATTATTAGCTACGGTAATGACACTGCTAAAATTACTGTCAAGAGTCTTAAAATAATGTAAATGCTTACATAAATTAGCCGTACAGCCTGAGTCAACTACCCAGTCTTCAGAGTTGTAAGCAGCGAGCGCTGACACGGACAATGTTTGCTGCATTTTGTCACCATCAGCCTTTTTCTTCTGGTCATTTTTAAGTTTGAAGCACTTCGACTTGAAATGACCCGCTTTCTTGCAGTAGTGGCAAAATCTCTTTGAGCTATTCTGAGTTAACAGTGCTGAGCTCCGGTTGGCACTTTCATTGTTCCCGCGACGAAAATCTTCTTGTAGAAGACGTGCTCGCACCATTTCACTGGTCAGCGACTGAGACAGGTTAGCGGCTCCTAGACTTGACACCAAAACGTCGTACTCCTGTGGCAGTCCGGATAGAAGGAGCTCTGCGACCTCTTCATCAGCAATATTTCGACCGATGTCATCTAGCTGGCTTACTAATGTAGTGACGGCCTCGATGTATTGCTGCATGGAGCCGTAGTCATCATAACGAGCGTTATGAAGCTGCCGTAGTAGCACGACACGCCGGAACAAACCTTTGTCCTCAAAGATATCTTGAAGGTTATTCCAGGCCTTCTTAGCCGTGTCCGCCGTCCTAATGTGCTGTATGCAATGTGGTTTTACAGACAAACAGATTCGAGCCAAAGCACGCTGGCCTCGAACTGGATCCGTGTCCGTACCTTCAACAGATGCCCATAGTCCCTCCATTATGAGTGCATGTCGCATGCAGAACTTCCAGTTTAAGTAGTTACTGATGCCATCCAATTTCTCGAATGAGAATGAAGCTCGGGCACTCTCGTTGTCGACCGGTGTCGTCACCATCGTTGTGTTGTAGTTAAAAGTTTGAGGTTAAGTTATACCCGATACGCCGCGGCCGATCGTTGCCTTCTCGATTCCTTCTTGGAATAAAATGCTGGTTCCATAACCTGTTAGGTTTGCGAAAAGCGGCTGCTATCGCACTAGGGCTCGTGGGCCGACTGTACCACATGGAATGAGTAGACAACGATATACGTACAAACCTTTATTCATAAAGATCTACGCAAAAAATTTTTAACAACACATCACATATATAATCAGCTGTATGAGGCCTCACATTTTATCAGGTAATATTAATTATTTAAAATACATTTATAAAAATGCATGTTCACACCATTGTAGGATAGCAGAGAAGAAGGGGAACGGGAAGGTACCATAGACATGCAACGAACAGTTTTAAAGATAGATAATATTTATGGTTTGAGAGGTTACACACTATCCAACAAATTTAATAATATGTAAAACTATTTATAGATTTAAGGGTTTATTTTAATACTTAGGCATGAGTTTATATTAGTCAACCATACCATGTACTAACATAGATAAATCAGCAATAAAGGCTTATATAAATAAAATATAAATATATATAACTCGCAGTTAACTCACAGTTAACTCTTAAATGCCTCTTAATTTTTCGCAATTACGTGGTTGCTCGTTAGAAATTAGAAATGTGCGGTGACAACCCTAGATCGCGAGGGCCGCTGATTACGCCACAGTCCTAATGGAAACGCCACGACGCCCTCAAAGGGCACTTTGCAAACGGATGCTCAGCGAATCCGAATATTAATAGAATGATCCCGCTGTCCTAATTTAGCTCGTCGTTGCAAATTGCAGAAATAGGTATCTCGTGTTCCATAGAAAGCTCAAGTTAGTAGCGGACTTTGAAATAAAATTATTATTATATCATATGGCTTTTTTACAGTTGAAATTAATACAAATTTAACAATGAGTACAATTTAATATCTAAGTTGAGTAGCCAGTCCCTTGCTGCAGGGGTCAGCGCCAATAGGTTTTCCATACCTCCCGTGAATAGTCTTCTGGGGCATTCCTCAACAATGTGTAGGACGGTTTGTGTTGGCGCACCACAGTCACAGTCAGCTGTTGTTGATATGCCCCACTTGTGTAGGTTGTGATTGCAGCACCCAACGCACGTCCGGATGCAGTTCAGAGTGACCCAGGTCTTGCGGTGTACGTTGAAGCCCGTTGGAGTTCTAGTGGGGTCTATGTTAGGGGCTCCATCATGTTCCTGCCACTGCTTCCTCCACTCCAAATGGATCCTGAAGGGCTCCGAGCCCTGTAGCTTGCAGCCGGAATACCGGAGCTTGCCGTTGAAATAAAATGTAGAACCTCCAATAAGGGCGAGATGAACTTCTCAAACATTCCATACATTCAGATTTTAACGAACACCGCTTTACACACACTACACACGGCTTATAGACGGTTTGGTGCAAGTGTTGCAACCCACCCTAAAGCCTTGTTCGGACTAGGCTAGTAAGTATTAAGTGCGAGTCCATACAAAAGCTACTTGCACTTGCAACAAATGTATGAACTCGCACTAAACTACTATTATAACCTAGTCCGAACAGTGCTTAAGACGTATAGCCAAGTCAATATCGGCGATATAAAGCGCAAAATACATATGCAAGAAATTGCAAGCAAGTTTAACTACATTGCGGGGTTTGATAGATCAATTGAACTCAGCATACCTCGGTAACCGGCAATGTAATGAAACTTGCATGCAATTTCTTGCACGTGTAAATTGCGCTTAAGGCGTTTTGGGTGACGTCAGAAGTAATAGATGCCGCTTACATACTTGTAGATTTGAGTTGAACTGTAGAAATAGCGGGTGGCGCGGAACGGTTTAATCCGATTGAGAAATGGAGAAGCCATATTGCAGTTGAGGATTAAAGTGCATTTTATAATCTACTAGCTGCCCACGCGGCTTCGCCCGAAGAATCATGTCATGAGATTAATTAAAGCTATCCATCCCGAAGATTCGTTCTACAGAGAGGGCTCTGTAACATGAGCAAAAAATGAAACAGTAGATTATTAAGCTTGACCTTGAATAGTTATTTGTGTCACAAGGGAGCAAAATAGTATATTTACGGCGAGGGCGGTGTATTGAATCATGAGCGCAGTGAGGGTTTCAAGTGTTAAGACGAAAACCCAAGACGAAGATAATTTTGCTCCTCGAGCATGCAACTTTTCACACCGACTATGAAGAAAAAAATGTAAGCAAAAACAATATTAAAAAAAATGAAACTGAAAGAACAAGAAGAAGACAGAGGCAAAAAAATGAAAAATTAAATTAAAAAAATTAAAAACAAGATTAAAAAAAAATGTAAACGTAACGTAATGTAAATGTAACGTTTCTAATCGATTACGATGAAATTATAATCGATAATTTTATTGAGATCTGTGTTCAATTGCCACAACTTATTGCGTAAATGCTACATGCCAACAAATGCCAATGAATAAATTAAAAATGTAGCTTGAACAGAAAAGTAGAATTTTGCTCACTCTCGTCGTGGACCAAAACTTACTTTTTCGAATGAAAGGTGTGAAAAAGTTATTTCCCAACAAAGTTTATAATTAGAGTAAAATAATACCCAGTAATTTTATGTTTGAAACAATATTTTCCCAACATTTCATTCAATTATTGAAGTTTGTTTAGGCCCAAACTTTGCGCGCTGTAATTTTCCCGATTGCGTCATTTAGTATTTCGAAATTTATCCAATAATTTAAACCACATGTACGTTAACAAAGTCAAGTTGATATTCGTTTTGTAATTTTAATTTTCGAATTTTCTTTAGTTTCTTGATACAGAAAAATGACGCTGCGCTTATACCAAATTTGTAAAACGTTTTGGATTATTAACCTACCTACGTGGGTCACTAGGAAAGTTTTGAGATACTCAAAATTTATAAAAAGAACGCAACTATATTGAACCTTTATTTAAAGATAAGTATTTATTTCGAACATAAGTATAGAAAACCATTTGATCAAATATTTAAAAATAAAAAAATTACGGTTGTTTTTTGTTTCAATTCCGCGGGCTTTTATCGTCAACTATGGATTTCAAGCGAGAACATTTTCGTGCGATGATTTTGTACGATTATAAATTTGGATTAAATGAATGTGAGCGCAGAGAGCGATTAGTTTCGGCGTTTGGGAACTATGCACCATCGCGTGCAACAGTTTTCAGATGGTTAGCTCAATTTAAACGAGGGATTTCATGACCCACATGTGGGTCATTGGGATTCCAGGGTAATAAAAATGACCCACATGTGGGACCTGGCTGCCGACTCACATGTGAGTCGTTGGGAGACAAAGGGTTAAATGATGATGAAATTAAACGTCAACAACAAATCAGTTACAGTATTAAACGTCCTAGCTGTGAAAAAAATTATTAAAGAAGGCCCAAAAGTGACTTATAAACAAATAGAAGAGGTCGTGAAGATTTCATCGCCAGCTATTAATGAAACTTTACGCAACTTTGTAACTTGGCAATCACACTTACATAGTTTTAGGTACCTATGCAATAATTAGTAAATGCAGTAAAGTTGTGTGATTCCGTGGTTGCAGAATTTTATTTAGCAAGCAAATAAAGATTAATAAGAATGGATGACTTGGCTCTACGAAATATCTCACCACTTTTTACTGTGAAAGAGTTTCGAGACTTGACCTATTTTTTACATGGAATGTTTTTTTATGGGATATACTTTTTTTGTATCTCTAAACTTTCGTAGTGACCTAAGGTACCTACTGAATCAAATTCAAAAACCAAATTGTTATTTTTGTTATTTACTTTAAAATAACGTTTTAACCGACTTCAATTCATTACTTCGCCAAGCCACATTGAACATTTCCACATTTATTTTTCATTTACGTTACATACTTGGCCTTAGCAAGCAAGTATACAAATATTTGATATAAATTGGGCGAATACATTGCAAATCTTTCTCATTATAATCCCCTCAATGAGTAAGTTGATGACTACAAAAACGTACCTACAGTCGGCAATAACAGCTTGTCCCACAAATATCATCAAGCTGCATTACTTCTACGTCCATTTTCCATTCTTAGCTTGATATATAGCACCATTGTCAAGTCAATTAACAGATGGTTCGTGTCCGTGTGGCGTCGATCAAACTACGATCGGTGATCGATCGTTTTGGTGTATCGATTAGTTATTAGATATGTTGTTGCAGATTCAGATACCAGTACCCGTCGGTGCCTCGCGAGGCATTCGGCCGAGTGGTCACCAAGGCACCGCCAAACGTTGTGCGTACTCCGGATTACGATGAGGTTGGTATTACTAAAGTATTACTAACGTGTGCAAGCTGCCATTCAGAGCCGTAACTTTGACGTCACGACCTTCTGGAATTCGCTATTTTTCAATTTGATAATTCTGAATGAAAATTACAATTTAGGGAAAAATAAAAGAACACGTGCCGCTTAAAAAAACATTTTCTAGCGAAATAAATCATAAAATGGCCCACTTGAAAAAGTGAAATGTTGTGAACTATTTTATTTAAAAAAAAAAAACAAAAAATATTGTATGTCAATAAATAATGTAAAAAAAATACAGATAAATTTAATACAAAAACAAAAAAGAATTATGCGACCTTGCCAGGATTCGAACCTGGAATCTTCTGATCCGTAGTCAGACGCGTTATCCGTTGCGCCACAAGGCCGGTTGAGCAATGAATCGAAAATGTACATTCGGTTCTCAAACTTACTCGGAGTCGTTATTTTTATTTCGATTCGTTGTTTACGTACTAACAGTATTGTTACTTATTGAGTTACTCTATAATTATCTTCATGTTAATTTACAGGTTATCTTTAGACACAACTGAGTAAGTATGTCAATGTTCTCATCAGTTTATAAATAAACTGCAACCAGAAATATACGCACACTGCAAAACAGACACACGGGACTGACGTTAATATAAACCAAGCCTGGCTCATTATAAGAAATACTATACGAATTTCGCTTCAAATGCAGTGTTTAGCGGAATAAATTGCTACAGAAGCTTAATAATAGAAAAAAAATCGTAATGCGAAGAACGCTTTCGAACGCTTTGAACAGATTTCTTTGTTTCGCTCGTTACAAGTTTCCGAACGCGCTTCGGCTATTTACATCCTTTGTTGGCGCCATTTTGGAATAATTGATTTACTTTTGTTTTGTCGCAAATTGGATTTATTTTTGTAACATTTTAAATTGTATATACTTATTGAGTCAATAAAACTTTAACGGTTCTGTGCAAATGAAAATTGTTCAATGTCTTATTAGTCTTATTATTATTACCCCAAAACTTAGCAAAATTAAAATAATCGGGCGTTCAAGTCTCGTTTGCACTATATAATGTTTTTGCGCTGTATAGTATATTGAGCTCATATTAATACCGGAGATACCTAAGTCCTAGATTATTCAGTGGCGACGAATACGATCGGACTCCAGTCCCCCTATTCTGTAACTTGTTTTAAGCTCACTTCAACGCTCACCCACAAATATACCATGACACCGCGACGCGTAGTAATTAAGCGTAGGTAGAGGTCTAGTTTCGTAACGGGTGACCACCGGGGTGAGCCGCATTAACGCGTAGCGAATAACAGCCCAGTGTGAGTTATTGTTTTGTGTGGTTTTTTTGACAGGTATGATGGATAATAGGCGAAAAAGTGACACACACAGCTATGACCACGAACTTCGAATCTCGATCTTCGTATATCTTTGTCTCTATCGCACTTATGGTTTATGGTACTCGAGTGACAGAGACGGAGGTATACGAAGTTCGAGATTCGAAGTTCGTGGTAGCACCGCTGATGGTCGCACCACCACACTTGAGGGTTCGTGTTCGCGTTGCGTCGTTGCCTCTCTTTCATTTGCCGTAGGAAGGATAAAGATGCAACACGAATATTTGGGCAAACACCTCCAAGTGTAGTGCGACCATGACTGAAGAGAGAGATAAATCTATTAGGTACGAAGGTTGGAATGCAAGGTCACGTAAGGATGGAGCCTTTTAGTAGCATTTAAGTTTGGTAAGTAAATAATTTGGATCAAAAATAACTAAAATGAAATAAATGTAAATGTCTACTATCAGTACGGTCATTGACCTTAGTAAATAATAAAATAAAATAAAAATCGTTTAATTGCAGACCATAATATCCATAGGATGTTAGTAACAAATTTTGACTTAATAATTATGTTAATAGGTACTAAATAGGTACAGAAAATGCAAAAAAAAAGAAGTTAAATGAAATGAGAATATACGAACAAACACGGCAAGTAAAAACTAATTAAGTATTCTTGCTTTACCATTACTCATATGAGATAATTATTAAGCTGTTTACTGAAATTGGAATCTTCTACATTGGAACGTAGAGTTGCTTTTTAATGGACTACTTTGGTGCAATCCGGCCCACAAAAATAATCTCAATGTATGAACAAAACTCTAGAAAGTCGGATAACATCACTCTTCAACTTATTTCTGCTATTTTAAATATATACCTACCTACTTAAAGATCAAAATATGAGGTGCCCGTCTAATCGCAAAACCAATCAATCAAATAATTTATTTGCAGAAAAAGGGTAGTTTACATATCTTAGAGTAAATACATTATTGTTTCACCTTTTCCAGCTGTTTCAAACAGCATGCAAATATGTACATCTATATCATAACATTTTGGTAACTATGGTGACCCTTAATTAATTCAATAACATTTGCAACAAATAATTAGAATAATTAAGTATTTAACAGTTATTTAATTATGCCCACATTTTTAATTGTAACAATACCACTATTGTCATAAAATCGATAGTCATAATCATAACGCTTTAACGTATAAAGTTAATGCTCATGTTTTTTTTTGGCATAAATTGTGCTACGGCATATTTTTTCGCTGTCATAATTATACGGGGTCATGTTTGTGCTTAACTAAATAATTTTATGCGCATCAAATTTATGCGCATTACACAATATATTCTTAAACATTATGATTAAAAACGTTATGCACATAAAAAGGCGTCTTTAATTTTAGTTTAGCATAATTATAAAACACTAACCATAGCTCTAAGTTTGTAACCACTAACACTATGGATTTTATAGTCCGAAATAAATAATTTGTATTTGTATAAATGTATGACTATAGAATGCAATTTTTTACTTGATAAAAAATAGCAAAATGTGAATCTATCCATGATTCTGAGCAACTTTTACTATGGGACCAACTTTGTATTATGCCAAAAAAATCCAACTGCTTCATAGACTTTGCTCATTTTACATAGACTGACGAAAATGTATGAACACTATGAACAGGTGTTTTTTTTTTCATAACACAAAGTTCTGTTGGTCCCATAGTAAAAGTTGCTCGGAATCATGGACAGATTCACATTTTTCTATTTTGTATCAAGTAAAAAATTGCACCCTGTATACCTTTTTTTTTTTTCTTGTGGTGAAAACCTGCAAACCAGGTACCCAGCTCTCGGGGGAGGTCTGGGTTATGTGGTATTTCTACCCACTAAAAACTCCACGTCAACCGCCATCTGCGCTAAGTAATTCGGAGGACTCTAGGATCTCAGGTTGAACGCACTAGAGCCCTCCTCGCGCTTTGCCCCTGCTGGCTCGTTCTGGGCATCTTCGTCGCCTTCTCTGGGGTGGCCGAGTGCTGTGGCCCCCGCCACAAAAATCACTGGCGATCCCGTTGACCCCCTTAAGTCGCCTTTTACGACAGGCGGGGGAGACCGTAGACCTATTCTTGCCCGAGTCTACACGGGTTGCACCTGGGGCTCACGGAGGACGATTACGCCCGCGCCCTCTGCGTCGTCTCCTACGAGAGGGATCTGCCCTCTCCCGTTCCCGTTCGGCTACAGTTATGAAAACGTACTATGCGTTGTAATAAAAAAAAATAAAATAAAAAAATTGTTCAATTCAGACCGAGATCCATAAAAGTGTTGGTAACAATTGGGACTTATTACCTAATAAATATATTACACGTTAAATTTAATTTTTAATTTCATTTACATTCACATTTTCGGTCTATGGCCGAAAGGTAGGCCAAGTAGTGAATATGTTATTCCCTACTTGGCCCTACCAATGACCACTTCAACACTTCAACCCAATACTTGGTGAGCGGGCAGTCGAGGCGCTCTGCCAACACCCTCAGCATACTGTTGCTGCTACCGCGCATCCGTTTTAGCAGTGACGCTATTCTTTTCCGAAGAATGGCAAAAAAGTCGTCCGCTAGGGCTTCGGCAAACATGCCTGATGCACTGCAGTGCTTCGGCAGCTTTAATGATGAGTACCTATGACGAATCCACGTATGCCTATCAAAAATATGACTTTAAACTTTATGCAACCCGACCCCTACCCCAAAATATGCACGCTGTTTGACCATAGAAAATCGTGACGTCACTTGTTTCTATTCTCCTAAGTATAAACTTCATACTAAAAAGTATTTAAGAGTTCAGATACCCTGTATTAGAGCGAATAGAGTGCTCAAAATATCTAAACAAGTTTAAATATGATCAAAACGTTAGTACAGTCGAGTTCTCCAATATCTGTACAGACAACCGTTCAAAAATATCTATACACAGTCTTTATTGTTACTGACATAAGACTCATGTGTAGATGTTTTTGAAAGGCTGTCTATATAGATATTGGAGAACTCGACTGTACAGTAACAATAATTTGGTACAGTCAGCGTTATATAGTTGGCAGCAGCCAAAGTACCCAAATACAGTGTGTCTCTGACGTTGGGGCTTTAAATGCAAATATCGATTATGGTCCTGAAACTGAACCACTTTTGTTCCGCAACTTTGTAAAATAATCATTTCTATAATTTGGTAGTGTTTGAACTTTAACTGTACCATCAATGTATTGCAAACACGGCCTCATTATTTGACATCCATGACACTGACAATTATGAAAACTAACTAATGGATGATGTACATTGAACATTTTATTTAATTTGTATGGAATAATGCAAATACAAAAATAACGTAGTTTTGAAAAGTTGTAGAACAAAAGTAGTCAGGACTCCAGGAGCATAATCGACATTTGAATTTAAAGCCCCAAAGTCAGAGACACGCTGTAGGTATATCGTAACACTGATCTATGGTTATAAAGACGTGTTGCGATATATTTGGCTGCGTTGGCTGCTACAAACTATATGATAATGCAACCTGTAACTGGCATGGTACATACACGTGCGTGTAACCGACCTTTCGAGTTAATATAAATATTCGTTGTACTAACGATTGCCTCTTTCCAGATGTTTGGGATGCTCAACGTGCCTCATACTTCAGGAAAGATTCTGCGGTACCCCGGACCATCGAGACCCCGCGGGCCTACATTCATGGTACCACCACAGAGAGACAGGTGAGAACCTTTCAGATTCGGGACATGTATCAGATATGCGTAATGTCCAACGTGCCACATACTTCAGGAAAGATTCTGCGGTACCCCGGACCATCGAGACCCCGCGGGCCTACATTCATGGTACCACCACAGAGAGACAGGTGAGAACCTTTCAGATTCGGGACATGTATCAGATATGCGTAATGTCCAACGTGCCACATACTTCAGGAAAGATTCTGCGGTACCCCGGACCATCGAGACCCCGCGGGCCTACATTCATGGTACCACCACAGAGAGACAGGTGAGAACCTTTCAGATTCGGGACATGTATCAGATATGCGTAATGTCCAACGTGCCTCATACTTCAGGAAAGATTCTGCGGTACCCCGGACCATCGAGACCCCGCGGGCCTACATTCATGGTACCACCACAGAGAGACAGGTGAGAACCTTTCAGATTCGGGACATGTATCAGATATGCGTAATGTCCAACGTGCCACATACTTCAAGGAAGATTCCGCTGTACCCTCGAACTTCGCGGCTGTACATGCACGTTCAATGATACTGTGGCGTCACTCCTGTCAAATTTGACGAGTTCTGCATCGCACTATCGAAGTTTCTTAAATCAGTTGCATAAATATAACATCTAAACAACTCTCATTGGACTTAAGCGCAATTCTGAATATCCTGACTGACGCCCGACTCTTCTCAGCAAGCCAGACTCTCTCTCTCTCTCTCTCTGTCTCCGCTCGCCACACTGGCTCTGAGCGCTCGCTCGCCACGCTGGCTCTGAGCACTGGCAAGCTGCACTCTCTCTTCATACATCACTGACTCCTCCGTCTCAAAGGGGGGCTGATGTGGCGTCACTCCTGTCAAATTTGACGAGTTCTGCATCGCACTATCGAAGTTCCTTAAATCAGTTGCATAAATATAACATCTAAACAACTCTCATTGGACTTAAGCGCAATTCTGAATATCCTGACTGACGCCCGACTCTTCTCAGCAAGCCAGACTCTCTCTCTCTCTCTCTCTGTCTCCGCTCGCCACACTGGCTCTGAGCGCTCGCTCGCCACGCTGGCTCTGAGCACTGGCAAGCTGCACTCTCTCTTCATACATCACTGACTCCTCCGTCTCAAAGGGGGGCTGATGTGGCGTCACTCCTGTCAAATTTGACGAGTTCTGCATCGCACTATCGAAGTTTCTTAAATCAGTTGCATAAATATAACATCTTAACAACTCTCATTGGACTTCGGTCCCTGAGAGATCTCTCTATGCCGTAACTTCTACAATACCACCACAACGCTACCACAGTGGTAAAGAGTAACCAGTGGACCGACGCCTTTGATGTTTGCGGGTTTGACAAGGTCATGTCCCAAGCTACATGTATCCAGCTTGGGCTCGCCCTACCCGCTCTCGACCCTCACACCTCACGATTGCCCTGTCTAGACGGCTTCGTCAAATGACTGTATTGGTTTATAGACTGTGACGCTACAGATTAGACCCTTTCACAAGTAACTCGGAGTCGGGGCAGGTTCCAGATATTGGGAATACTGAACGTGCTTCATATTTCGGGGCCGGTTCTGCTGTGTGCGGTAACAAGAGACAGATGAAATTTCATTGAATGTTGATTTGATCAGTTGACAACGCTATTTTACGTCATCATTAATGGGCGGACAGCGGATGCAATCGGGTGACAAAAGCATTAGATGGATAAGACTTGTATTAAATTTTGAGCAATACTTATCTATACATTTTTATTAAAAATATATCAGAAATTACAAAATATCTCTATCCTCCATTAAACAAAATGTGATTATTAAGAAATTACTGGCCACTTGTAAATTATCTCCTCTTGAGACTATTAAGTGTTTATATCTATTACGTCTTAGACTTGTCAATTACATTGACGTTTTCACTTGCGAGTTTATGCGTTTCCTTTAATATTTATATTAAAAATAACTATGGCAAATGTATTCTTCTTTAAACCAATTGTAGTCATATCCATATTAAGTATATCGCTTGACATGACTTTGACGTATATTGCATCCACTATCCGCCCTTTAGTCATCATACTCTAGTATTGTTTACGGTCAAAATTGAATAGCTAACTTCGTCGCTAAGCCAGTGGACCTTCTGAGCTATAACCACGAACTTCGAATCTCGAACTTCGTATATCTCTGTCTCTATCGCACTTATGGTTTATGGTACTCGAGCGACAGAGACGGAGATATACGAAGTTCGAGATTCGAAGTTCGTGCCGCTGGTCGCTATTATCCTGTGGCTTTTGTAAACAAGAAACACACGAGTTATATCTGATAAGGACTTGTGACTTCCGCTATCGTTTGCATGTTGCTCTCTTTTAAGTAAGGTTTTTTTTTTGAAACTTCTCAAATTAACGACGCCAGTTCCAAAACAACATCTCGTTTACTGTATATAAAGACATCTAATAATTAAATAAAACAAAAAAAAAGACGGAAAAAATCTAGGTACCTACACTTCTAACTTACCTACTTATTTACAAAAAAAACTTGATAAACTACCTGCTAATGAAAACGTAGGTTCTAGCTTTGTAACGTAACGCATTGTACGAGCGTCAGGTAGGTCTAAATGTCACTTTTTACGAGTATATGGAAAATTTACAGTTAAATTGTACCGACGCGCGTTCGGAACGTTACGTGATTACCCCTCAGAGCTATGGTACGA
Source organism: Epinotia brunnichana (assembly GCA_963854355.1). Taxonomy (NCBI): domain Eukaryota; kingdom Metazoa; phylum Arthropoda; class Insecta; order Lepidoptera; family Tortricidae; genus Epinotia; species Epinotia brunnichana. The sequence continues at coordinate 6,764,362 of OY977959.1, read as the reverse complement.
GTAGGTGTAACGCCTGCGGACGCGAGCAACAGATTTTCCCCCATAGAGGTAGAATAGATAGAGGGAGTCACCCACACATACACACATGAGTGACAAAGATGTATGCATAGACAATACCGCAAGTGGGAACGAGATACAGTGTCATATTTTCTGTCCCTCATCGCGTATACGGATTTTTTGTTTGCCACCAGCTTGTTTGCCACCACACCTGTCAAAATGTGTACTGAAACTGACACCACCATGACGTCGCCGATATAATACGACTAAATTATAAATAAATGACATTAGACGTCAAGAGTGTATTAGCTTCAGTAGGTCAATCACGTACCGCATTGTACGCGCGTCTGACAGTAAAATCACAATCTAACTGTCATTTTTCCATATAAAATTGACATTAAGACCTTACAGACGCGCGTAAGAAAAGTTACGTGATCGACCCACTGATACTTCTTAATTTAGTAGGTACGGTTAATTTACCATCGTCGCTTTTGGGTATACGCTAGGACGCCATCTATACAGGGTGTGGCCTGTAATAGGAGCAAATATTCAAAGGGACGCTTCCTTAGAGCATTTGTAGTAACCCCTTGTGTCCCGTCCCACTCAATATTATTTTTTTGGATTCGGAGATATTTTGATCTAAAGTTATGACCTCCAAGTAATGTATCTTGGCACCACGACATCATAGCACAGCAATCAATGCGGATTTTGAGGTAACATCATGTAACGAGTCATAATAGTTTTTTCATTTTTGTTATCAAAAAATATTTTTGTAATTTTTTGATTTAAATTTCGTTTGTTTGTGTCTTTAGAATAAAAAGTTACTAATAGCACTCCAGAAGAGTAAAAAAATACAACTAAACTTATTTTGAAGAAAAAAAAATTCAAAAAAAAGTTTATTATTTTCAAGTTTAACCATGTGGAAATAATTGTTCACAAGCTTAATAATCTACCGTTTAATTTTTTGCTCCTATTACATGCCACACCCTGTATATCCTCTATCTACGTTTTCCCCCAATACCACAGATCATAGACTAAGACATTACTTTTAAGGTTAGCGTTCAGAAGACGTGAAATTTAATTAATTATTTAACAAAACGCATATAAATTTTGCTGTTTTTGATAAAGGTTTCACTAATATTGACCGGAAAATCCCGACATCTAATTATAGAGAAGCTCCAAATTCTAGCTTCTCCCTTCAGGCTCGAATTCTTTAACTTATGTTGCACTTGGTGTCAGGTTCGAGGCTCTGAAGAAGATGATCCGGCAAGAGCACGTCCGCGAGCTGCAGAGGAAGTACGAGACGGAACAGAAGCAGAAAGACCTGGCCACTGGACGCAGCAGGTATGCAAACCAAACGTCACACAGTACAGTCGCCATCACATACATCGGAGCAAACAAGCACGTCACAAACATCGGAACACACCTCTATTTTCAAGGCATTAGGGTGCATGTGCCGATATTTTTGAACACCTAGAGAGAAGTGGAAAATACTCCACCGGCAAGAGGATAACTCTTAAATTTAAAGAAGAAGAAATATAGTGTACCTATGTATGTGATGGCGACTGTACCACTTAGTAAATGGCGATCCACTTAGAAAAAGACATGTTAAGAGAATCATGAAGAAAAAAAATTGGGTGGGTTTTTGCAGCGGTGAAGGGTGTTTTTAATCATTGTTTAGAGGACCTCTTAATACGCATAGATATATAAAATTAAACGCATGAGATATTTAAGTTTAGTTTATTTTAACTTTTCAATATGACCTGTGTAAATATATATAAGTATATTGCAAATATCTCGGCTCCGATGCATTTTAGAGTATTACATTTCATAACAAAATATGTTTGTTTTGAATAGATCTATCAGCTCACATAAAAATAATACGGCTGATTATCAACAATGGGCTTGTGACCTTAAATTTGTTTACGATGTCATTCGAACCAGTTTTTGTAGATGAACAAATGGTTGTATGGAAGCAACTACATTTAAAGGACATTAATACCCAAAAAATCAAGTTAAAGACGGACCTCGCTGACAGCAGCCGAAACGCTTCATACTGATTGGCTTTAAAGTATGACGTCACACCGTGTAATTTGTACTAACCGTTGCATGGAAAATGAAGTTAATTGCTGTTTCGGTCGCGAAATACTGCGTTTAGGTCCATAGTTGTCATACAAATTTGCTTCTATAAAAGCGTAAGGATTCTATTGGTACCTTTAAATTTACTCTTGGACAATAAATAAAAAAACTTTTTTTTCTAAACTTTCAAGGTTCATAATATATATTTTTATGATTTGAATTATATTTTGTAATTTATACTTTATTACAATCATTTGATGGTTTACTATCCATTTACCAACACGACGTTATCAATTTTAACACCACGCAACAAGCCTATTAGGTGTAGTATCTAATCATGGTCGACTGCAGTAACTATTGTTATCTTATCTCCCACGCATGTAGCTGTGACAAAGCTGTTACTAATCCGAAGGATTGGTCGCTAACTTACTTATTGATCCCTTTTGGTCTACTATACAGATACCATGAGTATTGTGTAGCCTATCGTGTTTAGATGCAAGTTATTTTTAGCTCATCCATGAGAATAATAATTACCTAAGGTAGATGTTACTTTTCAGATCTCCTGCAATTCTAAATCAAAAATGTCTACATTAATCCCATGTACATTACATTAACTTGTGCATGGCATGACATACACTGATACTGCGTCGAGGACCGGTATAAATATTAATCTTTTAGTTTTTGTTTTCTTTTTCTAGAATGAACCACCCAGGTCTTTAGCTTTATGTCTGTTGGCAGTCTATGTGTACCCTATATATTTTTATTTATGCGACTCTTTGTGTTCTAAATAAATAAAAGAATAATATTGACAATAATGTTGAAGCACATCCATCATAACTATACATACAACTTGCACTTTATCTTTTTCTACCAAGTAAAGTCTCTAGCCCATGTAGCGCCCGGGTGCATTCATTACACTAGCGCGCGGTAATAGCCTCCCGGCCAGTGGCGCCCCGTGAAATGGTGCTAGGCGCCCTCTAGGACCCGTGCGCCCGGGTGCACCGCATCCATTGCACTATACTGCCGTGCAGAACCTAAAGTGCAGTATCGGGCTAATTTGGGTTTTTTTTGTTTTTTGATGATCTGTGATCAGTATTTCAAGATGCACATGTGTATCTAATCGGTATTTCATTTGGACAACTGGAACATGTAAAAAAAAATCTCCTAAAGTACAGTAATGGACTAGCGTAGAACACAAAATACTACTTAAACCGCAGTTAAAACGTCTACGGCTACGAATATTGGACCATTACCAACTAAAACGCAGTAGAATCGTAATTTATCAGATGTTTTAGCCTGTATCAACTCAATAAGTTATTCGTGAAAAACTAACTAAACTGCAGTATCAAAGTTTTGTTCCAAATTCTTCGTACTGTGTTTCGAATATCTTTGATTTTTAGACATAATTACTAACTAAAACGCAGTGAAAAGTATGTTACCTTACTTTAGTCGGTACCCTCCCTATTTAAATATTACTCTTTTTGCCATCTAAAGTGCAGTAGAAAGCCGAGGTACTGCACTTTAGATGGTATTTTCAATGCATTTGTTTTTTGTCACTGTACTCGTGGACAGACAGTGTGTTTTTACAGCCTAAACCACAGTGTCTGGAGCTTAACTACCGCGTTTTAAATGGCATTTTGCTCGATTTTTTGTCCTGTTACTGTATTTAAAATAGGTTTTTGTAAAAAAATACTGGGGCATGTTTGCCAATTGATCAAATTATTTAATCGTCATCGAACCTACATTTACTCAGTAAAAGTCGAGTCAATCACACCACATTAAGTGGCCGAAAATCGTCTAGCAAGATTGGAATATACTTGTTTGGTATTTATTTTTGGAGATAGTAAATTAATCACATACCTAGTTGTAGAAATCGTATGTAATCAATTTATTAAACATAATTATGTATGACAGTAATAAAAAAGACTACCTACTACTTCAGTATAATACATTATTCAGTCTTATGTAGCTAAATGGCACTTTTATCTTATTGTAACGGACAAACAAGACACGTTTTTAAACTGTCACTAATGAGATCGTAATTACGAATAAAATGGACGGCACACATATATTACCATTCAATGGGCTATTTGTAACAATACAACCTTCAACAATATACAAAATTTACTGCAAATACAGCTTTTCCCAGTTAGAACAATGTGACTTCTAAACATAATGCCATTAGAATACTTGCGTAACCTCAGGGAATAAAGATATACCTTATAAAACAACTTAAAATTTTGCTGTGATAATATTTTTAATTAATAATATGTATAAGCGACGTACAAGAATCAAATTATTTTTGGAAAACTTACTTCTAAGCTGTTTTCTTAAAATAATTCACCAAAAAAACTTGACTGTGTCAGTTCAGGCAAATAAGATAAAGAAAAATTATTTAATTTAAAGATTGCGATCATTATTATTAGGGAATACCCCACGTAATGCGTTATCAGGTGCAGATGAGACAGGTAAATGCCACCAATACACGAGCCGATTTTTGGGCATCAGTGAACCCTGCAGTTTCTTAAGACGGCATTGCTTCCTTACGGAACTGGAGCCAAGTTTTACTGGAGCATTTGAGATTATCACTATTTATTATGTAGGCTGGTCGTCTTAAACATGAAAATCACTAAATATAGGTCAGAAAAACTGCACCTCTTGATCTTTTGCTTGGTATCAGTTACTTAAGGAAGCAAAACCTTGATGCTCAAAAACTGGCTTGTGTTTTGTAGGCAATTATCTGTCTCATCTGCACCAGCAGGTCGAACACGTAACACATTGTACGCACGTCAGGTAGATCTAAATGTCATATTTTATTTGGAAAAATGACAGTTCGATTGTACTAACGCGCGTTTGGAACGTAACGTGATTACCCCGGCATCTCTGACAACGGCAGTACGTGGGGTATTTCCTAATTATAATGATCACCATATTTAAATTTAAATACCTGTTTTTAGTTTTTCTTGTTTGCCTGGACTGACACAGTTAAGTTTTCCAAGCCTTGACCAATTTTAATTCGTTTTATATTTAAAAGTTTTGGTGAAATATTTTACAAAACAGTTTAGAAGTAAGTTATTAAAAACAAATTTTATTCGTATACATTATTACTATAATAAATTAATATAGCTAATCCCAGCTAAAATTTTACTTTGTTTTATAAGGGTATACACAGTATAATAAAGATATATCTTTATTCCCAGGGGTTACCAAAGTATTCTAATGTAATTATGTTTAGAAATCACATTGTTCTAACTGGAAAAAGCTCTAGTTGTAGTAATTCTTGCATATTGTTGAATTTTTTATTGTTACTAATAGCCTAATGAATGGTTATATATGTGTGCCGTCCATTTTATTAGTAATTACGATCTTATTAGTTATAGTTTAATATCTGACAAAGTAACTGAACGGACAATAACAATAAGATTAAAGTGCTATTTTAACAGTACATAAGAATAAATAGTAGCATTATACTGAAGTAGTCGTCATTTTTTATTAGTAGGGTTACATAATTATGTGTTTTAAACATTGTTTGCTTACAATTTCACGAAATATATGTTTTATTTAGGATCTCCAATAATAAATCACAAATAAGTTTATTTAAATCTTGCTAGTCGTTTTTCTCCCACTTAAAGAAGCCTGATTGACTTGACATTTACTGAGCATATGTAGTTTTGAAGACAATTAAATATTAAATCATTTTATTGGCAAAAAGGCTTCAGTCATACTTTTTTTTTACAAAAACCTGTTTTTAATGCAGTAACGGATGTTCGTAGCACTAAAAATCAAGCAAAATACCGTTTAAAACGCAGTAGTATAGCTCCGCGTACTGTGGTTTAAACGGTAATTCATCACTTGTCTGTGTAAGTGAATGCAAAACATGGACAGTAACTCGACTTTTTACTGTGTTTTAAGCGGTATTTCTTTTGGTCTTGCCTGTCTCAAAGAGTGCAGTACGAGCTTGAAATTTTGAAAAAGCCTCATAATTAATTTCAGTGTACACTGAAACCATTGTTTTTAACGTCATCGTATTCTATGTGTTGAGCGCTTTCCATGACAATCAATTATAAGTATATACCGCTTGAACGAACGGAAATAAACTATTTTTAAAGTGTTTTTTGCGTTTATCTCGAAATGGACTTTTTCGAGTTACTGCACTTTAGGTTCTGCACGGCAGTATAGGTAAAGACGCCCCTAAACACACTTTTCTCAGTTCACTCGGCGTGTTCCTGGTGGTGAGTACCTAAGGTCGTCAGAGCTCCTGAGAATGCGCGTTGAAAGACAACCTCGTGCGACTCGACATAACGAACCCTCAAATCAATAAAGGGTTGCAAACGCGCTTGTGATTTTTCTTGAATTGCTAGGTTCCATAGGCTCCCATACGACCTATGCTAGTTCCCCACGTCATTGTATTAAAAAACTTACAATACGCTGAAGGTTGTAATGCATACAATTACGATGAAGCAGCATATTTTTTTTTCTTCTGCGCTAAAACCACAAATGTAGTGACTCGCCATTTAACTTGTGATTGAGACGCCGAGACTAAAACTGCCGTGCAGAACCTAAAGTGCAGTATCGGGCTAATTTGGGTTTTTTTGTTTTTTGATGATCTGTGATCAGTATTTCAAGATGCACATGTGTATCTAATCGGTATTTCATTTGGACAACTGGAACATGTAAAAAAAAATCTCCTAAAGTACAGTAATGGACTAGCGTAGAACACAAAATACTACTTAAACCGCAGTTAAAACGTCTACGGCTACGAATATTGGACCATTACCAACTAAAACGCAGTAGAATCGTAATTTATCAGATGTTTTAGCCTGTATCAACTCAATAAGTTATTCGTGAAAAACTAACTAAACTGCAGTATCAAAGTTTTGTTCCAAATTCTTCGTACTGTGTTTCGAATATCTTTGATTTTTAGACATAATTACTAACTAAAACGCAGTGAAAAGTATGTTACCTTACTTTAGTCGGTACCCTCCCTATTTAAATATTACTCTTTTTGCCATCTAAAGTGCAGTAGAAAGCCGAGGTACTGCACTTTAGATGGTATTTTCAATGCATTTGTTTTTTGTCACTGTACTCGTGGACAGACAGTGTGTTTTTACAGCCTAAACCACAGTGTCTGGAGCTTAACTACCGCGTTTTAAATGGCATTTTGCTCGATTTTTTGTCCTGTTACTGTATTTAAAATAGGTTTTTGTAAAAAAATACTGGGGCATGTTTGCCAATTGATCAAATTATTTAATCGTCATCGAACCTACATTTACTCAGTAAAAGTCGAGTCAATCACACCACATTAAGTGGCCGAAAATCGTCTAGCAAGATTGGAATATACTTGTTTGGTATTTATTTTTGGAGATAGTAAATTAATCACATACCTAGTTGTAGAAATCGTATGTAATCAATTTATTAAACATAATTATGTATGACAGTAATAAAAAAGACTACCTACTATTTCAGTATAATACATTATTCAGTCTTATGTAGCTAAATGGCACTTTTATCTTATTGTAACGGACAAACAAGACACGTTTTTAAACTGTCACTAATGAGATCGTAATTACGAATAAAATGGACGGCACACATATATTACCATTCAATGGGCTATTTGTAACAATACAACCTTCAACAATATACAAAATTTACTGCAAATACAGCTTTTCCCAGTTAGAACAATGTGACTTCTAAACATAATGCCATTAGAATACTTGCGTAACCTCAGGGAATAAAGATATACCTTATAAAACAACTTAAAATTTTGCTGTGATAATATTTTTAATTAATAATATGTATAAGCGACGTACAAGAATCAAATTATTTTTGGAAAACTTACTTCTAAGCTGTTTTCTTAAAATAATTCACCAAAAAAACTTGACTGTGTCAGTTCAGGCAAATAAGATAAAGAAAAATTATTTAATTTAAAGATTGCGATCATTATTATTAGGGAATACCCCACGTAATGCGTTATCAGGTGCAGATGAGACAGGTAAATGCCACCAATACACGAGCCGATTTTTGGGCATCAGTGAACCCTGCAGTTTCTTAAGACGGCATTGCTTCCTTACGGAACTGGAGCCAAGTTTTACTGGAGCATTTGAGATTATCACTATTTATTATGTAGGCTGGTCGTCTTAAACATGAAAATCACTAAATATAGGTCAGAAAAACTGCACCTCTTGATCTTTTGCTTGGTATCAGTTACTTAAGGAAGCAAAACCTTGATGCTCAAAAACTGGCTTGTGTTTTGTAGGCAATTATCTGTCTCATCTGCACCAGCAGGTCGAACACGTAACACATTGTACGCACGTCAGGTAGATCTAAATGTCATATTTTATTTGGAAAAATGACAGTTCGATTGTACTAACGCGCGTTTGGAACGTAACGTGATTACCCCTCTGACAACGGCAGTACGTGGGGTATTTCCTAATTATAATGATCACCATATTTAAATTTAAATACCTGTTTTTAGTTTTTCTTGTTTGCCTGGACTGACACAGTTAAGTTTTCCAAGCCTTGACCAATTTTAATTCGTTTTATATTTAAAAGTTTTGGTGAAATATTTTACAAAACAGTTTAGAAGTAAGTTATTAAAAACAAATTTTATTCGTATACATTATTACTATAATAAATTAATATAGCTAATCCCAGCTAAAATTTTACTTTGTTTTATAAGGGTATACACAGTATAATAAAGATATATCTTTATTCCCAGGGGTTACCAAAGTATTCTAATGTAATTATGTTTAGAAATCACATTGTTCTAACTGGAAAAAGCTCTAGTTGTAGTAATTCTTGCATATTGTTGAATTTTTTATTGTTACTAATAGCCTAATGAATGGTTATATATGTGTGCCGTCCATTTTATTAGTAATTACGATCTTATTAGTTATAGTTTAATATCTGACAAAGTAACTGAACGGACAATAACAATAAGATTAAAGTGCTATTTTAACAGTACATAAGAATAAATAGTAGCATTATACTGAAGTAGTCGTCATTTTTTATTAGTAGGGTTACATAATTATGTGTTTTAAACATTGTTTGCTTACAATTTCACGAAATATATGTTTTATTTAGGATCTCCAATAATAAATCACAAATAAGTTTATTTAAATCTTGCTAGTCGTTTTTCTCCCACTTAAAGAAGCCTGATTGACTTGACATTTACTGAGCATATGTAGTTTTGAAGACAATTAAATATTAAATCATTTTATTGGCAAAAAGGCTTCAGTCATACTTTTTTTTTACAAAAACCTGTTTTTAATGCAGTAACGGATGTTCGTAGCACTAAAAATCAAGCAAAATACCGTTTAAAACGCAGTAGTATAGCTCCGCGTACTGTGGTTTAAACGGTAATTCATCACTTGTCTGTGTAAGTGAATGCAAAACATGGACAGTAACTCGACTTTTTACTGTGTTTTAAGCGGTATTTCTTTTGGTCTTGCCTGTCTCAAAGAGTGCAGTACGAGCTTGAAATTTTGAAAAAGCCTCATAATTAATTTCAGTGTACACTGAAACCATTGTTTTTAACGTCATCGTATTCTATGTGTTGAGCGCTTTCCATGACAATCAATTATAAGTATATACCGCTTGAACGAACGGAAATAAACTATTTTTAAAGTGTTTTTTGCGTTTATCTCGAAATGGACTTTTTCGAGTTACTGCACGTAACACATTGTACGCACGTCAGGTAGATCTAAATGTCATATTTTATTTGGAAAAATGACAGTTCGATTGTACTAACGCGCGTTTGGAACGTAACGTGATTACCCCTCTGACAACGGCAGTACGTGGGGTATTTCCTAATTATAATGATCACCATATTTAAATTTAAATACCTGTTTTTAGTTTTTCTTGTTTGCCTGGACTGACACAGTTAAGTTTTCCAAGCCTTGACCAATTTTAATTCGTTTTATATTTAAAAGTTTTGGTGAAATATTTTACAAAACAGTTTAGAAGTAAGTTATTAAAAACAAATTTTATTCGTATACATTATTACTATAATAAATTAATATAGCTAATCCCAGCTAAAATTTTACTTTGTTTTATAAGGGTATACACAGTATAATAAAGATATATCTTTATTCCCAGGGGTTACCAAAGTATTCTAATGTAATTATGTTTAGAAATCACATTGTTCTAACTGGAAAAAGCTCTAGTTGTAGTAATTCTTGCATATTGTTGAATTTTTTATTGTTACTAATAGCCTAATGAATGGTTATATATGTGTGCCGTCCATTTTATTAGTAATTACGATCTTATTAGTTATAGTTTAATATCTGACAAAGTAACTGAACGGACAATAACAATAAGATTAAAGTGCTATTTTAACAGTACATAAGAATAAATAGTAGCATTATACTGAAGTAGTCGTCATTTTTTATTAGTAGGGTTACATAATTATGTGTTTTAAACATTGTTTGCTTACAATTTCACGAAATATATGTTTTATTTAGGATCTCCAATAATAAATCACAAATAAGTTTATTTAAATCTTGCTAGTCGTTTTTCTCCCACTTAAAGAAGCCTGATTGACTTGACATTTACTGAGCATATGTAGTTTTGAAGACAATTAAATATTAAATCATTTTATTGGCAAAAAGGCTTCAGTCATACTTTTTTTTTACAAAAACCTGTTTTTAATGCAGTAACGGATGTTCGTAGCACTAAAAATCAAGCAAAATACCGTTTAAAACGCAGTAGTATAGCTCCGCGTACTGTGGTTTAAACGGTAATTCATCACTTGTCTGTGTAAGTGAATGCAAAACATGGACAGTAACTCGACTTTTTACTGTGTTTTAAGCGGTATTTCTTTTGGTCTTGCCTGTCTCAAAGAGTGCAGTACGAGCTTGAAATTTTGAAAAAGCCTCATAATTAATTTCAGTGTACACTGAAACCATTGTTTTTAACGTCATCGTATTCTATGTGTTGAGCGCTTTCCATGACAATCAATTATAAGTATATACCGCTTGAACGAACGGAAATAAACTATTTTTAAAGTGTTTTTTGCGTTTATCTCGAAATGGACTTTTTCGAGTTACTGCACTTTAGGTTCTGCACGGCAGAAAAGGCGTCCATCAATAGGGTTGGCCGGTGAAAGCTAATTGTAGATGGCGCTCTTCTAGATTCCATACGATGAGAGAGAGAGACAGATGATCGACGGTCCCTAAATTGTATGGAAACCATATACAGTTCTTAGGCAAAAATCTTCCCCATAGCTTTAATCCATAGCCTTTTATTTTTAGCCTTTTTCGGAAAACGGTGGATTTCCACTTCGGAGCAATTCGCGACGAAACATAAAGTCATTTTCGCAAAAATAAATAAAAACTTCCCGCAATACAAATTTAGCTTTTTTAAGGACCATTATTGGTGCTGTCAGTTTGACAGTTGCCAGCCCCATTGTGGCGATCCTCTAAACAAGCAACCACGACGGGTCCCTATAACGTACACTCATATAAGTACTATGGGGCGCTCGCGGCTCGATCAGATCTTCAATGCGGCTATATTTGGCGCTGGTCGGCCACAGGCCGTCATTTAGTGCGCAGCATACTACAAGGCGCCTCCAACAGCCTTCTAGTTATAGTCGGCTTTAGACTGCGCGCTACGAGCACATGTACAATTGGCGCTCACGTGTACCTACGGCCTATTCATTCGCGTCCACATATCTTTTCCTGTCTCTTTACACACGGGCTAACAAGAGATATATGTAGTGAAACACGAGATACGCGGCTTGCCAGGGACATTTATGTCACCCATAAGTTCACACTTATCAGTTATCACGCTAAGTTTCAAGAGTTGAGGGTTTACCTGTAAAACTTTGATGTCAGTTGAGGTTTACTCTGTGAGAACTGTCTGCTCGGAGGGCTCCCACGCGGGCTTAACTATACCTATCAAGCGACGCAGCCGACGAAGTTAGATCCATTCTAATGTTTCACTAAGTTGGCTTAACGAGGTTTGGAGTTAAAACGACGCGAACATAGGCGGCGAGCGATTTATGAGCCAGTGACAATGTACAATCCTGCGTAGCATGTTCGCATAGTATACAGAAAAAAGCATCTAGGTTCTCACGATACACTACGGGACGCAGTGAGCAACACCAATGCACTCACCAACTTTCTACACGTACGTGGTTAGAGTAGCGCCACACTGCCGTTTCACGCAAAATAGGCACACTGGATGTTGATTTGCGGATAACGCTCAGTATAACTATAACTAACAAACTAATGTAACAGGGAATCCTAGCTCGGGACCCAGTGACTTGTATCCTGTGTATCATGTTTTTGCCGAATAAATAGTTCTATTCTATTTCTAATACACATCCCACTGCTGGGCACTGGCCTCCTCTCATGAATGAGAGGGAACGGGCAGTACTCCCCACGCTGGCCCAGAGCGGGTTGGGGACTCCACATACATCTTTGAATTCCTCCTCTTCATGTTTTTCGGGAGTCCGCTGGATGCGGGTGGCGCAGGACCGGTCATTTTGGCACTCTTTTGGGGAGGCCTATGTCCAGCAGTGGACGTCTTTCGGCTGATATGATGATGATGATGATGTTTTCTCACGATGTTTTCCTTCACTGAAAAGCTGACGGTAAATATCAAATGATATTCCGTACATAAGTTCCGAAAAACTCTGGTACAAGCCGGGATTCTAACTCACGGGTGTATGGGACCTTAAGAGTCCCCAGTAAGCTCGATTATCCATACAAACGTAGTTACGCTCTCATTTTAAAACGACTAGCTAGTTTGCTCTGAAACTTTGTACTTAGAATAATGTAAGTACCATCCAGGTCTGTAATTAGTTTATGTAGCTTCAGATATGGTAAAAAAAATAAAGCAAATTTAAGTTTTTCATACAAAACGTATTTTTGCTGTATTTCGTTTGTTTTATAAACTGGAGCCATATAATCTATTTACAGACCTAGATCATCACCTCATCCTATCCTATCCTATTGTATGTCTTATTGTATATGCAAAGTTTCGTTACTATCCAATACGTAGTTTTGCAATGAGAACGAAACTCCGTTTGTATGCGAAGGTGAAATTCGGCCGAGCTTATTGTGGACCGTTACGTCAGTCCCCATAACGCAATGGTGCTAGGCATGAGGCGTTCTTGTTATTCTTATTTTTGTTAATTCTTATTCTTATGAGCATTTTCATTCATCATTTCGTTTCTGATTCATAAATCTGAAGTTTTCTAGACCGAGAACAATCAAAATTTAATATTGTTTTGTGCCATAAATGTAATATTGCTTTACGAGTAAAAGTCCTGCTATAAACGACCCACCCACGCTACCGCCAAGAGAAAGTTGATCGAATACTTAATATTGCCTACTAGAATAGATTATTGGAAAATCGGTTTAGGTCTTATAATCTTCTTTAAATTGAAACGCCCACGTCCACAGAATGTCAAGGTTTGGGTTCAATCAATTAATTAAAATTTGCTTTAAAAACTGTTAACCGATGCTTCTATAGAATTTTAATTGCGATTCAATTAAAATCTCTTAACTCCAATGTCCACGAAGATTTTTACAAATGTAGTTCGAAAAAAATATCACGCCGATTAAAAAAACTAGTAACCCTGAGGTATAAAAACAATTGTAACTAGGTAGTTTATTACTTAAACTTTCGAACCGGCGACCACAGGCATACATGGCCCGTCGCTACTAACCAATTGAGCTATCGGAACAATCTGTCTCAGCCCCTAAATCTTTCAATCAGTTCCTTCTTACAACGCCTTAGGGAGGCGTGTGGCGACATCTACCTAGAAGACATATGCTTCTTTAACGGCACCAACGTCTCAAATTATATTGAGAAATCGTCAGTAACGATGCGCCACCCCAATTTAGTTTATTACTTGTTAACTATAAACTCTCAAGAGGTCGCGAATAAAATAATGGGAATCGGGTCCAAAACGTAATGGCAATTAGTCACACGACATCTTGCTGTAGTTTCAATGGCAGGTAGCTGGTTCATTTCAACCATAGCAAGATATTATGACTAATTACTAATTGAATGCTTATTAAGTACTGTTGTTTTCTTAGACACGAGAACTTGAAGTAGGTACTAATGAAAATAACGTATAATGTTCAATGCTTTTCTTTAAACAAATCGTGCATCATCATCATCATATTATTATTATCAGTCGAAACAAGTCCACTGCTGGACAAAGGCCAAAAATGATACGATTAAGTTTTACACTATTTTGTTTTTCTTTCTACGCTCGCTGCTACGTAGGTTAGGTACCTACTCGTATAAGTTAAAACTTGATCGAGTTAAGAGCAGTTTCAACTTGTAACGAAGAACGCCTTAATCAGTGTTAGTGTTCAGGAACTCATTAGGTACAAGAGTATCTGGAACTATCAGAATTATTCATCTTAATTATCCAAGTTTCCGTATTCTGTAGCGCTTACGTACAATCAGTGTCATTTGTGTATTTTACTGTTAAAACGATTTTAATGAATGAATATGATTATTGGCAAGAATACTTATTTCTAGTTATAGGGTGTTCTTGTGAATAGTGATACAGTATTCTATCGTAGTTAAACGACATGCAAATGTTATAATGAACCGTAACAGCGCATGCAATTAGGTACTCAATTTAATATAACTTTCCTCCACAATGTTTCTTTTTTTTAAATGTCCATTCTGTTTATTTTTATCTGTGAATTCCTTGACGCTATAAAAACAATTACCTAATATTTAAATTCCTTCTAAAATCAACCCTAAACTTTGAAAAGTAAGAAAAAAATCGTGCGTTCAAGTCTCGTTTGCGCTGTATAAAGCGAAAAAAATCGTTTTAGAAAAAAAATGCTAAAAGGTAACTAAAAAATGTGTGCATTTTTAGATACTCTGCCAATTTAAGGTGCAGACAACGAAGTCATCCTATAAGGGTTCCTTTTTCCTTTCAAGGTACGATACCCTGAAAAATACTCTGAACTGAGCAATCTATATCACCAGACCTTTCGTAACTTACTCCTTACTCCTTAAGGTTAATTAGAAGAGTGAAGGGATTGAAAGATTCGTTGCCATTGGCGGGACCCACGGTAGCTCAGTTGGATAAGAGCAATGGACGGACTCCAGAGGTCGTGGGTTCAAATCCCTTTTCCTCTTTGATCGAAACTTTCGTAACTTGTTTTAAACTCACCTCAACGCTCGCTCACCCACAAATATAACGTGACGCCGTGATTCTTATTAACTATGCGTAGGTAGAGGTCTAGTTTAGTGTAGCGTGAGCGTGGGGTGAGGCGTATGAGCGCGTAAAGAATAACAGCCCTCTATGAGTTGCGTATCAATGCCGAGTACCTTGAGGCGACGTGAGCTCAGAAAACGGATTTTTAAAAAATCGTAGCTTTGTTTGGATTATCCGGCTGCCCTAAATTTAAGTAGCAATCTCGAGGCCTTTCTCGAGGGACAACAGCTATTCGAATCCTGGGTTTTTGACTGTCGCTCGATAGAAACAAATCACGAATGCTGGTCTGAAATACACTTAAAAAATTCGTAACCAATTATGCACAACGGCTAAACATATTAAAATTGGTTCTATTTAAAAATCGGCAATATCATGTTTGAGGGAACTTAGCTATTACTTTTTTATTTATTAAAACGCACAAAAAAATAAAAAAAAGCGGCCTAGTGCGAGTCGGATATCATTTTTGAAGACCTATCTAATGATACCCCACACGTATGGGTTTGATGAAAAAAAAACTTTGAGTTTCAGTTTTGTGTATGGGGACCCCTAAAACTTAATGTTTTTTTTTTCGATTTTTGTGTAAAAATCTTAATGCGGTTCACAAAATACATCTACATACCAAGTTTCAACAGTATAGCTCTTATGGTTTCGGAAAAAAATGGCTGTGACATACGGACGGACAGACAGACGGACATGACGAATCTATAAGGGTTCCGTTCTTTGCCATTTGGCTACGGAACCCTAAAAAGCATGATATCCGCGTTTTCGAACACGCACTTCCATCTCGCTCACGCTTA
Organism: Epinotia brunnichana; assembly: GCA_963854355.1. Lineage (NCBI taxonomy): Eukaryota > Metazoa > Arthropoda > Insecta > Lepidoptera > Tortricidae > Epinotia > Epinotia brunnichana. The sequence goes on along the minus strand of OY977959.1, from coordinate 6,748,294 downwards.
TGCTCAGTGAGAGGGTCAGAAGACCACGAGCCAACGTCGCCTTAACTCATTCACCGCCACGCTACGCTCGTAGCGCTACGCCGTAGTCCGTTGCAGCTTAAACTCCGTATGTAGCGAAAAGCGCCCGTAGCGCTCTGACGCATGTGTGTCGTCATTGGCGCTGAATGGGTTAAGGTCAAACTGAATGAAATAAAATACAGTCTTGGCATATCCTACGTGTAAAGTCGAACACATAAGTTGCTGAACACCTTACTACCTTGTCACTTTCACCCGTTCGAGAACATCGTATGGCTGTTTAAACATGACGTTAGAGCGCCACGGTACAAAGATGTTCAGCCCCTTGCGTGGCCGACCATACATACATCGTCGTATGTATGGTCGTCCCAGAAGTAAAGAGACAATTTAATAAAAAAATAAAAACTTTTAATGTTAAGTCTTGCATACATTTCATTAAAGATTAAAAAGCCGCATGATTTTTTTTAACTCTACTTTTTGATCTGACTCCTACGTTACAGGCTGTGCTTAGTGGAAGTCACTGTAAGTAAGAAAATCATTGAACAAATTTCTGGTAAATTTACACATTATGTATTTATTAATTCTGACTACAGTCCCCCGCGGCTATGAAGTCAATAGTTGCGCAATGTGCCAGACATTGCGCAACTATGAAGTTTCTGAATAATGACAATGTCAACCCTAGAAAAAATTACATATTCAACCCTAGAGGCATGTCTCAGGATTGACTTCATAGCCGCGGGGGACTATAGTAACATTTAGATACTCTCTCACGGATTCGATTGACTAGCTTTCATAAATTCGCTAATACCTTGCCAAGTACCTACGGCCATTATTCAAGCACCGTGTGGGCGATGCTCAACCATAGAGCTCCATCTTACACGAGCCCTTAATCACACTAATAGCTCGATACCCACGTAGCCTTAGGAACTAAGCCCCTAAATGGGTACTAGGGACCTATTTGCCTTAAGTGTTGGATTGGATTTGGTTTAGTATTTGTCACGATCCTGTTAACTCATCTGCTCTCATAGCGCAACTGCTGTGTAAAGGCGTATTCATACTGAGGTAAATACTAGTATTGTACAATAGGGAACATTACGCAAAACTCCTCATAGGGGGCGACACTAGCAGAGTTGGCATTGTAGCTCGTTCCCACTTGCGGTATTGTCCATGCATGCATCCTTGTCACTCATTTGACTGTATTGTTAAAAAAACAGCCTCCCTGAGGTTAATGAAAAAATAATTTATCTTATAAATATTATAAATTACTCGTCTTTTTTCGCTATGAATAAGGAACATAACGAAAGTATTTCCGGGCGGCGAAAACTCACACTACGCCACTGGGTCAAGGGCCGTAGCTAGACCGGGTACCTGCGATGACTCACTATTTTCTTAACGAGATCGCACAACAGGTACCTACACTCAATAAATACCAAACCGAATTCAATTCGCTGGCCAAATAGACCTCAAGTATTTTTTTATTATCACGACGTTGACAAGCAAGCTAACATGCAGGTAAGCTTATCAAAGCAACTCCAGAAGATAAGTCAGCGCGTTGCCGATGTTGACATTTTGTTGGTTTGAGGATTCGTTAAATCGATTTAAACTTTCACGATTCTTATACATTATTTTTACTAAACGGGACTTAATCACTTATAATTAATTATACGCGATTAAGGCCTCTTCTCGAGAGTCCTCTGGATGCGGGTGGCGCAGGACCGGCCATTGTGGCACTCTTTCAGGGAGGCCTATGTCCAGCAGTGGACGTCTTTCAGCTGATATGATGATGATGATGATGAAGGCCTCTTTCTTCTCTTCTTAGTCGAGCACTCTTGACAGAGTGACTGTGGTCATGTCACGGTCGATGTTTAGGGTTCCGTAGTCAAAGAGTAATAAAACGGGACCCTATTACTAAGACTTCGCTGTCCGTCCGTCCTTCCGTCTGTCTTTCACCAGGCTGTATCTGACTAATTATAACTGACGTCTAATTATGATTAACTGTAACCTAAAATCTTTCCCCTCAACAGGCAGTCTGTTAGATTCTTCACAAACTTTGCTCCTTCAGAAGAGCACAATTAAGGCAGATTAGCGGTATTATAACGCAGCTATGAAGCCGAAAAGTCGTATCTCACTGTGAAAACTAGACAGAAATACGTCTTTTCTTGCGTAACTCAGTTGAAGTCTCCTTCAAAGTGGCCCGATCAAAGCCGACTTTCGAAACATACTGATCATCAAACAAAACTCTTCTAAATTCGCCAATTGTTTGAAATAATTCGAATTTGAAATTATTTATTTAATCGTATGACCATTATTTGGCCTTTGAGTTTGTCACTTTTTAGTACCACCCAGGGGACACGTGCAGGGTTGTGGTAGGTAGCTCCTGCGGACGCAAGTGACAGCTGTCCCTCCTTTGTCAAGTGAGTGGGCAACTCGACTGTTAGAGGTTCTTAAGCCGCCCGAAGGCCTCTAACTCGGCTTAACGACTACTTTCATAGACAGCATCCGGGATCAACTGCTTAGCGTGCCTTCCAAAGCACGGAAGCGCTCATTTATAGTAACCACTCAAACAGGCGGTCACCCATCCAATGACTGACCGCTGCCATCTTTGCTTTACCTGCGTTATCGTTTCCGATTCACAGGCGCCGCAGGGCTATGAACGCTTCCGAATTTGAAATGTATTGTACTGATAATCATACGATTAAATTCGCGTATCAATTGTCACTACTGGCGACACGTTTGAAATCGGGGAATTCCTCTGCATAAGTTTCCTCACGGCCGTTTTATTTATTTTGTCAGTATAACTAATATGAATCAGCAACACGCGTCGATTCAATTCGATTATACGATTTTACGTAATGCCCCATAAGCTGGACAAAAGGAAGAACAAATGCCATAAATCTATAATATTGATAAGCTAAGTCGCTATCAAAACTTTAGGCCGTATAACTTTTAAACTATCGGAAACCGAAGTTTCTTAATGAAAATTGAACCTTGTTCACGGAACAACCAACTGATTTAAACTTCGAACGAGCCTCATCGATATTCCTCGATCATGATGGAAAGGGAAGTTATGATTAAGAAAATTGAATAATAGTAGTCAAGTTTCTTTTCCAGAAAAAAAACGACGACGATTTGGAATAGTACTGAGTCTTCACAAGTTTGTGATAAGATTTGCCTTAGTCTTCGACGTTGCATTAGTGTATGACAAGGGCACTTTATTTCAAAGCAATATTGGTAAAATTCGAACTAAGATTATTCTTCATTCGAATTAAAGATATGTATGTCACTTTGACATAAAGTGCCCACATCATAAACTAATGCAACATTGAGAACTAGCACGTTTACCTTAGTTAGATAGTAGGGTATTTTCAATCATTCGTTTACCCAATTAGCGTGAGCTGTTAAATAAAAATTAAGTCAGTGTCAGTTTTGTGACGAAAGTTAAGCATACAAATGATGTGAAAATGAACTTTTTTCTCATTTAAATAATGTCTATATGCATATCATTTATAAAATGAAAAGAAAAAGTTAATTTTTATACAAATTGAATACTTAATTTTCGTCACAAAACTGACACACTGTGTTAATATTTGTTTAACAACTCACGCTAATTGGGTAAACGAATGATGAAAATGCCCAGTTATTACTTACATTAGTAACAGATATGAAGTAGAAGTAGTCTTGGGCCACTAAAAATGAGCCATTGTCGAAAAAAAACTCAACTTGTGTAAACTGTGTAGTAATCATTCCAAGCTCAGGAATATTACCCATACAATTGAGGAATTTGCCGGTATCACTGTCAGAATTAGTGTTTTATTATCATTTCTGAGACCCACAACTGGCGCAGTTGATAGGATCCGAACCCACGTTATTAAAGGAATTTCATTTCGAACCAGAGCATGACGTTAATAACTTAAGCACATTATAGGCCTGCCTGATGGTTCGCAAACACCTTATATAGTCTTTAGAAGAAGCTTGTGACTCCAAAGAAGATCCTTTAGGGATTTGAGGATTCGTTGTGTCAAAAGTTAGAGATAAACTCACTCACTCTCAACAAAACGCATCCCGCATCCTTGGGACCTCTGGCGACTTATTATTATTAGGGCTGCGGTCTTCTACAAGATGGAAGTACTTTCCGATGACATCCGGTTTGCCCTACATCTACTCTACTTAGTACAGTCGCGAAGCGTTGGTTGAAGCGTTCATAGCCCGGCGGCGCCCGCGTATCGGAAACGATAACGCAGGTCAAGCAAAGACGGCAGGGGTCAGTCTTTGAAATGAAATGAAATGAAATGAAATTTTTATTTCGTGTAACCATGGACACATGTTGTTAGTAGAATTTACAAAACTAGGGGGTTAGTAGTTACAGCTAAACTTACATTTAAAACAAAACAACACTGACAGGGGAGTGTAGTCCCTCGCAGTGCGACATGTAGGGACAGTCAACCCTGTCCGCTATCATGCGCAGAATGCTGTTGGGACTGCGGCGCACCCTGCGCACCAGGGATGCTGCACGCGATGAATGGGTGACCGACTGTTTGAGTGGTTACTATAAATGAGCGCTTCCGTGCTTTGGAAGGCACGCTAAGCAGTTGATCCCGGTTGCTGTCTATGACAGTAGTAGTTAAGCCGAGTTAGAGGCCTTCGGGCGGCTTAAGAACCTCTAACAGTCGAGTTGCCCACTCACTTGACAAAGGGGGGATAACTGTCACTCGCGTCCGCAGGAGCTTACCTACCACAACCCTGCACGTGTCCCCTGGGTGGTACTAAAGAGTGACAAACCCAAAAAGGCCAAAAAATAATAATATGCCATACGATTAAATAAGTACAGTCGCCATCACATACATCGGAGCAAACAAGCACGTCACAAACATCGGAACACACCTCTATTTTCAAGGCCTTAGGGTGCATGTGCCGATAATTTTGAACACCTATAGTGTACCGATATATGTGATGGCGACTGTACAATAAACACAATTTAGGACCCGATATTTAGAAAGCTGGTGGCCTGAATGGCTGTGCCCATAGGCAGAAATATAGTATCGCGAGTCAACCGTTTTGGGTAGCCAGAGATAGATCGCGTGGCTAGGGAGTTGGATCAGCTTAGTTTGACCCAAGGAACAATCGTGCCAAGTGGCGTAGCCTGCACAAAAGTGCATGCTCACTGCCACTGTTTTCCCCACGACTAGATATCAGGCAGGAGATTCAAAATGTGCCCTTGTTGCAGCAACGACGAGTATCCGTACTACTACGGCGAGCAGGAGCAACGCGGGCTACAGAATCTTCAGGCGGAATATGGGGATGACCCTAGCACCCGGCACAACAAGTAAGTCCTTTAGACAAAGATGGGTTTCGTGCCCATTAAAAAATAATTGACTTTAAAAACAAAGTTTTAACCGACATCAATGTAGTACCTACTCCGCCAAGCCATGCATGAACATTTCCATATTTCCGCAAAAAAGACTTTAATCGCTTCAAGTGTGTCTTTAAAATGTGTAGAGCTCCCTCGATTTCTCCAGGATCCCCTCATCAGATCTTGACCTGATGACCATGGGACCACCTGGAAAGGATACGGCTTTCAAACAAAAAAAGAATTTTCCAAATTTCCAGATTTTTGACTTTCGAGCGCTCGACTATTTCACTCGAAAACTGACAAAATAAATGAAATGCTATTTTGAAATCGTCGGGTGACAAGCAAAACTCACTAAGTAACAAATAAATTAAATCAAAAGTCGTATCTCGATATCGACTACGTACCGAGATACGAGGTTTTGAGGAGCAGTGACAGTTTTGGTATTGACTTTTGCTTGTCACCCGACGAAATAGCGTTAGAAAATTTAAAACCTAGTGGTATTGACCACTCGTAATCAATTATTTCGGTAGAAAGTAAGTGCCGGCAATTTTTACACTGCAATCGTGTTAACTTTTATTTAATTTTCGAGCGCTCGGTAACCAAAAATCGGCCCCCTGGCGTCTTCGAGTGATCGGGGAACATTAATAAAAAATAAAAGATTCCGACCAATTGAGAACCTACTTTTCAGTCAAGTCTAAGTCAGTAAAAAATGCTTTTGATTTTTTAACGTAAGGTTATTTTCCCCATCCGTTGTCATTTTCATGTTTAAATAAAAAAGACCGTGACAAATTTGACGAATAAAATTTGCTTGCAAAATTGTCGAAATAACACCAACACCATCCATTGCAGACTTAATCAGATCTGTCAAAAATGTCTGCGCATTAGAATATCAGGAGTTGTCTACCCTTGTCACTCATTGGATGATATCACCAATCTGCACTACCCTGCCGAATACAAAAGGTCATAGGTCCAGGTCTTTCCGTGTAACCATACGGTGTTTCATGTTATGGCAACATTGGCAACGTTATCGAAACAAGATCGCTTTCGCCTAAATTGCTAATAATAATCTAATACTTTCGTAATTATAATATTATCATAAGAAGCTTTTATAAGGAAACGGAAAATTATAAAAAAATGAAATGATGTATTTTTTTAGTACTTACAATGTTATTAATTAGCGTATTTTCCTAAATAAATAGAGAAATTCTAAATAAAGCGTAAAATTACACATGCATCAATACTTAGTTGTTTGTTTTGTTTTTAAAATGTCTTTATTAATAACAAATTAGTACAACAGTTTCTTACTAATCTAGTGTAGGTACATTTAGATTATATACAGCAAAAACATAATTCACGAACAGATATTTTGATACCTACTTAGTATGTACAATAATAAAAAGTTAAAAAAAACTGTACCTATCCCGACCCTGACTCCGTAAAACTAATTAAAAAAACTGTTTATATTTATATACAAAACTCTACCCGGAGCATAATTTCGAATCGATATTCATTAAAATCGGTTCAGTATATTAAACGCTACGCTACGCTGCACGCTGAAACACACGTATAAATACAAACATAAGACTGCTAAAATCATAATATATATCTGGGCCATTTTACAGAAAATTGTACACCTACACTCAACTTTTTTTTTAATTTTCATTAAATACGGCTTTTTCCACTCAGAATCGAATGTAGGTACTTTCGAATGGTATAAAATAAAAAAGTGACCCAAGTTTTTTTTATTCCATTCCGTTACCGTTTCCATACTAGCCTGGTGGTGACGATTTAGGACACTTTTTTTCTCCTATTAGGTTCGAAAGTGCTTTGGATTCTGAGCAGAAAAAACCCGATTTTATCAAAATAAAAAATAAAAAGTTGTGTATAGGTACCTTTTTTTTTTTTTGACGGAGTGTAAATGCACTTATGCATCCCCCCAGCCGGGAAGCTATAATGGGGACTCACACCCTCCAGCCATCTCTATTTAAAGAGAAGGGGGAGGGAGTCTACCCACTAAAACCACTCCGGCGTTTCCGTTCCTGCCGTTAATGGGAGCGCCATGGGATCGCGAGCATGTTACCACGACTGTACTGTACTACCGGTACTGGCTTGTGCCAGGTCACCCGTGCCAAAGGAGAGGGTGGTCAGGAACGCTTGACTATGAGGGTCCCCAGCCCTCTGGCCCTACTGGGGCAGGACGCGGCCCGCGGCAGCAAACCGCGCGCGTCTTCTACCCCTGCGCCTGCGCCGAAGTGGGAGCGCATCCGCACTGACTTCGCGCTCCCTCTCCGCGGCCTCCTTTTGCGAAATGACTGTCTCACAAAAGGAAGCCACCGCCTCCCAGGATCTCTCTCCGCACAGCATGGCCGTCACGACGCTGTGCAGAGAGAGATCATCCACTTCGAGGGCCGTCACCATAGTGCGGCGCTCCTCCACCCATCTCGTACACCACTGCAGAGTGTGTTGGGCCGTGTCATCCTCCGCGCCGCACTCATGGCAGGCGGGGCTTGCCTCCCTTCTAATTCTGTAGAGGAAATGACCGAAACAACCATGTCCGGTCATCACCTGCGTCATCCTGAACCCCACCTTACCATGGGTCCTCTCTATCCAGCCATCGAACGACCCGAGGAGCGCCCCTATGGTGCTGTCCTCCAGGTCCGCCTTCCATCTTTCCCTCAGACGCCTTTCCGTCTGCCTGCGAGCAGCCCTCAACTTTTCGGGAGCAGGATATTCTCCCGAAGTCCTCCACCTCACCCGCTCCCTGTGCGCCTTAGCTGTGTACCTACAACTTTCCGTAAAATGGCCCATCTATCCCGTCCTTTCGGCTCTGCCGTAGTCGGGCAAAAATGAGAATGGCCCATTTTGGCCCGATCCTTAGGGTGAATAACCACCAGCACGGCTATCACAAGACGGCCGCGACATACTCTCAAGCTCTCCCGCACTATCCGTCTCTCTCTTATTAGACCACTTAGAAAGAGACGGGTAGGGCGAGAGAGCTCGAGAGTATGTCGCGGCCGTCTTGTGATAGCCGTGCTGAGATGTGCGAAGCAGTGTTTTTTTTTCACCTAGTTGGCAAGCACCACACTGTCAAATATATGAAAATTCATCTTCGCTCATCTCTGGTGAATATATACACCATTACTCGTAACTCGAATGCGTTTCCAAATATTTGGCGTGGGTAGTCGATCCGCAAAATCGTAAGGGGTGAGCTAACAGGGCTATAAATATCGGCTTTGTGAGTAATCTTCGATAATACTTTCCCGTAACCATCTTGTATTAATAACAATTAATCGTATTTCTTGAGCATGTCGAGGGCTCGCTCATGTTGGCTACTTGTGATCAACTTTATTGAAAGAAATAATAAAGAAAATAAGTTTTTATTACCGTTATTAAACTTAGGCTAGTACATAAAATAACTAATTGGTAAGTGGTAGGTAAGAATTGTAAATGCCTTTTGAGCACTTTGGTGCGAGTCAGTACTAAATCACGAAAATCTTCTTCACGAAAACTTTTTCACTAACGACTTTATCACGAAAACTGGGTAGGTACGACGACGAGCGAAGCGACGAGGAGTGTTAGGTAGAACTGCGACCTTTAAAGTTTTCGTGAAAAAGTTTTTCGTGATAAAGTCTAGTCGTGGTAAAGTTTTTCGTGATAAAGTTTTCGTGATAAAATACTAGATATATCTTCTATATATAATTTTCTAATCTGTGTCTTCATTCCAGCAATACTCGTATCTACTTAGCTGCCAAGCGCTATAATGTTCCTACAACACAATTTAGCGAGTCGCCTCACACGCGACTTAGTGACTCCTGTCTCTCTCGTGTTATATAAAAAGAGAAGGATTTTTCTCGTCTTGCGTAAAGTAGGTACGTCAGTCTTTGGACATATCACACATACAGCTTAGCCTGTGGCCCGTTTAACGAAGCAACAACTTTAAACTGGCAACATTGAGGCGCTTGACCAATAAGAACTGGCCGTTTGATCGTGTTGCCTGTTTAGACCTCTAAAATTAATGAAATAGGCCTGTGGTGTTGAAACACAGTTGAACCACATTTCTGATGCGGATGCGGTAGCCTTGCGCAGAATTTGAGGATTGTGTTAAGCGGGTGACAGACGTTACGAGATATAAAATCGCGAATTTGCGATTCGCGAACTTACTCGGCTCGACGTTGCTGACAAACGCACGAGCCATAAAATCGCGAATCTAAAATTCGTGAACTTGGCTCGATCAATCAACGCAACGTCAAATGCCACAAGCGATCTGCACGCACCGCACGCACCGCGATTTGCGGCAGTGACAAACGTACGAGCAAAATTCAAACATGTTGGATCGTCAACAACCTTGCTCGGCGGCTTTAAAATACGGGCGAGAAAGTGTTCTGGGCCAAGTACTCGGTGCGTAGAAACAGTCACACGCTATGTTAAACGCACCGAGTACTCAGCCGAGGGCACTGTCTCGCCCGTTTGCTCGGTACGTGTGATCAAATCATTAGAATTACTCACAGGCGAGTAGGTCGTCGAGTTGCAGTCTGTGAACCCACTGCCAATACACCTACGTCTCATGACAACACGATAAAATGCATGGCAGTAGGTCGAGAAAGTTGTGCTGAGCAAGAATCAGCAGATTATCTCACCTAAAATTGTTGATGATGAAAAATGAAAAGTTTAATTTTCGGTAAAAATTGCAAGTGTAGGTCTCAGAGCATAGAATACTAGAGAGGACAAGCCGCCGGCGGCCGTGTCGCAGCTGTTAGCTCAATGGGCATACTCTGCCATACTGTGCACGCGTGCTGATCGCAGAGAATAATACGTTTTTTCCCAAAAATAAGCGTGTAGGTATACAAGTGTGTGTGTTTTAGATGTGTGCGTGCTTTGTCTTGTCAATTACTTGGGCGTTGTGTGGGTTAATGAACTTGCGACAGGCGTACTCTATACAAATCGGCCGGCATGTCCGATCTCCTTATATTCATACATCTGTGGTGTAGGTCATGTGACAACAGTTCGAGACATTATGGCATCATTTAGCCCTTTAACCGTAGAGAGAGTAAACCTAGATCTGTCAGTCCTGAAATGGCCGGAAGTACTTGGCAGACGGTACTAAAGGTGGCCGGCTTACGGGCTACTTATTGTAATTTTGCGAACTTACTCGCCCGTCTTTCACCTCTTTTAAGCAGTAATGTTTGTTTCAGGAAACCGCAGGGCGGCAGCCGCCAGGTGTCGCAGTTTTCGCGCTACTCAGACGTGATGCTGCCCCCCGTGCGCCGCGCCCACCCCTACCTGGACTACGTGCCCCTGCCCTACGCGTACTGAACCGCTCTAGAACATTCTAGAACGCTCTAGAACATTCCACGGGGCCTCCCCGCAACGTACAACTCTCGGGCTTTAACTCTTCCCATATCAGGAGCATATCTTCGGCGCTTGGCTTCCAACTGCGAGCTTCTTTAGCCACCTACCCGCAATATTTTTATATTTATAAAATACCTTTGCGATGTAGATAAAACGCAATCTTTCCATTTTAATATACCCTTTTTGAATAATCAAGTATTTTTCGATAGGTTTAAGGTCTTGGAATTTACTTAGCCGCGCGCTAGGCGGGGTACTTATTATATACAGGACTTCCAAACGACAATAAAGCACATAGTATACAAGGCGTGCAATTAACGTTTTACCCGTCAATTTCCTATTGTAACGAATTTGACAATAAAATCAAAAAAATGTAATTTTCTGACAATAAATCTGTATGTTTTACAATCGGTGTTTAGCGTTAAGTATTAGAGGATTTAACCTGATTATATTAAGGAATTTAATAATGGAATGTTTAGTCGGCTGTGGCCGACGCTGCCGGCTTTTCAGCATTAATCCAAATTACATTCGGTACAGTCTCGACACTTTGTTTTTATTAAACTAAGAGGTTTAGTCCGAGCCCGACGGCCTCGATTCTTGCACGGTTAGCACACACGGCAAGAATCACAAACACACTAATGCACACTACAATCGTAGCAATTTGTCACACCAACTTGCTATAGTTAGATTGAAAACTATGTCTTCTTTACTCCAACTACTACACGTTGTTGTGACAAATTGCTAGGTCTATATAGCCAAAATATGTGCGACGCAAGTAAAAGTGTATGTGTCTTACGCGAGTGTGTGTATTTGGCTTCTTGTGCTAGCCGTGTTGCTCTTTATCGTATAAGTTAAAAAAACATGACAATATTATGTGTAATTTAACGCTGTAGTTGTAGCCCGTTAACTATACAATTTACAATTTGTGTACATATATTTTAATACGTATGTAATGTATGTATACGTTGTAATACGTATTATGTTTGTATCCTACCAAATGTGTCAAATATCAAAACGAACAATACATACAATTTACATAATAAAATCCACATTTAAGATTAGCTAATGAATTTGAATAGTCCAATTCCAGCTATCCAAATAGATTATTTGAGTAAAATAACCAAATTAATACAGTATGTAAAATGTAATGTAACCAAATGAATCTAATATTGTAGTCATTTAATGTTTTACCAATATAATTTATCGTTGTGATTAGCGCTAAGTATATGGTTACCTTGTATAAACCCAAAAGCCTTCGGGACGGCTAGTCGGTCCTCATCGAGAGGTGAAGTAACGCCCCTTTTCTCGGGCAAGGTAAAGATTACATTGTAAACTTGAAGATTTGTAACGTTCGAGAAGCAGGTATTTTAAGCTCCGAGGGCCGACACATAAATGCTTTAACTACAATTAAATGTTTCATGTTTATCGTAATAGTAAATATTGTAAATTAGCAATTGGCGCTTCGTGTGAGCGCGGCTTTAGTATTTGTGTATCCTAGGTGTAGGTGTGAACGCAGCCTAAGGTGACGTTTTAAAATTATTAATCTGTGGAATCTGTAATCTGCGGTGAGGTCAACGATTGTCAGGAGCTCCGATAACGTTGGGCAACCTGAAAGGACCCACGAATGCATTTCAAAATGTGAAAAATTCCTAATTCAAACGCCATAATGTAACGCTCAAGTTTTGTTGACATGATTCCTACCGTTTGTCGCACTGAAAGACAAGGCTGTAATCTAAGGAAGTTGTTACCTATTTGTGTACTATATTTATTATTATATCTATCGACTTGATAAGTATTGACGCGATACGTCGATTAACCTCACAGACTATAAAAGTTGGCTTTAAAATATATTACACATGTATTATGGCTTTAAGCGAGTCAATGAATTCATTAAACTTCTATTTATCGTGGCGAGCCACAGTTCGGCCGTCTTGGCTCGGCCGGCTCGGTTGGCTGGCTCGGTCGGCTCGGCTCAAGCCCGCCCGGGCTCAGTTCGGCTCGACTCTCCTATATGGTACAATTAGCGAAACATTATTATATAATTTTCTAACAATATTCTGTAGAGTTTTACAAATTATTTTATTGTCTTTTAAAACTCATATTAGGTAGTTAGCGTATAATAAAAATGAGTAGTTTTTATTGAATGCGTATTGCAATTTGAATAGTTGTTTAATTATGTAATATCTTGAACATTTCGGTAAGGTTAGATTCACAGTTTGCAGCTGTGTAGCTCTGACGTCACTTGAAGCAGAATATATGCACATGTCTGTACCAAGTACCATCTTGTATCTCAGGTACTCTGATGGAAGATTATAGTATAAAATGTAAGTACTTGACAGAATGCAGGTTTAGTCTTTCTTAAAACAGCATTCAGACAAGTAACAGGCTTATGGTACGGTGACGTCACGACCTATTGCGAAATATCATGACATATGAAATAATCATATCAGTGTTAAATATATCAATATACAAATATATCACTATTCAATTGGCGTAAGTTGTAAAAATGTGACGATATCCAAATATGGAACTAATGACATTCCAATATTCCCTGGGACATGTGAAAGTAGGTAGACCTTTGAGTTAGAAGGTATTGTGTGAAATGGCATATTTCTCTGTACCTACTACTGAACAATAATAAATTAGCTATTTAAATATAGATGTTACTCTAACTCTAAATGTTCAGTGCGGTCAAGGACAATAATATGACATTGACAATAAATGACAATAAATCAAGGGCATGACCCTTTTCTTGTAAGATCTTGAGTAAGACCTTCACTGTTCGATAGATATACAAGTAACCTATCCATAATACTTAATGTTTTGAAATGTAACTATATTAATTGGTGGTTTTTTTGAAAATAAAGATAGTTACTCCTGAGCAGAATGATCTATCACTGTTGGTGCCACGCACCAACGAATCCTCTTATGTTAGTAGTAGGCAGTAGTAGGAGTAGTGTAGTGTGACGTCTGCGTCGCTCCGGAATGTACGGCATGGAAGCTCTATAAGGGCTGGGCGCAAACGTTCGGCTTCCGCGTACGATTTCCGGATTCTTTTTTTTGACTTACATCTATAGGATTGTAAGATGGAGGCTGGTTAGTTATAGGCCTCCCGGTCCTATCTCCGTTTGGTTGCGTGTTCAGGTTGCCTTTCTTGGATCGTAAAATCAAATGCCGGTTGGATTGGAGAAAACTGTATTGTGGTGAACTGAGTGCACTATGAAAACTAAATCATAAATCAAGATAGGTACAGTCGCCATCACATACATAGGTACACTAGGTATAGGTGTTCAGAAATATCGGCTCATGCACCCTAATGCCTTGAAAATAGAGGTGTGTTCCGATGTTTGTGACGTGCTTGTTTGCTCCGATATATGTGATGGTGAATGTTCACAAGCGTTTTGGAACAAATCGATGTGACAAGACAGAATAAAAATCTTCACATAAATATGTTTCTATTTTTGAATCCCTGACCAGCCAGTCGTGCAACAATGTTGCCACACATCCCTCTAAAGCGATAATTATTGTTGATGATTTGATGATTTCAGAGGAACTGAAAATGCATTTATTAGGTGACTTATAAAATCATCATCATCATCATAAATTTAAGAGCCAGGCTCTTGTCGGTGGAGTAATCGCCATTCTGTTCTTCTTTCTGCCACTGTTTTGAGCTCCTGATACGAGATTACATTAACTTTCTCTTTAGCTTGGTCTATAAACGCACGTCTTGGCCTTCCTCTGCCTCTCCTTCCTTCAATTTTTCCTTCAATTATAGTTTTTATGTAATTGTCATGTCGTATCAGGTGCCCCAACATATTTCCCCTTCTGTTTTCAATAGTTTTTAGTAGACATCTTTGTTCTCCTATCAAATTTAGAACCTCTTCGTTTGTTCTTCTTTCTGTCCAACAAATACCTTCCATCCTTCTCCATGCCCACATTTCAAATGCGTTCAGTCTCTCTCTGTCACGCTGGGTTAGAGTCCACGTCTCACTTCCGTACAACGCTATGCTCCAGATGTAGGTCTTAATAAAACGTTTTCTGATCTTTCGAGATATTTTCGCCTTTAATATAAAATCATAACCTTTGACAAATACCGTAATACCGTATTGCTAGTTTCGCCGTCATCGACATCGATGAGAAGGACTAGGTATACGAAATAAATTATTATGAATACAAATATGAATATATAGTAGTAGTAAACACTTTCATCATCATCCTCCTAGCGTTATTCCCGGTTGTGCCCTAAAGAATCCCGGAGTCCGCTTTGCTTATTTGTAGTAAACACTTTATTGCACAAAAATAAACAAGTACATAGCAGAAGATAAAAATAAACACTTGTATAAAGGCGAACTTTTATCCCTTAAAGGAATCTCTTCCACCTAATCTTTGAGCAGCTGAGTGAAAAAGTGAAACGTGCATAAATTCCTTTTATATTACCCCTTGTATGTGGTGCGGAATATAAATAACGTATAATCTATACATATATTTCATCACTACATAGTATAAAACAAAGTCGCTTCCCGCTGTCTGTCTGTCTGTCTGTCCCTATGTATGCTTAGATCTTTAAAACTACGCAACTGAATTTAATGCGGTTTTTTTAATAGATAGAGTGATTCAAGAGGAATATTTATGTGTATAATAAGTACATGCATGTATTATACATATAAACTTATATAAACCCGTGCGAAGCCGGGGCGGGTCGCTAGCATATTATAAAGTAGGAAAGTCTGTGAGATTGTAGAGAACCCATAATCTGATATCAAAAATTATTTAATCTGTGTAAAGAATGGTAATTCTGGATGAACATAAACTATATTACAAGCTTTCTATTAACTTGCAATGTATGTATCTTCATCATCATCATCATCATATCAGCCGAAAGACGTCCACTGCTGGACAAAGGCCTCCCCCAAAGAGTGCCACAATGGCTGGTCCTGCGCCACCCGCATCCAGCGGACTCCCACGACCATTTACCAGGTCATCAGTCCACCTTGTGGGGGGGGGGGCTACCCACGCCGCACCTTCCGGTAATATGTGGTCGCCACTCGAGAAACTTTCCGCCCCAACGGCCATCGGTACTACGTGCAATGTATGTATGTACCTAACTAACTATGTAAATATGTGGTATGTATATTTATGTAACTATGTTTGTTCGGGTGGAATATTGGAACTTAATTTTGAAGCAGATATCTTCAACCGATTGAGCTGAAATTTTGGCTAAAGGATGTTTGGATGATAATTCAATATTATGGTACCATCGAGCTGATCTGATGATGGAGACAGAAGGTGGCCATGGGAATTCAGTACTTAACCAACGTAACGCCGTTGAGTTTGGGCTCGTTAGAATAGTCTCAATTAGTAGTTGATGACGGTATACAGATAAGTACAGTCGGCAATAAAAGCTTGTACCAAAACTTTTGTCAACTAGTACCGATATAAAATCCTTCAACCCCGGCGGGGACTTTTGATATGTTCATCTCGTAACTAGTCCAAACAAAGTTACGAAGTCAAAAAATGTGTTCCAAGCATTTCGCTCTATTATATTTTTTTTTGAGTATTTGTTGCCATGCCTGACCTATTTGCTATATATGATAGTTCAGATTTGATATTAATGTGTTCTCGCGTGCGAATCACATCTATATAAAATTTTCATGCGAAACGTTAATGTCTATTCGACCCCAAAGGCCAAGTTGCCCTAATGATATATTATTATAGCCTAACTTGCTACGATGCCGCTACGTGTCCACAGTAGCGTAGCACATTCGTAGCAGCTGCTACGCCCACGTATTCACAGACTGTACAATGTTCATACATAATGCCGCAACAGACGTCCATTTATTGGGTCAGTTAGTTAATAAGAGACAGGTAATTAGGGGTTGGGTTTACGAAGAATAACAATGCCATTCAACGGGCAGATAAGCTCTCAAGTGGAAATCGTGATTACGTGATTTATCGTGTTATACCTAAACAGGGACTTTGTTACCAGAAAACCTTATGTACGTAGTGAGTACTAAGTATTACTTATTATGTGCCTTAACATCAATTTCAAGTCCTGCATCAATATTATGATTACTGCTTTACTGCGAACAACAGAGTATACCAAAATAGTATTTTATACAATCGTTACACAATGAGAGCTCTTAAAGTCGATTATCGTGTTTAGGCCACGAGTCTTGCCGAGTGGCCTAAGTAAGATAAGAGAACTTAAGAGCTAATTGTGTCAACTGAAAAAATTAAACAAACTTGGTATCTATTGAAAATCTTACTGAAACGAACCGCAGCCACAAGACCAAGGCGACGTTCTATTGGTCAAATTCATTAACGTAATTGCACCAATTATGGACACTTTAGGGATGCACAGTTAGGTTTTTGCAGGATTACTCCTCAAGCCTCCTAGCCGGCTTCAAAAAAATAAGGAGGTTCAGGTTATATGTTCCATAATGTAATTAACTAGGTACAGTAACAAATTCAACTTAAAAACCAGAAAAAAAAAGAATAAATAAAACTAAATAAAACTACTTATGACTAAACTAAGGGGTCTCCCCGCGGCATGGTGCCGAAGATGCTGGCAGCATTTCCCCGCTGTATCGCAATGTTCCATTGCATGCATTTATTTAAAATGTACCTACTCGTATGTTTGCCGATTTTTTCGTCAATTATGGAACGTTTTCGAAAATTTTCTAAAGACTATACTCATTAGGCGGTCCTATTGTCAATTCATGATTTGGTGATGGGATCCCAGGGAGATTGAGGGCAACCCTCAAACTTTATTGGCACACGTGTAGTAATTTCGGTATTTTCTATTACTAGCTACCCGCGCGGCTCCGCCGCGTATACAAAGAATCTAGGCGGAGCGACGGTATATAATATAGCACATACTTAATCCTGTAGGGCCAATCTACATATCCCTTATATTCCCCCCGACATCCCTTATAGGGATAAGTTCGCCTTTGTACCTACTTTACTTAATTTTACATATCATGTTTATGTTTTAACCTGTTTTGTGTACTAATAAAGTGCTTACATACATACATACATTATAACCTACCTACTAAACAAAGGGTTTTTAGAATAGGATGGGTATAGTTTCTGAGATTACACCCAACATACAAACTTACATTTCACAGACATTACACCTGTTTATTATTAGTATTGGGTCAGGCTATTTATAGGTAGGTACCGCTAAATAGTTTAATATCTACTAATTTATATTTTCCAGTATTAAGTCATATCGTTTTGACAAATTACAATTTAGTCCCTGGGCGACCGAGCTCTGCTTGGGTGAAAATTGAGAAAATACGGAGAAAACGAATTTTCCCGGACATGAGACCTATCTAGATCGATATCTCGCTCCCGTAAACCCCTGTATTCCAAATTTAATCGAAATCATTAGAGCCGTTTCCGGGAACGTGATTGCAAATATATATATGTACAAATATTGCTCGTTTAATTACAAAAATTTATATAACCAACCTCCTACCTGTAATCAAAATATAATTATCTGAACCTGAAATAATTTGGATGGTATTCAAGTCAGGTCAACAAAGTCGCCAAAAGAAAATTCTGTAATCAAGTTTCGTTTTCTACATCTTTCTTTATACTGGAAATTAGGCGGAGCCTATCGGCGCCTACGGCATTGTACTAAGTAAGGTTTAAAAACCGTCTATGGGGTCCACGACAATTAATGGATTTAATTAAACCTCATTCTTCTCCCAACATCTCGAATATGGGAATATAAATTTGTATATAAACTTTTCTGAAGTAAAAAAGAACATGGCAAGTAATACTGACGTCTCTGTCAATAAAAAAAACCACATTTGACACAATACGTCTGTCAGTTTCTGTAAATAAACAATATTAACAAAAGGCCGTTTACTTTCTATTTTTCTTACTTTTCTTAGTGTTGTATCCATATGTGGCCGACTCAACATTTATAATTTCTCATGCTGAAGAACTTAGTACAGGTTTGAGTTTAATTCTTGTTTATTATTTTACATTGTCATCTCGAGTCAAAACAGAAGTTACGCCACGTGATGTCACGCAGCCAAAGTCACGTGGTCAGCGCACAGTAGTTTCTTTAAATTTATATTTTAGTAACTTACCGATAAAAAAGTAAAAAACGAAGACCTTATTGCAAATCTGCAGCATGAGACGAATCCAGTGACATATCATTTATCAAAATCGGACCATAACTGTAGATCTGATGGCATGTACAAAAATCGGGCTCGCGTAATAATAATATAGATAGATAGATAACTCGTGTATTTACCCTCGGAAATCGCAGTTTTGGTGAAGTGGAACTGATGATGAAGAATAAAGACCACAGATGACTTATGGGACTCCTCAACGATATAAAGTACCTACGTCAAAGATTCTGACATGCTTCCGTTGAAGAAGCAACTAATGAAGTGTTAATTCTGAGATCCTTGAGGAATTGACGGAACTCCTCAAATATTATAGCGATTTGGGTTTTTTCTGTAATAATCAACGCATTTGCCCTCGGAAAGCAGTTCATGTGCTGAATTGGAAAGGAAATGTGGAAGTTTTCATGTGGCTTGGCGAAGTACTGAATTGAAGTCGGTTTACACTTTGTTTTTAAAGTAAATTATCATTTATAGACTAAACTATGGTGCATGGCTCCTATAAGTAAATAATTTACTTTAAAAACAAAGTTTTAACCGACTCCAAGCCACATGAACATGTCCACATTTATTTTCCAATTTAAAACATGAACTGAATTCCGAGGGCAAATGTGTTGATTATTATTATTAGCGAAAAAAAACCAAATCGCTGCATGTGGGCCGCCGATAATATTTGAGGACTTCCGTTGATTCCTCAAGGATCTCAAAATTACCTTTGGCACTTCATTGTTTGCTATTTCAACGGAATAATATCAGAATCTGTGACGTACTTTTATAGTTTGAAGTACATCATTGAGAAGTTCCGCAAGCCATCTGTTGTGGTTGATAAACCCCTGACATTTTAATTCCAAAGTTCCATATCTCAAAAACGGCTGAACCGATTTTGTTAAAACGTAGCTAAGAACCATCTCGATCACGTCAGCTTTCAGATAAAAAAACGCATTCAAACCGGTCAATTCGTTTAGGAGCTACGATGCCACAGACAGACACACACACAAACAGACAGACAGACACACAGCACTCAGACACGTCAAACTTATAACACCCCTCTTTTTCCGTCGGGGGTTAAAAATAGAACTTCTAGCAATCCCATGACCTTTGTCCTTTCTGCCACATGTCTGTACCCACGTTAAAAACACGTGTCGTTTCTGTTCAACACCATTTCACCCCTAATCCTCGGCTGACCTCCGACTTATAAAAACGTCCCACGTCGTAGGACGCCAAAACAAATCAATGTTATTGGGGAAATTCAGCTACAATATGGGCCCTCGGGAAGTTGGAGTTTTCCGATACGGGCTTTGATTGCCGGGCGATTCAATTACAGAGCAGCATTAGTTATAATCAATATTAGTCAGTTGGTACATATAAATCCATAGTATATTATTACCCATGTATACTTATCATTCTCATCGGCTTGCCTACATTTTCTTTTTAGTTATAACTTTTTGTTCCGGGTTGCCGAAATATTTCACGTGCCGCCAGTAATACATATATATACTACTATACTATTCAAAATGCGAAAGTAACTGTATATATAAATACTGTTTAATCCGGGTATGTATATGTCTGTCTGTTACCTTACGAAATTTAAACCATTGAACAGATTAAGGTATTGTATTGTACCTCCATACAATACCTTAACCGGTCGGTTTCTGTCTACTCAAATATAATACTGACAGTAGCCGTACATTCAACCAATTTGATTCCTAGGCCATCATAGAACCTTGCGGTTGTAAATGCTATGTCAAAACGAGTTACTAGGATTATTGCGTCGCTATGTAGCAGTTAAAATGACAGGGTTCTACGGTGGCCTAGGAATCAAATTGGTTGACTGTACATATATGTACAAGTAGGCAAGGACATCTAGGTGACATCATAAAGCTGTCGGTAAAATACAGTATATCGCATGCTGATTCCGCGCCGCTAAATACTTACAGAAATAACCTAACCTGGCCCCACACTATGATTATGTTGTGAAAAGTTTTTAGGTTTTTTTTTTGTTTATTTCTTACTCAACAAAAATTACGATAAACTGAGTCTTCGCCAAACTGCATAACAGTTTGTTGGCGAATATACTTAGCATTAATACTACCTTGGTATATACATATGTATTGTAAGTTAACCTTTGAGTAGATGATAGTAGAAACGAGAAGACGCCTACTACCTACCTGATTAACCCTAGCAGATGTACCGACATATGTACATATAGAGTGTACGGGTCTACGATACAATTATTGTAAGTTTATTACGATACAAAATACATTATGAAGTTCAAATTCGTTTTTTCTCTGTCAAAAAACGTGATAAAACCTTAGTTACCTCCTAATTATTCTCTTTCGAAAGTAATGAAGGCAGGGGTGTTGATTTTGAACTTAGTAACTTCTATATTTCGTAACCGAAACTGTTACTGAACAAACTGCCCAAAAAGTGTTTTGCAAAGGTTTCAGTATGATTCTAAATATACGTTGTGTTCCTACTTTAAAGTCTCTGGCGGTGTTTAATACGCTGAAAGATATTTGGCTATATCACAGCGTTGCGATATCGTAATATTGGTTCTTATGTACATCCTGAACTTTTGCAATGAGCATGAATGTAAATTATGAGATTTTTCAAAGCGAATAATGCCTAAACTAGGAGACAAAATTTATAAATTTACGGTTATACTGGGTTATAACTGTTATAAGGTAAACGTCCGAATGCTCGACGCTGTACTATTATATGGCATGGGGACTCTATGTCAAAGTGACATGGCTTAAATTCGAATGAAGAAAAATCCTCTTTGTTTGAATTTAACCCATATTGCTTTGACATAGAGTGCCCATATACAGCGTCGAGCACTCGATCCTTTATTATCTGGGTACTACGAGTAAGTAATATTTTTTATTGAGACCCTTTTATAAATTTATAAAAAGCTGTTGGAGTTGGTGATATTCAAAATGTCACAGATAAAGCACTGTCAGTTTTTGCAGTAGGTTCAAACCAATCATCATTCACCAACCAATCGATTCAATCAATTCGTTCATTAACCAATTTAATGGCAACTGATAAAAAACCGACTACCTAACTACAATAATTTCGTACAATTTGTGTACAGACTTCAGCTGGTACAGACGGCATTATTTGCCAATATGTACTTCAGACAAAGGGTAGAATTGAGGGACTAACACACACAGACACACATAAGTGACAAAGATGTAAGCGAATACAATAGGTACCACAAGTAGGAATGAGATACAATGTAGTATTTCCTGTCGTTCGGCGCGTCAACTGAAAGTACTGAAACTGACGTCACACATAACACGGTACTAGGTACTATAAATTGACTAAAAACAGTATTTTAATTGTATTAGATTAGATAAACTTATTAATCGACTTCAAAAAAAAGGAGGAGGTTCTCAATTCGGTTTTTTAGGGTCTCGTAGCCAAATGGCAAAAAACGGAACCCTTATAGATTCGTCATGTCCGTCCGTCTGTATGTCTGTCTGTCCGTCCGTATGTTACAGCCACTTTTTTCCGAAACTATAAGAGCTATACTGTTGAAACTTGGTAAGTAGATGTATACTATGAACCGCATTAAGATTTTTCCACAAAAATCGAAAAAAAAAATAAAGTTTTAGGGGTCCCCATACTCAGAACTGAAACTCAAAATTTTTTTTTTCATCAAACCATTATGTGTGGGTATCTATGGATAGGTCTTCAAAAATGATATTGAGGTTTCTAACATATTTTTTTTCTAAACCGAATAGTTTGCGCGAGAGACACTTCCAAAGTGGTAAAATGTGTCCCCCCCCCTGTAACTTCTAAAATAAGAGAATGATAAAACTAAAAAAAATATATGATGTACATTACCATGTAAACTTCCACCGAAAATTGGTTTGAACGAAATCTAACAAGTAGTTTTTTTTAATACGTCATAAATAGTAAACCGCAATTTATTTCACGGAACCCTTCACGTGCGAGTCCGACTCGCACTTGGCCGCTTTTTTTTTTGTTATGTTTATAAAGATTAGATTAATTAAGGCGCGAGGATCTCCGTCGCAACCAATCTAATAAAGGCTATAGACGACTGTATTACTGATAATTCTATATCAAGCTGGGAATACCTTCTATGTTTCGCTTATAACATCCTCCACGTCGATAAAACCGACACTAATAAATCGTTAACCTCAAAAATCAAAGGAAATTGTTCTCGACCCCGCAACATTGACATATGCAACCCCACATATTTTTTCAAACCTAGTAAAATAAATAAAATTGTAGAATCCAAAATCAACGATGGGGACCTAAAATGCGCTGCTCAGCTTCTTTTTTCCAGCGACACATCAGCACCAGGCACACCGGAAACTCTGATTGCTTTACAAAGCAAACACCCACCGGCGCCCTCTGTACCTGATCTTCCGGACCCACCCAGCTCGGCCTTACCTTACATGCAATGCTCGGAGGACGCAGTGCAGTTGGCCATTGCTTCTTTTAAAAATGGCTCCGCAGGCGTCCTGGATGGTTTGACACCCCTACATTTAAAAGATTTGAACACAGGCATGCCTGGAGGCCAGAACGCCAGTCTGGTGTCAAGCATTACCCGTCTGGATATTCTAATGCTTGCAGGCAAAGTAAATTCTTTACGGCAAGCGTCCATAGGCTACGGTAACCACTTATTATAAGTTGTTTGCCACCGACGTGGTGTAAAAAATATTATAAATCGTTAATTACAAATTATCCAGTAGTATGGCTTTAGACATGAAAATAACATGTACTCGTAAGCTATAATTTAAACGCGTACGAAGTCGCGGGCAGAAGCTAGTATATATATATACCCTGTATATATATATATATACAGGTTGTTCGGCACATGAACCGTCAAATTTTTTTGGCGAGCTGTTAGGGTCTGTACGGGTTGTACAACTGAGATGATTTGATTCTTGATAGTTGATTGTAGACTTGATGGAAACACTGATCTAGTTGAATGATTTTATTGATAACCAAGGTAAATGTATAGGTACTAGCTAGGAGCACGTATAAACGTAGACTGATTCATAAGTGGCGTAATCGCCGATACAGTAATTAATACTCGTACAACTTCATTATATTTAACGCTGACACGTGAAATGTGCGATGCTTGGATCGTACATATTCCCGGCCACGAGATGAGAATTGATGGGAGATGCAAATTATTTTTACACAAACCAAACAGCTAGGAGATTATTTTAGACATTATAGTGAATACATTATTTGATGGAGGTAAATCCTCTGAACATTGTGGAAGTAGTTTGATTGTTAAGAAAAGTTGCCGCGGCGCGGTGATTTGGTCTCTCCAGTAGTTGTCCGTCGTTGCCCGGCTGGTCTGCCGATGGAATGGAGCTGCGCGATGTGATGGACATCGACGTAAGCCTACGTCCGCTGTCCGCAGGAGCCGCTAGCGGAGGGTTGAGTCGCGCGAGGAGTCTTCGTCGCGGAACGCAGCGGCGGACATACAGCGCTGCTATCACGGCTACTACGCCCATGACCGCGTAGATCGCCGTGTAGTGATGAACGTCGTGATAGTTGATTCCATCTGATAATGCGCCCTCGTTCTTCATGTGATCGATCTGGTCCTTGATGACCTTCAGAACTGTGTTGTTATCTTCGGAGTCTCTCGATTCTCCTTGCAGGACTGGTATCGTGAGATTGATAACATTATTTATTGATGGTACGTTGAACCTAACGACGTCTGCTCGAGTCTTGATCTCCCTGGAAAGTTTCTTTTGAGGAAAGATAGTAAAAGCATCTCCGTTCAGTACGCAGTCTGTTTGTAACGTTATGATCCCGGCCTTCTTAAGATACTCTGCCGTTACGTCCTGTCCGCATATGATTCTTGCAGTACATACGTCACAACAAAAGTACAGGTATGTGTTAGTAGCACTTAGTTCCGTCCATATGTTCCGGCATGCGTCAGAGTGCACTGAGCACTTATTTGTAACGTGATCCGCTATACAGAGGTGAGTGTCCGACTTCAGTTGATAAATTGAACCCTGTGGCGTGCAAATAAGTGTCTTAGCGTCGTAGTATTTTAATTCCGAGAAGGCGTGACGTAGCTGTGTCAATACTATATAACATTGATGTTGGTTTTCTATAGCGCGACATATCGTTTCCAAATGATTGATGTATTTTGAAAACAGTTCAGATCCTTTCCAATAGGGATCGGTGTCGTAGTACACCACGATTTTCCACTCATCCCGGGCCAGTTTCATGTTTGTTATTTTGTCGAAGTAAATGCCTTGTCCATCTTTGAAACTTGATATGTTGTGAGTGCATTGCGCAGGTGATATAAATAACATAAATAGCATGAAGGCCATAGTGATGAAATTTATGAGTTTGCCCTTTGAAGGTGTTCTCTGATTTATGACTTTGTGGTATTTGACCTTCGGATCCTGTTTCTGTTCTCCTGCTTAATTTTTGGAGGGTTCATCGTTTTCTGTTACAGGTAGGACGGATAATTTGATAATGGGTCTTTTGATGACTCCATTTTTTGTCTTAACTGATGCGACGCGTACGAAGCCGTCCTTCCCCGGGTGAACATCTGATATCCTGCCAAGGGCCCACTTGCCGGCAGGCAAGTTTGCGTCATGAATAATCACAACGTCGTCGACCTTGATGTTTGATTTAGGTTGCGTCCATTTGCATCGTGATTGCAGTTGAGATAAGTACTCGGCTTGCCACCTTTTCCAGATATCCTGGAATATTTTCTGTGTTAAGCGCCAGCGTGTTCGCTCGTCCTTTTCTGTGTCAACAATATGTAATGTCGGCCCACTTCCCAAAAAATGTGATGGAGTAAGGTAGTCCACGTCATCAGGGTCTTCGGTCAGCGCACACAGTGGGCGTGCGTTCAAACAACCCTCGATCTGTGCCAATAGTGTGGAGAATTCTTCGAATGTGAGATGTTGATCGCCTAATACTCTGCGGAGATGATATTTGAGACTTTTCACGGCGGCTTCCCACAATCCACCGGCGCTGGGCCAAGAGGGTGCGTTAAATTGCCAGCTGATGTCCAAGTCGCCGATGGCGTTAAAAAATGGTTCCTCCAACGTGACCTTGATCTCTCCGTACTCTCTTTTGATTGATTTATTGGCGCAGACAAAGTTTGTACCATTATCACTGAAGATATGACGCGGTGCTCCACGTCTGGCTGCCATTCTTCGAAGAGCTGCAAGAAAGGCTTCTGAGCTTAGATCTGAAACTAGCTCCAAGTGAACTGCCTTTGTTGCCATGCAGACAAAAACAGCTACGTAACCCTTTGTAGTCTTGATTCCGCGACCTTTGCTAGCTTTTACAGTGACGTAGCCGGTATAGTCGACTCCCGTATTGTAAAACGCTCTGGATGGATTTGATCTTGCTTCAGGTAAGTCGCCCATTATTTGATTTAACTTTAGCGGCTTCTGCTTAAGGCACGTTATGCAACGTCGTAGGCGTTTTTTGACAGCTCTGTTTCCACCCACAATCCAGTATGATTCTCGTAGCCTGGAGTGAGTGAGTTTAACACTCCCGTGTAGAACAGCTTCGTGTGCCTGGTCGATAAGCAGATCTGTTAGGCGACTGTCGTGAGGGATGATGAGTGGATGTTTCATTTCCCAGCTGATGTGCGCGTTATGAAGTCGGCCGCGAACTCGTAACAGTCCATTTTGATCTAGGAACGGTCTTAATTTCAATATGTTACTTTTTGAGTCCATTGATTGGTTTGATTTCAAATCTCTGATTTCATTTGAGAATTCTTTTTCTTGGATGTACTCAATGATTTTATTTTTAGCTCTACTTAACTCGTCAGCTGTTAAGTAATTTGAGCGTAGATGTGCACGCGAGGCGAGGCGTAGTATCCACGCGAGTATTCGCGTGCAGCGTGTCATGTTGCTATGCTTGCATATAATGTCATTGATAACGTCGTTTGTTTGATTAGACGTTGCCAGGTGACATTGTTTTGATGATTTTATTTCTTGATCTGTAGTGAAAGTTGGTTTCTCTTGATTTGGGCTGTATGATGTTAGCCATTTGGGACCATTCCACCACAGTGGATGTTTCAATAAATTTTGAGCCGTGATTCCGTGACTCGCGCAATCCGCTGGGTTTTCTTCTGATTTAATGTAGTTCCAGCAGGCCGGTGGTATGATTTTGGTGGTCTTGGCAACTCGATGGGCTACGAAGGGTTTCCACTTGCTAGGTTCCCCGTTTAGCCAACCTAAAACTGCGGTCGAGTCGGACCAACAGATGACTTTTATGTTGTTATCTGATAGCGATTGCGTCACCTTTTTCATCAACGTAGATAAAAGTTGAGCTGAGCAGAGTTCAAGCCGGGGCAAACTGACATCTTTTTTCGTTGGCACTAGTCTTGTTTTAGCTGCTACCAATACCGGCGGCGGCGAAGATATATTTTGATCGACACCTGGGAGGATGACTCGACAGTAAATAGCGCATGCATACGCTTTCGTGGATGCGTCACAGTACCCATGCAGTTCAATATTTTGATTTTTGCTGCTATTTAGCCATCGTGGTACCTTGATATCCTTGATATGTTGTAGATCTTGATAGATTGTATGCCATTCTTTTTTGATGTTGTCTGGTACTTGATCGTTCCATCCGATGTCATTTGATACGACGTTTTGAAACAGTAGCTTTAGCTTTGTTGTAACAGGTGACAGCCACCCAAGAGGGTCGAATACTTTTGCTATATTCGACAGCAGGTCTCTTTTTGTCATTGTCTTACTTATGGAGGGCGGTTCAATCTTAAGTTGGAAAGTAAAATGATCTTCCCATGGGTGCCAGCGTAGTCCCAATGTTTTGGTAGTTTCCTGATCTTTGAACTCGAAAGTTTGATGTAATTTTTGAGACTTGTTGACTTCTTGTAGTAGCTCCGGCCTATTTGATGCCCACTTACGAAGGTTGAAGCCCCCTGATTTCAGTAAGTTGATAAGATCTGCCTGCAATTTCTTCGCTGATTCAATGTCGTGACTGCCGTGTAAGAGGTCGTCCATGTAAAAACTCTCTTCTATGACGCTAGCTGCTTCGGGATAGTTCTTGCGTTCATCACTTGCTAGCTTCTTTAGCGTCATCATCGCCAGAAACGGGGCAGCCCGGGTACCATAACTAATGGTAGTTAGTGCGTATTCACGTAGAGGTTGATGTGGGTCCTGTCTCCAAATGATTTTTTGATATTTTTGGTCTTGAATGTTCACCATGATTTGCCTGAACATTTTTTCGATATCTGAGATCATTCCGACTTTATATTGTCGCCACTTAATAATGAGTGACATCAAGTCCCTTTGTAAATTCGGTCCGGTGTACATGGTGTCGTTAAGACTGATCCCATTTGAGGTCTTAGCAGCAGCATTGAAGACCACTCTAAGAGAAGTTGTTGTTGAGTCCGGTCGCTCGATACAGTGGTGTGGACGACGCGTGGCGCCGATGTGGTCGATGTGCGACAGGCCTGGGTTTGACCTTCGCGACCTCACAGTCACCTAACAAGGGGCGTTTAAAAACCGCGGCGGGCGAACCGCGCGTTTCAACCGCGGCGGGTGAACCGCGGCGGTTGAACCGCTCAGCGTGTTTTTAAACGGCCGTAACGCGCTCTGATAGCGCAGGTGCTCTAGGGGAGCACTAATCCCGCAGACTGAGCTGCACTGTTGAAGAATGAGGTGGGGGTGACGATAAAATAATACTTGGCGAAATATAAATGAAACGGTATAATAAAATAATGAGACACAAACTACTGGTTAAACTTTCCCTATCACAATTTCCTACTTCCTATCACAATTTCCCTACTTCTTCCTTTCTTCTTCTTCCTAGGAGCTCCCACTGGTGGGGCTGAGCGAACACAATTTTATCCGGCGATTATAGCCTCTTTTATACCCCTAAGGCATTAAAAGTGGTGGGGATATAATTTTGAAGACCTCGCCCACTTTTACTATGGAAAAGCTAGTTTTTACGTTTTCCTGGTTTTCAGGGAAACCTTAAGGGTTTTTACATATTTTCCTTCAAAAGAACTATTTCTGAGCTATACATTACAATATCTACTAGTTTTCCTGCTTTTCCCGTTTAAATTGGGAAAATCGATATTTACGTAAAATTATCAACTTTGGTAACATGAAATGGCTTTGCCAGGCCCTAGTGGCTTTAATTAACATTAATTATCAAAAGTGATTATACATACGTAAGGGCATTTACCGTACCTTCCTAACGATACCTCAATTGCTTTCGTACCTCATCTGGTTACGAAGCTATGGCCGGGTGAGACCGTCAATTTTCACATTTACATTAACGTGGTAGCATAAGTTGTACTTTGCTCCCGTCTTTTTAGCCAATCAGAGAAATCAACCTGAACCTTGACCATTATTGCACCATAATAAGCAATAATCTCTATGCATACGTTGTGTACATTTTTATTTCACATTTTATGTAACTCTAGTTACCGATGTCCCTTGTTGACGGACTAGATCTGGATATAGTCTCAAGTTGGTTTCTTTACAATTAATTTGGCTATCTCTCCCTCATTTATCAGGGGCTCTCCCCCTATCGATCTTTATAAAATAATTACTGGAGGTACCTGGTACCTTTATCTTTACTTTAAGCTATTTTCTTTTGTTATGTATGAAATACCAAAATACTCCAGAGAGGTTCTGATCTTGTGTTGATGTTTATGGTAGAGTAGATTATGAATAATAAAATGAAGTCTGTCTGTTCTGTGATCGCCATGCAACTCGTTGTTTTAATTCAATAGTAATAATAGGTTATGGAGCCCTACCGTTCCATTTAAATAGTATTTAGGGTCAGTTTATTATCGTAGCAGGTTAGCAGAAAACGATAATGGCTTCGAACTATTTAGTTAATGTGCCTAAGCTAAAGGGGCGTGAAAACTACAGCGAGTGGACTTTTGCTGCGGAAAATTTTCTGGTGTTGGAGGGGATGCTGCATTGCATTAAACCAGTTGCCGACAAGAAAATTGAAGTCGCTGATGATGCAAAAACCAAGGCCAAATTGATTATGACGATTGACTCGGCACTTTACGTGCATATAAAGAATGTGACTACGTCGCAAGAACTTTGGGATAAGCTGAGGGCTTTATTTGATGATGCAGGATTTACAAGAAGAATAAGTCTTCTACGCAATTTGATATCAATACGCCTAGAAAACAGCAACTCCATGACTTCATACGTCACTCAATTGGTCGAAATGGGTCAGAAATTGAGTGGGACCGGATTCAACATTAGTGATGAATGGATCGGATGTTTATTGTTAGCAGGATTAACAGATAAATACTCTCCTATGATAATGGCGATCGAACATTCCGGCATAGCCATAACGACGGACGCCATTAAAACAAAATTGTTAGACATGGAATCGAATGTCGGCGAAAATCGTGAAGTTTCGGGCGCGTTCGCTAGTACGCAGAAGTGGCAACATCGAAATAAAAATATTCAGTCTATGGCCAGCGGAAGCAGTGCGATAAAAAAAGATGACGGATCCAAAGCTCATGTCAAGTGCTATAAATGTAAACAATTCGGTCATTATAAAAATCAGTGCACTTACAGCGAAAATAATGATAAAACTACGCGAAAACAAACACATGCGTTTAGTGCTGTTTTCTTAAGTGGAAATTTCAACCGAAATGAGTTTTATATCGACAGCGGTGCGTCTGTTCATCTGATATGTAACGAGAAATGGATTGAAAACGCATCATATCATTCAGAGAAGGAGATTATTGTTGCAAACAACCAGAAATTGAAAGTGTTGTGCTCAGGAGATTGTAAAATAGTTACAAAAACTGCCGCGTCAGAATTTGAAGTTAACATTAAAGGAGCTTGTTGTGTCCCGGAGTTGACAACGAACTTGCTGTCAGTAAGTGAACTTATAAGAAATGGCAACAAAGTTATGTTCACATCCACTGGATGCTCTATTGTCAACAAACGCGACGTGGTTGTCGCAGAGGCCACGTTGGACAATGGTGTTTACAAGCTAAAAGTGACAGAAATGGCTGAAAGCGTGCTGGCGGCTGCAGCAGTGGTGTCCAAGGACACATGGCACCGCAGGCTGGGACATTTGAACAACAATTACCTCAATAAGATGCCAAGTGCAGTAGATGGCTTGCAACTGCAGGAAAAAGTACAACAGATCAGTAAGGCATCATGTACAGTTTGCTGTGAAGGCAAGCAGAGCAGGCTGCCCTTTAGTCATGTTGGTACAAGGCGCGAAGAGGTCCTGCAGCTAGTACATATGGATATTTGTGGGCCAATGGAAACTCCATCCATTGGGGGTTCTACCTATTTCTTACTGATGATCGATGACCATAGTAGAATGACTTTTATATATTTTCTGAAATATAAAAGTGAAGCCTTAGGGAAGTTCAAAGAATTTAAGGCCATGTCGGAGAACCAAACAAACAAGAAAATCAAGTGTATCCGTACAGACCAAGGCAAGGAAATCTGCAACAGAGAATTTGATTTGTTCCTAAAGCAACATGGCATTCATCATCAAACAACAAATGCTTATTCAGCAGAAGAGAACGGATTTTGCGAACGCCGAAATCGAACGATTGTCGAAAAGGCCAGATGCATGTTGTTCGAGGCAAAACTAGGAAAAGAGTTCTGGGCTGAAAGTACCCATACTGCAGTTTACCTACAGAATCGTACTGTTGCAGCTGGACTGGAGAACAAGACACCATATGAAATGTGGACTGGAGTCAAGCCTGATCTAAGTCATATCAGAATATTTGGTAGTCCTGTAATGGTACATGTAGCTAAACAAAAGCGTTTAAAGTGGGACAGAAAAGCAGTGAAACACATCCTTGTTGGTTATCCAGAAGGAATCAAAGGCTATCGCGTTTACAATCCTGAAACGAAGTCTATGACAACCAGTAGAGATGTGATTATAATGGAAGATGTCAAAAGTCAAATTGTGATGCCCATAAGTGATAAGTCTATAGAACCAACGGAACCCGAAGACACAGGTGAATATATTGTTTCAGAAGAGAGCTCAGGTTCAGTGGGGGATCCTACAGATGGAGATGAGACTTTGACAGAGAGCATGTCATATAAGACTATGACTGAAACTGATGAGTCCTTTATTCCCAGCAGTAGTGAACATGAGGAAGTAGATGACACCACTAAACCTGAAGACCCAAAAAGGTCAACCCGAATAAGGAAAGCTCCAGATCGGTATGGTTTTGCCAATAAGTGTCAAGAGGTGGAAGTACCAGATGATGCCAGCGGTTTGACACTTGAAGAGGCGTTAAGTGGACCCGAGAAGGATCAGTGGCTTAAGGCTATGACTGAAGAATTTCAGTGTTTTGAGCAAAGTAGTGCGTGGGAGCTTGTGGACATTCCAAAAAGTGGGACGATAGTGAGGTGTAAGTGGGTGCTGAAGAAGAAATATGACACTGACAATAATGTTCGGTTTCGTGCAAGGTTGGTAGCAAAAGGCTACATGCAGAAACAAGGTATGGACTATTCAGATACTTAAAGAAAACAAAAGAAATAGGTCTTAAGTTTTGTAAAACGGGCAATTCTCAGTTTGTGGGTTTTGTTGATGCTGATTGGGGCAATAATGCTATTGATAGGCGATCATACACCGGTTTAAGTTTTGTAATGTCCGGGGGAGCTATTTCTTGGGAAACCAAGAAGCAGAGGACTGTCGCCTTAAGCTCGACAGAAGCTGAACTGATGGGTATAACTGAGGCTTGTAGAGAGGCTATATATTTACGGAATTTGTTGAATGAAATTATAAATGTAACATATACTGTAAATGTATTTAATGACAACCAAGGTGCAATCAAATTGTTATTAAATAATGTTTTCAGCAAACGCACCAAACATATTGATATGCGATATTTTTTTTGTCGGGATTGTATCAGTGAAAAAATTGTAGATCTTAAATATTTAGAGACAAAAGAAATGCCTGCTGACATTTTGACTAAGAGTTTAACCAGTAGCAAGCATTACTACTTAATGCAGAAGTTAGGTGTGCTTTGTGTCAAATAGATAATTTTATATGGATTTAATTGTAGTATTTTCATATTTAGTGGGGGTGTTATGTATGAAATACCAAAATACTCCAGAGAGGTTCTGATCTTGTGTTGATGTTTATGGTAGAGTAGATTATGAATAATAAAATGAAGTCTGTCTGTTCTGTGATCGCCATGCAACTCGTTGTTTTAATTCAATAGTAATAATATCTTTGTCTGTACCTATTGTACTTAGGTCCTAAATAAATCACGCGCTTCTTATATGAGCCGTTTGCTTTAGGAGCTTAATCTGGGCACAATTGCCGTCCTTATGTGAAGGAATTATAGTTACACGTCCTTTCCCTTCGTGACCCGTAGGCCTTATCGTTCACATACTATACAACACCCTTTCTCTTCGTGACCCGTAGGTCCTACATTTCACAAACTACATTCTGTCGCCCACAATGCCCCCGCCGGTATGTATCGCAGATACATACTGGGTTGCAAGGGTAAGCGACAGTCTACATTAAAGTCTTACGGCACGATTCGTCATTAATAACACTTTTAATCACTTTCACTGTCATGTTCATTCACTGTCTTTACCATTAACAATTTTTCTTTAATTACCTTATGTGGCCCTTGAGCGACCAGCACAACACATTTTCACTTGGTAGCCGGTACCCCCCATCGCGTGGTGGGTCGGCGGGGTCGGCGATGACCCTGCAAGCGCCGATCTTAATCTTCACCTTCTTCTTCTTGTTTTGAGCAGGCCTTGTAGGCGCTGCATCATCCGGCGGCTCCGGCGGAGCCGGGGGTTGTCCATTATTGCCGGTATGCAGTGTTAACTGCGCGTCCCGGCGGATCTTCTTCGTGTTAGCGACACTACTAGTCGCTGCCTCTCGCGTCGCGAAAGTTGGCGGGTCGGCGGGGCGCCGTTTGCGCTGTGCCGCCGACGATGTCCCGCTGTGTGCAGTGCTTGTGATGGCGAGCTGGCTCGCCCTTCCGCAACTGGCGACCGCGGCACTCTCGTGCGTCGCGGTGGAGATCGACCCCGCTATTCCAGGGGCCGATATGTTAAGAGTGGCCGTGACCGACCCCGGGCGACCGCGGGTCGGTTGAGTGATGTCGGCGTGAGCTGCAACCAACCCCGGGCGACCGTGGGTCGGTTCAGCGGTGAGGTGAGCCATAGCGCCCCCTGGCGCTGTGGTTATGGACACTGTATTGTCCTCTGTGTTGCTCGGTACGGTGAGCGCTGCCTCTGAGCTCGTATTTATAATTTCCAATGGTGGGGCACCGCGACCGGCGGTCTGCGGGTGCCCGGACGACTGGCTGTCATCCAAGTAGGCTCCCTCTCGTTGGGGCCTTGTAGCTATGCCGAAGTGAGCGACTTTCGGCAAGGCGTCGCCCTGCCGCGGCTCTGTCAGCCGGGCGGGCTCTGGCGTGGGTGTTGCGTCGCGTTGGCGATGTTTCTCAGCCATGGCGAGCGCGATGTAGGTTTCCGGTGGTGGTCCGGACGGTGGGGCACCGCAACCAGCGGTCTGTAGGTGCCCGTATGACTGATTGTCAGCCGTGGGGGGCCCCCCTTGCTGGGGCTCCCTAGATGTGCCGAAGTCAACGACTCGTCATGCCGCCGCGGCTCTGTCTGCTGGGCGGGCTCCGACTTTGATGCGGCATTGCGTCGGTGACGCTCCGCAGTGGCCATAAGCCTCTCGTTGGCATTTCTTAGCCAGCACTCGTGTTCCTCTTGCTGTGCTCTTTTTAATAGGGCTTGCCTATTTATGGATTCTTGTTCCATTTTTCGTAACTCTTGTTTAAGGCCGGCGTCTATTTTCCATATTTCTTCCTGGTGTGCTGTTTGTTGCAGCATTTCTTTTTGCCGTAACTTGGCTAGTTGCTCGCTCTCTTCTTGTTCGAGCTCCTGCTGGCGTGTCGCCGATAACCGACTTTCGGTTGACTGTTGCGATTCCGGCCGGCATGTCGTCAGTGGTTCAGCGAACGTGACTCTCTTCTTCATTTTGCCGACCTGCGCTCCCCCCGTCAGGGGGTTTTTGAGGATTCCTCTCTGGTGAGTTCCCAGGGGTATGTTCTCATATTCGTACTGCTGCTGCAGCCATCTTTCAGCTTTTATGCACCACGAAATATTCGCGTTCTCATATGGGGACTCTGTAACGTCCATGTTTGATAAAACTGCGGGGGCCGCCCCTCTTTGGGAGTCGGCTCTTCTAGTATCGTCGATACTCATAGGGGCTGGCATTCTTCTCCTCAGCCATTGCTCCCAGACCGCGTCTCGGGCATAATTTTCCGGTTGCATTTTCCTGGCAACCCGGGCGGCGTGCGCGGTGTGTGCGCCGTACGCCGCTGGCTCGGCGAGCCATGTTCTAGGGCTGTATTTGTGATACGGTGTCCGCTCGCTCCCGACTGGCCTCATTGGAATCGTTCCGTTCATAATGTTGGCTTAATTCTGCCTATTTATACCACTCTCATCGTGGCTTTTCAGTGCACGCGCACTTAATAACACTGTTGTCACACCGTAGTGACCGAATAAGTACTTCTACTAGAACTCTTCTATTCGAATGCCTGCGGTTGCGCTCTGGGCAACCTACACTACAGGCATGAAAGGGCTTCTACTCAATACACCGCACGTATTGTATACAGTTTATGCTGTCACACCGTAGTGACATACATGCATTCACAATTTCTAATTTTTTCACCACTTTTGGTCGCGTCACGGCGACAAATTTCAAGATTCACTGTTTTTACTATCGTTGTTGCTTTTATAACCCCCAAACGACTTTCTTTGAGTACCCACACGTACTATCACTTTTTATAACTTTCACTTTTTTGGATCTCCAGATCCGGCTCGAAGGA
The DNA here is from genome assembly GCA_963854355.1 of Epinotia brunnichana. Classification (NCBI taxonomy): domain Eukaryota; kingdom Metazoa; phylum Arthropoda; class Insecta; order Lepidoptera; family Tortricidae; genus Epinotia; species Epinotia brunnichana. The sequence continues at coordinate 6,712,614 of OY977959.1, read as the reverse complement.
CCAAAACGACTGTGGACGACGCGTGGCGCCGATGTGGTCGATGTGCGACAGGCCTGGGTTTGACCTTCGCGACCTCACAGTCACCTAACAAGGGGCGTTTAAAAACCGCGGCGGGCGAACCGCGCGTTTCAACCGCGGCGGGTGAACCGCGGCGGTTGAACCGCTCAGCGTGTTTTTAAACGGCCGTAACGCGCTCTGATAGCGCAGGTGCTCTAGGGGAGCACTAATCCCGCAGACTGAGCTGCACTGTTGAAGAATGAGGTGGGGGTGACGATAAAATAATACTTGGCGAAATATAAATGAAACGGTATAATAAAATAATGAGACACAAACTACTGGTTAAACTTTCCCTATCACAATTTCCTACTTCCTATCACAATTTCCCTACTTCTTCCTTTCTTCTTCTTCCTAGGAGCTCCCACTGGTGGGGCTGAGCGAACACAATTTTATCCGGCGATTATAGCCTCTTTTATACCCCTAAGGCATTAAAAGTGGTGGGGATATAATTTTGAAGACCTCGCCCACTTTTACTATGGAAAAGCTAGTTTTTACGTTTTCCTGGTTTTCAGGGAAACCTTAAGGGTTTTTACATATTTTCCTTCAAAAGAACTATTTCTGAGCTATACATTACAATATCTACTAGTTTTCCTGCTTTTCCCGTTTAAATTGGGAAAATCGATATTTACGTAAAATTATCAACTTTGGTAACATGAAATGGCTTTGCCAGGCCCTAGTGGCTTTAATTAACATTAATTATCAAAAGTGATTATACATACGTAAGGGCATTTACCGTACCTTCCTAACGATACCTCAATTGCTTTCGTACCTCATCTGGTTACGAAGCTATGGCCGGGTGAGACCGTCAATTTTCACATTTACATTAACGTGGTAGCATAAGTTTGACTTTGCTCCCGTCTTTTTAGCCAATCAGAGAAATCAACCTGAACCTTGACCATTATTGCACCATAATAAGCAATAATCTCTATGCATACGTTGTGTACATTTTTATTTCACATTTTATGTAACTCTAGTTACCGATGTCCCTTGTTGACGGACTAGATCTGGATATAGTCTCAAGTTGGTTTCTTTACAATTAATTTGGCTATCTCTCCCTCATTTATCAGGGGCTCTCCCCCTATCGATCTTTATAAAATAATTACTGGAGGTACCTGGTACCTTTATCTTTACTTTAAGCTATTTTCTTTGTCTGTACCTATTGTACTTAGGTCCTAAATAAATCACGCGCTTCTTATATGAGCCGTTTGCTTTAGGAGCTTAATCTGGGCACAATTGCCGTCCTTATGTGAAGGAATTATAGTTACACGTCCTTTCCCTTCGTGACCCGTAGGCCTTATCGTTCACATACTATACAACACCCTTTCTCTTCGTGACCCGTAGGTCCTACATTTCACAAACTACATTCTGTCGCCCACAAGTGGTGAGCTAAATAGCATTCTTCGGTTGAATTGCGTTGACCTTCTGATTCGTCAGTGCAATCCCGCATGTGACCCAAATCGATGTACTCTTGTATGAAGTTCTTGTAGTCCCTTTCGATGCTTTCGTTCTTTTTAAACTTGTTTTCAAGTTGTTTGAATTGAGCAATGGCGATATTTTTTGAGTATCCCAAAGAGTTTTCCATCTCAGGCTTGAACGGTAGGCGTACGACATATCTTCCATCCTTCTGGCGAAATGTAGTTTCATGATAAAGGTCAAGGCAGTATTGATCTTCTAAGGACAAGGTCGAAGAGTCATTGATATCTTCTATGGTCCAGAAGCGCGTGAGATCATCTATGTGGTTGATGACAATGTTGAATTGATATGATGGCACGTTTCCACAAAGTATCCACCCAAGGTGTGTCTTCTGTGCAAGTGGCAGGGCTTCGTTTACATTGATAATACCATCTTGAATGATTTTGGCGTAAACGTCGGCTCTCAATAATAGATCAATAGGGCGCCTGACGTGGAATTCAGGGTCTGCAAGTGGAACGCCTTCCAGGTAAGACCATTCAGGCTTAGGGAACGTCTTGTTCGGCAGGTGATTTATCAATGTGTTCATGACATACAGGTTGGCATCAAATTGATAATCGGAATGCAGTGATGAAGCGGTGACGTTGATTACACCTTTGCAAGTTATTCCTTTGGCGCCAATGCCGTAAACAATATCGTTGCAACGTTGCCGCGGCAGTTGTAACAGTTGCGCGGCGTTCTGAGAAATCAAGCTCATTTGTGATCCCTGATCTATAATTGATCTCATGATATGATAACTTCCATCTGCTGCTTTAATCTTGATAAGAGCAGTTGCTAATAAAACATCCATGATATTATTTGATTCTTGCGTAACATTTGCAATATTTTTCCGCTTGCTAAATAGAGCGGAAGTGTCCTGTTGCATTGTGTAGGCATCATGCACTAAAGTGTTGTGTCTTTCGTTACACGTGCGGCATCGACTTGTAGAAAAACATTCTTTATCGTAGTGATTGTAGAGGCAATTTTTGCATAAATTTAAGTTTGCAATAATGTTGCGTTTGCTTTCGGGCGCTGCCCTTTGAAATGTTTCGCAATGAAATATTCCGTGGCTTCTATTACACACGGCGCATTGTTTTCTTTGTAAATGACTTGATTTAAAATCGTTTGATTTGGCTGGTGATATGCCTGATTCTTTTGTGCCTCCGAATGACTTGTAAAATGGGTTTTTTGATGTTTCAGGTTGATGATGTTGCTTCGGTGTGTCCAACTTTCGGCGGCTCGCCTCAAATGACGTGAACTTCATTTCCAGGAATTCCAAAAATTCCTTTAGGGTTGGCAAGTCTCGAGGGTTCTTTAGAGATTCAACATATTCAGTATGACTCTCGGTATCCATTTTTTGTGATAAAATATGGACTATGAGTGGGTCCCATGACTTGATGTCCACGCCGAGGTTCCTGATGGCATTCAAACACTCGTTGGTGGTATCATGTAGACGCTTGATCAGTGGGTATGATTGTTGCTGCATTGATGGCAGAGAGAAGAGGTTATTGAGGTGGGCCGTGAAAATGAGTTTTGTGTTATTGTACCTGTCGTTCAAGATTTCCCAACAGGTTTCATAGTTTTCGGAGCTGATGTTGAGATGTTGAATGAGTTTTTCTGCTTCTCCTCTGACCTTGTTCTTCAAAAATTGCATCTTCTGAGCTTTCGACATCGAATGGTTATAATGTATGGCTTCATTAAATAAATCTTTAAAAGAAGTCCATTGTTGATAGTTTCCACTAAACGGTGGTATATCCATGACCGGGGTTGATTTCTCCCGATGAGTCATAGACCATATTTTGGTATTGATTGACCTTTTAGTATCCTGGAACTTCTTCTCATATTTGTAGAAAGTTTGATTATAAACTTCATTGTCTTCAAGGAGTTCACTGTCGATGCCCCAGTGAAGAGCGTCGATAGTTGTCCAGCGAGATTGAACCGACTTGAGTAAATCTTCCAACTCCCATTTCTCATTGACGACGGGAAGATCGATGTAGTATATAGTGCGTGCAAACGCCTTGAAGTTGCGTTGTTGTTTTCTCATTTTTTCTGATAATTTGTTTGTATCCACGCTGGATTTATTTATGGTATCGAAGATCGGTGGAATTGCGAACCCGGGATTAATAGGAGCCCGCGGGATGTTGATCTTTTCCTGATTGTTCATGTTTGACATAAGCTGGTTTTGATCATTGATAATCATCTCTATCTCCTTGTTCAAACTCATCTTGAGTTATTGATGGCGGTAGATATCTTAATTTATTTATTGATGAAATTGATTGATAGAGCTGTGGCCACTGATATTGATGTTTGATGTTGATAAAATTACCCTTGGTTTATTGATTTATAACTGATGATAGTTGTCGCTGCAGCTGATGACAATGAGGAGCTCCAAGTGCCAGGAAGCTTCCCCTGAATTGATTTAGTAGACGTCTCTTGATATCTTGATGTGGAACTGATGATGTCCTCTTCTGATAAGTATGTGTTTGGATTCGGTGTGACTTACTGCGCTTTTTCACTCCGCACGGTGAGACCCGCTTGTGGGAGGCCGTTTGGACGAAAATTGATGTTACTCTGTCACTGAGGATCCGGTTCGAGTACTTGTTACTCGTAACTCTCACATTTACTTGATAGTCGCTTGCTTGCTGACAGGTAAACAGTGCTCCTGCACTCTATACGCGATATATGTGCCTTCTCAATTTACTGGTGGAACCCGCTTGTGGGAAGCCAGCAAACCGATTCACTATCACAATATAAGTACAAAAACACCAAATACCTGCTTAGGTTCGAAGGACCATAAGATGTACGGGTTGTACAACTGAGATGATTTGATTCTTGATAGTTGATTGTAGACTTGATGGAAACACTGATCTAGTTGAATGATTTTATTGATAACCAAGGTAAATGTATAGGTACTAGATAGGAGCACGTATAAACGTAGACTGATTCATAAGTGGCGTAATCGCCGATACAGTAATTAATACTCGTACAACTTCATTATATTTAACGCTGACACGTGAAATGTGCGATGCTTGGATCGTACAGGGTCATTTCCTACCTTTCCATCCTTGGACCCTGGGTCCTAAGAGTTACGGTCAAGGAGGTACGATTTTTTATTTTTTTTTACCTAAATTACCCAAAATCTGACCTTCGAAGCCCCATAACTTTTTTTGTGTATGTTTTACATGCATAACTTGCTAAATTCTCTTACGTGTACATAGTGTGTGTTTAAAAATATATTTTTTGTAACAAATAACACCACAAAATGAACACGTGAGGCTTTTTGTTAACAAACAAAACGAATTTACGAAAACATCTTCACTTCAAAATTCATTTTTTTTTTATAAATTAATTGGGGTCCAAGGGTGAAAAGGTAGGCTACCAGCACGCCAAAACAATTTGACGGTTCATGTGCCCAACATGTGTATATAAATCACTATTCGCCCGCTCATCTCCGCCTACGTATTGCAAAGAACATCGACAAATCCGCGTGATAAAATATGAACTAAGTATGTCCATCCAGAAAGTCGAATCTATTCGCTTGTGTTCAATATGTATGCACTATAAGATTGGATAGTAGAAGGCATGTTAAAAGGTGGTTTGAAAGTTTCTTATCTGCGTGCGGACGAATAGGATTGGTTTATGGAGTCTAAGCGGGCTGTCGGGGTAGTCACAATACCTCACCATCATCAGCATCTTATATCTGGGCTAAATATGGCTAAATGAATAAATAAGTCAATTAATGTTAGAGTGGTGATTTTAGTGGGTCCCACACAACCGAACATGGCATCGCGGTAGACCTCGTCGGAGATGGCGAGACGAGCTTGACGTCTTCGACCAAGACTGGTGGGAGACTGCCCAGGATAGGGATACGTGGAAGGAACAGAGGGAGGCTTTTGCCCAGCAGTGGGACACTTAAGGCTATTAATAAATAAGTCAATTAATGTTAGAGTAGTATTTAGTAATATATTTTTCGTCATACCTGGCCATAAAGTAGGAATTACCGCACGCTATGCGTGCGGAAAACCCCACTTCCTGGCCAGATAGAGACGTAAAATGTTGTACTCACCACGGGCGGTAATAAAGAAAGCCTCAGAGCGCATATTTATCGCCCTTGCCTTCTGCTCGGGCGACAAATACCTGCGATCTGAGACGTTCTTTGTTTAACCGCCCTAGGTAAGTAATGTACTATTGTCACTAACACTTAATTTAATTTAATTTATTGTAACTAACATAACCTGAAATAATATAATATATTGAATTGAAAAAAAATTTAATACACAAATGAACACTCCTGTTTGAGCGACTTTTGATTCATGAAACCCGTCGCTCCGCCTGCTCATGAAAAAACATGAAATGTAGTATGCATGCAAATACCAAAACAATAGCTTGAAATTCCCGTTGAGACAAAACCCATATTGCGTAAAGTTGTGTGCATTGCGTGAGCAAAACATGATCAAAGACGACGGCCTAAGACGAGAACTTTACTTCAAAGGAGGACTTTATTTCAAATTTTATACGATGAAATTCGCAATTTACAGTGGCTGTAATAAAGTGCGGCTTCATTTGTAACAGCGCTGCAATACTCTTGCCAATAACAATGCGCCATCAATTGAGAACACTTGAGAATAAATTACCGACCCTATCCGCCCTTGTGGCGGTAATAGTAGGATAAACAGTACCTTGACTTCACTTTGAAGACACCCATTACACCCACACTAATAAACCCACATTAATAAATAAGCAGTAGGAGACAATCTTACATGTAGAACCGGTGGCCGTTGGGGCGAGTTCTCGAGTGGCGACCACGTACCGGAAAAAGCAGCGTGGGTAGACCCTCCACAAGGTGGACTGATGACCTGGTAGGTCGCGGGAGTCCGCTGGATGCGAGTGGCGCAGGACCGATCACTTTGGCACTCTTTGGGGGAGGCATATGTCCAGCAGTGGACGTCATTCGGCTGATATTATGATGATGATGATGATGTTGATAATCTTACCCAAATCGAACTTGCATGGCAAGTATAGGGAAATAGGTACCTAGTCTCGACAGTGCTACCACTTCTTATACCTTGGACGCCTTTGTCCAGCATTGGACGTCTCGGGGGAATGACTGTAGATCAAGCAGGTTAAAATAACAGTTGGTTTCTAACGCTCGTTCGAAATGTTACGCTATTCTCTCTTGAATGGATTGTGTTACTCAATATACTGGTCAAGATAATTCCACTATAAGCGGCCCGCAGACATCACGTATGCGCGACGTGCCGCCCACCGCCCGAATATTTTTAGCCCCCGATAACTTAAGGGCATCTTTCATAGGGAACATATTGAAAATGAGATTTTATAGCCGACCCTACGGATATAGGGCTGGTCTATTGGTCTAAGCATGTTAGATTGAAATCGAATTGGTCTTTCTAAATTTAATCAAGCAGGAACTGCTAATTAAATTGTAAGTTACCAATCAAAAGAAAAAAAAATCGCAACGAGCAGGATTTAGTACTGTATCCTCGTTTTAGTGAGTCCCTTATACCTAGATAACGTTGTCCGTTAGTAAATTAGTGACTAGCGAGTACTTTATTTAGTAAGTAAACGTGTCTGCAGAACACCAACAAGGGCAACAAGGTATGTGTTGCGTACCATGCCGGACGAGGCGAGATGTAGCGAGGCGCGAGGAATGCATTAACGCGTTCTTTAGGCATTATGATGTCCTGGAGCCCTCTGTCCGGATCTGAGAGCGCAGATAGCGCTTTCCGATGAGTTATGGTATTATAATAGTGGGTAACTAAGTAAGTAAACGTTTCTGCAGAACACCAACAAGGTATGTGTTGCGTACCATGCTGGACGTAGCGAGATGTAGCGAGGCGCGAGGAATGCATTAACGCGTTCTTTAGGCATTATGATGTCCTGGAGCCCTCTGTCCGGATCTGAGAGCGCAGATAGCGCTTGCCGAGGAGTTATGGTATTATACTAGTGGGTAACTAAGTAAGTAAACGTTTCTGCAGAACACCAACAAGGTATGTGTTGCGTACCATGCCGGACGTAGCGAGATGTAGCGAGGCGCGAGGAATGCTTTAATGCGTTCTTTAGGCATTATGATGTCCTGGAGCCCTCTATCCGGATCTGAGAGCGCAGATAGCGCTTGCCGAGGAGTTATGGTATTATAATATTGGGTAACTAAAGTAGCAAACGCTCGCTCCTCGCGGGGCCATACAATGGGAACGCCACCTCTGTTGCACTTTATATATTTACATACCTTAACATGATTGGTATGCACTCAGTTCCACGCATTTTCCAATTGTATACAATTAGGGTCGTTTCGCCGGTAACGCGACCACCTTCGGTTAGCGACCACTTGACGGACTAGGCTGCTTCAATTAAAGATATTAACATTTCTACAAACCCAACAGAAAAATAATTAGTTATTAGCCAGTTTGGCTTCCGTGCGGGGCTGTCCACTGAAGGTGCTATACTGGCTCTAAAGCACACTGTCAAATACTACCTGGACCGTAAGACACCCGTGTACGCTTGTTTCCTGGACTTGTCTAAGGCTTTCGACCTTGTGTCATATGATGTGTTGTGGGAAAAGCTTGAAAGGGCGGGTGTCCCTGTCGAGCTTGTCAGCATATTTTCATACTGGTATCAACATCAGACCAACCATGTAAAATGGGCAAACGCACTATCTGATCAGTATAGACTTGAATGCGGTGTGAGGCAGGGAGGCCTAACCTCTCCGAGGCTCTTTAATATTTATGTAAATCAATTGATCGTGGAACTCAGCAGCACCTATGTCGGATGTCATGTCGATGGCGTTTGTTTTAACAATATAAGTTACGCGGATGACATGGTGCTGTTGGGTCCCACGATCGGTGGTTTGCGTAAACTAGTAGCGATTTGTGAGGCCTATGCAGGCAAGCATGGATTGAAATACAACTCGAAAAAGAGTGAGCTCCTTGTATTTAAAGGCAAAAACAGACCGCCTGCGTCTGTCCCTCCAGTTTACCTCAATGGTTCACCATTGCAGAGAGTCTCGCAATTTAGATACCTGGGGCACATTGTCGATGAGGAGTTGAAAGATGATGCCGACATAGAAAGAGAGCGAAGGGCATTGGCTGTAAGAGGGAACATGCTCGTTCGTAGATTTGCTGGTTGCACACTTGACGTCAAAGTCACACTTTTCAAGGCGTTTTGCCAAACATTTTACACCAGCAGTCTATGGACCAGCTACACCCAAAAAGCGTATCATGCCCTTCGTATATTATACAACAACCTGTTCCGGGCGATGGTGGGGCTTCCTCGACACTGCAGTGCGTCAGGCATGTTTGCAGATGCGCACACAGACGATTTTTTTGCGTTGATGCGTAACAAAGTCGCCTCGTTATTACGCCGAGTGAGGGGAAGCCCCAACAGTCTCCTGCAGGTCGTGGCGGGAAGGCAGGACAGCGCCTTGCTCGGCAGGTTCAATGGGCTGCACGCTCCTAGTACGTGTGCACCTCGTTGAGGCTGCCAAGTCTGGCTTTTAAATTATAAACAAAATAAAATTTTGCTGTACTAACATAGGTCATTAAGTATTTTTTTTTCCTTTTGCTTACTAACAACCTATGGACCATGATGTCTGAAAATAAAGATATTTTATTTTTATTTATTAACTATTCTTGAATAGTGTCAGAATAAGAATTAATACACTTTAAAACCCAAAGCTTAATCCAAAGCAAGAAAAAATAACCTCAATTCACACATTTTACATATTGCTTCCGAAAAGTGTTGACGTGCAGTGAATCTGTAAAAAAAATAACGCGACAGTTGGCGCGAAAACTTTAGTTACGTCACTTAAGAGGGCGCTCGTTTTTTGGTCAGGAATAAGCGAGAATGACGGATTTTTGACGTTGTAATTCTAAGAAACGGAGAGCTTTTTTTAGATCCCGATTACTTATTTGCATAGGTAAACTCCTCATATTGGTCCTAGCCGCCTCCAATTTACGAAGAACTGAATACTTTAACCGAAAATACCCGATTACCGACAGTAGTTTTCTGAAGAGAGCGCAGAGTCATAAGTTTGAGCCCCTAATATTCCATGATGTTATATGAGAACCTACTTGTTTTATTCTATTTTCACTAGCGTAATATGTTGCCATTGCTACTAGCCGCCTCGAATTTTCCTTATTCTGCACGTATATATATGTAAACTGTTCTCAATTACACCATATTTGTCAACAAAATCTTACTGAAAACTCGAGGATTTTCTCATTATTGTTGAATTATTTGTGTATTGAATCTTACACAACATTAAAGTTCATGCTTGTTCCAACAAGATCCAGTCCAAAAAATATAAATTTAGTCAACATTTATATTTATAAATAATTATTCAAAACTAGTATAAATTTACCGTCGCGCGGGAATATATCTCAGTACCGGCTGAATAGCCCTCCGAGACAGACGTGTACTCTGTTTATTTGTGGCTATTCACGAAGCTAACCGGCCACTCTTCAGATAAAATAATATTATTTTGATCTCCGACTAGGCATAGTTGTTACAAACCTCGGGGTCAAACTATACTGGGGATACATTCGTGAGGCAAATCGAGACAAGTTATGAATTGCATAGCTATCAGATATGACGTAGTGTAGCGAAAAGGCTGAAACCCACAGGATATGTAACATTTAAAATTGAACCTTCTACCTAAAACAAAAGTCATACATTTCAATGGTGATATCTTGTGGGTTGGATCCTTTTGTCTAAACTACGCGTTCTATAGTCAATTACTATTGTACGAGTGATCGTGATACTTGATAGATTTAATTTATTTACTTGTTACTATCAGTCCACCTTGTGGAGGGTCCGCTGCAGTTTCCGGTACGTAGTCGCCTCTCGAGAACCTCCCCGCCCCAACGGCCATTATGATTAGTTAGTATGTAGTAGTAGTAGTATACATGTATGTTAGTTTGGGCGAAATCTTCAAATTAGGTACAATTGCGTATCTTCGGTGACAATGCCATAATATCATAGAGCTGGTCTGATGATGGAGTCGGAAGGTGGCCATAGCAACTCCTAAACTCAACAAGATAAAGCCATCGAATTTGGGCTCATTAATTTGGTCATGGCACGGCAAGACTTTGGTGCTGGATGATTTCCAGAGTCTGATAATGGAGCTGGAAGGTGGTCATGGAACTCCTAAACTAAACTAGATAAACCCATCTAGTTTGGGCTCATCTGTTTTGTCTTGGTAAACACTTTGGTGATGGATGATTTCCAGGATCTGATGATGGAAGTTGGTCATGGGAACTCCTAAACTAAAATAGATAGACCTATCTTGTTTGGGTTTGTGTGATTTGTCTGTACAAGTACCCACGAACCAGCGACATAATATGCAGGGTTATTGAAAATAACAAGATGAATAAAAAACATTTTAAAAAACAAGCTTATATGGCGTTTGTTAAGTACAGCACGATCCTACCTTGCATTTAGTTATTATTTTCGTTTATATATAATAATAACACACACCGGGGGTTTACACTGGAAAGGGAGATTTTTACGTGGTTTTATTACATTTCCGAGTCATCATCATCATCATCATCATATCAGCCGAAAGACGTCCACTGCTGGACATAGGCATCCCCCAAAGAGTGCCACAATGGCCGTTCCTGCGCCACCCGCATCCAGCGGACTCCCGCGACCTTTACCAGGTCATCAGTCCACCTTGCGGGGGGCCTACCCACGCTGCGCCTTCCGGTACGTGTTTGCCACTCCAGAACCTTTCCGCCCCAACGGCCATCGGTTCTACGTGCAATGTGCCCCGCCCACTGCCACTTAAGTTTAGCAATTCGGAGGGATATATCGGTTCCCTTGGTTCTGCTGCGGATAGCCTCATTTCTGATGCGATCGCGCAGGGAAACTCCCAGCATAGCCCTCTCCATTGCCCTTTGAGTGACTTTGAGCCTTCTTATGAGGCCTATAGTAAGCGACCACGTTTCCGTGCCATATGTCATCACTGGCAACACACACTGGTCAAAGACTCTCGTCTTGAGACACTGCGGAATATTGGACGAAAATATGTGCCGTAGCTTCCCGAATGCTGCCCAGCCGAGTCGGATTCGACGATTGACCTTCCCTTCGACATTTCCGAGTATCACTCTTTATTTCGAAATAAATGTTAAAAAAACCGGCCAAGTGCGAGTCGGACTCGCGCACGAAGGGTACCGTACCATTATCTATATCTAAAAACGGCAAAATATCTATATCTAAAATCACGTTTGTTGTATAGGAGCCCCCTGTAGCCTAGTTAGTAACTTGGTAGTGACTCTGCCTACGAAGCTGGAGGTCCCGGGTTCGAATCCCGGTAAGGGCATTTATTTGTGTGATGACCATAAATATTTGTTCCTGAGTCATGGATGTTTTCTATGTATTTAAGTATTTATTTATCTATATAAGTATGTTTATCGTCGTCTAGTACCCATAGTACAAGCTTTGCTTAGTTTGGGGCAAAGTCGATTTGTGTAAGATTGTAAAAGAAAAAGAAACAAATAAAAACTAAAATAAAAATAAAAAGATGTATTCTGTTTTTTAGTATTTTTTGTTATAAATAGCGACAACAGAAATACATCATCTGTGAAAATCTCTATCTTTCTCGGTTCATGAGATACAGCCTGGTGACAGAAGGACAGACAGGCATTCAGACAGACAGACGGACAGCGGAGTCTTAGTAATAGGGTCCCGTTTTACTCTTTGAGTACGGAATCCTAATAAGTGACATAGGTTTTAGGCTCAGAACATAAAAAAGGGAGAAGTGCCGTACTGCTTAATTCCAACCAAAACCGATGTCCCCAGTTTTCTCCCACCGCAGCGCCCATAGGCACACACATTGAACCGTGTAAAAACAAAGACTCGGGCGTTGCCAGTGAGTCTACGGCAACATGCAAACAAGGGCTGTGATTGGCTTAAACGCACTACACTAGGGTTCAACAAACGTTAAAATTATGTTTTATCGACATTGATATTAAATAGTAGATTGTACAACAAGTGCATAAAACGCACCATTTTACTCGAGACGTTTATCCATCCGAGCGAGCTTGCGAGCGAGGATAGATATAAAGTCGAGTGTAAAATGGGTTTTATGGACGAGTTGTACACTCTACTTTTCACTTCGATTGCGAGGAAATGAAACAGCAACACGTAAATATAGTAAATGCTAATTTAATTGTTGTTGTTATGGCTTAAATACTATACTGATCTACTAAATTGAAAAATAAACAAATATAAAAAATAATAAATGAGACGAAATACAAATTATAAGTTTATTTCATGAAGTTTTATTGTGTACTTTGGCTGTTGGTATCTTTGCCTTGGTCTTAGAATACGAACGAAACGAAATAAAATAAAGAGGTTGTTGTATGAAGTTAAAGATGTTCGTGTGGCTGTTGCAGCGATTGCCTTGGTCTTCGACGAAGATTTTACTTTATGCTCTAGAGCATAAAAAGCGACTTTATGTCGCCTACGCACGACATAAAGACGAACTTTTAGAGCATGAGAAGTGAAAATTAATATTATGTTATGATATTGATAGGTAACAACTTCAACAACATGGTAAGTTTATGTGGTGGTATTTAAACTTTTAGCTACAAGTTTAAATAACACGGGTTGTTAACTTACCATAAATCGCAAAAGTAAAAAATATTGACGAATACCTACAGAGTAACATAAACGGCTTTTTATAAGTTCGTGTTCACATACATTTAAAACTCTGGTCACATCGATATTTTTGACCTGTAGGTACCAGGCCGATCCGTATCGCATTTTGGCGCGAAATAATATGTCCATTACTCATATTACGAGATTTAAGGCTAAGTGCGAGTATCCACCAAAGATGTGCGGAGATGTGTTACCATACATTTTACACCTAGGTTTCAAGCAAGCGAGGTGTCAAATATTCGAAAAGTGTACGGCTCTTATTAAGTGGTTGGAAACATTTTTCTTGAAAATGTTACGAACACGTTAACTCTTTTCTGTACAGGAAACCAGTTAGGACCTCTGCCAGTAGCATCTATCCATTTTTTTAGTACCTACTCGGATTCTTTGGAAAACTGTAATAAGAAACCGAGATTTCTTCTTCAATTATCACATTTCAAATGAAAGTAAAAAATACTCATTTAAAATAAATTATTGGTAATAATATCACATTTTAAGTTGTTCTGAAGCCATTTGCAACTAAATTATATACTTGTATATACAATTTTAATATGTCTATTTACCGTTCATACTGCAACTTAGTGAAAATCTTATTAGTAGGTACCGTAAACATTTTGTGCCTTTTAATCTTATAAGTATGTTATTAGTTACCTTTAAGATAGGCACCCAACCAAAACAAGTAATTAAATAAAATAAAACAGCGAAAGTAGTCGAAATAAAATAACTAGTATGATATCGTACTTCTATTTTATCGATTACGCGTAAATTGTAACTGCACTTTGGCACCGCTCTAGTTTGCGACGCCAAGCAGCGGCCGTACCACAAAAAAATTCAAGCATCGTCCATATCCATAGTGGTTTAATACATTGCGCCGTGGTTTACTGTATTGAACATTCAATGTACAACGCATAGAACAAAAATATGCTTTTTCGTTCGATATGTTAGTTCGATCCCGAGAAATGAGGCGGCGTTGCGTTTATTTATTAAAATATTAGTTTTTACTGACTTAAGTGAAAATACTAATACTCACATGTGGTGCGTGACTCCACCATTTATGTAGGTTTTAGATTCATTCCTATTTTTGCATGTAACCACGCTACAATTCGGCATTTTGAGTAAACGTGGAAAAACATTTCAGATTCACGGCAAATTGCGACTAACATGCGGTGGGCAGTGACATGCCCATTTGGCCATGTCGCACCGACACGCGCCAAGCCCCCGTTTCATATCTATTCCTTTTTATCATCTGAGGTTTTAGGCTTTTGAATAAAATCACGCATTAATTAATTGTATTCTAGATAAAAAGCTGTGTTTGTATAATTTATAATTTTCAGTTCCTTTGGTAAGAAACGGACATAGCAATTTCTATGAAGGGCAGTTTTTTTTTACTGTCCATAACAAAAAAAAATTCTTCAAGTCAGTACCCAGTAATTTCCTAGTAGTGGGTCGACTGGTATAATTTCATTACATTACTATATATAAATAAGACTCAGATAACATGCAAACTATTAATATCCGTAAAACAAATCATTATTCTTATTACTGACAACTTTAAAACTCGTTAGTTTATTTTATACTAAAAAAACGAAACTAAATATACTTTGTCATATCATAGTATTTTAATACAAATAGAAAACTTGTGCTCAAAAATCAAATACTTACTTTATTCAAGTTATCTAACTTCGCTAACATGATGTTCTAGAACATCATGTTAGCGAAGTAATACTTACCACTTTTTAGTGCAAGTATCAATATCGGTCACGGAGTGAATTCCAACGGTGCGCTATACAGCTATTTGCATCGGCAAGCTCCGTGGTTAGTTCTATCCCGATCGCACTTACATATAGCTAGAAAGGGACGGCACCCGCGGCTGGTGCGATCTCGCTGTGCATGTGGGGGTTAGGTACGTTTGTGTGGGTGGTAGTAGTATTTACACACACAAACGCACTACGCGTGTCAAAATACCGAATTCTGAGCGAGCGCTTTTTTGAAGAGCACTCTTAATTTTATTATAATGCTGAAATTAGTTACTTGATTGCTTAAATGATTTAGCTATTGTAATAATTTCGTTGAAATTCGGCATATTATAAAAATAGAATTAAATAAAATGGGGTGGTCGCGTACCCAAAAAATTTATTACCAAAGAAGTCGGATAGCGACCACATCGTTTTTCTTTTTCTTTCCTTATGGATTCTTGCGGCACCCGCGATATTTAGCTTGGCAAGCCAATTGTGTCGGTATTTAAGCCGCGCCAATCCATGCTATGTCTATAGTAGGTATATGTAATATAATAATAATATATAATTATAAAATGAATAATTCATATGATTATATGATATGGTTATATTACAAATGCGAAAGTGTGTCTGTCTGTTACCTCTTCACGCTTAAACCGATGGACCGATTTTGATGAAATTTGGTATGGAGATAGTTTGAGTCCCGGGAAAAGACGTAGGATAGTTTTTATCCCCGAAATAATCCCCTAAGAGGCTGAAACAGGGGTTGAAATTTTGTATGGAGCTACGATATAAACGATGACATACGGACGGAGTCGTGGGCAGAAGCTAGTGAAGATAAGTAGAATTTAATCTATAAGTTACATAAAAGCTTGTTAAATGGTGGCATTAGATATCTACTATGATTACTATGAACGACATGTGTGACTGTAATAACAATATATGTATATAATAGCACTATGGTGTGAGCGAGATGGCGCGCCGTTTTCAATTGTATTATGCATTGACAAGCAATGTAAAGTAGATTTAGAAGAGTAACAATTTGTAGTAGTATAAGGGCAGTCAGGTCAGGTAGGTCCAACTTTGAGAAAGAGGTCAATCGTCGAATCCGACTCGGCTGGGCAGCGTTCGGGAAGCTACGCCGTCTAATATTCCGCAGTGTCTGAAGACGAGAGTCTTAGACCAGTGCGTGTTGCCAGTGATGACGTGTGGCACTGAAACGTGGTCGCTTCAGAAATTATAAGAAGCATCATAAGAAGGCTCAAAGTCACCCAAAGGGCAATGGAGAGAGGGCTATGCTCGGAAATTCTCTGCGTGATCGCATCAGAAATGAGGCTATCCGCAGCATAACCAAGGTAATCGATATAGCCCTAAGCCTCTAAAGTTAAGTGGCAGTGGGCGGGGCACATTGCACGTAGAACCGATGGCCGTTGAGGCGGAAAGGTTCTCGAGTGGCGACCACGTACCGGAAGGCGCGGCGTGTGTAGGCCCCCCACAAGTTGACTGATGGCCTGGTAAAGATCGCAGGAATCCGATGGATGCGGGTGGCGCAGAACCGGTCATTATGGCACTCTTTGGGGGAGGCCTTTGTCCAGCAATGGACGTCTTTCGACTGATATGATGATGATGATGATACATCCTTTTATTAACTACTTAAACACTATTTGCAAGAGTGGTCGCCAACTAGCTAACAGGTGGTCGCAAACCACCTAAAGCGGTCGCTATCCAGCGAATTCGCTATTTTGAAACCTTTTCCATATTTTTTCCTAATCTATGGATGAAAGTGCTATATTTTATTGTAGGTTTCAAAACTTGACTATACTCAGAACCAATACGAATACCATCTATTATGTGTGTACATTGAATAAGTATACATTTACTAATCTAAAGTGAGCAACTCGGCTAAGTGGTCGCTAACCGGCGAAACGACCCTACTACAACTTAGAAAAGTTGAAAAGCCCCCGACATTTTCATTTCAAAGTTCAATATCTCAAAAACGGCTGAACCGATTTTGTAGAAACGTAGCTAAGAACCATCTCGAGCACGTCAGCTTTCGGACAAAAAAAAAACCGCATTGAAATCGGTCCAACAGATCAAATACAAAAGTGATTTTAATATACCTACGTTACTTGACTTGTAATAGTCCCCCCAGCTGCGTCATACATGATGTGATACAGATTGCACACACAATAAGGCGTGAGCGGTGAATGTATCACTCGATATCCCTTATTAGTGGCTAGGACCAAATGTACACGAATATCACTAAATTGCAGCAGGATTACGTTACTTAAATATTTTCGCTTAGTTTAATAGAATGTCTACCAGTGTTACCTTTTTGACCTGTAATGTGTTATTAGAGTCTGACCAGCGAGTCGTGACAGTAGCATTTTTATAAAAAAATTTATATGGCAACAATTTTACCTATGAAATAAACTGTCAGTTATAAGTACTTATGACGGCTCCATACATTTCGTGTTACCAGCATGCTTTTTTTTTAAATTTGCCGCCATTTTTCACTGTCACGACTCGCTGGTCAGACTCTACCTTTGAGTAGATAAATACATGGAGAGGCCCTATTCTACTATAGATACATTTATGTTATGCAAATATACATGAAATCTACATAGAAGGTCAAAAACACAACTTATCTCTTTCTTTCCAACTTTCGATAGCGTATGGTGAAAGAGATAGCATGATATTACGTTGCTCTTACTTCCGATACTAGCAACAGACATTACAGCCGCGTGCCATGCGCCATTTTATGCGCCAAATGTTTTTGTAGTACATGCGCTGTCAAGTGGTAAACAACTCAGAGTTAAAATCTTAATTTTCCGTATTAAATAGTTTTTTTGGACTTGGTTTTGTGTAGTGAACACATATAGATGTGAACGCAAAATGCCTGCGTGCTCAATAAAGCAATGTGGTGCACGGAAATCAAGTAATCAACCGAATTTGACCATTCATAGGTTAGTAGCCGTTTTTCTTTGTTAACTGCCAGTATATCGCACTATCCGCCAAATAATAGTCAGTTTTGAAATGGATTTATCGTTCCCAACAAGAAAATACTCGTTTCGCTATATTTACAGCATTTTTATTAGCATTTAAATCATACATCTTATTTTGACTAGTGCTGCGCTCTGATATCGACAACTTGCTATTAAATTAAAGACTATGTGAGTAATTTTATGATGTTATTTCAGATCAATCCGTTGACAGGAAGAGGGTGAAATTTCAATTACTAAATTTGACCCAAGAAACAAGAATAAATAATAAAAACAAACGCGGTGAGCTAAATAAAAGCTTGTAAAAATACCATTGTTTTATTCACTTCTGCACCATTCATATAGTAATCATAGTATACACAGTGGGCTGGGCCTGAATAACCCGACAGATTTTAATTGTATTTCTGACCATATTGGAAGGGTCCACGAAAAGAACATGTCTACTCATTTTTTTTTTTCAAAATGAGTTTCTAATGTCAAAATGCTGAGCTCGTTATGAAAAGTTGACATTAAAACCTGAATTTGAAAAAAAAGTGACTACACCTGTTCTTACCGTGTCATTCAAACTATAAGCAGCTGCGACCTTATCAGTTGTACCAATAAAATGCAATGTTGGTAAAACACTTCACAAATAATATAGTAACGGTAATAGAGTAGTGTACTTGGATATTATTATTCGTCTCGGTCAGTTTCATTTACAGAGAAAACTCAAATATTGATGTCGATATTTTTCAAAGTCCAAGTTGATATCGATAATTGTCTCTAATCGATGACAACCCTACAGCCACGAATTGACAGGCCGCCATATTATGCGCCAGGATTAGGTATACACGCTCATTTCGTAGGTATTTCGTGTCCATATAGTTTAATTAGTCTGAGGACTCTACCAATAAATTATGTCCAAATGTATGTCTATGTTATGTTAGTGTTTTTCGCGTCATATTATCAGCCCTTTCTTTTCATTTCCATTTAAGCAGGTAACTACGTAGCGTAGGTACCTAGGTATATGTGTATGTAATATTGTATAGTCTGCTTCAAAAATATCTAATTTTAACATTGTCATAGTTTTTCACTCTTTAGTACCACCCCTGCCCTGGGTCCCCTGGGATACGTGCAGGGTTGTGGTAGGTAGCTCCTGCAGATGCGAGTAACAGTTGAGTGACAAACTTTAAAGCAGGGACTGCATAACCGAAAAAAACCGGTATTTTACTTTAACGGTATGATATCGGTTGTCAAATAGCGGTTTCGGTAGCGGAACCTTTATATTTCGCTATCGAAATATAAATGTACCTTTATTTTTTCCAGTACCGTAACCGCTTTTTAAAGGTATCGATACATCGACTTTGGCCTGGCGTTGTTGCTAAACCGCCGGCAAAGGCACTGCCGTTTTGTCTTTTTATCTTTATATGTTTAGTAGCCAATGCTTTTTCTGTAGAGTGCCAGCTCGCTTACTTTTCTCGATAACCTTTATAATACCGGTATTATAATAGAAATAGAAAAAACTTAATTGTTTAACCGTGTTACATAGATGGTACTTTATACAAGTGTTAGGTCCCAACGGTTACCCATTTCGGGTGTACAATATTAACTTAAAACTAAGGAAAACAAAACGAATATATAACACAATCTTTTTCTTTAAGATGAAAATTCAAAAAATTATTTTAATGAATAGAAACCATTCTTATTTAACCATGTTTTTAGATTACTTTTAAATTTTACGTCATCCAACATTTTTATTTCGTTAGGAAGCTGGTTAAAAACTCGAATGGCACTAATAAATGTGCTTTTATCGTAAGTTTTATTTTTTACCAAAGGCAATGTTAAATTGTACCTATATTGACTACGTATATTATTGCGTTGGGAGGCTAGTGTTGTGAAGTAATCTTTGTTACTTTTTACAAAGTTACAGAGCTCATAAATATAAATGCTAGTTAATGTTAGAAAACCTTGCCCTTTAAAAATATTTCGGAGTGATTGCCTGTTGTTCATGCGAAAGATAATTCTCAAGCACCTTTTTTGCAAAACAAAGGTGGACTGTACGTCTGTCGAGTTACCCCAGTATATTACACCATAAGTCAATAAGGAGTATATGTTAGCATAGTACGCAGTAATAACGGCTTCTTGGGAACACGTATCGGCTAATATAGATAGTGCGTAACATTGACTTGAAATTTTGTTGTTAATTTTTTGTATGTGGTGTTTTTTTTTTAATTTAAATTAAGGTTAAATGAGGATCTATTATTATACCTAAGAAACTAATTGTTTCTATTTCTTCAATTGAAATACCAGATTCCATAACATTTAATTTTGCTGGAATTTGTTTTTATTTTGAATTTGTTGGAATTTGTTGGTTACGAAATTGCATAAGCTTAGTTTTTGTTAAATTCACCGTTAAGTTTATTGATTTTAACCAACTGACGACAGTTTTTACAGTGTTATTTATATTTTTTTGAAAATCAACATCTAATGTTTCACCGGAAAATAAAATGGTTGCATCGTCGGCAAACATTACGCATAATTCATCCATAACATTTGGTAATTCGTTGACATAGATTAAAAATAAAAGAGGGCCTAGGATACTACCTTGAGGTACTCCGAGTTTTATACTTTTAAAATTAGATCGTACTTGTTCAATAGTTTTGGTATTTTTATTATAAGTATCAATGATAGTCGCCTGTTTTCTGTTCGTAAAATAGTTTTCAAATAATTTTAAAGCATTGCCTCTAATACCTACATGTTCGAGCTGTGTTAGTAAAATAGATGGCACTACACAATCGAATGCCCTGGACATATCAAGAAAGAGGCTAACGCAAGGGCTTCTGTTATTTACGGCATCCCAAATATGCTTGAATGTTTTAAATATTGCTAAAGATGTGGATTTACCTTGTTGAAATCCAAATTGGTTTTTGTTTAATAAATTATTTACCGTGACGAACTTTACAACTCTACTATGAATAACTTTTTCTACAATTTTAGAAAAAGTAGGCAACAGTGCAATGGGCCTGTAATTACAAATCAATTTTTTATTACCTTTCTTGTGCAGTGGTTTTATCAAAAATATAATGGTTCCAGTATAATTTAAAACTGATACCGCTAACCGTTATTTCAAAACGGTTACGGTACCGTTATGTTCGCGCGGCGCGCATAACCTTTATGACATAACGGTACCGTAATGGAATACCGGTTTCATACCGGTATAACCGTAACCGAAATCAGTCCCTGCTTTAAAGGCGAAATAATGTATAGTTACCATACGATTAAATAAATAAATTATCATAGTTGGACGATTATCATTTTTGTGCACGCTGTCAGTCGTGGATGTCACTACCGTGGATGTTAAAAAAAATTTGACGCCGATCGAAACAGCGTACACATTTTCAGGCAACCGCTGTTTCAATCGGCTGCGTCGCGACAAATATTTTCTTTTACATCCACGGTGATGTCATGTCGGTGATGAGTGGATGTCCACGGCTGTGACAGAGTGCACAAAAATGAGAACCGCCCAGTTACGTGACAATGTTGCGTATTTCAAAACTAAGGTGCACACAGCAATATATACACACCTAAAGGCTCGGACAGACAGCACCCGTCGCGGGCACGCCGCGGCGCGATATCTCCATACATGGCCTGTTTGACCACGGTAGCGGTTTGTAGTTGTGTACGGAGATATCGCGCCGCGCGCCCGCGACGGTGCTGTACGTCCGATCCTTAAACCTAGTACCATCCTAGTACTATTACGTTTTAAATTCAACGCTTCCGCAGTAGGTACAGTCGACGTCAAAGATTACTTATTACAATGGAATAAGGTGCAAAATTGTAATCATATATTTAACGTCGACTACATACAGTCAGCATCGTATAGTTAGTAGCAGCCGGAGTAGCCAAATATATCGTAACACACCCTTATTATACTTACTTAATAAAGACGTGTACCGAAATATGTACACCAAAAGAGGTATATTATTATTGTAGTATTTAAGCGACTGGCACAGATAATAAAAAAAAACAACCATTTAGATAATTTCTTATATATTTTACATTCGAATTAGGTAATAATACAGGCGGTTACATAATAAATAAATAAGTCTTCGTACGATTTACATATTCAAACGTGTGATGTACAAAAAAATGCCGGAAAATAACTATTCTAATACGCGTACATAAAGTATTAAAAAAACATTAATCTACCAGCTACATGTTATGTTGTCCTTTCAACATAATTATCACAGTATGACACAAATGTGCCCATTACTGAACGGACTAAAGAACAGTAGGTACCAATAAAAAAAATACAATTTGCATATTAATAAAGCAAATATTGAATAGAAAATAAACTATTTTGAACAATCTACAAGAGACGGCATTATACAAACGGTTAATAACCACTAGATAAATGCAAAGATGTGTTTTCATATATTTTGCTTGACAGCTAGGTGTCATATATATATATACTCTGTGTCTTCATACCTACATCTTCTCATATCTCTGGTTTATATTCACCCATTAAAATCGCCCATCTTATTATTTTAAGTGCGGTTAAGATGGGTGTTTAGAACGTTGAATAAATTAGACGTAGTCTTTCCTTCCATAATACTTTCCTTTGTAAATTGGACAATATTTCTACTACAATTTGTGCTATTTGTGTACACTAAGAAGTTACTTTACAATCGATTAAATAATAGATTCCTTATAAACTAAAATATAAATTAAGCCGGTATTTCGTGTGTTCAACATTAAACTCGAAACAGAATGTTTACAGTTAACTTTTCGAGTCTTCCAATCAAGGAAGTTCGTTCTTTATCCTATTAAAAACTGACAGAACCAAGTCGAGGTTTTGATAGACATAAACTGTATAATAAAAGTTACTATTGCATTGCATACAAAATGCGTCAACATAATAAAACACCCAGTTTTATACCAGGAGTACAGACAACAACACAAAACTTAACTACGCGGATCTAGCTCGAAATTCTGCACATACAGTACCGGTCAAAAGTTTAAGTTCACCCTTTGTTTTTGGTACAAATTTGTACTTTTGTGCGATAATGTGCAGTTCAGGTGTCGAAAATTGTTTCCAACTGATTCGTTATTGTTTACGGAGATGTGTTTGATTAGTCAGACACAATTTACGTAGATTTCTAAACAACTGATTCCCTAAAAACCAACATTGTATGCCCATATATGGCCCAGCCTTTGCCGTCATTCCTATAAGATTTTAGGGAATGCGTTGTTTAGAAATGTACGTGAATTGTGTCTGACTAATTAAACAAATCTCTGGAAACAATAACGGATCAGTTGGAAACAAATTTCGGCTTCCGAACTGCAAAAAAATATTGTCCAAAAGTACTCATTTGTACCTAAAACAAATAGTGAACTTAAACTTTTGACCGGTAGTGTATGCCTATTTTTAATTTTACGGCATTTCATTCACATTATTTTGTGAAGACAGTCAAACGAGTGTACGAATTATGTGCCGCGTAGCTAATTTTATTGTTGATTGTACCAGACATTGTCACCGCAATATCCTAAAATATTGAAGTATATATGGGCTGAGAAACAAAACATCATCAAGAGTACAGTCAACTTAACTAACAGAACAGATAGCATACGTTAAGTGCGTGTAAATATGTTAAAATAACTGAGTATCGCAAAGTTAGCCTCAACATATCAGTAAGACAAGAACACTTGAGTCATAATCATAATATATAGTTCCTGATAATATGACGGATAACTGTTGAAAATAATAGTATTATAAGAACCAAAAATAATGCTAAGAAATGTGGGTCAGTGAAGCCAAATCAGTTTGTATCAGATTGCTCTTAAATATAAACTGACATGAAGTGGAATGCTCTTTCGGTAGGGAAGTATTAAAAAATTGGCACAACAGTACAGAGGCGGTAATATAGGTTAGGTATTAACCTGGCAACATTTTTATTTTACACCTTACAAGCTACTAGCAACACTCTCAGGCATACAACATGGAACGTCTTTATAATTCGTGTATTGGACATTTTACATGTCATTACATTGGAACACCAAGTGAATGCACACAAAAATTGATTTTTACAGTAATTGTGCGTGTTGTAACTGTGCCAGCCTTAAAAACTGGTTTTACAAACACTAGTTTATCTGACCTGTTATCCGTTTCACGAAACTAGAAGTTACAATCTTATATTATAAATCTAAACTTTAGCTCTAGTTTAAGTTTTATCGATACATATACGTTTTCGAACGCGTTTGCGTTGAGTTTCAATTTGTATGGCAACGCGTAGTTCCTCATAGTTACCACCAGAGGCGCTGTTCGCGTTGCCATACAAATTGAAACTAAACGCAGACGCGTTCGAAAACGTATTGCATCGATAAAACTTATACTAGAGCCTCTGGCAACAATGAGGTGCATAACCAATAACGATTCGCTATTCGACCTGTGCTGTCTGTTTAGATTTGTAAAATTGTAACTTGTGCCAGTAGTACCCAACTGATATGGCGCGCGTCAAAGCGCTTAATTCGTTGACCGAAAGGCTATTATTGCTTAATCCGCACCCCATATCAGTTGGGTACTACTGTACCTTCGTGAAACTGGCCACATTACCCGTCACAGGGAAAAAAATACAATCTAACTCGTTCCGCTATATGCACTACGACGTAGCTCGTAACAAGCGAATCCTAGCGGACTGCTGTAACGCTTTATCGCTAACGGGAAGTCATCGTTTTTTCTTTTCTCTGTAATTTGTTTTAGTTTTTATTCGCATTTAATTGTTTTATTGTACATGTACTTAATGTTTTTGGCAATAAACATTTTTTATTATTTTTTTCTATTCTTAAAGATTGTCACAAAATTATGAAAAAAGAAGGTTTTACTTGGTCAGATAATACTGTGGTACCTAATAAGATTGATTGAATACTGTGTAAAAAATGTTCAATTAAGATAACACACACAAGTGTCTTTTCTAATTACACACACACACTTGACAAAATGAAGTTCAATTTATATCTACTATCAGTCAAGAAATTAGGTTAACCCTTTTACAATGTTAAAAAAACTGAAACTTGGAATATAAACCTCGTCTTTTTTAGTACAAAACTAGCCACTGGTGAGGTAATTTAGTATAGACCCGTGCATTCAAAAGACACTAAAAATTAAATTTCCAAATTCAAATATTTAAGTAAGCCTCACGGGCTTTTTAGTGTGTATTTTACAAAGGCAAGCTTGGGTAAATCTAATTTCTTGCTTGCAGAAGACAAGTTATATTAAAAGTTAATATTAAATGAGGGAATTCCATGATTGCATGATTACCCTGATCGTATTAGTCAACAATGAATGATTTTAAACATTACACAGACAAGTGCGGCTGGGAGAGCAGGAAACCGATATATTCAATGGAAAGCTCGAAGATATTCAGATATAAGTCTCAGAAATACTTTAATTGTCAGAACAGTTACTTCAATCGTCAACATCATAAAATCTAGGTACAATTTCATGCAGAAAAAAGTATAATGCATAGCTGCAGTGGTGTGCATACCACACAATCTTCAACATTCGTAAAGAGATGCACTCTATTTAATTATTTTTACCAACTTTTTACCCCAAATAAGAAACTATAGGTACCTACATGTATACACTTCTAGATCAATTACTGTTTATTTCGTTTTTTCAGCCTTGCACACAAGTACATATAACTTTCCTACTCTCCCAAACAGCCAATAACACGGTACTTACTGTTAAAAAAAAACGTGTACAGTACAACGCTTATCTAGAGACGATGACAATTTGAGCCAGATACGAATACAAAGAAGTTCGACACTCGCCCGGGTGTCTGAACACACCTTTATAACTAAAGGCTAATTCACACTGATGTGAACTCTGAGAAATTAGAAAAAAAAACTGCCCGAGAATCACACCAGGCTAAGCCTGTAGTATATATACACTATAGTGTGGTGTGTGGTCGGTTCTTAGCCTAGGCGGCAGTGTAAAAGATGTATTCAGACACCGGGAACTTTAATAGTAACATAATTACACTTACACTACAGTATATTCAAATAGCGGCCTTTGCTTTCCGACCTTACCCTACACAGCTGAACCGACGCCCAACTGCAATTACCCGACTACGAAGGAAAAAAAATGCTGTTTATCACGTATTTGAACGCGATCAAGTCCTTTTTTATATGTTTGGTTTTTATGGCTTAAAGGCACACTGGATCAGAAATTTGTTTTTGATAAACAAATTTGTTTCGGTGACCTGACCGCAGAACGCATCCATTGTGGCAAATCCTTAAGAATCTTTAACTAATATCCGGTCACCTACATATAGGTAATCAAGTTATATAAGTCCCGGAGAGGCCGAGCTATTTAAATAAAATATTATAAATAAATATTACGGGACAATCTTACACAAATCAACCTCAGGCCCACGGTAAGCTCAGTAAGGCTTGTGTTGTGGGTACTAGGCGATGATATATATAATAGATACATACATATAGATACTTATATACATATATAACATCCATAACTCAGGAACAAATATTCGCGATAAATACACAAATAAATGCCCTGACCGGGATTCGAACCCGGGACCTCCAGCTTCGTAGGCAGAGTCACTACCCACTGGGCTACGGAGGCCGTTGGTTGTCTTTTTAAAGGTAAAGGTAAGAGTCCTTCGCATGCTAGGATCAATAGACTAACTAAAGTATATGAGCCATAAATATTACTTGAAGCGACATATTCGGACAAAGTACTTGAGATTTAACGTTAAAAGTGTATTGGAATAAAAACACAAATAACCACTTAGTTTAACAAGCAGGGTAAACCTATTGGCATCCTTCCAGTCCACTTAGAATTCAAAACTATGAAGTTAAATGAGGCAAAGTTCGTGCCAAACTGGCCAACATTTTGAGCGGGCTTTACGCTGTTGCATGCCGCTGATACTGAGTTCAAGTGCCAAATGCAGATTTAATCGTGACATTCAGTGGACATTTGTTCGTGGCATTAAATAGGGCCAGTTGAGTTACAAACCTAAGATTTGTATTTGGAAACAAAGAAAGGAACATCGGTGAACTTTTTGATATTAAACTCTTGCGCTTTGTATATAATATATATATTTAATTGATTATTTTGGGGGGAGAAATATAGGTAACTAAATATCGCGTTAAACCTGTGTAATAATTTTGTAAGTCAAAAGGAGATCTGTATGAAAAAGCTATGTTATGGTTGAAATCGGGTTGATCATAGGTACTTGTCTGGGAACGCATAAACACAATATATTAGTACTACTTGCACTTCGGGATTTCCATACTGACTGTATCGAAAAAGTTTTTTTTGATTTCTGGGCGTTCTAGTAGTCAAACCTTAGTCGGTCCCAAAGAGTATTTTGATCCTTAATAGGAATGGGATCGAATGGCATTAAAAAAAATTGCACTTCGGGATTTCCATACTGACTGTATGGAAAAAGTTTTCTTTGATTTCTGGGCGTTCTAGTTGTCAAACCTTAGTCGGTCCCGAAGAGTATTTTGATCCTTAATAGGAATGGGATCGAATATCATTAAAAAAAAAATTCGTCAAAAGTGATGATTTGCTCGCTGACTGTACTTTTTTTCAAAAATCTGTGAATGTAGATTGTCATCACTTAAAAAGTTAGGAATGAAATCCTAATGCCATTTTTGCGTGGCGGCAAGGGATCTAGTAGCTGCCCTTACTGCCCCGTTTTAACTTTCCACCCTGTATATGTATATAAGTATATTAAATATCTATATGTATGTATCTATTATATATATCATCGCCTAGTACCCACAACACAAGCCTTACTGAGCTTACCGTGGGCCTAGGTTGATTTGTGTAAGATTGTCCCGTAATATTTATTTATTATTTATTTATTATAGCTAAGGCGACTCGCTTCCGCCAGGAAGGCCGTGTTGCTCGAAGACTTCGACATATCGGTAGTTCGCAGTTGGACGTGGCTCCATCTATCGCATCTTTGGTTAACGTCAGGCGGGATGTTTGCGCGTACATTTACTAGTAAAATGCAACTTTAAAGGCACTATTAGTACTATGCGAGGGCCAAACACATCTCCACAACAATCTGTAAATGTTACCTAAAGGATATTATTATTATTCTGGTAGTGGCTTCCGGGCTGTGAGATCCCTTATATCACTGCGACCATCGCTGATCTATTGTGATCGCCACTTACTACAATTCTTGGTCAAGTCCTGCAAACTCAAAGAATTGCAGGGTTTTGTGGATCTCAAGAAATTTGATCTCCTCCGGGCACATGATGTGTTTGCCCAGGAAGGAGTTACGACTACCTAAACGATATCAGTCACCTAAAGATACAAAAGTACCTACGGTGTTCTTTAAGAAGAAATTTCGTTTACAAATATGGCAAGCTAAAATATAATTAATTCTACATGAGTAATTCCTCTTATTTTCTGTTAGAAATGTGTTTAGTGGTATTTTATATGGCACGACATAATGCCTATAATAATATTAATGTGAAAAAAGTATATTTTCCACTAAAGATATTTTGAACTGGTGATGTGTTTTACCCTATAAATAACGTATATGAAAATGTATTTAATCGCTTAGCTTTTCAAAAACTACAGAACATATTTTCGCGTTCAAATGAGGAAATCTACAATTTCTAATTATCTGGACGCTATTTTAGGATGGATAAAATAAAATTTCAATCATTTCAATAAAAATCTGTAATAGTAGTATACCAGCCCTTTATAATCATTTTAGCAATGTTAGACAAGTATGGGTGCTCTATATTAAAAGTAGAAGCTAGTATACCACTTTCTCGTTCTCAAGCTAATACGAAACTTTAGTTTAAACACACTTACACTCACACTTTAGTCACCTTTTAGTTATTTTGTTATTTATTTATTTATCGTATGGCGGTTACACACTGGTACATTTATGTATTCGTGTCGATGTCACTGATAGGGTTCCAGTGTGCGCTGCTTTCGTAGTCTTAATTAAAAGACCTTAACGTATTTTAAGCTTGAGAACGAGTACTCTAATTTAATACTGATCTTTTTACGGCATTATTTGAAATAAACTATAGCTATGAGTATAATTTCAACTAACTACAATAAGCTAAATGGCACGTTAGCTAACGCACAAACATAGCCCGCCTCGCTCGTTCGTTTACATTTAGACAGAGACATCCGATATCGAAACGCACCGGAGCGACTTGTGAACCAGAATCTTAATAAAAGTATTTTCTCAGTACATACATCGATAAAGCACTTAAGTAAGATAAATATTTATATTATATGCGTTTGTTATTCTTGGTTAATAATCTTGTGATAAACTGGAAAACATGATGCTTTAAGTAAGAACCATCACACACGATACGATACTGGGGCCAACACCACAGAATAAGTAATAGTGCTACGGCACAGAAGATCCACTCCCTCAGTATCGACATTAACCGTCAAATTAACATCATAAATCATAAACAATACGAGAATGAGATTACGAAAAAGAGGGTTATCGATGGATCAAACTAACATCCAATTAAATAATTCTCGGTGCTATATAAATAATATTAAAAATACTCGGCGTCCATCGAAACCTAGAAAAATTATATAAAGTAAAAAAGTTAAAATTCTTCTGTTTTCATTTCTTCCATCTTTTTAGTAAACTTAAAATACCTAGGACGGTGTGCGTATTCGGTGCAGAATAAACCCTGACAACTTAGACATACATAGGGAGGTAATCATAGATAAGCGTCATTTGGCGCCAAAGTACGAGTAGAATAGGGCTGCCACTACTGCCATCACCCGATTTCTAATTCTCACATTCTACATTTATCGATAGAGTAACATTTTCAAGAAATGCATTACTTTTATTGATATTAGAAATCGCCGTGCACCAAAAAATGCTTTTATTTTTCGTATTTTATTTGAAATAATTATTAAATTCGTTGATTGAATATAGATGTCTAAATATGTCTTCGATTCTAGTCACCAAGTCACTCGCCCGCATTCCTTACTAAATCCATATCATACCTAAATACGTAATATTTTACTAACAAACTCCGCCGTTTGCGCAGGTCTAGAATCGAACCTGCGACCTCATTCATTAACATTACATGTATCGACGTTGCAATTTTACTAGGTTATTGGTACTTTTGTCATTCAAAATTATAACACCACTAGGATATTTTGAATGGCAATAAAAACAAATGCATGTTCTGCTGTCACCCACAATTCTTTTATACAATTTAACATAGTTTTGCGCGACATCACATGGTACAGCTTTGAAACATATGGATTTTACAACCCGTGTCAAAAAAAAATCTCTACTAACGCACTAAAAACAAAGGTTTGAAGATATTCTTGGCTACGTTAGTATCATAGATAATTTTGCACCTAACAGCACAACAACGCTTCCTATCAATTTCGTTATTATGTTACACCAATGAGATAGACACGTCACTAATACACCGTGTTCCTATCTGAGTTTACGAATAACTTTTCTAGACCAGTATTTTTTCTAGTAAAACCACAACGTCCACCACAACCCAATATACAATATCCTTAATTGACAAACCACTAATAAGCAGTCTTCACATGTATAATAGTTACAATACACTAGTATTATAATAAAAAATACTGGACCATAAACTTGATTTAATAGGAATAAGAAATTCACACTCCGAACCTTTTATCGAAAAAAAATACTAATATCTATTTTTATATTCATACTTTTATATCGTGTATCCAATTTTTATCTTGAAATGCTTAAATAACTTTACATAAGACGGAGTCCACTGAGATATTTTTTATCTTAAGAATTTTTTGTTGTATCTGTAATTTCATACTTTCCAAAACATTCTCATATTATTCGATATTCTAATCAGAGCAAATCGAGTACAGTCAGCCACATAAGTAGATAAGTACAGTCAACAATATAATGTCAAGAGAATAAGGAAGGGACATATCATTGTGATAAATTGATAATGTTATTTTAAGTAGCTACTTCTGCTACTACAGATATGACAGTAAAGCAACTCTTACTATAAAGTTTAAGCATTTCAAGACGATTTATTTACTCTTTAAAAATAAACTATTGCACTGAAACTAACGCTGGTACGGCGTGTCTAAAAATATTTCTATTGCAGGTATCATTAATGGCTTGAAAACAAGAGTTTTCAATACAAAAAAAAGTTACATAATATCACACATAGCCATGTCTAAGCCGTGTTGATGCTAATTGCAATCTTCAGTCTATGAATCAAGGTCTCTTTTGCAATGTCCACCAGATAAATAATCATCACACCATACTGGGTGGTGATTTCGGGGTCATGATCCGAAATTAATCAGATGATGTAGTGTACAACTTTTCTAATGAAATCAACCACTCCATACATTGACTTTCAATCAACTCTTACTTCTCTTGTTTGTTCCATTAGAAAAGTTGTTCAGTATCTCTGCGTTACTTTATGTCATTCAAAAGACAATGGCGATTCGCATTCGTGAGGTAACCTGTACCATTACGGAGACTTGGCGTAAACATTTGGGCAAACATACCAACTCGTGTGATACTATGTAATTAAAATAAGTAAATTACTGGTTATACCGCGGTTTGTAACCGAGTGCTAGTAAATGAGCTTTCGTAGAGCGTTGTAATCTCAATTATACTTTAAATTATGCTAAGCTAGACTTTGGTAACTCTCCGAGGAACTGTGAGGA
Source organism: Epinotia brunnichana (assembly GCA_963854355.1). Classification (NCBI taxonomy): domain Eukaryota; kingdom Metazoa; phylum Arthropoda; class Insecta; order Lepidoptera; family Tortricidae; genus Epinotia; species Epinotia brunnichana. The sequence goes on along the minus strand of OY977959.1, from coordinate 6,681,001 downwards.
TATATGAGTGTATTGTGCGTTTTTTTTTTACAAATTATAGAGGGTCGTGGTTTTGCAACACTTTGGAAGATTTCACAGTGATGTAAGCTTGTCATAATGAGCTTATGAGTACCCGGCAAGGGTCGACCCAAGTGAAACTCTCCATAGGTACAATCACGGACTTTAATAATTGAGCCATTTAGGTGTCAACTAATTTTGGATTTCATAGTAAGCTTTGAAGTGTCCAGTATAAAGTGAGCTCTAAACGGCTCAACAATTAAATTATACTGAAAAAAACGTGACTGTAAAAACATAGTTTGGTACTCATTTTAAAACGGCATACTGGAATATCATGTTTTTAGGGTTCCGTACCCAAAGGTAAAACGGGACCCTATTACTAAGGCTCCGCTTTAGAGTGATAGTTAGACGGTTGAAACTTTCACAGATGATGCATTTCTGTTGCCGCTATAACAACAAATACTAAAAGATAGAATAAAATAAATATATAAGGGGGCTCCCATACAACAAAAGGGACTTTTTTGCTCGTTTTTGCTCGATATTGATAACAGCATCAGGTAGACGCTTGAAATATTCACAGAATATTTAGTTATATATATTCAATTTAAATATAAATAATTAAATTTAAATAAAAGCCCCCATAAAACAATGATGGTTTTGCCGTTTTTATAGATACCACAGTACAGTTAATGGTACGGAACCATTCGTGCGCGAGTCCGACTCGCACTTGGCCGGTTTTAGCTAGCCCACCGCTGGGACTCGCCACTGCTGCAGCGTTATGTGCAACTACACGCGCCTGTAATACCGGTGCCCAGGCGTATTTAATTTTAGTTTAGCATAATTATAAAACACTAACCATAGCTCTAAGTTTGTAACATCAAACACTATAGATTTTAAAGTCCAAAATAAATGATTAACCAATAATGTGTCAAAACAGACATATCATGACAAAAATATATCACAGTAAAATCTCGCAAAGTACCCTAGAGCCACGATCCATAATAATTTTTGCATGTCATAGAGATTTGTCGGCCAATACCGGGTTAACGTTTCGTATTAACCAACCTCTATAGATCCATCTCTATTTAAAGTCAAGGGGTCAATTAGGTAATAAAACGGGTGTATCAAGAAGAGAACAATTTCGATTATTAAAAATAACCTTTAGATACACTTTACTTTTGAGTTGTAACATAAAACAATAGTCATTATGCAACAGTGCTAAGTAAAAAAGTATCCATCGAGTTCTAACAGTGGAAAGAAGTACATAACAGTAAATAACAAGGATTTAACATAGCATACATCTATATGTTAAGACGTTGAAATTTATCGATAATTAATTTCATTATGAAATATTTTAATCATAAAATATTATTCGAATTTAAATTCACGCACATAAGTTATCCGCATATAAAATGAAATGTAGGTATTAACTCGCTTTGGTGTTGCCGATATACGATAAACATCTAGGGTTATAGGCGTTTAACTGTGGCGGTTCCTACAGTATCCACGCAGTGCGGGAGGGGTGAGCGTGTGACGTTAGAGCTGAGTCTAGCTAGTACCCATTTCGCTGGCGCTGTCACCCCTATCGCACCGCGTAACTACCTCAGGAACCGACTCAGTCAAACCGTATACATATAGTACGAATATATACTGAACTGGAGCTGGGGCAGGATGCCGATGTGTTTGGGGTTCCGATTCCTCTTGATTCGGTTGATCCGCAAGAATGGGTAGTGTCTTGGCCGGTGCGCCCTGGAGACAACGGCAAGTGATAATTTAGGGAACCCTAAGTTATCGCTTGCTGGTGTTACCAATAACCCGACACGGGGGGGTCGGGGGGTTCCGCCCAGGGAATCGCAAGATTCCCCAGGTGCGGCTTGAGGGAGAGGCCATTGCCGTTTGCCTCTATAATAAATAACGGACCCGGAACCCTGACAAATCCTCTGCTATCAGAGAATTCATGTTAGGCGCGGGGGCTGCGACCGTCAGGCCGGGGCCGAGTTGTGGCTGCGAGGGAGAAAACCTCTATAAAAAGTTACAAGGGGACCTGAGAGGGTGAATCCGAGGTCTATCACCCTCTCCCGGCGCAGAGGTCCTTTGGTCGGGTCGGGAAGCGTGTGGTGTCGCCCTGCACGCTTACGACGGGAGGGGGGGCTTGTGCCTCAGTAGTGAGGGCAGCTGCGGCTGTTGCCGAGGGGCGTCGTGGTGAAATGTTCGCGATCCCATGACGCCCCTACTACACGGCAGAGAGGGCATACCTTGGTGGTTTTAGACGGTAGTCCAGGGGGTTCCCGGGAGCCCGTCATACCCATCCTAGTTCCTCGGCTAGGTGGGATGCGTAAAGGCATTTCCCCAAGTAAAAAAAAAAAATAAAATAAATAAAAAAAAAAAAAAAAAAAAAAGGATGCCGATGTGTTTGCAGACAGTTGGCAGAGCCTGGTTACTAAAATACGTGCTTTGTGTACTAATATTTAGTTAGTGCTACTTTTTTGTATAATGTATGTAACTGTCATGTGTCATATTATCATATACTATATATATTATACTATATACTATATAAGTCCTAGCATTGTAGGCGCTTTGGTTGTTAAGGTGGTTCGATTGCCATACAAAACGTTATTTGACATTCGCAGGCTAACGGCATGATATTTTAAGAAACTCATGTAACAAACTTTCATCAATTGGCTTCCCATTTGCGCCAAATTCCCCCTTTTCTAGAATAAACTTGGATAAACTAGATTAATTTGAGAAATTGGTTTGGGACGTGATATTTTGGGACAACTATTTTGCGAATGCCTGCGAATGTCAAATAACGCTTTGTATGGCAATCGAACCACCTTAACTGTAAACCTGTAATGTAAATTATAAAATAAATAAAAGAAAAATTAAATAACATATGAATAGTTAACATCCCTCAGAGAGCGTCCAAAGCAACTACGCATGGAAAACTATTCTGAAAAAATTGCTAGAAAAATTATTTATCCCTTATAATGCACACAACCTCATCTTATTTCATAAGAGACAAGCCTTAGAGCGATTTTACTAAATTATTGTGTCATACTCTTGAGCTTTCTATATACCAGCATCTTAAAACTGGATCTGTGGTACATCAAAAGTAACTACGCAATAGAAGACGTCAAAAGCTCTTATACCCTTGTAATAAATACTTTGCGTAGCTACTTTTGATGCTGACTGTACTAGGGTGCCTTCCAAGGTACAGTCTTCTACAATATATCATAAGAAGATCAAAAATATCTAACATATCCCTATTAACATAATAGAGTATAGTATAAAAAGCATTAAATTAAAAAAAATACGAATGTATTATTAATAATTTTAGCGACACGAAGGAATTACTACATTATATCGCTTTATGAGGTCTAAAATTACTCGAACTTATATGTCGGATATTTTTGATCCGATTTTTGTAGCAGATGACAGTACAGAAACGCCTAAAATTTAGTTTTTATTTCGGTCAGTCAAGAAACAACATATATAATTATGTTATCTTCGTATGTCAGTAACGTATACTTTGAGTAGCTTTTGTAAATACACTTAAGTCTTAAAAATAAATTACTTTAGCAAAGCTTAACACATCTAAGTGTCAACTCTGTCCACGTATGAACCACAGATGCAGCGTTAAGATTCTAATGACACCATTCATACATCTATGTATGGATCTAGAGTGAACTGAAAACTGGTTTGTACACTAATTGGTCAGTATTACCAACTTAGCTGCCTATTTATAAGAATTACTATCAAGACATCGACACTCCTATAGTAGTGTTGTGGATAACGCTCATTTTAAGGCTTAAAGACTTGAACCCTAAAGACTCCCGAGGCTTAAAGACTCAAGTGACGAAAAGTCAATATTTTGCATTCATATGCGTCAAATAAACCAACACGGTTCTTAAAAAGCCTCGGGAGTCTTTAAGGCTTGAGTCTATAAGCCTCGAAATGAGCGTTATCCACAACACTATCCTATAGTCATTCACAAAAGCGATCAATCGAACCTGTCACGTTTATTGTTAAAACAAGGTGAACTTTATTCTAACAGCGACAGGGTTGCTAATCGAATGAGCGTCAAGACTCGGTACACATTTATACATTTCCTTTAAGATATACAATACACGGTACTATACATTAACGCTATGTACGTACGGTATGACGCACTGAGTATTCACTTGCTAATGTCCGTTGAGCTTGCACTGGGAGACCTGTTGAAAGAGAATAGGCAATTTATACAATCAGATAGAATAATGGAGGATCTCAATAAGATATGTTTCTGTCAAAAAAATAATTTTGGTACAGAAAATGGTTTCCCATCGTTTTTTCACGGAAACGTACGAACGTGTCTTGGTATTTCAGTCGGTCACGGTACAAAAAGTACTGAGTTTGACTGATGTAGCATGACAAATACGAACATTTCCGAGAAAATACGATGGGAAATGATTATTCTCTACATCTGTACAAGCTTTTATTGCCAACTGTACTTTTCTGTATACCGTCATCAACTACACGTTGACACGATTCTAACGAGCCAAAACTCATTTACGTCTGTTAATTCCTGAATTCCCATGGCCACCTTCTGTCTCCGTCATCAGATCAGCTCGACGGTACCATAATATTGAATTGTCATCCAAACTATACTTAAACCCAAAAATTGAGCTCAATCGGTTGAAGATATCTGATTCAAAATTGAGTTGCAAGATTCCACCCGAACACCAATTTAATTACATACATAAAAGCTTGTCAATATACTCTTGAAGTGTCGGAATTAATTTATAAAATGAGTTGGTGGAGGATCGGAAATTGTTAAATGTCTTGGTGAAGTGTTGGAATTCATCATAATATCTTGATGAAGTGACGGAATTAACTCAATGCTTTAATGAAGTGTCGGAATTCATCAAATGTTTTAAGGTGAAGCAGCTTCAGAAAAGTACCAAAATGGGCTTGGAAATTCTTACTTCATTACGCGAAAACTACATAAAATGTAACGGTTTCTTATTTAAATGCTATTTGAAGATATTTGCTACAATTTTATAATGCCCAACACACGATTTGATTAATTTGCCTCGATGGATTAGGCTCGCAAAGTTAGCTCTGATTGCGCGTTTTTCGGTAGGTCGAGTTGACTAAAAACCAGAACCATTTTTTTGCTAGTCAATGTTCAGTATTTATTTTTGTATCCTTTTATTCCTTATTATATATTTGACAACGTAGTAGGCTGATTTTATTTTTAATTAACGTAAATTAGTAACATTAAGCACATAAATATAAAATCTCGTTCAAAACGGATGCGCGTAAGTCATTCGTTTGAATTTTAGTAGGCAGATGGCCAAGCGGCCTCGGGCTGGGCGGACGTCTGTCGCGATTTTATGCATTTTGACAACTGTAAAATTCGCTAGTTTAATACCAGCTGTTAGAAAATAATACGTTTTCAGGGAGAATTAATAGGGTGTCATGTGGGTGGATAAACGTTTAAAATAGATTTTCGGTCATTTTTACAATTTGTTCTAATTTAAAACACAAAAGTTCGTTCACAAACCCTACCATTACAACCCGATTTTTCATATTTCTCATCTTAAGAGCCCGTTATTAATGAAAGAAGTTCGAATACGTTTCTTTAGTATGTGGAATATTTTTTTATCACACAGGTCACATTGTCTAGTATACACCGTATGTGCGTAACATCTCGCTGCCCCAATATTATAGGGTCCTATGTTACATTGTCGGGGTACTTCAATTTAGACCTAGTGTCACTCTGACGAACTTCAAATTTCAAGTTGATTAAAGTGCAACATAGAACCCTATAATATTGGGGCAGCAATCTGTCATATAGAAAGATTTGACATTTGGCATTTACGCTGTCTTAGGACTTAGATATATCGTTTTCAATAAAATAATAATATATTAAATACAATGAAAATCGTATAGTGTACAAACTATAACGATTATGATAGTATATTGTGATCCGCTGTAATAATGACGCCATCCAGTTAAATCCTCTGCAGTTGCAACCAATTGAATGTGGAAAGAGATTGTCAGAATATTTATACCTACTCGGAATCTGCAAGCATGATGTAATTTGTGTTTATTGTGGTCAAATCAAGACGGATTATTGTCACCCAATTGGATACAGTTCTTCAAGATACCTCTTAACTACACTTCAACTCCAAGTTTTTAACACATTCACTGCCCAGAATCTCTACGCACTACGCTCCTAACCGATGCCTACGGCGTAGGCGCCCGCTAAGCGGTTTCATGGCAGACCTGAGTGAGAGTTTGAAAGTCAAGTGAGGAAGAAGAAGTAGTAAATAATTGTAATAATTAATATGCCTAAACAGTAAAGTATTCCATTGCATAATATATAGATTTGCATCATATTGTTGCCTAACATATTTTTTTACCTACAAATAATGAAGTAGGATGATTTCATTGTATGATGTAATTTACATTGAATGATATACTTTTTATTCTTGTGGTATAAAACATTCCTACTAATGAAGAATTTGTTTCATTTTCTTTACCTACTCTGAGGCTAAGGAATTCACTAGAACAGACATATTTAGATTAAGTATGCTGTAGTAAACAACGTATGCTCGCTTTAAAGCTTTATGGGAAGGATATAATGATGTGACGGATCTTGCCAATGAGAATACAATTAGCTAGCTAAAATCGACTTCCGAGCTATGTTTACAATTTGGCACCTTATTCCTTTGTGATAAGGCGAAAAAGAAAAATATTCTATATATCATCATCATTATCATATCAGCCGAAAAACGTCCACTGATGGACATATGCCTCCCCCAAAGAGTGCCAAAATGACCGGTCCTGCGCCACCCATTCTATATATAGTAGTATAGAATATATAATTTTTTCGCCTTACCAGCTAAGTCTCATATCTGGGAAATTCTTTTTCTCTATTTTCACCCAAGCAGAGCTCAGGTTTATATGTATGTATGTGATACATACATATATAGTATAAAATGGCATATCATTTGTAATCCTATGCGTACAAAAGAAATATGAGTAAATAAAATACATTACTTACAAGCAGGAATCGAAATCGAGGGGCCATCCAGGAAGTACGGCAGTCAGTACAATTATCAAAGAATTATTATTAGTACCATTTTTTTATACCAAGTATTTTGCAAACAAACACACGGTTTGCGAGATATCGAAGCCTATGGACGGTTGCTACTAAAGAGGATTCACACATTGGAGGATGCTTAGGGTTCATTTGAATTAACTCACAGATATTCACTAGTTTACGATATAATATTGCTTACCTATATTATTCTTTGTAGATATAGGTCAGTAGAAATCGACACAAAATAGGCTTAAATCGCAAGGGGATGGTTTTTCGGTATATTGAACCGATATATAGTTAGGATAGTGTGAACACGAAATTTTGGTTTAAAAGTCATAAACTATGCTACTTTGACCATCAAGATGTAGTACACTTTAAAAGATAAATAAATTTAAAACAATTTGAGTTAAGCCACAGGTCTATAAACTCAAGCGATGGCCCTTCAAATATAGTATATTTTCCCGAAGATTGTCAATTTTAAGTCATGGTCCCGTCCGGATCAAAATATTGGCAAAATCCCTCGTCCAATGAGAAAAATTGTTGGATATAAAGTTTTGTTGATATGTAATTATCTTTCATACAAAGTAATACAAACCCTCTATAAATTCTGTAAGACTCAATCTTGAAAATACGAAAAAAAGGTAAAGTGGCTTTTTTGAAGAATTGAGTGCACAAGGCCTTCGAGAGACCTATAGTTTGTGTGAAAGTAGCCAAGTATCAATGGAAAAAGCAATAAATAATCATCATCATATCAGCCGAAAGACGTCAACTGCTGTACACAGGCCTCCCTCAAAGATTGCCACAATGACCGGTTCTGCGCCACCCGCAGCAGACTCCCGCGACCTTCACCAGGTCATCAGTCCGGTCCCCACTCGAGAACCTTTCTGCCCCAACGGCCATCGGTTCGACGCGATTTAGGTTTAGATTTATTTCTTTCGAGATAAAAATTACAATATAGGTCCTTATCACGATCGTCAATAATAAGTTATAAAAATAAAATAATATTCAAAATGTTAATACACAAAGTGGAAATTGTATCTCCAATTAAGGATTGTCATTTAACAACTAAAAGACACTTACTATTGAACAGAAATAAACAATGTCAATTTATGCATTAGGTACCTAAATTTAAAATTTGAATATTCAACATAAATGTTACACAATAAATAATATCAAATGTGCAATATGGCGGCGCCAATACCTACACATTACTATTAATTTTACTCATTTACTTTATTTATTTTTAATATACAACCACACATTTTTGAACGCATCCTATTACACGCCATACCTGGCAACTTTCCTTCACCCCCACCCCAAACCACAGTGCACTAAAAATACCCGTCGCGCGCGCGCTAACGCTCAATCAAAAACTATTGAAAAAACTCAAAAATCCTACAAGTGTGCATACAAAAACCACAAGTGATTACCGAAGTACAAGTGTTTACTGTGAAATAACAAAATTCTTTCTTGTATGCTGAAACACGAACGCAATAATGGATTGCCGGCTGGCGCCGATTAAAAGGTTTGTCCCGCCGCACCACATGTGCCCCGCCTTCTGCCTTTTAAAAGCAATACGGAGGGCTATAAATCATGTAAAAACGATAATTACTTTTTAATTTACAGACTTCTTTTGGTTTGTTTCAGCTAGAAGCTTTTCTTCAGGTTCTTCCACGCTTTCTTCCTCAGGTTCTTTCAGTTTTTTGAGTTCGTGTTGTGCCTGGGCTTTCTCAAGATCGTTCTTGTCATCGCCTATCGAAATTAAAGCGATGATTTCGAATAATTTTCCTGAGCAAATTAAGCATAGAACTGAGCATTTGAGCTTAGCTCTCTGGTAGTTGGTGGCAAATGTGCATGCAAAGCCCTTTGAATACCTATACATTTGTCAGTATAGTAACACCAAATGTCTCATTATTTGATAATCAATTTTTACCTATTTTAGTGTTTTCGAGATTGTGATTGAATTATTAGTCTCACAGACCTCTCTATGTTTTAATGAAAGCAAATTAAATTGAGTTTAACTTTATTACTAATATTTTTTTCTCATAGCGCGAGGGATTTATGATTATGTTTTGGTCCAGACAGGGCAATTTAAAATCGACGAAGTTCGGAAAAAATATATAATTTTCGAAGGGCAATAGCTTCGTCCCCTTAGAGCTTACAGATTTGCAGTTTAATTCAAATAAAATTGTTGTAATAGGGAACTTGCATCTTTTTATTTTATTGCGAAAATCAAATGTATAATTAAGCATTAAAACAACTGTAGCACTGAAACTTTCTTATGATTTATTTTTCTGATTTTATATGCATTTGAAATCTGCACGCGCCGGCACCCCCCGAAAACGCTCTATATTAAACTGGCTTATGCTATGTCGTCACATTATATATTCTCGGCGCGTTTACTATGGAGTAAGTCATTAATTTACAATTATCTCCACAACATTTGCGTTTACCTAAGTCAATACTTGTCATACAAAATATCATTTTCTGTGCCAATTCAATATTTTGTGTAACTGTTATGTTATTTTATCGAAACAACAATAATTTTTTTTCGTCATTTTAACGTGAGATAAAACTAATACAATCGTTTTTTTTTTCTTCTGTATGATATTTCTACGTATATCCGCATCAATTGAGTGCAATTTATTCGAAATTGAAGTCCCATGCAAGTTCCCCATTTTAATCAACTTTAAAATTCAGGCGTAAAAGTCCTAAAATTTCGCAGTTTTACGCGTGTCGCGCAACTGGCACAAGCTTTTCGAAGTCGCAAATTTGTGTTTACACTACCCTAATTGATCCATAAAACAAAACCAAATAAGTTACTGACAAAATTAACCTACATACAAACAGGTGAAGTTAATATAAAGCTTGTAAAAACCAAAACTACATCGTGCTTTGCGATTTTAATGTCGAATTCTATAGTCCTAACAACGCATCGCTTTGAACCAGGTTCATTGGATGTGGTACTGGAGAGCACCGAAAAGTTTTTATGATCTTCATGAATATACAAATGACTTCCACATAGCACTAACAAATTACTATAATTATGTTATTAGTGTCTACCCTTTGATGTAGGTATCACCATCACCTGCGACTACATTACTCACTTTCGGTTTGCTGTAGACACTACTTACCGTACATCACAATCATAGAGGCACCAGGGGGTGTCAGTGACAGTGATTAAAGAGTACTAAATACGTATTAATATATGTAGGTACGAGTTTATTAGGTCTATTTAGTATAATTATATTCTGGCCTGATATTGGTTTACGGGTATACCTAATACATTGGTGTTACACTTTCATAATAACACTAACACAGCAGCAGAAACCGAATGTATAATTATGTTTTAGGACGGTATTTTATACTTAGTATTATTTGTAGTACCTACTTTTTTGCATTCTCACACTATAAACTAAGGAGCAAAATAAGGATTACCTAATATAGATACCTACCCAGTAACGTACAAATAGGTACGTACCAACAAGGCTCGATCATTCTGACTCACGTGATCGCTTAATGGCCCCTCTATTGGGATGAGTTGAGACTTGAGAATTAAATTAAATTATCAAATTTAATTATCCATCCAGGCTCAAGCCCCCCAAAAAGCCAGCTCGATCTGAGTCCTTACCATAATGTAACCCCTTTTGTCAAGCAATGTTCATAAATTTTCGCTTGCTTATTTTCATGAAATTTTGCACCTTAGCGAAGACCGAATAGAGTTGCTATGACATTGCCAATCTAAAGACTAATCTAATGACTTATCAATAGTACATATTTGATATACCAAAATGTACCTAAGAAACATACGCAGAATCATCGCAGAATAAGAAAATGTCAACAAGTCTGACATTATTCAATAAGATGTTTTGACAATTTCACTTTCTGTATGGAGGTTGGTGACTGATTTAAATGTATAATATCACGAAAGCAAAAAAATACCGAGGTCAGTGACCTGTCACAGTAAAGTGAGATAGTGTGCGTGAAATGTAGCGGTGTGTGTTTCTGGGGAGAATTACGATAATGTTGCGCCGCCTAGTAGGTTTTTAGTGTCGCGTATGTAGCTTCACCCGAGATGCCTCACCTTAATGTAGTTTCTGAATTTATCAATGTCATGGTGGAGAGTTGGGATTTGACAAAGTCTAAGCGGAGTTCCAGAATTGCTAAGGTAAAGAGTTAAAATATATTTGATGTGTGATGAAGAAATATTTTATTTTATTTTTAAAGGTAAATCGCTAGTAAATGACCACTGTTCAATAACTGGCCACGTTATATTAAATTGAATTATATTATAGGTGAATAGAGTTTATTTTTAGTATGAGGAGAAGAGTGGCTAATAATTCAAACCTTATACTAAAATGAATTCTATTAGGTGAATAGAGTTCATTTTGGCCAGTTATTGAACGGTGACCAGTTAGTTACTGGCGATTTACCCTAACTATTGTCATGGTGTTCGAGGTTCACCTGCTTAATCAAATGTCAACGTCGAGTGTCGAAATTTACCAAGCGTTTAGATATTGAGAGATTGAGCTCAGTAATGTTAGATAAATGAAACAAGATAGTACTATCTTGTTAGAAGACCGGATTATCTAATGTCTCACCTGGCTCAGCTGAGCACATCATACGCCGCCAGCGCCGCGTACTGCTTCAGCAGTGCTTGCAGCGAGTGCGGCGGCGGGCCGCCGGGCACCGAGCATCGAGCATGCGCGGCGAGCGCGCTGCAGCAGTACACGGACGCGCTGTCGTCGGACTTGGGTCTGAACACGGCTCGGGCGTCGGGCATGAACACCTAATGTCTCACCTGGCTCAGCTGAGCACATCATACGCCGCCAGCGCCGCGTACTGCTTCAGCAGTGCTTGCAGCGAGTGCGGCGGCGGGCCGCCGGGCACCGAGCATCGAGCATGCGCGGCGAGCGCGCTGCAGCAGTACACGGACGCGCTGTCGTCGGACTTGGGTCTGAACACGGCTCGGGCGTCGGGCATGAACACCTAATGTCTCACCTGGCTCAGCTGAGCACATCATACGCCGCCAGCGCCGCGTACTGCTTCAGCAGTGCTTGCAGCGAGTGCGGCGGCGGGCCGCCGGGCACCGAGCATCGAGCATGCGCGGCGAGCGCGCTGCAGCAGTACACGGACGCGCTGTCGTCGGACTTGGGTCTGAACACGGCTCGGGCGTCGGGCATGAACACCTAATGTCTCACCTGGCTCAGCTGAGCACATCATACGCCGCCAGCGCCGCGTACTGCTTCAGCAGTGCTTGCAGCGAGTGCGGCGGCGGGCCGCCGGGCACCGAGCATCGAGCATGCGCGGCGAGCGCGCTGCAGCAGTACACGGACGCGCTGTCGTCGGACTTGGGTCTGAACACGGCTCGGGCGTCGGGCATGAACACCTAATGTCTCACCTGGCTCAGCTGAGCACATCATACGCCGCCAGCGCCGCGTACTGCTTCAGCAGTGCTTGCAGCGAGTGCGGCGGCGGGCCGCCGGGCACCGAGCATCGAGCATGCGCGGCGAGCGCGCTGCAGCAGTACACGGACGCGCTGTCGTCGGACTTGGGTCTGAACACGGCTCGGGCGTCAGGCGTGTTGGGGTCGCGGGCGCCACCGCAAGCTGCGCTTAGGGTGCAGAAGGACATCGCTTTCCAAGAACCGAATCTGGAGCGAGATAAGGATTTGTTGAAGTTGATGTACTTTTCATAGAAATGTTTTTCGAGTAAAAAAAACGTTCGGGAAAATAATTTGTGTGTTGTTTAACCTCTTGACCGCTACGCATTCCTAAGAGTCGCCGCACATTGAGCCACTAGTGGCAACCACAAGCACAAGCACGATTTCTTGCAATTGAATAGCATCCAATTTATTTACGCCGCAGAGACGTGGACGCTACGTAAAGTAGAACGAAAGAAGATAGACGTTCTAGAAATGTGGTGCTGGAGGAAAATGCTTTGAGTATCTTGGACTGAATTTCGTACCAATGACTCCATACTGAAGGAACTCGGCATCAAGCAGCGTATATCATCAATGGTGCAGTCTCGCATCCTAACGTTTTTCGGGCACATATGTCGTCGAGGAGACGTAGCTATCGAGCGACTTACGATCCAGGGAAAGGTCGAGGCACCATACCGCGAGGCAGGTCACCAATAAGATGGACAGACCAGATTGCTGCAGTAGATGCATCACTGCACGCAACCATAAGGAAGGCGACTGTCAGAGAGGAATGGTGGCGTGCTTAGAAGCTTGCTACCAACACCTGAAATGATGACCACGACCACTCTGTTAAGAGTCAAACGACGAAGATGAAGAAAGGTCGGGCATTTAGTCGCGTTTAGTGGCGACCAATAGTGGCTGTAATGTGCTGACGATCTGAAATAATTCTCCATCTTCAACTGTAGGCGTGCTTCTGTGGGACATCACTCATCTCAAGAATATAATTAAAAAAAAATTAAACTAAGTAAAATAAAAATCAAATAGATACTCACTTGTCAACAACAACAACCGGCCCATTCTTGTACTCCATCTGACAGCCAGCCACAAACTCGATCAACGCGAACGAGTCCCTATACGGTGCTATAAGCCTGTCCACCGCCTCCTCCCTCTCGCTCTCACTGACCGCGTCCCGCACCGCTCTAACAAACTCATTCTCCTCCGGTTTCCCCTGCGTATACTCCGTCGTATCCCCGTCCAGCCAGCCGGAACATTGGATGAATTTCACACTTAATTGGTAGTCGTCTTGTAGGGAGTGAACGCTCACGTTAATTACTTCTACTATTCTATCTGAGGGGGTGTTTTCTGGGACTGTATCCACCTTTTCGAACCTGTAACAGGGCCGCCTTAGCTCGGTCTCCTCTTCTACGGTCAAAGAGGGGGCTACAGGGGGCGGGGGAGGGGCTACATCAGGGGGGGAACCGGCTGTCCGCGACCCCCAGTCTGGGAACTTGAATTTGGTCGGCGAGCTCAGTTTGAAGTTTTTGAGCGACATTTTCGAGGGGCTTCTAGGCGATTTGGGGCCGGATTTCTTTTCTGAGAACGACGAGAATAGGTCCCCGTTAGCTATCGATTTCCGTGCGGATAGATCTCTGTTTCCAGTGCTGAGTCTCTCGAGTCTGAGCTCTGTTCGGTCGAATCTATATGCGGGTACTGTGTCAGCTACAGGGGAGCCGTTTTCTGGGATTAGTCTCTCGTCATCGGCACAGTCTGACTCCTGCCGCCGGTAGCCGTTGGTCTCCGGTTCGGCGGGCGTTTCCGTCGGCGTCGGTTTCCGGTTGGACTTCCGGTGGGCGACGTACGTGTCCTTGGAGACGAAGCTCGCTCTGAAGTTGGCGACGAATAGCTCCTTTTCGTCTTCGGTGGGCCAGAACTTTTCGCACTCCTGCAATGAAAAAACCGGTTATGCAATTCGTATTAAAAACCTTCCTCACATTATCCATTACATTATGACTAATACCACCACCATAACCATAATAAATCGACGTCAGCATGAAACCGTCAGTCAGGCTGCAAGTCTCGTCGATTTCGCATTGTACTGGATGATTACACTGCGTTTTTTTAAGTGCTATTGCGGCCTACTTGCAAAATAAAATTCATTTATTTCAGTTAATGGCAGTAGTTTAGTCCGCTGAGTCGCTTTCAGGGTTTTAAGAGATGTTTTAAAAAAAAATTCGTCATTATTGATGAGAAATTTATCAGAATTTATTTAACGTTGCTAATTTGGCGTTGAGTTTGATTTCATCAAAATTCTGGCGTTTTGTCTCATTTTTACAAGCTTTATATTAACTTGCACTGTTCGTATGTATGTAAATATGTAAGTATGTAAGTTGTCCGTCAAAATTTGCAATCCATTTTTCAGTCACTTCCCGTTATCCAATTGAGCTGAAATTTTGCAAGCATATATATATCGCATGACAATGCAATATTATTATGACTTGGAGCTGATCTAACGCTGGAGTTGGAAGGTGGTCATAGGAACTCTGGAATAAAAAGACACAACCCCATCGAGTTTGGGGCTCGTTTTAATCGTCTCAATGAGTAGTTGATGATGGTATGCAGAAAAGTACAGTCGGCAGTAAAAGCTTGTACCAAAAACGACATTTTTGACAGAAACTTATTACGACGATAATCGAGAGATGATAATGACTTCAGAACCGAACGTTTCAAACCGACGGAGATTCACCCATGTACGGTCGGCCTCACAAGGGGCTGAACACGTTTGAGCCTTCTCAATGGGCTTGTGACCTTAAATTTGTTTACGATGCCATTTGAACCAGTTTTTGTAGATGAACAAATGTTTGTATGGAAGCAACTACATTTAAAGGACATTAATACCCAAAAAATCGAGTTAAAGACAGACCTCGCTGACAGCAGCCGAAACGCTTCATACTGATTGGCTTTAAAGTATGACGTCACACCGTGCACTTTGTACTAACCGTTGCATGGAAATTGAGGTAATTTGCTGTTTCGGTCGTGAAATACTGCGTTTAGGTCCATAGTTGTCATACAAATGTTTCTAAAAAAGCGTAAGGATTCTATTGGGACCTTTAAATTTACTCTTGGACAATAAATAAAAAAACTATTTTTTCTAAACTTTCAAGGTTCATATCTTTTTATGATTTGAATAATATTTAGTAATTTATACTTTATTAAAATCATTTGATGGTTTACTATCCATTTAGCAACACGACGTTGTCAATTTTAACACCACGCAACAAGCCTATTCACACACCTATACTGTAATTAGTAATTAGTTGTCTCTCATTTGTCTAAATAGTGTTTTCCTTTTTTCTAGATAAATTCTTAATACGTAGATATAATGCTCATTATCATCATATCAGCCGAAAGACGTCAACTGCTGCCTCTCCCAAAGAGTGCCACAATGGCCGGTCCCGCGCTACCCGCATCCAAATGACGTTATATAATGCTCATTTTGCTATAATTATTATTATCTTCTTATTTACTAGAAATCATATTTTAATTCAAGTACGATCTGTAGGTCGATCACATAACGCATTGTACAGTCGCCATCACATACATAGGTGCTAGGTACACTATAGGTGTTCAAAAATATCGGCACATGCACTCTATTGAAAATAGAGGTGTGTTCCGATGTTTGTGACGTGCTTGTTTGCTCCGATGTATGTGATGGCGACTGTACACGCGTCAGTAAGGTCTAAATGTCACTTTTTACATGGAAAATTGACAGTTAAATTGTACCGACGCGCGTTCGGAACGTTACGTGATTACGATTACCCCTCTGTTAACCGGCTCAGCTTAGTTTGATCACTGACGAACAGCCTCGATTTAGTTGTAATATTTGTTACTATTTTGTATTTATAATTTGACCCGTTTGAAATAGTAGTTTGTCCATACGAGTTTGACAGAAATGTAAATAAAACCGAATTATAGTAATTATGATATCAACATATTATTTGTAATATTTATTACCACGTGTATGGATTGAGAATAAAAAGCTGAAACATTGTAGTATTTACTTACTTACCCCTTTATTCGTGTACCCTGTACCCGATTTAGACAATTCGTTACTACTATGTTGAATAGGCAAGGGAAATATAAAGTATTTGTTATAATAAAAATCATAGAATTATTGTAATAACTCGTTTATTGGCCAAAATACCAGTAAAAACCTTCAAACCATAAGTATTCATTTATTTATCATTAAATTACCCATAAGTTAATTAATTCACTTATAACGTGACTAATAATCGAAGCATCAATAATAATTCAAGCATATTATAATGCAGTTGAAATACACAGCAATATCACAAAGTACATAATTAATACCAAGGGTTACTTAACTGACTGGACTTCCCAGGAGATGTTCACCATGGAACAGCAGTGACAATAATAATCTCACAATCGGCTGGTCGAACCCTTTTATACCTGATTCTAGGTGTTCGACCACGCCACCTCTGTTCGATAAACACGTGACGTCATGGATAGTTTAGTCAGTCATTTTAATCACTTGATCAATAAATTCTTACTAGTATTCATTTAAAATATACACAAACATATTAAAACCATTATAAATAGGCACCATGAAAATTACATACTGATATTAATTTTAATTTTAGCATTGGCAATATGATTAGTAAGTCAACGATTATACACTTACCCGACATATTTTCATTGAAGTGTCAAATCAGTATCTAATAGTCTGGTGACACAGAAAAGTGACAAACTAATCAATAAAGAAGGTTATTTCGCGTCTTAACTTAAATTACTGGTAAGCTTATGTGCTATATTACATAATAATGTAACAAGTTCGAGTGCACTCACCGGATCCGTAGGCGACTGCAGTAGTAGAACGAGCTGTGCGGTGTGGTCCCACAGCAGCCGCCACAGCTCGGGCGCGGCGCCCAGCGGCGGGTGCTGCGTCACTGCGAACTCGCGGAGCCGTCGACGGCCGCACACCCATGACGCGTTCACATACTCGCTCCCTGTGGACAGAGAGGTAGGGGTAGGGCACAGCGGAATGTCATCTCGCTCGTATGTGGACCAGCCCAACTGGGGAACTACAGTGGCGGAGTGAAAAGGTTGATCAGTTTTCAAATCAAATCATTTACGCGTTGCAAGCACATGTTACCTTTTTAAACTGTGTATCAGACGAGAGTGATGTATTGAAAATTATGTTCAACTGTTTGACAACAAAGTTCAAATTTACTTAGACGAATTTTCCTTGCCTATTAATAGTTGAAGTTGAAGAATAGTTGAACAGAAGACAAAACTCACAGACGCTCTCAAGCAGGCACTGAATTTAAAGTGGAAATGGGCTGGACATATCTCACGATATACAGACAAAAGATGGACCATAGAGAGTACACGATGGAAAGGCCCAACGGGGAAAAGAAATGTTGGTAGACCAATAAGACGGTGGGCTGATGACATTATACAAGAAGCAGGAAAAGATTGGATTGAACTAGGCAAGGACAGGGAATCATGGAAAAAGATGGAGGAGGCCTTTACCCAAAAAGGGGTCCATATTTCAATTAAAGAAAACTAACCATACTAACAATAATATAAAATAACTAACTAACAACTTACTAATACCATTTGAAATGTACCTACCTTAGAAATATGGAATAAAATGGCTTTATTATTATTATGTTTTTGTTTTTATTTGTTTTTCTCTCCAAAGGAGGGTATTTTACTTCCATACCCGCGGGCTTTTGGCCAAACGAATATAGAAGATAGGTATGTTACCTAAGGACTACCTAATGTTGTTCTAAAGCTAAAAATTTGCGTACTATTCTGCATGTGTTCATAATTACAGCTTTTTGTAGGAGGATGTATGTAAGTGGATGGACACCGAGGGTTTTGAGGCTGGTGTGGAGGGTGCGTGGAATAACACCTGTAGATGAAATTACGATTGGAATTGTCTTCACCGTATTTACTCGCCATTGGTTTTTTATTTCTACGGACAAGTCAGTGTACTTGCTGATCTTTTCAGTGTGAGTAGACGCTAGATTGTGGGTATTGGGTATGGCTACGTCAATCAGATACACAGTTTTTGCAGGTTTGTCGTGAAGTATAATGTCAGGTCTATTGTAATGCACGGTTTTGTCGGTGATGATAGTTCTGTCCCAGTATAGTTTGTGATTGGATGACTCTAAAACAATTTGCGGTGTATATTTATAGTAAGGGGTTCTGTTTTCAATAAGGCGGTGTTTAAATGCAAGGTATTGGTGGATGATGGCTGCTACTTGGTCATGACGGTGTTTATAATCTGTCTGGGTTATGGATCGGCACGCTCCTGTTATATGTTGTATTGTCTCTGAGGCACCATGACAGCGTCGACATAAGTCAGTAGTTAAGTTACGATCGCGGATGATATATTTTCTATAATTCCTGGTGTCTATGATTTGATCTTGGATGGCGATCATAAAACCTTCAGTTTCGGGGAACAACTCACCTCTCTTAAGCCACATGTTGGATGCCAGCTTGTCAACGTTGGGATTAGTCAAATCCAGTCGGTGTCTGCCGTGGAGCGCCTTTTGTATCCATGCTTCTTGTTTTTGTTGAGGCTCTGTGATCGATTCATTCTTTTGTTTTATATGGTCATTCAAATTTAGCGGAGTAAATTTTCGATCAGCGCTTACAACAGCCTCGTGCATTTGGGACCGAGAAGCTTGGTTGTGAAAAAACTTTCTAATTGTACTTACCTGTTTGTTGTGGAGATTCTTAATATCTATTAAGCCTCTTCCACCTTCTGCTTTCGGTAGAGTCAGCCTCTGGGTGCAGCTCCGCGGGTGGTGCTTACGGTATTTGGTCAATAGAGTATTAATCATTCTTTGAAGGTTACACAAATCCGTTTGCGACCACTGTATGATACCAAAAGAATAAGTTAGGACTGGAACCGCAAATGTATTAATTGCCTTGATTGTGTTGCGTGCGTTGAGGTGGCTGTTCAAAATTTTGTGAAGTCTATCTGTAAATTTCTGTCGAAGTATAGTTTTCGTTACTTTATGGTGAATTTGCTGCGTCTGTTGATATCCGAGGTACTTATAGCCAGCATCTTCATCTACAGGGTCTATTTGCTGTCCAGTGTTGAGAGTGTAATTATTGCATTCCACTTTACCTTTTCGAATCGACTGGATTTTGCATTTGTCGATGCCAAATTCCATGTGTATATCTGATGAAAACGCTTGCGTGATGTCTGCTAGATTGTGAATGTCAGTTAAACTATTACCGTAGAGTTTGATGTCGTCCATGTACATTAAGTGAGATACTGTTTGCGAGGTGTTACCATATTTCAGTTCAAATCCAGATATGCTTTTGTTCAGCAAATTAGAGAGTGGATTGAGTGCTAGACAAAACCAAAGCGAACTAAGAGAGTCTCCTTGAAATATACCTCTGCGGATGTTGATTGGTTCCGTTACAATATTGGTATCGCTGCTGGAAATTTTAAGAACTGTTGTCCATTGTGACATTGTGTTTTGTAAAAACTGTATGATGGTTTGGTGAATTTTGTAATGCTTAAGAATATGAATAAGCCAGGTGTGTGGTACGGAGTCAAATGCTTTTTTGTAGTCGACGTACATGGTGTAGATATCTCTTTTATTACTGAGTGCTTGCTTGGAAATAACGGCATCTATAGTAAGCTGTTCTTTACAGCCTTGACTCTTCTGTCGGCATCCCTTCTGCTGCTCAGCTAAAATGTTGTGGGTGTCAATGTGTCTATATATAAGTTTGCTAATACATGATGTTATGATTTTGTAGATGTTCTGAAGGCAGGTAATAGGTCTATATTTGGCCGGGTTACTTTTGTCGGTTTTATCTTTACGCAACATATATGTTGTGCCTTGCGTAAGATATGGCGGTAATGTTTCAGGATTATGGATGAATGCATTAATATGTCTAAGCAAAATCGGATGCAAATAGGTGAATTTCTTAAGCCAGTAGTTGTGGATGTTATCGGAGCCAGTTGCTTTCCAGTTATGAGTCTTCCGTATGACTGTTTGCAGTAGATCAAGGCTGATTTGTTCAAATGTCATGTCAGGTACGGAACCAAGTGATTGTTTGTCTGTCTCAATCAATTCAGAGTTCCGATGTTCCACTGGTTTAGACCATATTGCGGACCAGAAGTGGTGCAATTGTTCCGCATTGGGAGATTCAGAGTTGCTATTGGGGTCTTGTCCCGCTTCACGGGTATTATTGAGAGAATTTTGTAATGTCCTGTAAAATACTTTTTCATTATTAACAAATTGCATATTCTGTGTTTTGCGGAGGGTCGTGAGTTTATACCTACGGAGTCTGTTAGTTAGTGCGCTAAGTTTTTGTTTGAGGGTATCGAGGAAATGTGTTAGTTCCGTATTTTCCGGTTCATGTCGGGAGTGAAGTTTATACTGTCTTTTGATTGCATTTATATGTCTCGTCAGTCTTGGGCTAGGATTTCCGTTAATAAATTCTGTTAGTCGGCCTATCTTAGTTCTTAAATCTGTTATTCTGTCATGTAGTCTCTTTTGCCAGAGGGGGGGTTGGTTGTTATATTGGTGGGTGTATTGCGATTCTCTAATCTTAGAACCATTTTGGACAGCTGCCGTAAATGCAGCGCAATAAAGAATAGTTTGTGTG
Organism: Epinotia brunnichana; assembly: GCA_963854355.1. NCBI lineage: Eukaryota > Metazoa > Arthropoda > Insecta > Lepidoptera > Tortricidae > Epinotia > Epinotia brunnichana. The sequence goes on along the minus strand of OY977959.1, from coordinate 6,659,834 downwards.
CTTTCAAAATTTAAGTCTGGAGCTAGATATTTTGGAAGAATAGCGCTGTTAATAAAGTGAACTATAGAGGCAAGGTTTTTAGACGGCTTTTGTTTAGGTATAAAGGGTCTATTAGAGGGGACAGAGTTGCAAAATTGATCCTGAGCGGCTAGAAACGCTTGTTCAATCTCCTTTTGTTTTGAGATGGGGAGATAGCTCAGTAGTGGTACATTTTCAGTGGCACTTAAATTGTCAGGTTGAGTTTCGTAGTTGCTTACAGGGTTGTTATTTATTGTAGGATATTCATCCAATAAATCAGTTTCCGGGCCTAAGGTCACTGTGTCGGTATGGGGTAAGTTATCTGTAGTTTGAGTAGTGTCATCTAACGCTAGCTCACGCGAAATTTCAAGTTTAATATCCTGCAGTCTTTGTTCGCTCACGTATTTATTATTAATGATAGCTCTTCGTTGGTCTGCTATCCTCTGCTCAGATACGTGTGAAAACTGGGGGTGCTTTGCGATAATTGTTTGATAAAGAGGTTTTCTGTATGCTGTTATGTTTGTTTCTAGTAGTGTTATTTTGTAGTATTCTCTTATTATAGACTCGTTAATCTCATTTGTCCAGATCATTCGTTGGTCCCTGTTTTGTGTGGCTGATTGGGGTTGATTATTATTATTATTAATAGTTGAACTAAAACCTTTTTTATTAGTTTGATCTTGCCATTACGTTGTGTCAAGTTTGATCTAATGATTAAATCATCTTAGCTTAAAATGATTAAAACTATAAATGTGAGTAACAGGTCCTGTCAATGTCATCATTGCTATTTCTTGTATACGTTTATTTTTTTCTTTATTTAACTCGTTTTCCAAAATTCAAAGAGATATAGTGAAATGACATTCATTATGACGGAATGTGTCTGACATTCGGTCGATAAAGCAGATACCTTCTGACAACTTATACTGAGAAAGCAAAAACAGATCTTAAGGCGCTGTCAACACCAAAAACGCGCACACTGTCTATTTGTATCGGAGTAAACGAGAGCGAGTGTTACTTGGGCGGCCAGGTTTTAGACGAAAATAATGAATAAATATTGAAATAAAAAAAAGTGTGGATTATTTGTGAAATATGGCTCGTCTACGGTTTAGGTATGAATATGTGGACTTCGTGTTTTTAATTGCAGACCCATACGTCAACAAAATAAGGACATAGAACCGTTTAAGATGATTTTAAGACCAATCATTGCAATTATTTTCTATCGAGCCGATTTCATCCAATTATGTTTCGAGTCCGTCTACGGTCTTGGAAATATGATGAATATTAACTTATATTTTATTTGATGTGCTAGAACAAATAGTTTTTCTTATACAACTGCTCAAATAATATCAATTTCAACAAGTTTGGTCTTGTCAGCCTCTTAAGGTAATCAATCTTTTCATTCCCTGACTGTACCTCCACCTTACAGAAGACCGCAGCCATAATAGCATCACTGCTTTGTAGTGTTGCTATATTATTGCATGCTATGAAGCATGTAGTGTTGTGCTCCTGGTGGTGAGTAAGGTCGCCAGAGCTCCCTAGGATGCGCTGTGTTGGGAGTGAGGGACCTGCATGTCTCTATTTGCCAACACAGCGAATCCTCAAGTGAATAAAGAGTCGGGAACGCGCTTGTGATTCTTCTGGAGTCACAAGTGTCTATAGGCTACGGTACCTGCTTAACATCAGGCAGGCCGTAAGCTTGTTTGCCACCGTCGTAGTATAAAAAAAAATGGAATTTAGAGAAGTTTATGTAATAATGTTGTCATTTAAATCTACTTCGCTACACATGGGGTTTGAAGGAACCAAGCATACAAGCATAAGCGAGTCAGCTGAATGGAGAAAGTAACTGTCAAACTGACAGCACCAATAATGGTCCTTAATAAAACTAAAGGCCATGCCAGGATAGTTAAGTGAATCTGCCCCCAGCGAGTTTTGGCTTGTAATTTTTTTCGATGATGTGGCTTTGTATTGGTAACAAGTATGCAAAATTTGAGCCCCCAAAAAATTATAGTTTTAAAATAAAAAATAAAAAACGTATGATCTTTTTTAGGGTTCCGTACTCAAAGAGTAAAACGGGACCCTATTACTAAGAATCCGCTGTCTGTCTGTCTGTCTGTCACCAGGCTGTATCTCACTGTACCGTGATAGTTCCAGTTGAAATTTTCACAGATGATGTATTTCTGTTGCCGCTATAAATAACAACAAATACTAAAAACAGAATAAAATAAACATTTTTATTGATAATTGTACGGAACCCTTTGTGCGCGAGTCCGACTCGCACTTGGCCGGTTTTTTTTTTCTAGCATGCCGATTTTGACGTGCGTCACGTATAATGTGCATATAGTAACGACAATTATATGGCGTTCATTTTAAGATATATTGCCGTACAAAAAAGAAAAAGAAACACAATTACTTTTTTTTGATTTTTTTTTACTTTCACGTCATCGTCACCTCCAAATTTTTGACTCCAGTATATTTATTGATTAATTATGTCTTTATGACCACTTCGAATACATACATACATATTATAATCACGCCTCTTTCCCAGAGGGGTAGGCAGAGATCACGGATAACCATTTGCTACGATCCTGACAAACCACTTTCGCTTCACTCACTTTCATAACATTTATCATAAATGCTCGTATTGCTCGTCGGTTTAGGGTACTTTTGACCTGGCCTTTTTGTAAGATAAAGACAACTTCTAAGAATAAGGGAACTTCGTCAATGTATTTTTGGACATACGAAGGTTGATCAAAAAGTTTTTAATCGGCATAAAAAACACAGGGTATCCGTATAATATGATTTTTAATTATTAAATACACTCTTTCTTAGTTTACTTACCAATATAATATATTAATAATATTTAAATTTTGCTTTATATAAAAAAAAACTTTGGATAGACGAAATGAGGCTTACTTTTTACAGTTTTTTGAGGAGTTTTCAATATCTAATAATAAGACGTAATAGTAAAATAGTTGGTCTAGATTACACGGTAGGTAACTAGTTTTATAGAATTCACAAGCCTGAAAAGCAGCCCTGGCAAGCGGCAAGCTCAGCCAAGAAAAACAACTCATAGGATTGGTATTTTTTTTCTTTGTTTTTTTTTAGACGACTTTGCTTGCATTCTATAGAATTATGATGAATCACTGTCCCTTCGTATTTATATTCATATTTTTGTCACCTAAGTTCACCATATTTGAAGAAATGAAAAAATATATATTGATGGCCAGAAAAACCTACCTTGAACTATGTAAGGTGAGCTGAGCCTTAAAAAAATGATGACACAAGTTTATTTTTTTAGTTTTGTGGCATTATAAAAGATAAACTTATAATTTCAAAATTCATTTTTATAATTACCTCACCAGAAATTTGCCAACACCGCGCCTAACATGTAACTAAATATCCTCCCATTTAAGTGACGTCAGAATTTGTTCTATACCATCACCTTTGCTTAGGTATTAAAGAAAAACAAATGAATACTATTCTTTTTTTACTTATTCACTGTATTAATGAATAGTGACACAGTATGAACAAGAATCACAAATGATCATTTCGTGACAAACTGCTTAGTATATTATAGTTAAATAATACAGTATTTTAAGTTTCTTGTCACGAATAAATTATTTCATTTTCATTTTCATATTTTTTTTTTGATCATAATGAGACGTAATCATGCCCATTGTTACTACTTTTTGATCAACCTTCGTATGGATAAGTTTGGGTTTATAGCTAGACTCACCTTCGACTCCCGGTTTGGGCACGAGCATGACCCGTGCGGCATCGGACGGCAGCGCGGCGCCGGCGCGGTTCTTGTCCAGGTTGTGCGGTGCGCGCGCGCATACGGACGCGTCCACACACGAACGCGTTATCAGCTGGACAGAAGAGGAGTTACAGCAACTTTTTATTCAAAATCAAATAAAATAAATGAAATAAAATTGCCTTTTATTCTCGACCAGGAAGGAATAATTTTATTTGTAGTTAGTTTTTGGCATGAAGTACCAAAGCTAATAATTTGAATTTAATATATGTAGTAGGTCTATAGATGGGCAATTTATGAAATAAAAACTGTAGGTGCCGCTACACCAGAACACCAAAAAAAATATATCAAATTATAGTTTCCATTATTTTGACATATATTTGTACTAAAGTTTCAGGCAATATTTTTTGTAGTGATGGGTTTTATTATGTAGTATAGTTTACCAAAAAATCAAATTAATCGCAAAGACCGAATTCAAGAAATAAATTAAAAAGTGAAAAAAAACAAACCGCCATATTACGAAAACTGACAAGTGTACATGACTCTTCTTTGGGGAACAGACCTTTGCCTATCTAAAAATGAAATTACTAGAACATTTGACAGAAAGGCAAATTTTGTATAGGTTTCTATAGCCGTGTTTACGGCTATAGCCTTTATTACATTTATTTATTACATTTGACGACCGCTTTAGCCTAGTTGGTAGTGACCCTGCCTACGAAGCAAGAGGTCCTGGGTTCGAATCCCGGTAAGGGCATTTATTTGTGTGATGAGCATGAATATTTGTTCCTGAGTCATGGATGTTTTCTATGTATTTAAGTATTTATTTCTTTATATAAGTATCTATATCGTCGTCTAGTACCCATAGTACAAGCTTTGCTTAGTTTGGGACTAGGTTGATTTGTGTAAGATTGTCCGCAAATATTTATTTATTTATTTATTATGTGTATACAATAATTATTTGTTTATTAATGGTCTAATGTTGTGTTGCGTTTCGTGGGTCACGTACGGTGCTGTCTGAAAATCAGCGATGTAGGTGTCTGTCTGACACCTCGGCATAATGCTGAGACAGCGACCTATTCACTCCCGCGAAGACACACACAATATGTGTTAAATTGTAATGTATGTCTACTTCCTTTGTCTCTGTGTGTCTTTTGTGTAGTGAATAAATGTCTTCTTTCTTTCTTTTCTTTCTTTACAAATTTAAATATTATAACTTAAAAGTATACACTGACATCGGTGGTGTGGTCGATTTGCCTCTCGGCATAGGCCTCCCCTAATATCTTCCATTAATTTCTATCTGTTGCAGCCCGTCTCCAAGTCGGTCCTGCAATTGCCTTTATGTCATCTTCCCATCTTCGCAATGGTCTGCCTCTCTTCCTTTCCCCATCTCTTGGGTACCATTCCGTGACTAGGTTAGACCATTTCTTTGAATAGTCTTAAATTGAATGGTCTAAACTATTCAAAATCAAAATCAAACATTTATTCTGCAAATAGGCCACAAGAGCACTTACACAATGTCAATCAATAATATACAATAAAAAAAATCTTATCAACAACAATTATTTGGAAGTTGCAGTTTAACAGAACTAAATGTCACTAAATGAAAACAATATTACAAAAAAATATCCATTACTTTAGATACAAGGTCTCTATCAAAATTAACAAGAAGTTTGTGATATCATTTTATATCCCGGAGATGTATAAGGTATCGTCCAGATACAATTAATAATTATTGTTCTAATTATCTTAGAGATGTATACAGTCTCTAAGCGTCAAAACACAAAAATAGGTAAACATTACTAATATTATTAGAGATGTATAAGGTAAAAGTACGTTTCACCGAACGCTTAAGACATGGATGTACGTTTATTTTTATAATAAGGTCTGCGAGTTTCATAGGGCTATTGTACAAAAGTATAATTGCAAGTTAGATAAATTTGTCATCATTTAAATGTACATAGAAATCAATTCAGGCGCTGCGATATTACTTCTTACAACCTTACAAATAGTTTTCTCGTAAGTACATATAGTAATCTTTTTTTTAAATTAGCCTACAATTTCGTACATTTCTCGTCCATTTTTTTGATGTAAGTGTGAATTCCGTACGATACCATGTCACCGTTAGAAAGTATGACATTTTTATTGCGTAGTTAAGAACTTACCAAGAACTGTTTCTCGAGCAAATTGACCGGCGGCGGGCCCTGGTATGCCTGATTCCTGTTGGCTAGAGACCGCATGCGTTCTAGCAACGCGTAGTTTTCCACGCGATTCGCCCTGTATACAGGAATTAGAGTCAGAAAATAGGTTTAGAAATATTCTGTGTCCACTCACAGCCTCATTTATAGGCACATCAAAATGTATGACGAGATGTACCTAACTAAAGGATTCTCGTTTTGTGGCTAGTTCTAAAAAATTTTATTTCTCACTGGAATGTTAGTTACCAAATATGGTTAAAATGTGAAAACTTGGGAACACATAAAAGAGAAGAAGAATTCTACAAAAAGCCATTGGTCCGAAAGCATCTCTATTCTGAAAGCTATTTTCCGCTTAGCTAAAATTCAGACGCAGATAATAGAATATACAAAATGGGTTAGTTTAGTATTACATCTTGAAAAATATAAAAATCCTTCAGCGGAATATTGTTTTCGGAATTATGAAATTTGAACAAAGTATGCTTTCGGATAAATTACTCTTCGGAATTTTGGAGTGTTAATTTAATAAATAACTGGCCACGATACGGGGAATTTATCTGGTTACGCCTAAGAAATAGTACATTGTTTAACGAGGGGCGTGAGTGGAATATTGCAAACCAGACTCTATCAGAAGCCCGACGCCGAAGGCGGAGGGCTTTTGATGACTTGAGTTTGCAATATTCTTGCGCCCGTGCATTATGTTTTTCATCATATTTGTGAAGAAATATATAACTACCAAAGACAGAAAAATTTATGTTTCATAAAAAAATTATGAAATTTACAACTTCACTTCCGAAACAGTGCGAGTGGAGTGAGTAGCTCCAATATTTAAACAATCACAGAGCAGTATTCTTGCAGCGCTTGGCCTACTAGTTTTTTTTTTCAACCAATCAGATCACACACAAGCTCGTTACTCCCTCGGGAGCTGTAAAACCCCATTATTTAAACAATCACAGAGCAGTATTCTTGCAGCGCTTGGCCTACTAGTTTTTTTTTTCAACCAATCAGATCACACACAAGCTCGTTACTCCCTCGGGAGCTGTAAAACCCCATTATTCCCGCGGGAAGAATTTAGACCATTGTCCTTCTGTATACAGGCATGGAATAACATGATTTCCAAGCAAGTGTGATGAAAAGTATATATACTTTAGAGATGCGCGGAATATGGGTTTTACCGAATACGAATATTCGGCCGAATTTTCGGTCCAGCTTTTGCCGAACCGAATATTCGGCCGAATAATTCGGTTCAAAGGAATGCCTTATGCCTTGATCAGCAGTTCCAAAACAGACTCATTTTTCAGTGGTAAAAATCTTGTTGATTTTAAGTGAAACATTTATACTAAAGGTAGTTAAATAACAATAAGAATCCGTTTTAGAATAATAATTTCACAGGACAATGACTATGTTACATTCTTACAACTTGCAGACAAAAAACCCGCAAAATTATTCGGTAAATATTCGGCATTTGAACCGAATAATTCGGCCGAATAACGAACATTGAAAAACGTGCCGAATATGCCGAATACCGAATATTTACCGAATATTCGGCGCATCTCTAAAATACTTACATTAGAAAAATCCAACTCACCTCCTCATCTCCTCCTTCTCCTGGTCAGTCATGTTATTATAGGCCTGCATTTTCTTACTGTAGGTGTCGGTGGACCGCGGCGCCAGGTCGTACACACCCTCGCTGTCGTCACCGTTCACCATCACCTCCTTCGATTCCTCGTCGTCTTTCACCGACTTACCTTCAAACAAGTTCAAATATATCACGTTAAAATCTCGCGCTTTGTACCCATATTTAAAAGATTACTAACACGGATCTAACCTTTATTTCTGATGTTTCGACACGTGTTTCGTCGACCGTGGTCTCAGATGACTGACGTCCCAGAGGCTCTAGTATAAGTTTTATCGATACATATACGTTTCGAACGCGAACAGCGCCTCTAGTGGTAACTATTAGGAACTACGCGTTGCCATACAAATTGAAACTAAACGCAAACGCGTTCGAAAACGTATATGTATCGATTAAACTCACATTTTTAGACTTTTGTAGGGTAGTGAAACATTGTGCACCCATATTGACAACTGGCTGAACCGCGTTAGACCCGCGTAAAGTAATCATATAAAGTAAAAAAATGTTTTTCTTGAGAGCGTTCCGACAGTGTAGATGAAGTTTTTGAGTATGTTTAGTTCACAGATTTGTTGTAGATGATTATATTGTGAATTTGGTAGTGTTCATATTTTACTGTAATTTCCAATTTGTGTACACTGCATGCATATACTGTAATGTTACTTGCCAATTTCTGTTTGTATTGTTCATGAATAAAATATGATGGGTAGGCCCCCCACAAGGTGGACTGATGACCTGGTAAAGGTCGAGGGAGTCCGCTGGATGCGGGTGGCGCAGGATCGGCCATTGTGGCACTCTTTGGGGGAGGCCTATGTCCAGCAGTGGACGTCTTTCGGCTGATATGATGATGATGATGAAAATATGATGAATATGACTGTTACTTACTCTGCTCGCTGTTCAAATCCTCAGTCTTTATAGAGATCTGACTGCCATTCTCAACGTCTTTGTCGCTCTCTTTGCTAGACTTGAAGCTTGCCGTTTCACCATTCTCTATACCATTCGTTAAGTCATTAACGCTCTTCTGCCTGGTAGGTTTAAGGTCTAAAACGGCTAGCTCATCCTCTGTGATAGGTTGTAGTAGTTTGACTAGATATTCCCTCGCTTTGGAGAACTCGACTTCGGTGTTCCCAGATCGAACGTGTTCTAGTAACGCGTCGTGGACAAAGACGTATTGCTCTTCCGTTTGTACGAGATGGTTGCGCTGTGTGCGAGCGCGACAAAGGAACCCGAGCGGGCTGAGGGTTCCAGTGAGCTTGAGTTGGTTGAGTTGCGCGTCGAGGACTATGTAGGTGCCGGTACGGCCGACGCCGGCGCTGTTCAAATGGAAGAAAATTTGTTTAGAGGAAATGCTTTAGTAGTTTCACGCACCGACGGGTTAGCTGCTATTTCGCGCAAAAAAGCAGCGTCACTGCTGAGCAGAATTAAGGGCAGCTCAAACAGCATCCTAAGTAGGCCAGTCCGTAGATTAGGGTCACAAATCCTCGAAATTTTGGGACTTTTTTTGGTTTCTCACTCGTAAAAGTAAAGTAAAGTTACTCACTAGGAAATTAAAGAACATTAAAGTATGCGTCTAATGAGAACCAGTACATAACAATTCGGTTCAGCGACATAGTAGAAAACCATGATCGAAAACGAAGCTTTCTTCAACTTTGTAAGCTATTTCAAGACAGTGGTTTTTAAGCTTCTGCGTTTCAATTTATTTAACTATAGGTTTTAGCTCCTCAATTGTAGGAATTTACAGAATCGAGAGTTATTTCAGCATTAGTATCATCATAACTGGTAATCGAAGAGCTGGCGGTTTTCTCGTGCAACGCATCTGCATTGCAGTTAAATGAGGAGATATCGCCAGCATACTCGGTACAATGCCTAGAAGGCCTTTTTAGGGTTTCGTAGCCAAAATGGCAAAAACGGAACCCTTATAGTTTCGTCATGTCTGCCCGTCTAAATAAAAACTTCTACACTTTTGCAACAAAGAATTACTCTACGGACTGGCCTAAAGGTGGACGCCTATGTCCAACAGTGGACGTATCTCAGCTGATATGACTATGATGATGACCTTAAGTGTTAGTGTCAAGGTGTACCTGCAATGAACCAGTACTGTCCCTGGGTCAGCCGCAGCGGCCTTCACGAATGGTAGCACTGCGAGTGGATGTCTTGGTGTTCCGTGGTCAGGCCACACGGTGTAGTGGTACTGTACTATGATACGACCAGCAGCGTCGGCTTCGCTTGCAGGACTGGTGGGTTCACTTTCCTGTTGAGAAAGTGGTTTAATTTTAATGCTCGAGAGCAGTCACAAGAGTCCATAGGCTACGGTACCTTAACATCAAGCAGGCCGTAAGCTTGTTTGCCACCGTCGTTGTATAAAAAACATAAAAAATTGATAGTTACATGTGTTAATAAATCATATTGTATGACTATCATAATAAAACTTGCAAGCCGGTTAATTGTGCCGTAACAGTTAGAGCCACGCTTTGAGAGCCTAACCCATAATTAAGGTTACGCTCGCAAAAACATTGCTCTAACCAGTTATTATCTCGGAGTGCAAACAGGGAACGAAATCTATTTACCGGTTAGAGAGCGCTTACTTCCGCGCGCAGAAAACGCCACCGGCGCGACAGCGGTCATTGATTCCGTATACAAACACCGAGTAACCGGTTAGGGAGCGCTTCGAAATAACTCAAATAACGTTCCCAAAACAATTCGTTGTAACGTAACCTAAATAATTAACCGGTTTAACCTAAATAAATACCAGTAAATTCGTAACCGGTTACAATCACTGATCATAATAATTGAAATTAGGTAATGGAATTGTCATTTTTAATCACTTAACGTTGTGGTCACAGCGATAAGGCAAATAAAAAAATTATGACTCATGAGAGTAATTTTCGATTGGCTCCGTTTAAACAGTGATTATTATCCCGCGACACACACACGTGCGTATTGAACCGACGTCCAAACAATTTATAATGTGCGATAATATTGACACCCCAATGCTATAAGCGGTGCCATTCGCACAAGTCGTCATTAGAGTCATGTTCAGGGTATTCGAGCATGTTTATCAGGTCAGCTTGTTGCTGCAATAAGGGTTATTTTCAGGGGCTTGAATACAAGCTCGCAGAAGCATCATCACCGTCCACAAAATGAAGGCCCACAGCACCCCGTAGTAGCGGAGACACCACGCAGCGGTTCTGGTATAATCGTTGAATCATACCTACGCGATCTTCAAGCCATCAACTGGAGGGAAATGGCGTAAGATCGGAACGGCCAGTGGCGACATCTCGGAGGCAAAAACCCACTTTGGGTAGGTGAACCATTAGGTGAGCCTTGTGTAGGCTCGGACAAGAATAGGTCTACGGTCTCCCCCGCCTGTCGTAGAAGGCGACTAAAGGGGGTCATCGGGGTCGCAGTGTTTCTGGCGGGGGCCGGGGCACTCACCTAAAAACCCCAGGGAAGGCGACCATCATCATTGACGACCGCTTTAGGCTAGTTGGTAGTGACCCTGCCTACGAAGCAAGAGGTCCTGGGTTCGAATCCCGGTAAGGGCATTTATTTGTGTGATGAGCACGAATATTTGTTCCTGAGTCATGGATGTTTTCTATGTATTTAAGTATTTATTTCTCTATATAAGTATCTATATCGTCGTTTAGTACCCATAGTACAAGCTTTGCTTAGTTTGGGACTAGGTTGATTTGTGTAAGATTGTCTGCAAATATTTATTTATTTTTATTTATTTATCCTAGGACGAGCCAAACGTGGCGAGGCGCGATGGTGGCTACAGTGCGTTCAGAATGAGATCCTGTAGTCCTCCGCATCAGAGCGCAGATGCCGGCCGCCGTGGAGTTTTTAATGGATAGAAATACCACATAACCCAGTCATCCCCCGATGATTGGGTAACTGGTACGCAGGTTTCCTCCACGAAAAAAAAAAGTGAGCCAAGGTTTGTAATATTTACCGGTTCCGGTTTGATGTTGCGCGCGCGCAGATGGCGCACGGTGTAGGCGGCGCGCACGTCCTCGTGCAGGAGCGTGACGTGCACGCCGCCGAACTCCGCGGAGCTGCCGCACCCGCCGCCCGGCCAGTACATGTCGCATTTGCTATTTATTATTACTCACCGGTTCCGGTTTGATGTTGCGCGCGCGCAGATGGCGCACGGTGTAGGCGGCGCGCACGTCCTCGTGCAGGAGCGTGACGTGCACGCCGCCGAACTCCGCGGAGCTGCCGCACCCGCCGCCCGGCCAGTACATGTCGCATTTGCTATTTATTATTACTCACCGGTTCCGGTTTGATGTTGCGCGCGCGCAGATGGCGCACGGTGTAGGCGGCGCGCACGTCCTCGTGCAGGAGCGTGACGTGCACGCCGCCGAACTCCGCGGAGCTGCCGCACCCGCCGCCCGGCCAGTACATGTCGCATTTGCTATTTATTATTACTCACCGGTTCCGGTTTGATGTTGCGCGCGCGCAGATGGCGCACGGTGTAGGCGGCGCGCACGTCCTCGTGCAGGAGCGTGACGTGCACGCCGCCGAACTCCGCGGAGCTGCCGCACCCGCCGCCCGGCCAGTACATGTCGCATTTGCTATTTATTATTACTCACCGGTTCCGGTTTGATGTTGCGCGCGCGCAGATGGCGCACGGTGTAGGCGGCGCGCACGTCCTCGTGCAGGAGCGTGACGTGCACGCCGCCGAACTCCGCGGAGCTGCCGCACCCGCCGCCCGGCCAGTACATGTCGCATTTGCTATTTATTATTACTCACCGGTTCCGGTTTGATGTTGCGCGCGCGCAGATGGCGCACGGTGTAGGCGGCGCGCACGTCCTCGTGCAGGAGCGTGACGTGCACGCCGCCGAACTCCGCGGAGCTGCCGCACCCGCCGCCCGGCCAGTACATGTCGCATTTGCTATTTATTATTACTCACCGGTTCCGGTTTGATGTTGCGCGCGCGCAGATGGCGCACGGTGTAGGCGGCGCGCACGTCCTCGTGCAGGAGCGTGACGTGCACGCCGCCGAACTCCGCGGAGCTGCCGCGCCCGCCGCCCGGCCAGTACATGTCGCATTTGCGCTGGAATCACATTCTAAATTAGATTGGTACGATCAATTCTCTAGTATATCATTATTCTCTAGTACATCATTATCTCTGCTGGTCATAGGCTTCACCGAAGAGTGCCCCAGCGGACTCCCACGAACTGTAAAGACCCTTATGTTTAGCAATTTGGAAGGCAATAACTACTAACTAATCATCCACAGCACGCGCGCCACTAGAGATTGAGCATGCGCTCAAGCTTTCGCACCAACGTCACTCGATCGCCGTGTTGTTGTAGGCTCGGTGGAGGGGACGACGTTGGAACACCGGTCCCGATGGAAATCGCGCTTCATACCCCGCGCTATAGTATTTAGTGTTCTGTGTAATCATCATCCTCTTTGTATTTTTGTTGGTTGTATCCTTAAGGAGTCCCGGGTGTGGCGAAGGTTTTACGGCAGCGACTGCCATCTGACCATCCAACACAGAGGGAAATAAGACCTTGTTGTTGGTAGACTGGCATCCATAACCTTACGCAATATGACTGCAAAAAATTACAGCAAAACCAAACTACAAAAATGTAATTTTCCAGCTGCGTTTACCGCTACTAACCACAATGGCGCTATATATTGTGTTATATAGCGCCATTGTGGTTAGTACTGATAAGGAAAATACAAAACATTCCATTGCTGCTCAATTTACATGCCTCATTGTACGCCTGTAAACTGAGTAATCGTGTAAACGAATACGACCTTTTTACGGAGGCATTAACTTATCACTTATCACTGTGGCTACGCCGATGTATTCAAGTGTACTAGGGTATGCCCAGTATATAAGAGGAAGGGCGAAAGAGTACATCCTGTCGTCTAGCCTGATGAACCATTAAGCAAATGACCTCCTCTCACCATACCAGTACGCTTACAGACAGAACATGGGGCTCACAAGATGGTTGATTGCATTATAACAGGGCCGGACAACAGATACAAGATGGTCGGTATTATGTGTGACCTATCAAAGGCTTTTGACGTAATCAGTCATAATCATAATACGCTCCTATTAAATAAATTAAAATATTATGGCGTTGGAGATAAGGTTTTTTTGTTTAATCGAAGGTCAAACTATCAATAAGCGGAACCACTTTTGAGTCTGACTATGGCTACATCAACCAAGGCATCCCTCAAGGATCAGCCCTCGGAAACACCTTGTTCTTGGCCTATGTAAATGATCTCCCGTCTACTGGCACCGCAGGCTTATCCGTGCTGTTTGCAGATGACACTACGGTCGTAGTATTTACGTATTTTTTCGGGACGGAAATCAACTGTACCTCCCTGTGTATACAATTATCCAATGCTTAAATAGGTTCCTTGGCTTTATGTTAGACTCAAATCTAAACTGGAAGTGCCATGTCGATAAGCTGTGTTCTGGGTTGAGTAGTGCGGTATTTGCACTGAGAAAGTTAAAACCCCTAATTTCGAATGTTTCATTAAAATCGGTGTACAGTCGCCATCACATACATAGGTACACTATAGGTGTTCAAAAATATCGGCACATGCACCCTAATGCCTTGAAAATAGAGGTGTGTTCCGATGTTTGTGAGCTGCTTGTTTGCTCCGATGTATGTGATGGCGACTGTACTATGCCCATTTTCATTCTTTAATGATATATGGAGTACTCATTTGGGGAAACTCAACGGATGCCAATCGAGTCTCCTTAATGTAAAAACGGGCATTACGAACGCTGGCCGGTGTGAAACCTCGAGATCCATGCAGGGAACTCTTCGTAACGCACACAATTATGACGCTCTACTCCACATACTTATTTGAAGTTCTGATGTTTGTGAGACGTAACTTACCCATGTTTAGTCGTGTCAAGGTATCAGGTAAGACTATTCGTTCAACAGGGCCACTAAGAACAGTCTCAACTCGCATGGCACTCGCAGAAAAAAACCCACGCGTCATAGGTCCTACTTATTATGAACGTCTACCCGCCGAAGTACGAATGGAGACATCGGTAACAATATATATTGGAAAATCCATTGTATTCTATATAAGTGAATTTTTTGACATAACCGCATAATTCTGATTTATTGATTTTGATATTATTAAATTATGGTTATAATATGGTGTTATGTAATGTTACGATCCTTTTAGGTGAAATTTGATATCTATGACATTATACATTTAAACTATGTGGACATAGTTATATTAAAAGTGTTATTATTCTACAATTTTTTTTATTCATGACGATCACAATAGGTATTCTTGTAAATTGACATGTAATTTATATTATAATGTAATCTTGTATTGTGAATAAGTGAATCTGAATCCGTAATAGATAGCCGTAAAACCACAATTGGTTGACGCCAATTAAGCCTAGTTGGTAGTGACACTGCCTACGAAGTGGATAAAGCCTGGGTTCGAGTACCGGTAAGGGCATTTATTTGTCTGGTGATCATTGATCACATATTTTTTTGTTCTTGAGTTATGTATGTTTTCTATCCATTTAACTATGCATATCGTCGTCTAGTACCCACAATACAAGCTTGCTTAATTTGGGACTAGGTCGATTTGTTTAAGATTGTCCCCAATTATTTATTTATTTAATCGGTAGCTGTTTATATTGAACTTACCCTGCCTCGCTCCACCAGATTAGTGATCATGACGACGGTGTGAACTTTGTGCTGCCAGATCATGCGCCAGAACGCGTCAAGGGTGTGCGGGGTTGGGCCTTGCGTCGCGATGTAGCGCCGCCGCCATACCAGCCATTCTAACTTCACTCGGGTCGGTACACCGTCTGGAAACAACAACAGATTCTAGATTCTACAGAGCCTATTGAAACAGTCAGTCGTATGCCTTATTGTTTGTAGTTACGGAATATGAATTTACAAAAAAAAACGAGAAAATATGGTTTCAGTTCTCCAAGTCAGCTAAGTGGTCGCTAACCAGCACATAAAATTAGGTGGTCGCCAACCGGCGAAATGACCATATATGGTTACAAGCAAATCTATTTGATTTGATTTTTTGTGTCCGCTGAATGCGGGTGGCGCAGCACCGGTCATTGTGTCTCTTTGGGGGCTGGCCAGCACTGGGCGTCTTTCGGCTGGTCTATCTTAAGAATAAGAATAATTTATTATTAGACAAAAACAGATTATACAGACATTATCCGTGGGGCTCCAAACTAGGCTGAGCCTGTATCTTGGGAGCCACTGAGTCGGTTAACAAATCTCTTAAGACACACTCACCAACATCGACGTACACATCGTCGAGCTCCGGGTCGTCGTCGCTCGGCTCGGTGTCGCTGTCGCTCGCCTCGCTCTCAACTATTCCGGAGAACTCGATGTTGAGGAATGCGCTCTCGATGCCTTCGGCGATTATTGGGGGCGGCTTGGCGGGTTTTATTGATGGTTGTCTGTGATAAAAACAAATCAATAACTAAGTTTTTTTAATGCTGTTTCGTCTATTTTTATAAAACATCATCTTGAACGGTTGAATGAAAAGCGTAGGTACATTAAACTTGTTGTGTTTAAACTATTACAGCCAAGGTCACCAATATGTATATACTCAAAGTTGCAAAAATATGTATACATAGAAAGAAAGAAAGAAAGAAGACATTTATTTACTACACAAAAGACACACAGAGACAAAGGGAGTAGGCATACATTACAATTTAACACATATTGTGTGTGTCTACACGGCAGTGAATAGGTCGCTGTCTCAGCATTATGCCGAGGTGTCAGACAGACACCTACAGCGCTGATTTTCAGACAGCACCGTACGTGACCCACGGAACGCGACACAACATAAGACCATTGATAAACACATAATTATTGTATACACATAATACATAATAAATGTAATAAATTTGTAAAATATGTACCAGTAGCTAAATGGGATAGAAAGAAAAACACAAAGCAAAGAAAAATACATAACAACCTTACTTCCGTAGTAATAAGGTCTGTATACATATTTCTGTAACTTTGTGGTGTATACATATTGGTGACCTTGACTGTACCTAACGATAATTAAACACGGAGTGCACGTTAAAGGGCTGGGCACATCAGATGCGTGAGCGTACAACCCGTATACTATATAAGGTTGGACGTTCCGCTGGAAAGCGCACGTTTATCAGGGTTGGCCAAGCCTTTACAGTTTAATCTCTTATTACAGACTCATGCGCGGGTAGATGTAAAAACCCATCAACATTAATAATCTTAAATACCATGGATGGACCCATAAACGTAAGCCACGCTAAGTCTGAGTGGACGCTCGGTGCGGAGCGTTCGGCGGGGCGGCCGAGCGTGCATTCGCTTTGTGCAGCGTCTATTCAGGACACCAGTATGAGTTTAATTTGTTTAACATGCACGCCGCACGCCCCGCTCCCTAGCCCGCCCGACTCGAGCGTCCACTCAGGCCTTACACTAACCTGCGTATCTTCCGCTCGATCTTCCGCCTAGTCCTAGCGTCCAGCTCGTCCCGTATCCCGTCTATGAAGTTGGCGTTGACGTAGCCGCACACCGCTCCCGCTCCCGCGCCCGCTCCCGCGCCCGCCACCGCCGCCGCGCCCGCGCAGCCCGCCGCGCCGCAGCGGCCGCCCGACGACACGCATACGCGCGAGTGGTCGTCTGTGGAACACAATAGCGTTATGGTGGGTTTCACTGGTTTCCCAACTGTTGTAGACAACCCGGAGGAAATCGTCGAAGACCCTGTCCGTCTCAGGATGAGTCAAGGCACAGAAAAACTTTATTTATGCTTCTGTGTGTTTATTTACATATAGAGTCCTTCGCACGACTGCAAATGGCCGTCGCCGCATTTAATGGTCAAACAATCTACTGGTGCGCTAATCCTCAATAGCATCATACTGCTTCTAAAGCCCGCTCCGCATTCTCGACTAAACTACATGAGATTTGCCGAATAAGAGAGTGTGGAGTGAGTATTCGTCTATGTTCGTATTGTTTTGCGTATATTCGTGTAGTCTCCGTTTCGTGTCTGTAAAATAGCCATACATCAAAGAGCTCTCGTGAAGTTTCGTGTTTGCGCGAAACTTCTCCACATTCTCGCTGCGCTATATAATAGTGTATGAAAGTCCAATTACAACTGCGCAAGGCGAGAATGTAGAGGGCCGCTCTCGGCAAATATTCCGGCGAAACCAGTCTCGAGTAGTTTTGTCGAGAATGTGGAGCGGGCTTTACATTGTATTTTAATAGGGAACATTACGCAAAATTCCGCGTGGGGGGGGGGACACACTAGCAGAATTGGCATTGTATCTCGTTCCCACATGCGGTATTGTATATGCATGCATTTGACAATCAATTGTACATGTGTGTGTGTGTCCCTATCTATCATTATGGTTTGTGCTAGTGCTGCACTCTGGCGGCAGAACATTGCAGTAATGTTCCCTTATACAAAACAAAAGAGTAGAACTATACGTTACTCGACAACAACAGCAAAAATAAAAACAGTATAGTACAATGTTGTAGAGGCTTAGAAAGTAAGCAATAGACGGACGAGTAAGTTCGAGGGCCGACGCGTAGCGGAGGCCCTCGAAAGTACGAGTCCAGCTATTGCACTTTCGGCCGAGGCTTAACATAGTGCTTTTCACGTCTACTGCGAGGAAATTGCATCCAGCGGACTCCCGCGACCTTTACCAGGTCATCAGTCCACCTTGTGGGGGGCCTACCCACGCCGCGCCTTCCGGTACGTGGTCGCCCCTCGAGAACCTTTCCGCCCCAGCGGCCATCGGTTCTACGTGCAATGTGCAAGATCATAATACTAATCAAAAAACAAAAGAAGCGCGGCACCGCTCGCCGGCGCGGCGGCGCCGCTCCTCCCGCTCGACGCCCTGTGATTGGTCGAAGAGCTGTTCAAACTGAACAACCACTATTACAATGACCAACCACTCAAAAATAATCGACCAATAGCAGAGTAGAAAGTAAAAAAGGCCGCCAAACACTACACTTTACTTTGCAAATCTACATTGTTTGACTGATTTTGAATTGTACTACTAAGAACTACTTTCTACTCTCATTTCAATCCATCTTTGGCCATATTTCCGAGCAGTGGCGTGAAAAGTATATTTACAAAAAAGATGGCCGCCATACTTACAAGCAGTGATGTTGAGGTAGCGATTCTTCAGCCGGTTCTCGGGTCGATGGCTGTGGTGGCTCGTGTGGCCCAGGGCGGCGGATTTAGCCACCACTATCTCGTACTCTTTGCTGTTAACAAACAAATACAATATTATATACCTTAAGCCCACTGCTGAGCCAGAATCAGAAGATTATCGCACCTAACATTGGCCGAAAGGTTGAGAAATCCTTCATTTCCGGTCAAAATTGTAAATTGTTGGTATATTTACGTCATGTGACGACAGTAGGTACGAGACATGTGGCATCATTTAGCCCTTTAATGGTAGAGAGAGTAAACCTTAGTCTGTCAGTCCAGAAATGGCCGGAAGTACTTGGCAGACGGTGTCAAACACAGAACACTCAATTAGTATTTAGTGTTCTGTGGTGTCAAAGGTGGTCAACTTGGAGTGGGCTTACGAACTTTCAATATTATCAGAAACACAATAGTTATCATTGTTATCAAATACACGAAATATGATTTGTGGAGTGTGACTCTTCATCATCCTCTTATTTTTTGCGGTGGTAGCCTAAAGAAACCAGGACTCCGCCGTATCGTGATAATTGTCACGGAATATTATCATGATAATTTTTGTTCTGGTGACACTTGTCTCCAAGCTCCGCCCTACTGCTCGGTGTCACCAAAATCCTATACTTGTGATCATTATCGCGATATTTATCACAATAATTATTACGATAATTTGGGAACCTGGTGCCACGTGCCTCCAGCACATCAGGGTTGTATGCCGCATTGACTCCTTCCTGTTGTTCGGGGTGTAGCGAGATGATGTAGTGATGATGACGGCCTACGTTCAGCAATAACTGAAGTATGAAGTTTTACCTGAATCCGATGTCCCCGTCAGCGTGTAGCGCGGTGACATGTTTCGGGAAGTCGCGCGCGCACACGACGGGGTGCTGCGCGCCCGCCATGCGCGGCGGCCGCGCGCAGGACTCCGCCGCCGGCTCCGGGGAACCGGACGGACGGAGCGGCGAACAGTTCACCACTGTGGGACCCGAAGAGTTAGACTATTACCTGAAGCCGATGTCCCCGTCAGCGTGTAGCGCGGTGACATGTTTCGGGAAGTCGCGCGCGCACACGACGGGGTGCTGCGCGCCCGCCATGCGCGGCGGCCGCGCGCAGGACTCCGCCGCCGGCTCCGGGGAACCGGACGGACGGAGCGGCGAACAGTTCACCACTGTGGGACCCGAAGAGTTAGACTATTACCTGAAGCCGATGTCCCCGTCAGCGTGTAGCGCGGTGACATGTTTCGGGAAGTCGCGCGCGCACACGACGGGGTGCTGCGCGCCCGCCATGCGCGGCGGCCGCGCGCAGGACTCCGCCGCCGGCTCCGGGGAACCGGACGGACGGAGCGGCGAACAGTTCACCACTGTGGGACCCGAAGAGTTAGACTATTACCTGAAGCCGATGTCCCCGTCAGCGTGTAGCGCGGTGACATGTTTCGGGAAGTCGCGCGCGCACACGACGGGGTGCTGCGCGCCCGCCATGCGCGGCGGCCGCGCGCAGGACTCCGCCGCCGGCTCCGGGGAACCGGACGGACGGAGCGGCGAACAGTTCACCACTGTGGAACAACAGTCACAGTTCATTTATAATTCATTTATTAATTGCTTTGTGGGTTTACAAAAGGTCTTAAATATATGTCCACCACAAACCCTATTAGGGCGCAGCATTATAGGTACTAAGGCTAATAAGTATAAACTATAGATAGATAGATAGATGTTTATTTGTAAAGTCATGTACATGCGATCTTAAGATATATATATATATATATATATATATATATATATATATAAACTTCTATAAACTTCTGTTCAACAGTATTCTTTTTCTTACTCCCTCAATTTATAATATTCATACATTATATCATACTAGATGACCCCGCGTACTTCGTACCGCCATACAAAATGTATGACAAAAAGAAAAAAAAATACATTCAGCATTTATTATTAGTTATTCTGCTATTCGGAGTGAAGACAAATACAACAAATCAAACATCACAAAAATCGGTTGGGCCGTTCTTGAGTTATAAATAGTGTAACTAACACGACTTTGTTTTATATATATAGATATCATTCATTATATTATATCATTCAAATTAATTATTAATACTATAGGGAACATCTTTTTGCTTTTCACTTCTCATGCTCGAAAAGTGTGTCTTATTACTATTAGGCTTAGCAAGCGGGGCTAAAGTTTATTTAAAGTTTATTTAGACCCTAGGGAAAATATGTATACATATTTATGATTTTAAAACATTTTAATTTGACCTATCAAAACACTTCACCGTATTAAATCCAGCAATCACAACCCTTTAAAAAAAACATTTGTATTTTAGACATAGACATAGACATAGAAAAACTTTATTCAACATCACATTTTATACAAAAGGAACAGTGTACAAATTAGACTTAGGAATAGACAAACACACTCAAACAATATCGTACGAGGCATTTACATTTTGTGATGCCAAAAAGGGGCTAGACTCAGCATACTGTTGCAGTGAGTACCTACTGAGTACCTACACTGCAACGCTGATTTTCAGTCAGACCCTTACATATTTTTTTTTTGTAGCCTAATTTGTGTCCCACTGCTGGGCAAAGGCCTCCCCTTTTTTCCGCCACTTGTCTCGGTCCAGTGCTAGTGTTCGCCAATCTGTACAAAATGTGTCAAGGTCGTCCCGCCATCGCCTTTTCGGTCTGCCTCTACTTCGAAAGCCATCTTGTGGGGTCCATTCGGTGGCTAATTTGGCCCATCGTTCTGCGTGCATTCGGCAGACATGTCCAGTCCAGTCCCACTTAAGCTTCGCGGTCTTGGCACCCTTACATATAATAAGTTTTAATTCTAATTAATATTGTCGGAAGGGAATGAATATCTTATTGGAATGTGAGTAATGTTGTGTATATTTTAAATTATGTAATGACTGTGGTGGTTTGGTTGTACTTGCATAAATATGTATATTAAGTAAGCAAGTATATAAAAAATATGAAATAAAATAATAAACAATTTGAAATGACACGTATATAGTATATAGTAAGCATCAAAGATACGAGGCCAAGACTCGACCGCCCAAGGGTAGAGTTTTTTGTATCTGGAGGAGGTGTCGTTTTAATTTTAATTTTAATTAGAATTTAAAGTAGTAGTAATAAAGTATTTGCTAACAGAATACATCAGGCGTTTTTAGGATTCCGTACTCAAAGAGTAAAACGGGACCCTATTACTAAGACTTCGCTGTCGGTCCGTCCGTCTGTCTGTCACAAGGCTGTATCTCACTGATACCGTGATAGTTCCAGTTGAAATTTTCACAGATGATGTATTTCTGTTGCCGCTATAACAACAAATACTAAATACAGAAACAATAAAATTGATAATGGTACGGAACCCTGCGTGCGCGAGTCCGACTCGCACTTGGCCGGTTTTTTATTCTCTACTCACAATCATGCCGTTTAGGCTGCGCCTAAAAACTATTAACTAGTTTATTCTTGGCGTCAATATTTTATTTTGTATCTGTGTCAAAGCAGTTAGTTAAAAAAAGTCATGCCTTGAGAATCAGATCAATTTTGAATGCATTGTATTTATGTAGCGACATAAATACAATGCATTAAAAATTGATCTGCCAATAACAAACCATCATCAAAGAAAGAAGACATTTATTCACTACACAAAAGACACACAGAGACAAGGGAGTAGACATAAATACAAATTACACTTAACTGTGTGTGTCGTCGCGGCAGTGAATCGGCAAAATTGCCAAATGGGCCACCATTATTTACGTTTTCGTAACCGGTATTATTTATAAGGTATCTGAATTATATAGCAAGAAATATTATGAAAATTTTATATTGATTATGTCCTAAGTTGTTATAGATTTTTGGTTAACACTTACCAGGTTTTTTGTACGAGTTCAACGGCGCCCTGGCAGCCCTCTCGCCGCCTTCTTCCAGGTAATTATAAGCGGCGCTAATGCATTTGCTCAGGCGAGATCTGCACCTATCCAAAAAGCAATGATTACTATAACTAAACATTTATTCACACAACAAAATGGCTACTTATCTCGCGAGATAGCTCACACATTATACATTCACGCCCACGGTGACCGGTACTAGCCGTCAGCGTCATATAGTTAGTAGCAGCTAAAGTAGCCAAATATGTCGTAACACATCCTTACTCCTATAGTAATAAAGACGTGTTGCGATATATTTGGCTACCTTGGCTGCTACTAACTATATGATGCTGACTGTACAACTGATGCACCGTCGCCGATGCGATACGAAAAAATGTTTCCTCCTCTCTCTAATTTGCAACGTAAGTGAAGTTGTTGCTGACTCGCGCGCTATGTAGGTAACTTGGCAGCAACTTATGCTATTTAGACGTACTGGTGACATGCCTCCTAATGGGTTTGTGACCTTAATTTTTTTACGATGCCATTCTAACCAGTTTTTGTAGAGGAACAAATGTTTGTATGGAAGCAACTACATTTAAAGAACATTATTACCCAAAAAATCGAGTTAAAGACGGACCTCGCTGACAGCAGCCGAAACGCTTCATACTGATTAGCTTTAAAGTATGACGTCGCACTTTGCAATTTGTACTAGCCGTTGCATGGAGAATAAAGTCAAATTGCTGTTTCGGTCGCGAAATACTGCGTTTAGGTCCATTGTTATCATACAATTTTGTTTCTATAAAAGCGTAACGATTCTATTTGTACCTTTAAATTTACTCTTGGACAATAAAAAAAAAACTTGTTTTTATAAACTTTCAAGGTTCATATCTAATATTTGAATTATATTTGTAATTTATACTTGATTACTCTGGACTGGAGAAGGTTAGGCATCAACATCAACGGCGAGTACATCACTCACCTTCGGTTTGCTGATGATATAGTAGTCTTGGCTGAGACCATGGAGGACTTGAGTACTATGCTCGATGACCTCAGTAAAGTTTCCGAGCGAGTTGGTCTAAGGATGAACATGGATAAGACGAAGATCATGTCAAACGTCCATGTAGTACCAATTCCCATTTCAATCGGAAACTTTACGCTCGAAGTTGTAGACGATTATGTATACCTAGGACAGACTGTCCAGTTAGGTAGATCCAACTTTGAGAAAGAGGTCAATCGTCGAATCCGACTCGGCTGGGCAGCATTCGGGAAGCTACGGCACATCTTTTCGTCCAATATTCCGCAGTGTCTCAAGACGAGAGTCTTTGACCAGTGTGTGTTGCCAGTGATGACATATGGCACAGAAACGTGGTCGCTTACTATGGGCCTCATAAGAAGGCTCAAAGTCACTCAAAGGGCAATGGAGAGGGCTATGCTGGGAGTTTCTCTGCGCGATTTCATCAGAAATGAGGCTATCCGCAGCAGAACCAAGGTAACCGATATAGCTCTCCGAATTGCTAAACTTAAGTGGCAGTGGGCGGGGCACATTGCACGTAGAACCGATGGCCGTTGGGGCGGAAAGGTTCTCGAGTGGCGACCACGTACCGGCGTGGGTAGGCCCCCGCCAGGTGGACTGATGACCTGGTAAAGATCGCGGAAGTCCGCTGGATGCGGGTGGCGCAGGACCGGCCATTGTGGCACTCTTTGGGGGAGGCCTATGTCCAGCAGTGGACGTCTTTCGGCTGATATGATGATGATGATGATACTTTATTACAATAATTTGATGGTTTACTCCATCCATTTAGCAACACGACATTATCAATGTTAACACCACGCAACAAGCCTATTATTTTATCAGACACTTAGTGACACTTGCCTCCAGTACAGCAGGGCTGCGCCGACGCACGCTAACAGCGCGATGGCAGCCGCCCCCAGTATCGCTGCGTTGACTCCGCTATGTGGCTCGCTCTCGCTCGGCGCGCGCGCCTCTGGGTGTACCGTGCACCATTCCGGCGATAGCGCCTGCAAATGGACAACGTTTAGAATACAATCACAACCATTAAGATCTGCCTAAACAAAACGGGCCTAATGTCTAACACGTCCTAACCCTAAGGCCCAAAACAGACGGTGAAACGCAACTGCAACGAAACTGCAACTTCTAGTTACTTTTGAGTTTCATTTGAATGTATGCCATAGACTCCTTTGAGAGACCACACATGTTCCACCGGTTCGAAACGCAGAAATCGGTTTCAATATGGTTGCGTCGTAAAGGAAAGTGGAGTCAAATATTTATGCTTCGTGGTGATTGATATTAATTCTGGTGACTGTACCCGTTTTATTAACAGGCATTCGCGTCTCTCGAACAATAAATCAAGAATGATTAGGTACCAATATTGGTTTCTGCTCTTGACGTGCGTATGTACAGTGGCGGAATGAAAATGTTGATCAGTTTTCGAATCAAATCATTTACGCGTTGCAAGCACATGTTACCTTTTTATACTGTGTATCAGACGAGAGTGATGTATTGAAAATGATGTTCAACTGTGTGACAACAAAGTTCAAATTTAGTTCTTTAGACAAATTTTATTTGATTTTTAATAGTTGAACTAAAACCTTTTTATTAGTTTGATCTTGCCATTACGTTGTGTCAAGTTTGATAAATCTAATGATTAAATACTCTTCGCTTAAAAATTATTAAAACCATAAATGTGAGTAACAGGTCCTGTCAATGTCATCATTGCTATTTCTTGTAGGTAAGTAAATTATACGTTTTATTTTCTTTTTTTAACTCGTTTTCCAAAATTCAAAGAGGTGTAGTGAAATGACATTAATTATGACGGAATGTGTCTGACACTTGATCGATAAAGCAGATACTGATCCTTTAGGCGACGCAGGTCGGTTTCTTATTTTGTTGGATTCGTAGTAGGCCAGGTTCTGATTTTGTCAAATTCTTAGAAGGTCAGTTTATTTTTTGGCGGTTTCGTAATATGTCATTTCCTTATTTTGCCAGCTTTGAAGTAGTACAGTTTCTTATTTCGTTAAATTCTAAGTAGGTTATTTTTTTATATTTGTAATTTTCTGAGTAGGTCAGATTTTTATTTTGTCGGATTCGTAGTAGATGGATCATCATCAGCATCATCATTTTACCTCTATGTTAATGAATTTCATGTTCATTCGTGCATTTTACGTATCAAAATGTAGAAATACAATATATAGAAGAGAATATACTTACATATATATATATATATATATATATATATATATATTTATTTATTTGGTATTAATCATACACTGTCAATTGGGTACATTATAACTTATAAGTAAATTAAAATTAAAACCACAAATACTGGCTTACAAATGTCCCAAGAATAATATTAAAAAATATGTTACATAATGTCATTGAATAAGAATAGCTTGAATATAAAATGATGAAATAGTAGATTGAATATGTCCGCAATTAAAATAATATGATACAATCAAAATGTAAGTATTATCAATGTCATTTCTAATTAAATGTCAGCTCGACATATTTATTCATCCAGGAATTCCTTCACAGAGTAGTAAGCCTTGGCTGCGCAATATATTTTAAGTTTATGTGTAAAGTTACTTTCAGTGTCTAAAGTTCTGATTTGCTCTGGTATTTTATTGTAAATTTTGGCACCCATTACACCAAGAGACTTGCCAGTTTTCTGGAGCCTGTGCGCAGGGACGGCCAGTCCCGGTTTCCGTCTTGCTGAATAACAGTTACCTATAGGGAACTCCTCGGGGTTTCTTCTAACATACTTACCGACCTCAAATATGTAGAGAGAAGGCACTGTTAGTACTCCAAGGGTCGCAAAAAGTGGCCGTGCTGTCTCATCTGATAGAACACGGCAAATCAAACGGATCACTTTTTTTTGTAATATGAATGGCCGGTCTCTATCAGCTGCCAGACCCCAGAGATCGATTCCGCGTATTAGGTGCGTGTGGAAGTAGGCATAGTACGCTGTTAGCAGGTTGTGTAGCGATAATGTGCGAGTTAATCGGGATATGGCATAGTAGGCCGAATTCAATTTTGCACATAATGTGTCAATGTGGTCGCCCCATTGCAGACTGCCATCAAAAGTGAAACCAACATAGCGTGCATGACCTACCGGTTTCACTTGGGCACCGTTCACCATGACTTCAAGTTTAGGCTGCGTTTTGCAGATAAGTGAAAAGTGCAGGAGGTTTGTCTTACCTATATTTAATTGCATACCATTCGCCTCAAACCAATGCAGTAGCTTATTGACAATATCGCAGATGTTACTTTCTAGTTCTCTATTATATAATAACTACAAACAGTAATGATCCACTTACTACGAATCCGACAAACTAATAATCTGACCTAGTCAGAAAAAGGCAAATATAAGAAAATAACCTACTTAGAATTTAACGAAATAAGAAACTGTACTACTTCAAAGCGGGCAAAATAAGAAAATGACATATTACAAAACCGCCAAAAAAGAAACTGACCTTCTAAGAATATGACAAAATCAGAAACTGGCCTACTACGAATCCAACAAAATAAGAAACCGACAGGCGTCGCCTAAAGGATACTGATAACTTATACTGAGCAAGCAAAAACAGATCTTAAGGTGAGCAACCTTTTCATTCCCCGACTGTACCTAAATAAAAAAGAGTTTATTTAAGGGACAAATTGGTGTTATCATTATCAATCAGAAAATTATTCTGCTAATTTGATAATCTATATTAATAAAAGAAAGTTGTGTTAGTTCCTTTGCTTATAACTCGAGAACGGCTGGACGGATTTTCATGATTTTTGATTTGTTGGATTTGTCTTCGCCCCGAATAGCAGAATAACTATAAAAAAATGGAAAAAAATCAGTTTTTTTTTTCATGTATTTTGTACGGCGGAACGAAGTTCGCGGGCTCAGCTTATAAATAAATGAGTAAGCAAGTAATTGTTTTGTAACGTGCATGGTTTCTTTGCGAGTGGCCACATGAGTCGTAACGAAAATTTAAAAGAGTTTCAATAGTTTGATTAAAGATATCGAGTAATTGGGCCAATCGACTTTATCTCGTCGTTATTCTGTCGATAGCCAATAGAGTCAACTTTTATCATTATTGATATGGCCTATTAGAACCGCATACTTTGGAAAAATCTATCCACTGCTCACCTACGGAGTAATATACTGGGGGAACTCTACAGACCTCCAGTCTACTTTTATTTTACAAAAGAGATGCATACGCACTATTTATCACATTCACAATCAACAAACACTTAGAAATGTATTTAGAGAAAAAGGTTTCCTTACCCTCACTAGTATCTACATTTTAGAGCTATGTATTTTTGCCAAAAATAATGCTGATTACTTTACAAAAATGTCTGCAGTAAGAAGCAATTTACGTCAGCAATATAAATTTAACATAATCCTACCTAGATTAAGAAGCAGTCTATATGAAAAGAGTGCTTTCATAAGTGCTATAATGGTATTTAATAAGTTACCGGCCGAACTAAAGGCTTTAGAAGGGAATAAATTTAAAAACCAACTTAGAAACTGGCTGATTCAGAGAGTATTCTATAACCTTAGTGAATATTTTGCATCTTAACTGTAAGTTAGTGTGTTTAAGTCATACGAATTGTTGTATGCCCGATGTCGGGTAACTGTTGAAACAAATCCTGTCACGCCCAACTTATGTACTTACACAGTTATACAATAAAAATATTCTTATTCTATTACACTTCAATTGGTAATTCAAGACAGAAAAATCTACCGCAGATCTATTTCCATCTCTACCTCATGTCAACATTGGCGAAATGTTATTTTATTTATTTTACTAGTATAATTCAGGTACTCGACTCAAATTGTTCATTTAACATATTCGCCGCCACTGACATGAACTCAAATTTGTCACCGTTGCCACCCACCTGCCGCCGACTTCATACGAAGTCCAAAAACAATAGAATTGCGTGGCGTTGGGGTGCCACCTACTTTTTTTTTCTGGCGACGAATGGGTTAAAATCACGTCACCATATTTTTGGCAAGGCAAAGCCAAAACGAAGGGCTATGATTTTAGCAGTCTATTAACGGGAATACATTAGTAGATTTTATGGTCTTATAGCAATCTGAATAGAGCATGCAAAAGATGCTCCACTATACAACGAGTTTACCATTGTCACAAACACAGATGATCACGGTATTTAAAACCTATAAAGTCATAGTTTTAAAGAGTCTTTCAGCGGCGCCAGCGCACCTTACACTGCGGCGCGACGCGACAAAATCTACCCTTCTCTTTCTAATCACAACAGTGCGAGTGAGACGAGAGTAGCTGAGTCGCGCGCGAAAATACACCCTCAACGGCATAACACATTGTTCGTTGAGGCTCGCTTAGGTGGTTAGTATGCAGAGTATGCTGTCAATTACACAATTTGTGATGTAGTAACACTAAATAAGAAAAAAAGTTTAAAAAAATAGTGAGGACGGGGTAAAAATATAGGCTTTTGAAAATATACTTAATTAAAACTATACTTAATTTAAAGAGATGCGAAAGAAAAAAAAGTGGCCAAATCTACTTAAACTCGTGGTATACGTGTTAGAGATATTTTTATCTAAAACTGAACGCAACTAAAATGTGTAAATATAACACGCACATCGCCGAAAATATGAAAATAGGTCGCCCGGGAAACATTAGTGTATTGCGTGTATATATGTGTGCGTAAACATTAGAGACGCGTTCAGTTTTATATGAAACTATATTTACGACTACGTTCACGAAATACGTTTTCATGTTGGGTAGCCTAATTTCAACTAGTAATGCAAGGGCTTGCGCGCGCACTGCTCGGGAACATCAGCTTTCCAATGTTGAGGTCTTGAGATCGAATCCCAGATAGATTGGAAAATATCGTCTTTTGTATTTTATTTCTAGTTTTATGAAACTTTATTCACAATTATATTATAAAGTTTAATAGAAATAAAAAGTGATTTTTGGATTTGTACAGATCAAAAAAATCATTGAAATTATAAAAATTAAAAAAAAACCGGTTTGATATATGAAGTCTTTTCTTTTTTTATGCATTTTATTTTGTTGTACGAAATCTTTCAACGCATTAATAAAATTATCATAATAATCAGTAATCACACTACATTTATTAAAATTTGTACACTGGTGAGTGTACAAATACTCTGTAGCAGTCAAAGTGCCCAAATAGTTCGGTACACCATACTAAATATATGGTGTACCGAACTATTTGACTACTTTGGTTGCTACAGAGTATTTGACGCTGAGTGTACGTAATAATATAATTTACCTAATGCATGTGTATCTCATTAAGTGAAATGTTACATTTCTTTTGAGAAAAATAAAGTCTCTTTAATAAATACAAACATTGTTCTAAGACACTGTTATCTAGTTATCATTTAACCGGAACGGAATAACAAAAACAACATGTTGATTAACCCATTTATTACACATATAATATAAAAAAAAACACTGTTCTACTTACTACCACACTGCTACTATAGTATTTTATACAATCGTTACAGAATGAGGGCTCTTAAAGTCGAGTACCGTGTTTAGGCAACTCGGCTAAGTAAGGTACGAGAATTTAACAGCTAATTGTATACAATACTTTTTCTACGAGCCAACAAAAATAATTGAACAAAGTTGGTATCTATTGAAAATCTAAGCCCTACTGAAACGAAGCGCAGCCCACCGGCTCAGTGTTTCGTTGGTGTCTTTTGTTTTATGACCGAGGCGTAGTTCTATTGGTCAAATGCATTCGTCAAATTCATTATAGTTGTCTAAACAGTTGTGTAATAATTTATTTTAGTTGAGTTGGGAGCTCCATAGAACAAAGTATGTGATTAAGATTATAGTTTGGTGTACGAAGTCTTCATTCAAACAGTCGACGAATATAAAAAATGCTTTTATGCATAGACACCAGTTTTACGAAAGCGACTGCCCTCTGACCTTCCAACCCAGAGGAAGAACTAGACCTTATTGCTTATTGCATCGGTTCCCAACCACGGGGGTAAAACAGCTATTCTTGCTATTGGTTTTAGCGATTATTTAAATTAAGGGGTAAAATCTGTTCCCTAATAGGCTACGGGGGTAACGATCTTGAAAAGGTTAAGAACCACTGGCTTATTGGGATTAGACCGGTTTCATCACGATGCTTTCCTTCACCAAACACCACTGTTAAATATCAAATGATTTTGGGGTGATGAAGCGGTTTGTTGGAAGGTGTATTAAAAAATATACTTTGACTTTATTGCACAAATACAAAAAACAGTACAATTGGCGAACTTAATGCCTTCAGGCATTCTCTACCAGTCAAGCATTGAGCTAAACAGAAGCTTTAGTTGTGAAGGATTTTAAATGCTGAGACTTGAAAGGAATACAAATAACTTAATGGGGAATGGATAAAAATATTTTCTTGTAATATGAGACGGATCAAGCAAAGTGTCTTATTCGCCGTCCTAAACCCAAAACCTAAGTGAGGAAACTGTTTATATTTTTCAAAAATAATTGATGCAGCTGAAAAGTCTGAACTTTTTTCTGGTGCTAAGGAAGGTTATTCCTATCAACAAAAAAAAATCAGGTAATTATAAAATTTTCATCCATTCCCAAAATATTACATTATTATAAATACATATATTGTATACATTATATACATACATATAAATACATACAATTATACCCGTCCAAATATATCATGCGTTAGAAAGAGAAGATTGATAGTTAGATGTGTTCATACAGATATTTAGGTCCGCGTCTCTGGACATTGCCAAAGTTAAGCGATATAAAGCTAATTTTTGATTCTACACTTAATCCGCTTAAAACGGGATTTTGACACCAAACAAAATAATCAATAAATAAAAAATAGATAAAAATACTTAATAGGGGACAATCTAACACAAATCGAACTAGTTCCATAGTAAGCTCAATAAGGCTTGTGTTATGGGTACTAGACGACGATATATTTAATAGATATAAATACTTAAATACATAGAAAACATCCAAGACTCAGACACAAATATTCATGGTCATCACACAAATATTTGCCCTTACCGGGATTCGAACCCAGGACCTTCAGCTTCGTAGGCAGTATCACTACCCACTAGGCTAACCAGTCATCATAAATATGAATTTTCTCGAAAAATTATTAAACATATAAAAAAAAAAAAAAAAAAAAATTAAAATGAAGAAAAAACAGAACACAAGAGAATAAATAAATGATGACACAGATAATTGTCCAAATTCTTCTGTCCCTTTCCACTAAACGCACCTTCATATTAAACAATTGCCATTTATGATGATGCTCTCTCTCTAACAACATTAAAAAAGATTGTAGCTTCGTAATTTATAGATATTCGGATTTAGATTAGAGATTCTTTTGGAAAAATAATAAAATTTGAGTGAACAACTTTATTGTGTACGATATAAACATTTTATAAATTCACGTAAGCCCTCGTCTACTGATCATCATGACCTGGGGACCGATTTTTGACTTTCGAGCGCTCGACTTTTTCACTCGAAAATTGACAAAAATGATGAAATGCTATTTTGAAATAGGCATAGAAAATTTTAATACGAGTGGTATCGACCACTCGTATTCAATTCTATCGGTAGAAAGCAAGTGCCTGCAATTTTGAGACTGTAATCGTATTTACGTTTATTTAATTTTCGAGCGCTCGAAAGTCAATAATCGGACCCCAGTATGAATCTGTATGACCCTTATATAAGAAAGAAAGAAAGAAATAAATAAAATACATTTATTTCACAAAATTACACAATAAAGAAAAATAACAAGCAAAAGAAATGACTTAAATACTAGGACGGCGTAAAGCCACAGCAAGACACGGCAAGCTAGGGCGCTGATTTTCGGTGGGGACCTAACTTAAAACTATTATTAGTGGCGACACAAACGCCCTCAACTGGTACTTACTAAGAAAAAACAAAATAAACCTAAACAATTAAAATAAGTAACAAAAAAAATACATATACAGATTAGAATTGTGCTCGACCTACTGTCTACTGAGGACATGATATTGTGATCACTACGGAGGGGTCTGCGAGTAGGAACTCTGTGTGACATTAAAATTTGGCAAAGCTACAGTGACATCAGCGGCTGTCCTAACATTCTTCGTCTCGGTGTCATTATGCGAAGTTATAGAGACATCAAAAACTGCCCTAGCATCTTTCTCGGTGACATCCCGCGATACATTCGAAGTTGACGTAAAATTTGTCTCAGCGTCATTTTTCGAAGCTACGGTGACATTAGAAGTCAGTAACATTGATCGCGCTGA
Source organism: Epinotia brunnichana (assembly GCA_963854355.1). NCBI lineage: Eukaryota > Metazoa > Arthropoda > Insecta > Lepidoptera > Tortricidae > Epinotia > Epinotia brunnichana. The sequence continues at coordinate 6,626,920 of OY977959.1, read as the reverse complement.
AAATTTGTGAAGTTATAGTGACGTCAAAAGTTATTCGAACATTTTTCGAATCGACATTTTGCGCAATACTGATATTAACACCCGTCTTACCATTTTTCGAGTCAATATGCGAAGTAATAGAGACATCAGGTGTACCCAAAAGATTATTGTCTGTAACATTTTCTGCAGGTATAGTAACATTACCGGCCCGATCATGTATCGTCTCCGTGTCCAATATGCGAAGTTATAAACGCATCAGGAGTACCCAAAAGATTCTGCTCTGTAACATTAGCTGCAGGTAAAGTATCAATGAACGGGGAGCATGTGTCGAAAGCGCTCACCTTCGGCTCGCACGTGGTACCGTTGACCAGACCCATGGGGCGTGCCACGGACAACGTCACCGCGTATATCTTCACCTCGTATCGGGTGGCGTTCCACAGTTCCACCGACTGAAAACAAGAAGCTTTGTTAGTTGTGCTGACGAAAATTATGTATAGTGTAAATCGCCAGTAACTGGCCAACGTTCAATAACTGGCGACCTCATACTAAAAATGAACTCTATTCACCTATAATAGAATTCATTTATATGTAGTATAAGATGTTAATTACTGGCCTCCCTTCAATAGGCCTACAAACAGAATTCAATTTAGTATAAAATGTCCACGTTACGTTACGACGAAAGAAACTGCCAGGAGAAGGCATTTATTGATGCACACAAGAGTTTAAATTATAGACAGTTAGACGGCTTCGCACTGCATTAGTATACATGTTTAATTTCGTCCCCTCATATCATATCAACTATTATTACTTGGCTCAATCAACTATTCAGGTGTCGTGTCGTGTCAGGTATGTTATTCTGTCTCGTTTAGCAGAGTTGGACTTCTAACATTTTAAGCTTAGTCCATACAGAACGGGGTTGAACAACGACATTATTATGGTACCATCGAGCTGATCTGATGATAAAGACAGAAGGTGGCCATGGTAACTCCTTAACCGACGTAACCCCGTTGAGTTTGGACACGTTAGAATCGTCTCAATGCGTATTTGATGACGGTATACAGAAAAGTACAGTCGGCAATAAAAGCTTGTAGCAAAATTTTAGACAGAAACTTATTTAATCTTTCTTTGTATGTACCTACTTGTTTTGATCTACGATACAATACAATACACAACAACTATTTGCAATATACAACTATTTGCGAAGTTAAGAACACTTATTCACTGGCTACACAATAAACCAATGTGTTTCACAACATATTAGGAAATATTAAGATGTTTTGCCTTTAACATCGCAGTTTATCCAGTATGAAGTAAAAGAAAATGGCAGAAACGAACACACACGCCAAATTACTTCACCGACAAGAGCTGCGCTCTTAAATATATGATGAACACAATAAACGGCATATGACGCACTGATATAAAGATCTCTGCAGTGGAAAACTCGTTACTTTTACAGGATATATCTATATTAGGTTATGATTAACAAAGTTGGTAAACTGTTCGCTGTGTTTACAGGAAAACATTATTATAATTATTTTCCTTCTGTTATTTTTGTATTTAGGCTGACTTCATGTCGGTCCGCCATTTTGACATTTGTGTGATAGGACATCATCATCATCATCATCATCGGATGCATGGAACGGATCATACTCACGTTATTATGTATTTAACCTGCACTATGAAGATGATTTTTGGTACTAAGCTTTTATTACCGACATTAGTGTGTGTGTGTGTGTGTGTGTGTGTGTGTGTGTGTGTGTGTGTGTGTGTGTGTGTGTGTGTTGGTAGTCATCAACTACTTGCTGAGACGTATGTGAGGGCCTCAGTCGAAGCCTTTATACGTCCTGACCGACGTGGCGTACTTGATGTGAACTCTAAATAGGAGTTCCTATGGCCACCTTCTGTCTTCCACATCAGATCAGCTCGGTGGCGTCATTGCAGTTGCGTTGACACCAAATTTACATAGTATTATAAGTGGTTTATATGTAAGCTGCAATAACATAAAAAAAAATTAAAGTCAACATATTCGCAACATATTTATGTAGTATTTACTATTTAGGTGAAGGTTGAATGAAGTCGAAATGAGAATGTTGTTGACATTTTTATATCATTCTGACCGTATCTCTTGATAAAACTGAACTTGCCTCCAAAGTACCTATCGTCAAAAGTTCGTTCCAGAAAATAAAACCAATAAGGCTAGTGTGGCCTGTGTGGCTGACAGAAATACTTCAGATAGTTAAATCAATCATTATACCTATTTTATTCAAATAGAGCGATATTAATTGTGTTGTTTGGAACGAAGTTGTAAATACGCTTGAGCAAAACGATGCACTGCTTTTAGGTAAGTAGTATAACTTTATTGAAGCATGCCAAATTTCAGATCAACCGGATACGCCACTTTTTCCGACCCGAAGCCGCATGCGTGGTCGTGTCGGGGGGATCCCCAGGATTATTCCCACCAGGGAAACACCATAGATATTAATCTGTATCGATACTATATCGCGACTCTATCGCGTTTGAATCACTACGAAAAGTCGTCGGGTGTAACCTCTCTAATACCGAAGACGCTCAAGTCAAGTCCTAGATTATTCATTCAAAAATCAAAATCATAATCAAACATTTATTCTGCAAATAGGCCACCAGGGCACTTATACATGTCAATAAATAATCTACAATAAAAAAGATATAATCTTACAACAACAATTATTTAGAAGTTGCAGTTTAACAGAACTAAATGTCACTAAATGAAAACAATATTACAAAAAATATCCATTACTTTAGATACAAGGTCTCTATCAGAATTAACACGAAGTTGTGATATCATATTATATCCCAGAGATGTATAAGGTCTCTGAGCGTCCAGATTCAATTATTAATTATTATTCTAATGATCTTAGAGATGTATACAGTCTCTAAGCGTTCATAAGACTATCTACAAAAATCCACTTACAACGCTGAACGTAGTCTCGATATCAAACTTGCTTGTGGGTAGCTTCAGTCTGGTCCGAGGCTGTTGTTCCGGGATCTTCCTCAGTGTCACAACATAATTGTCTAAGGGCTGAAAATCCACATAAATCCACTTACCACACTGATCGTAGTCTCAATATCAGCCTTGCTTGTGGGCAGCTTCAGTCTGGTCCGAGGCTGTTGTTCCGGGATCTTCCTCAGTGTCACAACGTAATGCTCTTAAGGCTGAAAATCCACATAAATCCACTTACTACACTGATCGTAGTCTCAATATCAGCCTTGCTTGTGGGCAGCCTTCAGTCTGGTCCGAGGCTGTAGTTCCAGGATCTTCCTCAGTGTCACAACGTAATGGTCTTAAGGCTGAAAATCCACAAAAATCCACTTACCACACTGATCGTAGTCTCAATATCAGCCTTGCTTGTGGGCAGCTTCAGTCTGGTCCGAGGCTGTAGTTCTGGAATCTTCCTCAGTGTGACCACGTACTGGTCTAAGGTGTTGTTGTATTCGAGCGGCTGGCGCCATTGTAGGTAGAGGACGCCTGAAAACAAACAACCAGAATTAGTACTGAGAACAACACAGAATACTGGAGTGGGGTGCACAGCATAATTTCATTCTCCTTCTTTCTTAACTCGTATAGACTCGCGTCCTTACAAATTAGATAGGTTAGGTATAGTCACTGGTTTTTGAAGTGAGTCTTTCCTCTTGTCATTAAAGGCTTCGTCGTACAATAGCACTTTTACCTACTTATTGCAGTACATCTCTACTCACCATTAGGCTGGTCGCACGTAAGGTTCATAATGACGGGCGCGGACGGCGGCCTGACGTCGGTGAGGACGTATAAAGGCGTCGACTGAGGCCCTCACATACTCACCATTAGGCTGGTCGCACGTAAGGTTCATAATGACGGGCGCGGACGGCGGCCTGACGTCGGTGAGGACGTATAAAGGCGTCGACTGAGGCCCTCACATACTCACCATTAGGCTGGTCGCACGTAAGGTTCATAATGACGGGCGCGGACGGCGGCCTGACGTCGGTGAGGACGTATAAAGGCGTCGACTGCGGCCCTCACATACTCACCATTAGGCTGGTCGCACGTAAGGATCATAATGACGGGCGCGGACGGCGGCCTGACGTCGGTGAGGACGTATAAAGGTGTCGACTGAGGCCCTCACATACTCACCATTAGGCTGGTCGCACGTAAGGTTCATAATGACGGGCGCGGACGGTGGCCTGACGTCGGTAAGGACGTATAAAGGCGTCGACTGCGGCCCGAGGCGCGCCAGGAGGTCCGACGACTTGACGCCCTCTAGTGAGAAGCTGTAGAACGCTCGCACCCAGATCTTGTAGGGGGTGAAGGGCTCTGGAAAGGTTTGGGTGGGGTTAGAATCAAATTCAGTGTTCGCATTTATGTTAACAAAAGACAAATTAGGTCAGCCTGTGAGTGAATATCCACCGGAGATATGCTAAGCTCGGAGACGTCAAATATGTGATAACACAGATTTCCATTTCCACATCTCTGGTTGATTTTCACCCTTTAGCACTTTTGGAAATTACTCCACTGACAAGAGCCTAGCTCTTAAATAAGAAGAAGAAGAAGAAGAAGAAGCACTTTTTATATTATAGTATATGACTATGTAATACGCAATTAAGTTGCATTTATTATTAACATTAAGCAGAGGGAAGCTGGGCTATTCGGATATGATCCCCGGTGGCAGGGTTATTTTAGGCCAGTAATGAATTAATAATTATTCGTTGTGCAATACATCACAGAATTATCAATTGTTTTTTTTGTGTAGGTGTATCTAACGTAGTGATAATTCGTTTTGTTTGCATTTTAAAGATACTCAATATAATCAAGAGGAATGAAATGGAGTTTTTTTTTGCCACTAAAAACAAATGCTACTCGCGTATGCGGGGCGATAGATCGGATTGAATATCGATCGAACGATACGAGTGTCGATCTCTCGATCTTGATTTTCATGGCGCGAATTCTTAGGCCACTTTGCATATGGTGGTATTTTAAACCACCGACGGAAAAAGAGGGGTGTTATAAGTTTGATGTGTCTGTTGTATGTGCGTGTGTGCGTGCGCGTGTGCGTGCGTGCGTGCGTGCGTGCGTGCGTGCGTGCGTGCGTGCGTGCGTGCGTGCGTGCGTGCGTGCGTGCGTGCGTGCGTGCGTGCGTGCGTGTGTGTGTGTGTGTGTGTGTGTGTGTGTGTGTGTGGCATCGTAGCTCCTAAACGAATAGACCGATTTGAATGCGGTTTTTTGAATCCGAGAGTTGACGTGATCGAGATGGTTTTTAGAACAAAATCGGTTCAGTAGTTATTGAACTTTGAAATTAAAGGGGGTTTTTCAACTTTTCTAAGTTGTACAGTACCAGTCAAAAGTTTAAGTTCACCCTTATTTGTTTTTGGTACAAATTTGTACTTTTGTGCGATAATGTTTTGAAGTTCAGATGTCGAAAATTGTTTCCAACTGATTCGTTATTGTTTACAGAGATGTGTTTGATTAGTCAGAAACAATTTACGTAGATTTCTAAACAACTGATTCCCTAAAAACCAACATTGTATCTGATCATTGTACGTTTTATGTGGCAAGGCCATATGGCCCAGCCTTTGCCGTCATTCCTATAAGATTTTAGGGAATGCGTTGTTTAGAAATGTACGTGAATTGTGTCTGACTAATCAAACAAATCTCTGGAAACAATAACGGATCAGTTGGAAACAAATTTCGGCTTCCGAACTGCAAAAAAATATTGTCCAAAAGTACTCATGTGTACCTAAAACAAAGAGTGAACTTAAACTTTTGACCGGTAGTGTAGTTATGTACTTAGTGCTGGCTTGGTGGTAGCCCAGATTTCCTTACTTATCGGTATACTGTTAGTATTATATTGCGCAGAAGCAGAGAGGAGAGGTACGCATTAGGGTTTGCTTCCAGGACTACAGTGGCCAGTCCCGAAATTTCCCTGGAATATCGGGACTGGCCATACAAAATCCAGTCCCGAGAGCAAACCCTAGTAAGCATGCAGTACAGCGTACCGCCCCGCTTTCGCTAATCCCTCGCCAATCACTAAGCAATCATTAAAATGTATACGCGAAGTAAAGAATCTGTACTGTCTCCGTGACAGCTTACTGACACCGCACCGCCTAGTGTGAAACTGGCCTAAGGGTGCTTCCAGCCTTTTTTGTACCACAAAGGTAATAAAACAAGAGCACAGCCCACTTGGTACCCGGTGGCATCCTCAGGTGTTTTGGCTACATTCATTACTCGCCACCGAAAACATAACACTACATACATAATATGCCATGTCACAGAAAAACTCGCAAGTGTTCAATTCGATAAAATCTGGGGGCACGGGAGTGCCCCCACCAAGACGAGCCAAGCGAAGCGCAAGGGCAGGGCACTACCTACCTTTTCTCGAAGCGCTTCGTCGTTTTTTGAACCCTCATATCTTGGGCTTGGATTATATCAGATAAACATTGATTATTTTTATATCAAGTAACAAATTCACTTTATGTGATGAGCCTAAGTATAACGGTATGTATAACGCCACAAGTTACTTACTCAAATTCCTCAACCGAAACCCGACGACCTTCGTCAGCTTCCCAGCCGTATTGAGCAGCGTAAGGTTCTTCGTCGCCTTCGAATAATCCGCCATTGTCAAGTCACTAGAGAAGTAGTTCATTTTCTTCACATCAGCAGAACTAGGTACGCCTATCACCGGAGCCGCATCGGTTTTAGGTTGTCCCTGCTCGTAATACAGGACATAAGCGATTTGGGTGGCGACCTTATGCGGGTGTGTCAAGGACTTCTTAACGACCTCTATCTCTGTATTCGTGTCTAAGCTGTCCGTGTGCTCAGCGTGGATGCTTTTAGTGTCCGTCGCGTTATCTTGACGACGTTTCCTATGTCTGTGTGAGCGTAGATCGCGACGTTTGCGCATACCGTTTAGGATGTCCGATGAGGAGTATTCATCGTTGTATTTTAGTTGGTCTTTTTTGTACCAGTCGAAGTTTTCCGTTCTGGGTTCGTCGCCTTGCAGCTCTTTCTTGTTGGGTTCGAAGTGGTGGGTGTAGGTTATCGGCGGGGCCCATGACAGGTGTATGTCGTCGGATGTGACTGTGTTTACGGTTAGGTTCTGTGGGGCGGACGGAACTGTAACAGAATAAAAAAGTTAATTAGAAAAGTGAAGCTTATACACCGTGAAATTTTAGTGGTTGTTTTCCCGTGGTAGGGCGATTTGCTATCGGTAGTACTTTCGAATTATGATAGACAAACTTATAAATAAACTGTTTTCCAAAAAAAAATTACAAAAAAATAACCTAAACTCGAATAAGCGAAAAACAATAGTAACGCACTAAAACTTCAAGGTAGGTACTACTGCAGTGCTACTACCTACTGGTATTAGGTCACTTTCGAGTTTCGTTCGACACATTTATAAATCGGGCATTTCTTAACATTATTTAAAAAAAAGATTACACATCAATTCAAAATCAAAATCAATTATTTATTCTGCAAATAGGCCACAAGGGCACTTTTACATGTCAAATGGTATAATAATTTTACACAATAATCATTTTAAAATTGCAGATTTTAACCAATTAGTACCTAAATGGTTAACAAACTAAATGTCACTAAATGAAAACTAAAAAAAAATCCAAAATTGTAAAATATTATCAAATACATTCGATATAAGGTCTGTATCAGAATTAACAATAAGTTTATGATATTAATTTAGTACCCCAGAGATGTATAATGTCTCTGAGCATCCAAATACAATTAATAATTATTCTAATGTTCTTATAGAGATGTATACTGTATCTAAGCGTTAAAACAGAAAAAAAGGATCATTAATGTAATATTGTCAGATATGTACAGGGTCAATAACAATAAAACGTGTCAAGAACAGAATGATGTCTCATCGACTGTATATCGATAGCAAAATCATTTCGTTGCGGGAAAACAACCACTTAAATTTCACAGTGTATAATTAACAACTTAGAAATGTTAAAAAACCTCCGACAAGTTAATTTCAAAGGTCATCTCAAAAACGGCTGAACCGATTTTGTTGAAACATAGCTAAAAACTATCTTGATCACATTAGCATTACACGTAACACCCGTTTTTGCGTCGGGGGTTAACAATTAGTATATCGTTTTGTACAAAATGAAGATCTGAAAATCTAGTCTCAAGTCATTTGAACCCAAAATGGTTGGAACTAAAATGCTACGAAGAATTTGACTATAGCTGCCCGCGTGGCTCCACCCGCGTATTACAAAAAATTAAGGCCCATCCTGAAGAATCAATTTAAATTCAAATTCAAATTCAAATATTTATTTGTGACAATAAAAAAAACACATACAAAAGAAATTATACAATACACATTTTGTCACGAAATCTACAATCTACATATTTAGAGAAATATTTTGAAATCGTATTAAGTAGTTCCTAAATCGGTTCAGCCAGACAGTTACATAACATTAGTATGGATTATAAAGAGACGAAATTTGTAAGTTTCCATGTAAGGAGTAATCTCCGGAACTTTAGATTAAATTTAGTAATATACGCCGTTCGCGTCAAAAGTTAGTATTCGTATAGATGTCTGCCTGTGGTAACTGGGTAATGCCAACCACATAGTGGTAAATTCTTATTGTAGAGTGGGATAGACTTTCTAGAGCTGGCTTAGGTTAGAGTAGCGCCACACCGCCGTTTCACGCAAAATAGGCACATTGGATGTCGATTTGTGAAAAAAGCTCAGTATTAACTAACTTGTAGCTGGTTCTGACATACCTATATAAGTCGCCGAGTGTTATCGCTCTAACCGCATCGTCAATTTGCCAACGAATTGGGTACAAAATGGCAATAATTTTGGCTCATGCACATTTGTGGTCAGAATAAACCTTGTATTTTCCGCTTAATATCGCATTTGACCCTCTTGAATCAGATGAATACAGTTAACTTTCGACTTAATGAAGTAAGGCAAAAAGTTCAAACTTGATTGCCTTTCCAATTCGATTTATACGTAAGTAACGATGACTCAGTTTGTGTAAATTACTTCGCTTGGATTCGAACACCTTTTTATTCTTAACTAGCTTTTGCCCGCGACTTCGTCCGCGTGGAACTCATTTATATCGTGCCTCCATACAAATTTCCGCACCCCATTTCACCTTCTTAGGGCATGACTTCCGGGACAAAAAGTATCCTATGTCGTTCCCCGGGATTAAAACTATCTCCGTCCCTTTCATCTCGATCGGTTCAGCGGTTTAAATGTAACAGACAGACAGAGTTACTTTCGCATTTAGAAGAGAGAAAGAAAGAAAGAAATACATTTATTTGGTGTTAAAGAAATTACACACGTGTTTTTACGGCAGCAATATATCCTAAAGGCGCTTGTTTTCAGGGCACCCAGAGACACCGATCTTAAAATATAATTTACAATATTAAGTAAGTATGGATTAACATGCTCGTGATTTCCAAAGAACGCAAGCGAAGCGGGGGATGAAATAACTTCATTATAATTATAATACCTATACAGTTTATTTTTATCGTTTGAGTAGTTCCGTGGGTTACCCCCTACATACAAACTTACATATAAATAAATGGTATAGATGAAGAATTGGCAAGCGAGCTCATGTGCTGTCTGGAGTTTTATAAAGGAGCGCTCACTCTTTATTTTCGAATTGAATTGAATTTATTTTTAGTATAAATATAAAAGCTGTGGAATTGGCAAACGACCTCATGTACTATCTACATAGGACGCTGCGCTCGAAACTTTTCGCGACCACATCGATTACAGAGGACAGCTGAAATTCACAAACCATCTCTCATGTCCAGTATAACGTGACCATCATACTCATACAAACTATACGTAATCAGAAATTCAGAATAGGCTGGTATTCTTCTGGCAAGTTGTCCGCTGATGAATTAAGCACGTTTGACACAGTGAACCAGTCCACATGACCCAGTTCAATGGCAGCCACATTTAAAATGATATCATCAATAAGGATTACGTGAACCAAAGTCATTTGCTATCCAATGCACTTGACTATATGTTAGTAATAATGGGAATTTGTTAGGTGAATTTCGCGAAAGCATTATTCAGGTGCAGCGAATCTTAGTCGCATTTTTTAGCTAAACTTTGTATCGAGCGAGCGAAACAAAGTTTTGGCGGCTACATTCGGCTTAAAATCTCGTTGCACGCAGCTGTTGCGCTCTCTGTGGGACATTCCCGCATTGAATGAAGCGACTTTTTAATTCTTCTATAGCTGGCATGCGCGGTAGTATTCAAGCCGGTAACAATTGAGTTATATGGACTGGCACGTAACCTAACGTAGCTTACATGATTATTATATTGATGCCGCATTATAATTTGTCAGCCAGCACGGCTAGCACCAATCCCTATTCGTCTCTTTCTATGTGTTCTAATTAGAAAGGTCTGTCTCGCTCTCTTATGCTGGCCGTGTTAGCATGACCTCGATTATGTCACACATAAAGCTTCAAGGAAGTTAGTTACTGCGAGAAATAGGAAGGAGCTCATGCCGAGGTTTTCTCGAGAGACTACAGCACGGTTATCACAAGACGGCGCGCGAGCTCTTTCGATTGTTCTGGCACTATACAGTACCGGTCAAAAGTTTAAGTTCACCCTTTGTTTTTGGTACAAATTTGTACTTTTGTGCGATAATGTTTTGCAGTTCAGATGTCGAAAATTGTTTCCAACTGATTCGTTATTGTTTACGGAGATGTGTTTGATTAGTCAGACACAATTAACGTAGATTTCTAAACAACTGATTCCCTAAAAACCAACATTGTATCTGATCATTGTACGTTTTAAGTGGCAAGCCCATATATGGCCCAGCCTTTGCCGTCATTCCTATAAGATTTTAGGGAATGCGTTGCTTAGAAATGTACTTGAATTGTGTCTGACTAATTAAACGAATCTCTGGAAACAATAACGGATCAGTTGGAAACAAATTTCTGCTTCCGAACTGCAAAAAAATATTGTCCAAAAGTACTCATTTGTACCTAAAACAAAGAGTGAACTTAAACTTTTGACCGGTAGTGTACGTCTCTTTCTAAGTTTTCTAATAAGACAGAGACGGATAGTGTGAGAAAAATCGAGAGAGCTCGCGCGCCGTCTTGTGAGAGCCGTGCAGTAAGGGGTTCTTTAAAAAGGAGTGTATAAATTCTTAAAGGGTCGGCAACGCGCATTTGACACCGCTGCGGCGTAGATGGTTGCCATTTTTAACCCCCGACGCGTCTGTGTTGCTGTCTGTCTGTCTGTGGCATCGTAGCTCCGAAACGAGTGAACCGATTTTGATGCGGTTTTTTTGTCCGTAAGCTGACGTGATCGAGATGGTTTCAAAGTTTCAACAAAATCGGTTCAGCCGTTTTTGAGATATTGAACTTCGAAATGAAAATATCGGGGGTTTTTCAACTTTTCTAAGTTGTTAATTATATCACTTTATCGTTGTGGATAAGACAAAAACATATAGAGGTACATCACTCTCGCACTCGCATAGGTACTTGTCAGAACGTGACGGACGTCTTTTCCACAGCGATATCATATCTTATCTTATCTAGGTGAGGGCCCTTTCGGATGCACTTCGACCCAGTGGGATCTTTTGTGCATTTGCCCTCTCCTTTATACCTGCTCCCAGGCTTGCTCCATCATTTCCACAAACCGGATGATGCAGTTCACCGGGAGCACCTTGAATTCCTTTGGTTGCGGATAGCCGTTAATACCAAAGTAATTCATTCTTCGTCTGGCAAGGGCATGACACAGCGATAAGTCTGGAAGAGATCCCTCATATATTTAACATAAGTTCGCCTTTGTACTTTGATCTATTGTGTGACATGTATATTTTTTGACCTGTTATTGTGTACAATAAAGTGCTTAATACATACATACATATAAGTTACAAAATGGCAACCATGCTGGGCCCGCAGGAGTTTGCAAGCGTCCATAGACTACTACGGGTGACAGCTTTTTTTTATACAACGACGGTGGCAAACATGCTTACGGCCTGCCTGATGTCAAGCAGGTACCGTAGCCTATGGACACTAGCTTGTATGCCACCGACGTGGTATAAAAAAAGAGAAATTCCTTTTGTCGGAAATAAACGCGGTCGTTCTATCGATACTGCGGCGAGCGTAATGTTTTGACATATGCAACTTCATTTCGCATTAAGTTGTTTTTTCTTTCGCACGTACCCAACGTTTTAAATAACACGATTTGCGGATAGTGGAATACCATACAAATACTCTTTATTGCACTCACACACAAGCTGGTCCATTAAGAAACCAATAGGATGTAGGTAGAGATGTAAACGATATCCTAAAGAGTCTGCTAGACGGTCGCCAACACGCCCCTCCGACCGAGCGACCTTGGTCCGCACCGACCTTGTGGACCAGTGTTTTTCAACCTGTGGGTCGCGACCCCTTGGGGGTCGCGGCTGCTTGGATTCTTACTCTACGGGGGTCGCGCCATGAAAAAGGTTGAAAAACACTGGTGTAGACAGTTGTTTGCAGCAAATTTTCATACTACAGCGGTCGGTGCCGACCAAGGTCGCTCGGTCGGAGGGGCGTGTTGGCGACCGTCTAGCGGACACTTTAGCCTTATCTAAAGAATTTTCCAGACAACCTTTGAGTCATCATCATATCATCCGAAAGACGTCCACTGCTGGACATAGGCGGAGGCCTACCAACCAAACTTTGGAGGAGTCCAAAGGTTGCCACAATGAACAGTCCTTCGCGACCCGCATCCAACACTCCCACGACCTTTAGGCCTGTGTAAGGCCTGAGTGGACGCTCGGAGTGGAGCGTTCGGCGCATTAGCTTTGTGCAGCCTCTACTCAGGACACCAGTACGAGTCTCATTTGTTTAACATGCACGCCGAACGCCCCGCTCCCCCGCACGCCCGACTCGTGCGTCCACTCAGGCCTTACACCACGCTGTGCAAAGATTCCGGGTTTTCGTTCTATAAAGCTACGATATAAACGAGTTCCACGCGGACGGAGACGCGGGCAGAAGCTACTTTTGAAATAAACTAGCACTTTATCCTACAACTCTTGAAACATTGACCTTACGATGTAGTTGACGGATGGATAAGGTAAGATGCAACTTCAAGGTTGTCATGTACAAGTAAGTAAATATGTTAGGTATACCTACTCGTAGTTTATTATGCACCACAGATACATAAAAACGTTTTCAACACACCTGCTCGTAAAGTAGGTCTTATTACAGCGTATTTACACTGATAATGCAGAATATTACCCATGCCGTGCCTTTTACATTACATTATCGCACTAGTGCCTTTTCATTACATATCTTTTTAAATATTAGCAAAATAATGCAGAATATTACCCATGCCGTGACTTTTACATTACATTATCGCACTAGTGCCTTTTCATTACATATCTTTTAACATTTTAATTTTTTATTTTATTTTTTTTTTCCTCGCAAATGTGTTGAAAAACGTCGTATGAAACACGTGAGCATTGGTCATTACACTTCTCGTCTCCATTAAGCCTTCGCCTTCGGCTCAGGCTTAAAAACCGACTCGAGTGTAATGACCAACTTAGCACACTTGTATCATAATGTACTATTATCTATCCAAATATCATAAATCGTCCATGATGCGTTCAAAAACCGCACATTATGACCACCATAAAAATAGACTGTTTTGTTAGAGCAAATTTCTTATCTGTGAAAATGTTATTATTGCTAAATAATAATTAATAACATCGATTTCGATAATATTATTTCATTCAAATTTCGAACACATCTCTGAAATCAAAGAAATTTGATTTGACCTCTATTCTAATATCAGTCGAGATGACGTTTAGTTCGAAATGAATTGTCAATTTGCATACAAATTTGACAAATGTCGCACGTAAGTAAGATATCGAACGATATGATAGTTGAATCCGACTCTACTTTGTCTCTGAATTAAGAAAAAACTATGACAGCTGCCAGAAAACAACGCCGCGATGCCGGTCATAATTTGCGGCTCCTGAATGCATCATGGAGGCTTATGATATGTGGATAGATAAAGTAGTGTATGTAACTGTACATAATTAGGCATTAAGACACTCGTGTTTAATGCCCTTCATTATGTACAGTCACATAAACTACTATAAGAATCCGTTAACAATGTCTTAATTATACGATGGTAGCAAACTCAACTCAAGCAGCGTCTGTCATCCATAGTGCAGTCTCGAGGTCGAGTCTGGAGGTCGTTGTTGTTCTACGTCCGTAGGAATAACCCTAGAAACCCTACACGTGACAGGGTGGTGCTAAAAGAACAACAAACTCGGCAGCTGCACTGTTCCTTCTGAACCTCGCAGCGCACACTGGAACTCTATCAGCGACATCGATACGAAATCATCATGTGTCAGTGTGTAACCGCCATACGATAAATAGTACAGTCTCGCATCCTTACGTTTGTCAGGCACATATGTCGTCGAGGAGACGTAGCTATCAAGCGACTTGTGATCCAGGGAAAGGTCGAGGCACCAGACCGCGAGGCAGGTCACCAATGGGATGGACAGACCAGATTAAAGCTGCAGTATGCATCACTGCACGCAACCATAAGGTCTCTCACAGACTGGCGCGGCCTGGCCGCGGCGGACTATAGAAAACTTGTCATTAGCTGTCAAATTTACTATGGTCCGCCACCGCGGGCCGCGCCAGTGTGATGCAGGCTAAAGGAAGGCGACTATGAGATCTTTTGTACACACAAGGCAATGATTAAATGAATTATGAACCCTAAACAAAACCCTACCTCAATAGGGTTAACTCATGGTTACCTTATGGTTACCACACCCGATATGCACACCATAACAATAAATCCTATCAGTAAAGTTACCCTATAATAAAGTTGCCATTATGGATATGGTTTTAAAATCAACTTCTAAACTATCTTCTTATTCTTAATTATCTAATATTTAAAGTATGATAGGGTTATCAAATCGATAAGTCTTTAAGCCTGAAAGGGTGTTTTCCGGTCCTTGCTAGCATGGCAGTAACATAGGCATTCGTTCCTTACTAGCAACGATGTAAGTGCGAGAGGGGCGTATGCTTTAAGGCCGAAACGCACCGACAGCGGTGGCGGGGAGCGACGCAGCGCGGAGGCGGTACCGTTTGTAATGTTCGAGCTAATATGAAAGGATCCGCACAGAATACCGCGCCGCGCCGTACCGCACCGCTCTGTGCGGATCCTTTCATATTAGCTCGAACATTACAAACGGTACCGCCTCCGCGCTGCGTCGCTCCCCGCCACCGCTGTCGGTGCGTTTCGGCCTTTAAGGTCGAAACGCACTGAAAGCGGCGGCGGCGGTACCGGTCGTAATGTTCGAGCTAATATGAAAAGTTCCGCACAGAATACCGCGCCGCGTCCCGCCGCGGTATTCTGTGCGGACCCTTTCGCATTAGTTCGAACATTACAACCGGTACCGCCTCCGCACCGCGCCGCCACCGCTGTCAGTGCGTTTCGGCCTTTACATCTAACATATATATGTAGTCTGAGGAAACTAATCGAGCAGCATAAAGTTCGTAAGTTAAAACTCATTTCATGCCCCTACAAACGGACAATGCCGTAGGGCCAATGCCGTACAAGTGAGGTAAACAACACCATAACCCAGTTTACGAAGGCTAAGAATTGTATTGACACAGTTGAAAGACAATGGTTGCACAATGCATTGTGCCGGGTCAATGGCCGGCCAAAAACAACGGCCATTATGGTGTTAATATGGAGTTAGTCGTCTGAAGCGTACATAGCCTCGAAGCGACCATTTTCGCTTGGTACAGTCGACGCCAAAGATATGTTGATATACATTGCATATGACGACCACTTTGGCCTAGTTTGTAGTGACCCTACGAAACTGGAAGTCCTGCGTTCAAATCCCGGTAACGGCACTTATTTGTGTCATGGATATTTATTATATATTTCTCATTTTTATTTATCTATATATAAGTATATATATCGTTGTCTAGTACCCTTTGCTTAGTTTGGGTCTAGGGCGATTTGTATAAGATTATCCATGATATTGGTGAACTAACCAAGACAATGACAATTTGTGATATAATTACAGAAAGGAAGCCAGATTTTAGTAGTTTAAGTGACTGTACATAATGAAGGGCATAAAACAAGAGTGTGGGTTTATAAAACGAGCCGAAGGCGAGTTTCATAATAACATCACACGAGTGTCTTAATGCCTAATTATGTATAGTTACATACACTACTTTATCTATCCACATATCATAAGCCTCCATGATGCATTCAGGAGCCGCATATTATGACCGGCATCGCGGCATTGTTTTCTGGCAGCTGTCATAGTTTTTTTTTAATTCAGAGACAAACTAGAGTCAGCTCCAACTCTCATATCATTAGATATCTTACTTACGTGCGACATTTGTCTAATTTGTATGCAAATTGACGATTCATTTCGAACTACAACTACCAAAACATTATTATATCATTGCTGCTTAAGCCTGGGCAAGTCACAAAATATGCATGTAAATTTGCACCTTAAGCCATTGCAATAAAGGATATAGTGGCTTATACCTCTGTCCTCTAATACATTTAGAAAAGTTAATGACACCATCATTTAGCATAGATTAAGATATAACAACAACAATATCATAATCACTATATTATCACTACATTGATAAGTAATTACTTCATGTTTTGAACCCTTTATTTTTAAACAAAGCATATTTTTTGGCAATTCACATACCACAAAAGGTTTTGTTATATAAATCCAGGTTCCAATTTCAATTTACAATAGTTAAGTAGATTTTATAAGATGGGTTCAGTTTGTAAAAGAAAATCTATTAAGTTTTATGGAAGATGATTTTACAAGCTTAGAAAGGTGAGCGTGCGTTTGGGGTGGATGCACCTATTAACTTGCAATGTTTCTACCTATCAGATATCTTAAACCAATTGAGCTGAAATTTTGTGTGAAGGTATAGTTTGGATGACAGTTCAATATTATGGTACCATTGAGCTGATCTGATGATGGAGACAAAAGGTGGCCAAGGGAATTCAGTACTTAACCAACGTAACCCTGCATGGCTATCACAAAACGGCGCGCGAGCTCTCTCGATTTCTCTTGCACTGTCCCTCTGTCTCTTATTAGAAGACTTAGAGAGAGAGAGAGAGAGCGCGCCGTCTTGTGATAGCCATGCTGTTGAGTTTTGGCTCGTTAGAATTGTCTTAATAAGTTGATGTTGATGAGTTTGATGACGGTATACAGAAAAGTACAGTCGGCAATAAAATCTTGTACCAAAACTGAAATTTTTAATAGAAACTTATTTCTAGTCAAATGACCAAGATTATGTTAATTAATGAAATGAAATGTCGTTTATTCACATTAAACATATGGTAATATAAGGACAGGTGTTACAGTCATTTTCTGGTTCCTTAATATGTTTAGCCCAAACAGGCATGTGAAATTAGCATTACATTTGATTCATGCTTATCAAATGCAAACAAAATGTCTAAAAATACAATTAGTAATAATATGTCATAGGATAATAATAAGCATGCCATACAATGTCACATTCATAAAAATTTAAAATACAAATAGAAGTGCTAGAATTAACAATTATGATATTAATACTTAATAAAATTAACATAGAATAAACGATTAAAATTAGAAACAGGCTTTTGTAATTATGTCATATTTATAGTTATTGTTATTGTCTAGTTTTAGAATTTGTTTGTCAAAAAGTCATTTATACTATAAAAACAATTGTCAACTAATATTATTCTTAACTTTCTTTTAAATACATTATGTGGCAATGTTTTAAGTTCAGCTGGTATTTTGTTGAAAATTTTAACACACATGTCGTAAGCACTTTTCTCTCTGAGTACCAGTTTGTTGCTACTTGGTATTGCTAACCTATTTCGTCGATGTTGCCTAGTTGTTTCCTTATCAGTGATAAACGTGAACAATTCCATATGGAGTTTTACAAATACCGCTATTTCGTATATGTAAAGGCAAGGAAGGGTCAACAAATGAAGTTTAATAAATAAAGGCTTGCAAGATTCCCTTTTTTTTACCCCACAAAGGGTTCTGATGCACTTTTTTTGAGCGACAGGAGCGAAATGTGTTAGATTGAGGCAGAGTCACTAAGCTGGGGAGCCCCACGCCCCACATGCACCTATTTTTTATGTGTTTCAATCTACCTCCACATATTTAGAATTGAATTTGCTCCTGTTTGTTGGTTTTGATTCTGCAGTTTTACAACAGTCCATTTATTATAGGACACTCATTCCCAGTTATCAGTCATGGCCAATTTGACAAAGAATAAGATCTATAATAGCACCTGAACCTGAGCCAGCTATTAATTACAATTTTTCCTACAAATTATGACTAAGGAATTATCAATTAATTTTAATTAGATAAATATCCATATGCATATTAAAAACTGGACATCAAATATGTGACTATATTATATATGTCACCATAAAGTTAAAGCACAAGCATAGAAGTTGATATGGAAAAAATACATTTTTGTAGCAGTTTTACTTTAAAAAATTGTAAGATTGAATTAATGTGTTACAGTGCTTTTTTTTAATGTTGTATGTGTGGATGAACCAACCCAATAAGAATATTTTGGAACTCATAACATACATTTTTTTCACAATCACTAAGACCTGTCCCGGTCTCTCGTGTAATAAAAAATATATATTATTGTTTTTTTTTTCATCAGAACAAAATGTAATTCAAAGCATTGAAGGTCGCACTGCGGACGTGGGCAGGAGAGGTCAATTAATTAATATGTAATTAACCAGGCGCGCAATACGCAATACCTAACAATTGCAAATTCACATCCAGTCTCGGACGACATGGGATGAGATTGACAGATACGGATGTGCCAAAGAGGCGTGAACATCCCAATACCACGATAACCACCAATCCCAAACAATAATCAGCACTAAAAACACTAAACAAAGACAGCGTGACAATTTACTCACCGTAAATTTCCTTGCTTTCGTTGTAATTAGCTGCATTATCACAATGAACGCACAAAATAAATATAATAAAAATGGCTCCTAACATACACCGAATATACATTTTATAGCACTATATGCACGCGAGGAACGTGCGCGAACTGTTAAAAGGCATCCATAATCCACATTTTCACTTAAACAACGTATAAATATGGAAATAATCCACTTAATAAGTCAAAAAATCCTTAAATTAAAGCAAGCTGCCTTCGGACGAGACCCCGCCGTCTGTCATTAGTCTTGTCAATAAACAATTAATGTTGCCATAATAATCTCTAATTTATAGCTTCGTTTCGAGCTGTCACACCAAGAACCAATCGGCAACATAAGCACGAATCAAAAAAATTATTTTTGCTCCGTAAAATGAGTTTTTGAATCCCGTTATCTTAAACTTCTCTGGAAAATGAGCAAATTTTAGCTTTTACAAAGATTTTATTAAATTACTCAAACTTAGGACTGATGGAATTAATTTATATAGCACTTGATGTTGGATTTTTTTATAATTATACTGGTACATAATTAAAAAAATCCATTAAAGTTTCTACATTTCACATTTCTTTATATTTTTGAAAAACGTAGATAGAGGATATATGTTGAAAAACTTTTCATAAATTATGACATTTGACAGCGGTTATAAAAAAAAAATAGTTATTTTAGCAGGCAACATTAGACACCGGGATTGTTTGTTCGCTGTCGCTGTTCGGCAGAGTTCGGCTTTGGGTGCAGCCGCTTTGTGAATTTGTTTTTGTTTTAATTAGAGAAATAGTGAGTGATAACAGTGCAAATCTTTTTATAAAATGATCTAACCACCGTGCAATGTCTTTTACACAGCGTGATTGCGTGCAGTGTTTGTGAAAAGCGGTCGCTTCCGCCATGACGATGGCTCACTTGATCGGGAAGTATTCTATGATTCCCGTGTATGTTCTGTGTATCGCGCTCTTCTATCCTGTTTCGGGTGAGTAATTAACTATTTTACGTTGTTCTAATTGAACCTTTAATTATTTTGTGGGGTTATTTACCTTGGCTAACTATTGTGAGCGTATGTGTTAACTTGCGGCGCGCATTTTTTTTTCTTACCTGTTTATGTATTATGACACAGGATAGGTTTTGTCAGGATGTGATGTTTAATTTGAAATATTCATAAGTGGACAAGGATGAGGCAGAAGACTAATATCCACTTAAAATGAGTGCTTGCAAAAGCCGGCTCGCGGTACTCTAGTTGATCGTAACCCCAACTTATTTTACGCTTATACGAATTTCGAATTTCTTTATTACTGTTGAAAAAACAAGTGAATAATTTGGATTTTTCTAAGTGGTCATGAACAGTATCAATTCAGCCATGCACAGCATATGAATAAAATTGTAATGCTACTTAAAATGCCTGTAATTTCATAAATGTCTAAGATGAAATAGAATGGTTAAATGCAATGCCTTGATCACTGTGCAGGTTAACCCATAGGTTAACAATATTGATCAAAAGTAGTTGTAAATCTAGAGGCTAGATTTTAAACCCTTGTTTCAGGGTAAGTCCCTATATGGTTTGAGTGGTTTTCCTTCAGTTGAGTAAGTATTTCAAAAAGTAACAGTAACAGTTAAACATATAATTTTCCTTTCATTACGTAGCTACATAACCTCAAGCTCTGAGCCTTTCGTTACTTATATGTAATAAGTAGCTGTAATAAAGCAATACATTTGGGAGTTATAACCTCATTATTTTTAAGTCAACTCCAAAATATGTGTTTTTGTATTTTTTTCATCACTTGTTATTCAAGAAGTATTCACTTACTATAATATCTGACATGATATCTACACTTGTAACATCCCAACAAACGGGGGCCTATAAAATTTTGTCCAGTAACATAAGGGACTCTTCTGTCATTTCTGTTAAAGAAATTGATCTTTACCAATTGTTTACACAAACAGTTCAGGGGTGCTATTGTTTTTTTTAATAAAATGTGTCATCCGGTTAATGTACGGCCCAATAGTCCACAACTCTTGTCTTTGGTTAACCCATGCATAAAGAGAGGTAGAGCACCCACACGATGAACTGATGTGATCTGCAATGCCAGGGGCATCAATATCCAAGGCGCAATACAATTAGCCCAAAATAGAGGGGTTTGGAGGATGGTTGTTAGGTTAGGACTGAGCTCCTGGTGGTCACGACCCACAGCCTTGAGGAACCGATGAAGAAGTTAGAGAGAAAATATGTGGAAGTGGATTATTGGGTTGTACATTAAGTACTTATTTATTTGTGTAGTATTTATTTATTTGTGGCCGTTTTAAAATAAATTAATTTGAAAGTTGGAATATGTTAGAGGAGGCATATGCCAAGAGGCACACTGAACTGAGAGATATTCTATAAACGCAACTATCCCAAACTACAAATGTATAAAAGAGTTAAAAGGCTCAAATAAATATGTAGGTATATTATTATATTATATCGAGCCCCTCATGTCCCACTGCTGAGCAAAGGCATCCCCTCTCCCCTTCAATTCATGGCGGTCTTGAGCAATAACTGGCCAGTCTTTTAAAAAGGAGTCCTAGTTATCCCGCCATCGCCGACTTTTGAGTGTTGGGGCTTCCACTCCGTGGTCCCTTTGGCCCACAGCTCATTCGGCATGCGGTAGACGTGACCAGCCCAGTCCCACTTTAACTTGGCTGCCTTCCGAGCTACATCTTCTATTTGGGTTTTGGAGCGCAGCGTGGTGTTCCGGATGTGGTCCATTAGCTTTACACCTAATATGCTGCGCTCCATAGCTCGCTGGCAAACCCCGAGTTTGGACTTCTGCGCTTCCGTCAAAGACCATGTCTGTGCACCGTAGGTGAGAACTGGAAGTATGCACATGTCCATGAGCCTACGTTTAAGTGACAGAGGTAGGTCGCCCTTCATTAGGTGTTTCATGGACCAATAGCTCCTCCAGGCGTTTTCGGTCTGTCTATCGACCTCTTTCTCTTGTCGCGCCTGGAAAGAGACTAATTGGCCCAAATAAAGATACTCATGGACATATGCTATATGTTCTCCGTTTATCTCTACCCTACGTTCTGTGCTATTGGTCATGACTTTGGTCTTTGACATGTTCATCTTTAGGCCAACCTCGAGGCTTGCGGTGCTGAGATCGTCAAGCATATGACAAAGCTCGGAAGCGGTTGAAGAAAACAAGAGGATGTCGTCGGCGAAACGAAGATTGGTCAACCTTCTTTCCCCAACGACTAACCCCTTCTCTTCCCAACGTGGCGTAAGTTTGTGGAACACATATTCTAAAGTGCTAGTGAATAGCTTCGGCGAGAGCGGATCTCCTTGTTTGACTCCTCTTTGTACTTCGAAACTTTGTACTTGTAGGTATATAAATAAAAAAATAAAAACTTTAAGTTTGTGCAGCAGATGACAAAATTTTCAGGGTAATAGTTGATTGTGAGTGGCTTCTGCGGTATCTTTGGGTGTGTTGTCCCCACACATGTTTTTGTAGGTAACTGTACCTGATTTGCTTAGTGAAAATATATTTGTTAAAGTTATTCACTCATATTAAATATCATTCCTGTAAAATTTTTTTTGTAAAGTTAGGTAGGTATATAATATAATTTCTTAGTAATAATATTTACATTAAATTACATTAAAACTAAACTAATAAAATTAAGTAAGCCTAAAATATGGATAAACACAACTAGTAAGTAAAAAATTAAGTAGAAACATAATACACAAAGGAAAAATTAAAATTAAACAAATAATGACAAGATTATAAATAAAATTCTTGTCCCAGATCAGCGCCAGGCGGCACTCATTGAGTTTTCAGTGAAGGAAAAACAATTTTAAAATAGGAAATGTCTGTCAATGCGCTCACATCTTTAATCTCTCTCTCTTATGTATTTTCAAACTAATGGTGTTGTAATAAGATTCAAAATTACATATTTTACACTTGACTCAATAAAATAGAAATGACACATCAAGACATGGCAGAAATAACCAGCTTCAGGCATTGTTCCCACACCTACACTTATGTGATTAATAATATAAACATGGCTGACACACAAAGGGATACTAACTAATGACATAATACAGTAGGTAACAATAAATTACTATTCTATTGAAAATAAACAAAACTCACAAAAGAAGAACTCAGAAAACATGCTTCAACTTATTGAAAACACTTGAAATGCAGCAAGGCAGCTTATGTTGCAGTATTTAATTTATTTTTGTATAATAAATAATACTTATATGTATAAAGCTGCGCCCGTTCGGCCAATAGTTTCGGCAAACAAATACGGTATTGTTTTGATTGGCAAAAAAATGTTGTCATTAAAAAACCACGAAAACATGGCGCAGCAGACGCGGCTTTATATAGGTGTACAGCACAGCATTGACAGACAGATTCTTGAAGTACCTTGTAGGAAAAAAACTAAAGACAACAAAAACTAGTTTTTGCCCGTGATTTCGTACACGTAGAACTCGTTTATATTGTACCTCCATACAAACTTCTGCCCCGCATTTCACCCCCTTAGGGGATGACTTTGGGGGAAAAAAGTCATATGTCCTTTATTTCATATTAAAACTATCTCCGTACCATTTTATCTCAATTGGTTTAGCAATTTAAGTGTCAAGAGATTTTTATTAATTAATTTATTTAAGCCTTTATTATACAAACTAATTGTTCTCATTTACACATTACAAGTTTAAAGTACAACAAGCCTCTTCCAAATCGCCGTTTTCTATTCTTGCTAGGTATTTGTCTAGCATGTTCTTCCATGTTTGCCTGCCCATTGCTACTTTTTTTCAATCATTACCTAATAGATTCTAATAGGTATTTTTCCCATCTTGTCTTTGGTTTGCCCACTTTTCGTTTACCAATTTTTGGTTTCCAATTTGTTATTGTTTTTAACCGACTTCAAAAAAAGGAGGAGGTTCTCAATTCGGATGTATATATTTTTTTAAATGTTTGTTACCTCAGAACTCCGTAATTTATGAACCGATTCGTACAATTCTTTTTTTAACTGAAAGTATATGCTTCCAGATTGGTCCCATTGTTTCCAAAACCCCTGTTGGATGATGGGAACCATGAGGAATTGAGGGAACTCCTCAAATATATTAGGCACGCGTGTAGTAATTTCGGTATTTTCTATTATAACTCGTGTATTTACACCCGGAAATCATAAATTTGGTGAAGTGTAAGTGATGATGAAGACCACAGATGGCTTGTGGAACTTCTCAATGATGTACTTCAAACTATATAAGTACGTCACAGATTCTGATATTATTCCGTTGAAACAGCAAACAATGAAGTGCCAAAGGTAATTCTGAGATCCTTGAGGAATCGACGGAAGTCCTCAAATATTATCGGCCCGCATACAGCGATTTGGTTTCTGGTCTAAAAATCAACGCTTTTGTTCTCGAAAATCAGTTCATGTGGTAAATTGGAAAAAAAATGTGGAAATGTTAATGTGGCTTGGCGGAGTACTGAATTGAAGTCGGTTAAAACTTTGTTTTGAAAGTAAATTATTGTCCATCTATTGTTTGGCATTCGAACCATGTGGCCTGTCCACTTGAACTTTTGTTTCAGTATATGTTTTGCTGTGTCTATATAAGTTCATCTTTTTATTTCGGTCATTCTTATTCTGTCTGATAGTCTTACGTCAAGAGATAGCAGACAGAATTACTTTCGCATTTATAATATCCAAAAAATGGATGCTGTTTGACCATAAAAAATCGTGACGTCACTTGTTCGTATTTCTCTACAAACCTCATACTAACAGAGAGTTTTTGATGTTTCAAAACATACACTTCAACTGGTCTGGACTCTGGATGTTTTTAAAATTTTATTTTAGACAGGCAGCTGAAAGAAAGATCCATTTATTTACAAACGATATCTCTATCTAGCATATTATTTTTTATTTATCAAGAATCATTTCTTAATTAAGTTTGTAATTTACTCACTTTTGTATAAGTCCCTTCTTTCTAATAAAAAAATAAATAATCAAAATCGGTCCGCGTGATAAAAAAATATCGCTGATAAACAAACATACTAGGTTGTAAGTTGTTAGTACCAAAATGCAGATGGCGCTGTGCAACGGTAAATTCTACTATGAGCTGTTTAAGATTGTTCAAGAATGAATGGTATGGTGCATGAAAGTTCGTACGGAACCCTCGGTGCGCGAGTCAGACTCGTACTTGACCGGTGTTTTACTATGGTATCTGAAGCTACATAAACTAATTACAGACCTGGATGGTACTTAACTTATTCTAAGTACAAAGTTTCAGAGAAAACTAGGTAATTGTTTTAAAATGTAACTACGTTTGTATGGAGAATAGAGCTTACTGCGGACTCTTAAGGTTTCGGTGCATATTTATGAGAGGTTTAATTTAAATCAATACATATTTTTGCACTTGACTGTACAACTGTGTGACGTAATGGTGACACATACAACATACAACCACACTACCAACGAATATAACCAATTTCCTCATTACTTATCCCATAATAATACTCATATCAGTATTTTAATCAATCTAAAGGTATCTTAGCCTTAGAGTTTAGGAAAATATCGAACAAATTATAGCAATATGCATTTTTACACTTACACACGCCTATGCATACTTTACTCTACCTCAAACAGGGCACTTCTAAAAAAAGGTTTCTCTGTAATTATTATTTTCTACCAATCATCAGAGGTCGAGCTCGAGAGTCTAAATCATTTTGCTTGCCAAAACCAATGGGGAAGAGATGAAAATTTTTGAAGTGCCTGATTATTTTTTTGGTGATAGGAATAACCTTCCTTAGCACCAGAAAAAAGTTGCAGACTTTTCAGCTGAGTCATATATTTTTGAATAATATAAACAGTTTCCTCACTAACGTTTTGGTTTTAGGACGGCGAATGAGACACTTTCCTTGATCCGTCACATGTCAGAGTTCCGCGTGACGTCACATTACGCTAAAAAGTGTATCATAATGTGACGTCACGCGGAACTTTAACGGGATATATATATCTTCATCACTTTTTTCCAGGGACTGCATAACCGAAAAATACCGGTATTCTATTTTAACGGTATGACGTCATATTGGTTGTCAAATAGCGGTTTCGGTAGCGGAACCTTTATATTTCGCTACCAAAATATAACGGTACCTTTATTTTTTCCGGTACCGTAACCGCTATTTAAAGGTACCGATATATCGACTTTGGCCTGGTGTTATTGCCAAACCGCCAGCAGAGGCTCTGGTGCTTTGTAACTTTGTCTTTAAATGTTTAGTAGCCAATGCTTCCTCTGTAGAGTGCCAGCTTGCTTACTTTTCTCGATATCGTTTAAAACTGATACCGCTAACCGTTATTTCAAAACGGTTACGGTACCGTTATGTTCGCGCGGTGCGCATAACCTTTATGACATAACGGTACCGTAATGGAATACCGGTTTCATACCGGCATAACCGTAACCGAAATCAGTCCCTGCTTTTTTCTATTACAAAATAAAAAATGCATGTCTAATATTTTTTGATAATCTAACTGACAGACTATATATATTTTTTTAGGAAAGTAGCCAATTATAGGTCCCTGTACCGTTCCCACATTCATACAAACTGTGCTCATTCACTGTTCTTCAGTATACTTAATCTAAAGGTGAGTAATGTCGCACCTCGGATGTGTTGTGTTGAGAGTGAGGGAGCCGCGTCCATCTCTAGCTATCAACACAACGAATTCTCAAATCAGTAAAGAGTCGGCAACGCGCTTGTGATTCTTCCGGATTTTTTTAGGGTTCCGTACTCAAAGAATAAAACGGGACCCTATTACTAAGACTTCGCTGTCCGTCCGTCTGTCTGTCACCAGGCTGTATCTCAAGAACCGTGGTAGCTAGAGAGTTTAAATTTTCACAGATTATGTATTCCTGCTGCCGCTATAACAACAAATACTAAAAACAAAATAAAATATTTTTTTAAGGGGGGCTCCCATACAAAAAATCTGATTTTTTTGCCGTTTTTATAGATAATCTGTCACCAGGCTGTATCTCAAGTATCGTGATAGCTAGAGAGTTGAAATTTTCACAGATTATATATTTCTGTTGCCGCTATAACAACAAATACTAAAAACAAAATAAAATATTTTTTAAGGGGGGCTCCAAAACAAAAAACGTGATTTTTTTGCCGTTTTTATAGATAATGGTACGGAACCCTTCGTGCGCGAGTCCAACTCGCACTTGGCCGGTTTTTTTTTATACAACGACGGTGGCAAACAAGCTTACGGCCTGCCTGATGTTTAGCAGGTACCGTAGCCTATGGACACTTGTGACTCCAGAAGAATTACAAGCGCGTTGCCGACCCTTTATTCACTTGAGGATTCGCTGTGTTGGCAGATAGAGACATGCAGGTCCCTCATCCCCAACACAGCGCATCCTAGGGAGCTCTGGCGACCTTACTCACCACCAGGAACACAACACCACATGCTTCATAGCATGCAATAATATAGCAACACTACAAAGCAGTGGTGCTATTATGGCTGCGGCCTTCTGTAAGGTGGAGGTACTTCCCCAGTTGGGCTGCTCCACATACGAGCGTGATGACATTCCGCTGTGCCCTACCTCTCATGGTTGTCTATAAAGTC
Organism: Epinotia brunnichana; assembly: GCA_963854355.1. NCBI lineage: Eukaryota > Metazoa > Arthropoda > Insecta > Lepidoptera > Tortricidae > Epinotia > Epinotia brunnichana. Next base: position 6,599,378 of record OY977959.1, on the reverse strand, counting down.
GGTTTACGGACGATAATTTTACGTGATAACATCATAAAGTCGAACGCTCGGCTCAGGCGGACGGGACAATGAGTCATACTTTTTCGTGAGTGCTGCCGGTGTTCATCGATTTATAAGACGTTGTCACGTCAAAAAACTTTCCCATTTCAATAAGTATGACGATATCAACATTATAACAACATTTAATCATTTTCCTGTGGAATTTCCATATAGCTGTCCAATAATATTGTATGTGTCAAAACTATTAACAATGAAATAGGTATACGTTTTATATCGGAATAGGTAATAATGATGATGATGAGATGACACTGTAATTATAATAGTTTACCCACTGTTCTTCCTATTCAATTACTTGTAAATAAGAAGATAAAAGATAACTGTAAAAATAACTACCTACCGAAAACATTTTAAAATATGTAAAATCTTACCAGTAAGCTCTAAACTGAAATAGGTACTTGTTAGCAGTAAATAACCATGACGACCAATACTTACACCTAGTTAGACATAAACATAACACAAGGACAATGTCAATGACCGTGGGCAAGTATGAGGTACCTACTTAGAGTGTCCAATTGCTATGGTGATAGGACACTAAAGAAACGCATACCTTATATACTCGTACCACACTTGTACTAAACACTCTGCTTGAGGACATTGTTCATGTCATGAACCTAAATTAAGTGATGATTTAAAAAATACCTCATGGATGACCTGTAGAAATCTGTTTTCACGTTTTTATAGAGCACTAGTGACCCGCCCCGGCTACGCACGGGTTTATATGTATAATACAAATTATACATGCATGTATTATACATATAAACCTTCCTCTTGAATCACTCTATTAAAAAAACCGCATCAAAATCCGTTGCTTAGTTTGAAAGATCTAAGCATACATAGGGACAGACAGACAGCGGGAAGCGACTTTGTTTTATACTATGTATTGATTCATGTGATGCCCTACTCACATGCGTATTTAAGTAGGTAATATTAAAATGATGTAGAATACTACATTGTAGATATTTATTATGTTACACTACTATATTGAAGGGTCCACGGAAAGAACATGTCTAGTCACTTTTTTTTGAAAATGAGATTTTAATGCCAAAATGTAGAGCAAGTAATATTTAAAAGTAACTATTACTTACATCTTCTGTTACAACTGTATTATTATATTAACATAACTTTTTTTTACTTTAAAAAAACCTATACACGGAAATAACGTGCGTTGTATATTAGGTACATGGAAAAAACATGTTATGTCACACAAAACAAAACAACACATTAGAGAAACTTTTTTAGGTTATCACGTTACAAAATGAGAACGAATCAATGGTATATAGGTATTAATTCCAAGCTCAACTTATGTGACTTTGGATCCGAAGGGTTTTTTTATGAATTATTGGACATCGTTATAATACTAAAATCGCTATTACCTTCCTATAGATTATTTACATACCTAGCATGACTTACATTTAAATAAATATTATTAATAAATACAATAGCGACTCCATGGTATTTAGAACCACGAAATATGTAAACAAAATATACCTAATAGATATTCAAAGTTATCAGATTCCAATAAAATATACTATTTATGCTTTTGACTTTGCTTTGCATGTTTATTTCCTGTAGTTAAGTGACAACGCATGTTTCTTCCGTGTTCAATAGGGGTTTGGTTCGGTTTTTTGGTATTAATAATAAAAATCCGTCAGTTTTAACTAATATTCTATTTATTTATCTAAAGATAAGTAATTTTAACATACAATTATACACAAGTGCATAAATATATTTGATGATTAACTACATCGTTCCAAACTAAAAAACGCGATAACTCAAAATGTCACTAAAGTGACTAGACATGTTCTTTCCGTGGACCCTTCATATATTATTATGTTAAAGTGAAATGAGACTGTAATTTTGACTCCACAGTAAAACTGACTGCTGCTGTCTTGATTAGGTTTTGTGGAGCAATGTATCTTTGTTTTTAATAAATAAATAATAAATATTCCTATTATACCTAGCTGGTATATATATATATATATATATATATATATATATTTTACGACAATTAATTATATCCTACCTGAACCACTCACATCGGTGTTGCTCCTGGCCGTCTTTACGAAGGCATTTTCAGGGGCCCATAGGGAACGGCTAGTCACCGCCTGCCTCGATAACGTTGTTGATATGATAACATTGTTACGGTAGGTGTCCCGGACCACTTTGTAATAATCCAATTTTATTGTCCACCTAAATGTCATCACCATAGACCCAATTCTCTTTTCCATTTTCCTACAATAGCTCCAACGCCTGTTAGAACCGGTTCATGGGTATCTATACCGTTGTACCCGTGAATGGGTTCTAGCAGGTACTACATGACATTAAACTTCGTCTCCGAAGGGGCTCTACGTGTTGGATTTATATCCCCACGCACGCCTTCCAAATGACCGGGGTTCACTCCGTGAATTTAAATCGGAGATAATAATAATAATTGTGCATACGTGGGAGCGAGAGGCCGCGGTCCGATGTCTCGCTCCGGCGTATAATGCACCGCCCCGCTGCCGCCGCCGTTCGAAGCCTCAGGCCGCGGACTGGACGCCAGCGGGCAGCGGGACAGGTCATACATTCAAGCGACTTCAGTGTATGGGCAGCTGCTGGTCGCTCCGATGCCCGGTGGCGTCCAGATCGCAGCCTTAACTATTCTGTTGGACCAATTTGGTACAGAAAACTAAGTATATTACGAGATCAATATTCCTTTGCTATTCCGCTAAAAAACGTGCTGGTGAAGAGGAGATGCAACTATTTGCGTATTTTGCATGCGGTTAATGCAAAACATGCAAACTCGACAGGGCTTGTGCACAAATCACTTATAGTGCACGTTGCTAGGGGAAAATGCTTCACTTTCGGATACCGACGCCATATTTTAGTATGTTTTTAGGCATGTCCCCTGGATTCCAAAACTGCCGGGAGACAATCTCTAAGGAGTCGATCTCCCCTATAATCACAACATCAAAAACGCAGCAACCACGCTTGGAAAATTGTAAATTACACCCAAATCATGCAACGTCTATACACATGTGGGGTACCAAATGAAAGCTGAATAAATTGTCAATAGTTCATTGATACATTATATTTCAAAGTATACGCTAGTTTAAGTACTATTAGCAAAAGTATAAAAAAATCAAGAAAAAATCTAAGGACTTTCAGACTTGGCGGCAAAACTAGAAAAGATACACGAATCCCGCCCCGCCTCCCCTATCGAACCTCGCATGATTTGTGCACAAGCCCACATGTGTTTCGCCTCTCCTCGAGGCATCATCAGGAGATGCTGGCAGGAGATGTTGCTTGCGCCACGTCCACTGAGCAAATGAGCCGTCCGCCTAAGCCGAGCCGACTAATTAACCCATTTGACGGTATTGCATTTTTTTGTTTCAGGTGAAAGCGAAGGAGTGATACAGAATGTCACAGCCACAGGTGAATACGGTGAAGAGGCTCTACTTACATGCATTTTGAACACGGAACACGCAAATGTCAGATGGGTTTTTGAGGGGAACAATGTGACTGTGGAAGCGGAGAACGTAACTGTCAAGCCACTGATTCCCGATGTGGCTCCAGTTGATGACAAGATTGGCAATGATACAAGGTTTGTTATTTGATGTTAACGAACGAGTTTGCAAACTCCACATCCAAACTCGTCCTCATTTCCAACTCGTTACCATTCTCATCTATTCCTCATTGAAAACGCATCGCAATCCGTTCTCGTTCCCATTCTTATCTCATCCTCAATCGGAACGCATTGCTATTCCCATCTCGTTCTCATCTCAACTCGTTCTCATTCCCATCTCATCCTCATTGGAGACGCATCGCAATTCCTTCTCATTCCCATTCTTATCTGATCCTCAATCGAAACGCATTGCTATTCCCATCTCGTTCACATCTCAACTCGTTCCCGTTCCCATCTCATCCTCATTAGAGACGCATCACAATAGGGAACATTACGCAAAACTCTTCGTAGGTGGCGACACTAGCAGCGTAGACATTGTATCTCGTTCCCACTTGCGGTATTGTATATGCAAGCATCCTTGTCACTCATTTGACAATCAATTGTGCATGTGTGTGTGAATCCCTATATTCCTATACTGGTTTACTATTAGTGGTAGTGCTGCCTCTGGCGGCAGAACATTGCAGTAATGTTCCCTATTCCTTCTAGTTCCCATTCTTATCACATTCTCACTCGTAACGCATTGCCATTCCCAACCCGTTCCCATTACCATCTCATCCTCATTCGAAACGCATCGCAAGTCATCCGTATTCCCAAATACTCTAACTATTAAAATATAATGAAAACGGGTCTCACGTATTTAGGGTCGAAAATCGCTCGACATGTTTCAAACCGATTCGCGGTTCCTTAGTCATGAGCACACGACTGCCGGCGCGTTCAGCACTGCGGGCTCGCGCCCTGCTCACTCGGATGATATTCAGATGGGAATTTTCTACTCTAACTAGCCCACATTCTCAACTTGTGGAACTAATGTAAGGTGAGGTGGGGTAGCTTTAGCGCCATTTCGCTTAAGTTTTGATCTAACCCCACCTATTCCCATTGGATTGGGGACTTAAGATATTTTTTATTTTACCCCACCTAACCTTAGTGAGGAATGTGGACACAATTTGACATGCAAAATTGATTTAAAGCGAAAACTACCTTCTTGTCATCCTTATACGACGACTTTTGACGACCGCTTTAGCCTAGTTGGTAGCAACCCTGCCTACGAAGCAAGAGGTCCTGGGTTCGAATCCCGGTAAGGGCATTTATTTGTGATGAGCACGAATATTTGTTCCTGAGTCAGGGATGTTTTCTATGTATTTGAGTATTTATTTCCCTTTATAAGTATGTATATCGTCGTCTAGTACCCATAGTACAAGCTTTGCTTAGTTTGGGACTAGGTCGATATGTGTAAGATTGTCCGAAAAATATTTATTTATACATTATTGGTATTCCATCCATTCTTATACTTATAATAAAATGAATTGATACCGATATCAAAAGTAAAGGAAAAAATAAACCGTGACCTCTGTGGGTCGATCACGTAACTTTTCTTACGCGCGTCTGTAAGGTCCAAATGTCAATTTTATATGGAAAAATGACAGTTAGATTGTGATTTTACCAAAGATAAATAAATAGCAAATTTATTTATCTTTGGATTTTACTGTCAGACGCGCGTACAATGCGTTACGTGATTGACCTACTGGTCCTGTCTTGGACTGAAGACGATCACGTTAATTTTTTTCCTTTGCATTTGTTATCATCTGTATCAAATCATTTTAAAATTGATCGTGGTAACTTCCACGTAAAATTTACACAAATCAAAAACATATTTAATAAAATAGTGTGTTTCGTTAACGGGTGAATTTCTTATGATTATTTTATACGAATTGTTATGCCAGCACAAGCACAACTACAGCCCCGGAACTCAAGCCGCCAGCCAAATACACGACCGAAGTGAAAGGCAAAGAATACATCTTGAAAATAGCGAATGCGACAGAATCAGATGCTCTTAACTACACCTGTGTGACGAAGGAAGATCGTCGCTCTGAGTTCTTGAATCTAAGCTTCACTGGAAAATTTGTGAGCATGGAATTTGTGAGCATGGAGCCAAACTATACAGATCCCATAATGGACCCTGAGTACCCTGACACCCTGATGTATAACCTGACAGTCGATCATGTTAGCAGATTGGACCTGAAGTGCGTGTTTGAGGGTGAGTATGGCCTTTTTACATACATATTTTAGGAGAGATAGGGCACAACGGAATGCCATTCGGAGCAGCCCAACTGGGAAAGTACCTACACCTTATAGGCTTATAGAAGACCGCAACATGGTAGAAAAAGACAAGGTTTGTCATTCCTGCGACAGGTCGTAAGTCGTAACGTGGGCGAATCTTGCCTACGTCATCAGTATCTTAAATATGGCGCACTGTCAGTGTGTTGTCATTGTGAGAAAGTAAATTACATTACTTCACTTACGTGCTGACGGACGTGACGGACAGCGGAGTACAGTAAAGTACGCAGCACAAAAGATTCCGTGTCTGAATTTAGCCTCGAGTCGCCTCCCGCATACCCGTCCGACCCCTCTGACACCTTTGCGGCGCTACTAGTAGTTAACATCAGAATCGTTAACAGATTTTAATCGTATTGTAATAGGGTCCCGTTTTACCCTTTGAGTACGGAACCCTAAAAACGAGCAGATGTAGAATAGAGTTTACATTCAATATTTGTAACAAGTATGAACTAGAAACCCTGAAATGGCTCATGTGTTGTTATGCTAGTTTTCCGCAATGGAACAAGGAAGCTCATCGATTTATTACGTACAATTGAACTGTTTTACGTAATCTATATTTATTTATACTTATATCAGTATCACATTTTTGCATTGTTCCTGGCAGAATATCAGCGTTGTTATGCTGAGTCAGCGCACATTCTTTGCGTTCGCTGGAGAGTCCTGGCAGACTATTAGCGACGTCGCTCCTGTCGCATCATTATGCTGACACAGTGCCCATTCTTTGTCTTTGCTAGAGAGTCCTGGCAGAATAACAGCGATTTGGCTCCTCCCGCATCATTATGCTGACACAGCGCCCATTCTTTGTCTTTGCTGGAGAGTCCTAGCAGTATATCAGCGATTTGGCTCCTCCCGCATCATTATGCTGACACAGCGCCCATTCTTTGTCTTAGCTGGAGAGTCCTGGCAGAATATCAGCGATTTGGCACCTCCCGCATCATTATGCTGACACAGCGCCCGTTCTTTGTCTTTGCTGGAGAGTCCTGGCAGAAGATCAGCGATTAGTCCGTAAGCCCGCTCCCAATACGCCTACGTCTCATGACAACACGATAAAATGCATGACAGCAGGTCGAGAAAGTTGTGCTGAGCAAGAATCAGAAGATTATCGCACCTAAATTTGGCCGAAAGTTTGAAAAATCCTTCACTTCCGGTCAAAATTATAAGGTAAATACTAGATTCTTGCTCAGCACAACTTTCTCGACCTGCTGCCATGCATTTTATCGTGTTGCCATGAGACGTAGGCGTATTGGGAGCGGGCTTACGGACTATGTATAGTGCGAATCATTTTTGTAGAATGAATTGACTTCTCTTTGTACTTCTCACAAAGAGAAGACAAAGCCTTTCTCTCTCATTGTTAAGTGTAACCGCTAATTTGTTTACATTGTATTAAGTATGCTGCAACTACTAATAAAAAGTTGTTCATAATGTTTTAATTGAACTTTGCCACTTTAGCTGTAGAGTCAGTAAATGAGTTAAGTATTTATTAAACATCCCACGCGGACACTCACTTTTACCCGAGTGTTCTTCAAGCTACACAAGAGGGCGAAAAGCCAGAAGCGTCATCTCAGAATGAGCTTACTACTCGTATGCGAGCCCGAGGCCCGGAGGCGAGGGCGAGCCCTTATAGACACTCACTGTTCCTGAGTGTCTTGCGAGCGAAACCTGAAGGCTGTAGTCGAGAAGGTGAGCGGCTAGGCAAGCGAGGCCGAAGGCTGTAGTCGAGAAGGTGAGAGGCTAGGCAAGCGAGGCGGAAGGCTGTAGTCGAGAAGGTGAGCGGCTAGGCAAGCGAGGCTGAAGGCTGTAGTCGGCAAGGTGAGCGGCTAGGCAAGCGAGGCCGAAGGCTGTAGTCGAGAAGGTGAGAGGCTAGGCATGCGAGACCGAAGGCTGAGTTTCCCGTAGGAATAAAAGGCCCAAAACGTCTCTTCATAGCGCACTCACCATGCGAAACTATACTGTTCAAATTCGTTTCTCTATAGATAAATCTATCACTTTGCCAGTTGTATTTGTGAGAAAGGGAGAAAACAAATTGTAGTCGACAGAGGTATGTTAAATTTTATGAATATGGGGGTAGGGGGGTTTGCGCTCCAGTGACATTGGTCCAGGCGATTCCAACGAATCTAGGGTGAGTGTGGATACGAGCTACTGCTCCCTGTAGTTTTACCGCTGGATGCTGAAATTCAGCTAGGCCCGACCTGAGTTCTAGATGTAGTCCGAATCGCGTTTCAGGAACAGATCTTATCTTAAGACCCATTTTTTGAAGTCTGTTAAAAAAACTCCCTTCCTAGAAAAGGTCTTTACTAGTTTAGCTTGTGTTAACTATTACATTTTTTTTATGGAAGACTTTACTAACAAATCTTACCTATATATCAAATGATGTAATATAAAAAATAGGTATAGATATATTGTCTACACGAAACTCCTTGAATTTGGTGGCCATTTTAAAAATGTCCACCAAAGACTACAATATACATACTGAGATAGACCGGCAACTCGACCAAATTGAGAAGGCATTTAATGCTTGCGTATACAGGCGCCATCTCTTCTGCGGTAGTTACAACTTTTCTTTGAATGTACAAAACATACAAAAAGTGCGTCGGTCGTAGGGATTGAACCCCGGATCATCGACCCCAAATACCACCGTCTGTACCCCTAGGCTACTGATGCCTTGTGACAATACGGCGAATTTTGAAATACCTTGACAGCCTAGCCTAGCAATCGCTAGAGCTTCAGAGAGTTCAATAAGAAACTGGATTTGCATTAAGTTCTAAGTTCGCATAGCATGATGTCCACCAAATTCTGACAGCATTTGTGGCGTCACTCCTGTCAAATCTGACGAGTTCTGCATCGCACTATCGAAGTTTCTTAAATCAGTTGCATAAATATAACATCCAAACAACTCTCATTGGACTTCGGTCCCTGAGAGATCTCTCTATTGTCGTATTTTCTACATTGGTGACCCCGACAATGGACATAAGCGCAACTCTGAATAATCCTGACTGACGCCCGACTCTTCTCAGCAAGCCAGACTCTCTCTCTCTCTCTCCGCTCGCCACCCTGGCTCTGAGCGCTCGCTCGCCACGCTGGCTCTGAGCACTGGCTAGCTGCACTCTCTCTTCATACATCACTGACCCCTCCGTCTCAAAGGGGGGCTGATGTGGCGTCACTCCTGTCAAATCTGACGAGTTCTGCATCGCACTATCGAAGTTTCCTAAATCAGTTGCATAAATATAACATCCAAAACAGCTCTCATTGGACTTCGGTCCCTGAGAGATCTCTCTATTGTCGTATTTTCTACACATTCGTTTTCATTGACGACGTAAAACTATGGCAAGCTGTGCGACTTGACCAAGTTTTAGTGTGCCACTTTTGGACCGCTCATAATATATCTACGTATATTTTATATTACATTATTGTATATACCTATAAACAGCTTTTGTATTTCCTTTTTCAGTTTACAACCAATCCGTGATCGAATGGGAACTGCAGCAAGATCGCAAACATGAGTCCATTTTAACCACTACGACCAGAAACAAGAAACAACTGATCGGCACTTACAGCACGAAGGTGCAAAAAGATATGTTCGACGATGGTGATGGAAAAGGCATATATGTGTGTCGAGTTTGGGACCCTCATAGTTCAAAAAACCTTACAGGTAGCAAAGAAGTGAAAATAATAGCGGCTCCTTCTGTTACAATAGAATTCGCTAAGGCGATCAGCTCTTCAGAAATCTACTTTAATTGGACTGTAAAAAGTTACAATACCAACATAACACGATACGATCTGTACTATACAAGTTATAAAAATAGCACAGATAGCGGAAGCCTCATTCAGCATAGGGAAAAGATTAATATAACAAAAAAATTCTTTGTTTTGGATGGCTTGGAAAGCAACCATTCTTATGAATTGAAATTGAAGGTAAACACATTTACTTTGAGTCCTCACTTCGGTGTTTTGCCTAATGTTACGATAACTACGTTGGAAAAGGATCCCGTGTTCGTGCCAAATATCTCTATAAACGGATTCACAGCTCGCTCCATGACGATCAGCATGGGTGTACCGCCCTCCGAGATAGCGGAGTATGTCCACTATTACTTGCTACAGGTGTGGATGAAGCACCACGAAGTGAACAAAACGGAGGCAATCCACTTTAGAGACGAGACGAATTTACCATATATGTTTACCGGACTTGAGCCGCATACGACCTACGTTTTTAGGGTAAGTCTTTGACGAATCCATTCTAATATTATAAATGTGAAAGTGATTCACGCTTAAACCGCTGATATGGAGATAGTTTGAATCCCGGGGAAGGACATAGGATAATTTTTATCCCGGAAATCATCCCCTAAGGAGGTGAAATTCGGGGTGAAAGTTTGTATGGAGGTACAATATAAAATAGTTCCACGCGGACTGAGTCGCGGGCAGAAGCTATTTTACCATATATGTTTTTACCAACTTTTCGATCCGCATACGACTTTCGTTTTTTGCCTGGCCGTAAGTAACCATGTATGTATACCAGCTATACTCAAACAGCGGCTCGCCGTTTCTTTGGAATACCGCACCAGTTTCTCGTTCAGTTTCAGTTCTTCGTGCGCATAGATGGCGCTGAAGGCAATAAGCCTTTCAAATATGGACACATACAAATATCGATACAGTTTCGGTGAAGGAAAACATCGTGTGGAAACCGGTCTAATCTCAATAAGGTGTAGTTTTCCCTCTGGGTTGTAAGTTCAGATGGCAGTCGCTTTCGTAAAACTAGTGAATATGCCAAATCTTGGGATTAGGTGCCCCCGTGCGGGACCCACTGGATCGGTAAATTTGGTACTAAACTAGCGTAATAATTAACAATAGGGTTGGGGACTCTAATTTTAGCACTACTCCAATAGAAAGAATGCAAAAATACTTTGTGATTATTTATTGCCTTGTGTTACTTTTTTCTCCATATTACTATATCTTTAATCCTTTTTCGAGAAATTTTTACATTTTTAATTATTTTATTTGGTGTCACTATCCCAATTGTTATTTCAGGCGAGTGCGTGCTTCCGATATGGCGGCGAAGAGTATTTGGAACGCTTCGACCGCTGCGGCAACTGGTCTAAACAGATGGAGGCTATAACTATGGATGGTGTACCAAACGTGCCGAGCAATGTCAACATATCATGCCACGAATCATTTGAGCAAGGATATTACATGAACCTCACTTGGGAACCGCCGACTAAGCCTAATGCCGAAATCAAGGGATACATGGTAAGTTTACTCGTGGATGAGGGAATTGGCAGTAGTCCCCAAAGAACACTTCATCATGATCATCATCATCATCAACAGTGTTTAGAATTTTTGTCTGTTTATTTGATCGCGCATCACGTGAAAACGGCTGAAGCAATTTAGATGAAAGTTGGTATAGAGATAGTTTGAGTTCTGGGAAAGGACATAGGATAGTTTTATCTCGGAAATCATCCCTTAAGGGGTGAAAATGTGTACGCAGATGTAAATGAAATTTGGTATAGAGATAGTTTGAGTCCCGACGAAGAACATAGAATAGTTTTTATTCCAGAATTATCCCTCGAGGGGGTGAAAATTTGTTTCAAGCTTCTTTCAACCGCTGCATTGACTTAGATGAAATTTGGTATACTTAGAGATAGTTTGAGTCCCAAGGAAGTACATAGGGTAGATATTTTATCCTGAAAATCATCCTCTAAGGGAGTGAAAGGGGGGGGGGGGGGGGGTGAAAATTTGGATGGAACCCATTTAGATGAAATTTGGTATAGAGATAGTTTGAGTCCCGGGGACGGACATAGGATAAATTTATCCAGGAAGTCATTCCCTAAGGGGGTGAAAGTTTATATGGAGCTAGACGAAATAAACGTGTTCCACGCGGACGGAGTCGCGGGCAAAAGCTAGTTATATATAAAGCCTGATGTGTCCCCACTGCTGGGCAAAGGTCCCCCCCTCTTTTTACAAGCTTTATATTAACTTGCACTGTTCGTATGTATGTAAATATGTAAGTTGTCCGTCAAAATTTGTAATCCATTTTTCAGTCACTTCCCGTTATCCAATTGAGCTGAAATTTTGCATGCATATGTATATCGCATGACAATTCAATATTATGATGACTTGGAGCTGATCTGATGCTAGAGCTGGAAGGCGGCCATAGGAACTTCGCAATAAAACGACACAACCCCATCGAGTTTGGGCTCGTTAGAATCGTCTCAATGAGTAGTTGATGATGGTATGCAGAAAAGTACAGTCGGCAGTAAAAGCTTGTACCAAAAATGAAATTTTTGACAGAAACTTATTCCACTGCTCTCAGCTTTTAGCTTCATCAGGACAGTCCTTTAAGTATAAGTGAAACTCATCCCACCATCGCTGACGAGGTCTGCTGTTTCTCCTCGAATTCAAAGGTTTCCACTCAGTCGCGCTCTTTGCCCATAATTGGTTACTTTCATATAAAAAAATATTTGTCCGTCAGTTAGATTATCCAAAAATATTAGACACGTATTTTTTATTCTGTCAATCAAACAAGAACAGATGAAGATATAGCCGGTTAAAGTTCCGCGCGACGTCCTATTATAGGTAGTACATATTTAGCATAATGTGACGTCACGCGGAAATTTAATGGGATATACCTATATTTACCAATTTTTGTTTGATTGAAAATAGTAGTTTATGCAATCGTTATATAATGTATGCTTTTAAAGTTGAGTACCAAGTGGCCTAATTAAGGTACGAGACTTAAAAAGCTAATTATATACTATTGTATACAATACTTTTTCTACGAGTCAACGGAAATAATAATTTATTAAACAAACTTGGTATCTATTGAAAATCGCCCTGCTGAAATGAAGCGCAGCAGCTTAGTTATTTTGCGCGTTGATGTCTTCACAGTTATCTTATACAGTTCCTGGATTCATAAGATGACTGCTGGCGGTTATCTTACGAAACCACTCGCTCTCGTGGAGCTCCAGGATCAAAAAGTATGTGATCTTAGTTTCGTGTACGAAATCTTAATTCAAAGATTAAAATCGACGAGTAGAAAAAAAATATATCGTGTCCAAAATCGTTTGATAATCTAACTGACGGACTAGACGGACTATAAATGGAATTGACAACATTTCATAACGGTTAGCCCTTAGTTCGACTAGCTCATTGTATTCTACTCGAAAAGAGGAACACGCTGGTAGTTTTATATTTCCAGTATTATGTATGTTAAATTTTTAACGATTTTTTTTAAATGCATTCATGCTCTGTTGAAGTTAAAATAACTCTGTTTAAAGCCTTCACTCAGTCATTTTACTCGAGCAGCCTGTGGGTGAAGTACACGAAAAGAGCCTATAATGCCCTACGCGTGCAGTATAATAACGCACTCAGAATGTTGTTGGGGTTGCCCACATGGTGTAGTGCATCTCGTATGTTCGCCGAGGCCCATACGGACGATTTTTACGCCATTATACGGAAAAAAATCGTCTCGATGATGGGTCGACTTAGGGGCAGCTCCAACAGCATTCTGGGGGTGATTGCGGGCCGATATGATAGTCCAATTTTGGCTCATTGGATAGGGATGACAAAGAGCTTTCTATCATATAGGAAATAAGTTAGATTTATTTAGTATTATTATTTACTAACACTAGTCGTAAGTCTTCATTAACAAAATATGGATTTTATCTGAAATAAAGATTTAAATTAAATTAAATTAAATAGCCAATCCAATTCTACTGAAGAATGCTGCTTTAGTCCCGTTTCGACGAAAACGTTAAAATGTTTTAAATGCCATGTTTGTTTTTAATTTGGTATATGTAAACAAGACTAAAGCAAGGTGCCCATTCTGCAGTAGAAAACGAGTGCATTTTTAAAAATTCGTTAAAAAAACTACCAGCGTGTTCCTCTTTTCAACTAGAATACAAGGAGCTAGTCAAATCATGGACTTAGAATTATGAAATGTTGTCAATTAAATATTTTTTACCCCGGAAAGTAACCAATTCCCTAGGCATGCGGCAGCCGTGACCAGCCCAGTCCCATTTTAACTCGGCCGCTTTCTCGACGTCTACGATTTGAGTTTGTGAGCGCAGCATGTTGTTCCGGATATGATCCAATCATCATCATCATTTTCGGCCCGTAATCGCCCACTGCTGAGCAATAGGGCCTCTCTTCGAGTACGCCACCCGTTCCTATCCCTACTACTCTGTAATCCTACTACTAATCCTGACACCTAATATTCTGCGCTTCGTAGCGCGCTGGCAAACCCCGAGTTTGAACTTCTGGAGGAGTCAATAATGTAAATGTTTATTCTAATATGTTTTATGTTTTTTAGAATGTATTAAGGGTCAACAATGCAACTACACTTATAACATCTACTGTACAGTCGCCATCACATACGTCGGTATATTATAGGTGTTCAAAAATATCGGCACATGCACCCTAATGCCTTGAAAATAGAGGTGTTCCGATGTTTGTGACGTGCTTGTTTGCTCCGATGTATGTGATGGCGACTGTACTTACCATATGTTCGTGAATAAACTTTTATTTAATTATACAAACTTTTGTTTTGCAGATGGAAATAACAGGCAACTCCCACTATATCGATCGGTTCGGGAAGTGGAAGACGGATACATTTGGTCCATTGTCCAAGTTTCTCACCAACACGACATTTTCTTCCAGGTACGTTTACTTTTTAGGGTTCCGTACTGAAAGAGTAAAACGGGACCCTATTACTAAGACTTCGCTGTCCGTCCGTCCGTCTGTCTGTCACCAGGCTGTATCTTAAGAACGGTGATAGCTAGAGAGTTGAAATTTTCACAGGTTATGTATTTCTGTTGCCGCTATAACAACAAATACAAAAAAAAATTTAAGGGGGGCTCCCATACAACAAACGTGATTTTTTTGCAGTTTTTATAGATAACGGTACGGAACCCTTCATGCGCGAGTCCAACTCGCACTTGGCTGGTTTTATTACATATAATCGCACTGCCAAGTATGAATCTGGTATTAATCTTTATTTTTGAACGAGGGAGCGATGCGACCGAAATTCCCTTCTTCAGCTTGGGCCAAAATTCTTTCGTATGTCCGTTGGTCCAGCTGTTTCCTCTACAGGTCGCATTTCTCGTGAATTTTTGTGTGCAGATAAAAATTTATTTCTTCAATTTTTTTTGGGACACTTTTACACAAATCGTCCTAGTCCCAAACTAAGCAAAGCTTGTACTATGTGTAGATACTAGACGACGATATACGCACTTATATAGATAAATAAATACTTAAATACATAGAAAACAACCATGACTCGGGAACAAATATTCATGCTCATCACACAAATAAATGCCCTTACCGGGATTCGAACCCTGGACCTCCGGCTTCGTAGGCAGGGTCACTACCAACTAGGCTACAGATGTCGTCGAACTATATACTTGTATAGTTTTTTTTGTCGATTAAGATTTTCAAAATTAAAAATAACTGAAAAATAATAATAATTTACTTTAAAAACAAAGTTTTAACCGACTTCAATTCAGTACTCCGCTCCGATAAGCCACATGAAAATTATCACATTTATTTTCCAATTTACCACATGAAACGTTGATTATTAGATAAAAAAACCAAATCGCTGTATGTGGGCCGATAATATTTGAGGACTTCCGTCAATTCCTCAACGATCTCAGAATCACCTTTGGCACTTCTTTGTTTGCTATTTCAACTGAATGATATCAGAATCGGTGACGTACTTTTATAGTTTGAAGTACATCATTGACAAGTTCCACAAGCCATCTGTGGTCTTCATCATCACTTCCACTTCACCAAATTTATGATCTCCGGATGTAAATACACGAGTTATAATAGAAAACACTGAAATTACACTCGTGCCTTATATATTTGAGGAGTTCCCTCAATTCCTCATGGTTCCCATCATTCAACTGGAGTTTTGAAAACAATGGGACCAACCTGGAAGCATATACTTTCAATTAAAAAAGAATGGTACGAATCTGTTCATAAATGTCGGAGTTCTGAGGTAACATTCACAACGCATTAAAAAAAAAATACAACGAATTGAGAACCTCCTCCTTTTTTTGAAGTCGGTTAATGACAGGCATGCGAGTTCTACATCTGACAGAGCCACTACAATCAATGTTACAAGTCTAAAGTGGTTACTCTGAGGCGCTTGGCCTTATCGCGTGATAGGCGATCCATGCTACGGGGCCTGGGCGGTAATAATTCTCGGGAATATTCTGTAACAGTGATGCTAATGGACGTGTATTAGAGTTTTATGGTGGCTTATCTTATCTTATCTTATCTAGGTGAGGGCCCTTTCGGATGCACTTCGACCCAGTGGGATCTTTTGTGCATTTGCTCTCTCCTTTATACCTGCTCCCAGGCTTGCTCCATCATTTCCACAAAGCGGATGATGCAGTTCGCCGGGAGCACCTTGAATTCCTTTGGTTGCGGGTAACCGTTACCAAAGTAGTTCATTCTTTGTCTGGCAAGGGCATGACATTCACACAATAAGTGTTCCATAGGTTTATGGTGGCTAGACCGATTTCTGTTTAATTAGGTCTTAATTAATAAAATCTGATTTTTCTTCAAAATGTTTTACAAGTTTGATTGCTTGTGGTGAAAAAAAAATGTATGAAGACCAGAGTGGCCAACTTCCTAAAAAAAAATTGTTTGTCTAATACTGATTCTAAAATGGTTTAACACATGCCATTTACATCTTTACAAATAAAGATGTTGCTATTGATGTTCACTTTTGAACACCTTGTTTTGGTACTATACGCTCTTCGAAAAGTGCGATTATCTCGAAAACCAGGGGACTTTTACTAAAGCTTAAAGTCGATTTTCTGGACCAGTCTAATAATAATATTAATAATAATTCATCTATTTATTCAACCAACTTGGATCATACAATTAAATACTATACACAGACCATAAAAAATAAAAGTTAGTAGGCTAATTTCATCTTACATCTAAAGTGTAAGGTGCCCTATTCGTGGTTAGAATGTGACCATTAATTACCGGAATGTAATTCGTCAGAATTCCGGACCTGAAGCCAAACATGAACTACACGGTGCGCCTGATGGCGATGACGCGGTCGCGGCGTCGCGGTCTGGAGAATATGACAGAATGCACGACCGGCCGCGGCCCGCCCGACAACCCGCCGAGA
The DNA here is from genome assembly GCA_963854355.1 of Epinotia brunnichana. Taxonomy (NCBI): domain Eukaryota; kingdom Metazoa; phylum Arthropoda; class Insecta; order Lepidoptera; family Tortricidae; genus Epinotia; species Epinotia brunnichana. The sequence continues at coordinate 6,582,402 of OY977959.1, read as the reverse complement.
CCGAGGTGGCGAAAGGTATAGTACATTGTTTAATAAGGGGCGTAAGGGGAATATTGCAAACGAGAGTCTATCAGAATTTTGATGGCTCGAAAAGGTCGCGCGGCCACCCGCGGTGACGCAAACAGCCTCGCGGCCACGCGCGTCTTGCCGGCTCTACCCGCGGCCGCTCGCGGCACCGCACGGCAGAAATAAAAGGGTAAAGGGTATATGGATGACAATTCAATATTATGGTACCATCGAGCTGATCTGATGATGGAGACAGAAGCTGGCCATGGGAATTCAGTACTTAACCGATGTAACCCCGTTGAGTTTGGGCTCGTTATCGTCTCAATGAGTACGTTGATGACGGTATACAGAAAAGTACAATTATTTAATAAGATACTTATTTTAATTTAATATTAATTTCCGGTATGCGTTTCCGCCAACCAACATTACGATAGTTTACATTAAATTATTTAATTACAGGTTGATGAGAAAGCGAGGGATACATCCAAATCCAAGTACTCGCTCCGAGTATTAGTGCCGCGAATCCCGGAGCGAAATGGACCTATTTGCTGTTACAGGTATAAATTTCTTTTTCTAAGCCGGTGTTTGACATTATCCTGCTAGCTTTTCTCCCGGTGGAATCCTAAAGTACCTAGGGCCGGATCCGGTACAAAGGTAATAATTGGCTAGTTGCCTAAAATAAATTATTTAGTCTGTCAGTTAGATTATCAAAAAACATTCGACTCGTATTTTTTCAATTGTCAATCAAACAAAAACTGGCTATATTTTCATCAGTTTTTGTTTGATTGACAATTGAAAAAATACGTGTCGAATGTTTTTTGATAATCTAACTGACGGAATAAATAGAATTACAGTCATGGCCAGATAATTAAGAACATGATTTTTTTGTCCCCATAAAGTTGCATACAAATATGACTTTTCAAATTTAATGATGATTTAAAATATGTTTGGCCAATTTTATTTCTGAGTATATGGAGGTATCTGTGTATAAATAAGATTTAATTTAGTTTATATAAAACTCGCAGTTTTTACGAGTTCATACTGTAATTAGGAACAATGTACATATGAACTTATAAAATGTGTTGATTTGATCGCCTGTATTTTTTAAAGTCTAAATTTTACAGAAGCTCTTTTGCACTATATTAAATACTGTTTAAACACGGTTACATTCGTATAATCAGAAGAAACAAAATTAATCAAACACATTCTAAATTATCATCAAATTTGAAAACTGTATGGGGAAAAAATCATGTTCTTAATTATCTGGCCATGACTGTACCTATATATTTTTTACCCAGGAAAGTACCCAATTGATAACAGTAGCTCTAATATAAGTTTTCTCGATACAATACGTTTTCTAATGCGTTTCCGTTTAGTTTTAATTTATATGGCAACGCGTAGTTCCTAATAGTTACCACCTGAGGCGCTGTTCGCGTTGCCATACAAACTGAAAAAAAAACCGGCCAAGTGCGAGTCGGACTCGCGCACGAAGGGTTTCGTACCATTATCTATAAAAACGGCAAAAAAATCAGTTGTATCGGAGCCCCGTTAAATATTTATTTTATTCGGTTTTTTAGTATTTGTTGTTATAGCGGCAACAGAAATACATCATGTGTTAAAATTTCAACTGTCCAACTATCACGGTTCATGAGATACAGCCTGGTGACAGACGGACAGACAGACAGACGGACGGACAGCGGAGTCTTAGTAATAGGGTCCCGTTTTACTCTTTGGGTACGGGACCCTAAAAATTTACAAAGACGGACCTCGCTGGCGGCAGCGCTTTATACTAATTGGCTTAGAAGTATGACGTCACAGTTGGCAATTTGTACTAATCGATGTACAGTACGTCAAAGATTCTGATATGAATCAGTTAAAGTAGCAACTAATAAAGTGCCAAAGGCAATTCAGAGATCCTCAAATAATCGACAGCAAAAAAAAAGTGGTCTTAACTGTCATCGATTAACCCAGCTAGCACGATAGGTTTTATCGTAACGTTTTCCGGCCAAAATGTACTGAAACGTCACGTCCAGCATATTGATAAAACGTATATGCGGATAGTGTTATATATATGTGCTTTATCATGAAACAGGATAACGAAGAATTTTCCTTCCTGCTAATCTAATGCTCATTTGTAATTACATGAGTGATAGTTTCTAGGCAAAATTGTTTTATGTTTAACTTGATAGAGAGAGAAAGCGCTTGAGACCCGTGACGTCACGGGCATATCCTGGCAAGGTCGCCATCTGAAGTGAGGGGCAGTGAGGCCCTACTAAGTATAGAGAAACAACCGTATTGTGTCACGATAGATTTATTACTGACTGCTACTTTACTACATTTTTAACTTATAACTGCATATAACCTAACTTAGCTATATCACCATACCATCACTACTGCACAAGTGACTACCGACTGCGCCAAATCGGACGTTTATACGGATTTGTTTTTTTATAGAGTACATTTTTAGTAGGAGGAGGCCAGGACGCCGCAACTATCACTATCATCATCATCATATTAGCTGAAAGACGTCCACTGCTGGACATAGGCCTCCCCCAAAGAGTGCCACAATGGCCGGTCCTGCGCCACCCGCATCCAGCGGACTCCCGCGACCTTTTCCAGGCCATCAGTCCACCCACGCCGCGCCTTCCGGTACGCGGTCGCCACTTGAGAACCTTTCCGCCCCAACGGCCATCGGTTCTACGTGCAATGTGTCCCGTCCACTGCACTATCACTATAACTAATCAAAAAGTAGTTCTTATTGGCAATCCGTGTGACGTCATCGGCTCGCATCGGAAAAGATGCCCCCGGGGAGCATCAACGTCGGCATTACGGATAAGCCGATGCGTGCGTTCCGTGCGATGTGAATAAGTGGACGCCATTGTATTTTCTATTATTTTTATCAAATAAATAATTTTAAAATTTATTTTTTTAGATTTGTTTTATGAATAGTTATTATATTGTTCATTTTATTTATTTACTCATAAGTCTCTATACAATCCGTACCAAAATCCGTTGCATGTGATGCGTCCGATGCGGACATGTAGACGCTGGGTGAGTTGCACCAGACCGTCTGTATTCGTAAGCGGTGTTCGTTAAAATCGACATGTATGGAATGTTTCACAAGTTTCGATGGAGTGACAGCTGCCGGCGCTATATTGCCTGCCAAGTTGGTGTAACCCGACCTTATATTTATAATAGGGGCCTCATAACAGCAACGATTTCAGGGTGTACCTAGCCCGGCTACCGGCAGACAAGGGCTGGCTCACCACGGCCCCGCAGGACCTGCCCGTCATCACGTACGACAAGGCGCACCCGGACCCCGCACACCCGGAGCATGGGCCCCTAGTCGGGGCGTACATCACCGATATATTCAACCAGTAAGTTGTTGTGTACCTAGTGTCAGGTAAGGGCGCACCCTGACCCCGCACACCCGGAGCATGGGCCCCTAGTCGGGGCGTACATCACCGATATATTCAACCAGTAAGTTGTTGTGTACCTAGTGTCAGGTAAGGGCGCACCCGGACCCCGCACACCCGGAGCATGGGCCCCTAGTCGGGGCGTACATCACCGATATATTCAACCAGTAAGTTGTTGTGTACCTAGTGTCAGGTAAGGGCGCACCCGGACCCCGCACACCCGGAGCATGGGCCCCTAGTCGGGGCGTACATCACCGATATATTCAACCAGTAAGTTGTTGTGTACCTAGTGTCAGGTAAGGGCGCACCCTGACCCCGCACACCCGGAGCATGGGCCCCTAGTCGGGGCGTACATCACCGATATATTCAACCAGTAAGTTGTTGTGTACCTAGTGTCAGGTAAGGGCGCACCCGGACCCCGCACACCCGGAGCATGGGCCCCTAGTCGGGGCGTACATCACCGATATATTCAACCAGTAAGTTGTTGTGTACCTAGTGTCAGGTAAGGGCGCACCCGGACCCCGCACACCCGGAGCATGGGCCCCTAGTCGGGGCGTACATCACCGATATATTCAACCAGTAAGTTGTTGTGTACCTAGTGTCAGGTAAGGGCGCACCCTGACCCCGCACACCCGGAGCATGGGCCCCTAGTCGGGGCGTACATCACCGATATATTCAACCAGTAAGTTGTTGTGTACCTAGTGTCAGGTAAGGGCGCACCCGGACCCCGCACACCCGGAGCATGGGCCCCTAGTCGGGGCGTACATCACCGATATATTCAACCAGTAAGTTGTTGTGTACCTAGTGTCAGGTAAGGGCGCACCCGGACCCCGCACACCCGGAGCATGGGCCCCTAGTCGGGGCGTACATCACCGATATATTCAACCAGTAAGTTGTTGTGTACCTAGTGTCAGGTAAGGGCGCACCCGGACCCCGCACACCCGGAGCATGGGCCCCTAGTCGGGGCGTACATCACCGATATATTCAACCAGTAAGTTGTTGTGTACCTAGTGTCAGGTAAGGGCGCACCCGGACCCCGCACACCCGGAGCATGGGCCCCTAGTCGGGGCGTACATCACCGATATATTCAACCAGTAAGTTGTAGTGTACCTAGTGTCAGGTAAGGGCGCACCCGGACCCCGCACACCCGGAGCATGGGCCCCTAGTCGGGGCGTACATCACCGATATATTCAACCAGTAAGTTGTTGTGTACCTAGTGTCAGGTAAGGGCGCACCCGGACCCCGCACACCCGGAGCATGGGCCCCTAGTCGGGGCGTACATCACCGATATATTCAACCAGTAAGTTGTAGTGTACCTAGTGTCAGGTAAGGGCGCACCCGGACCCCGCACACCCGGAGCATGGGCCCCTAGTCGGGGCGTACATCACCGATATATTCAACCAGTAAGTTGTTGTGTACCTAGTGTCAGGTAAGGGCGCACCCGGACCCCGCACACCCGGAGCATGGGCCCCTAGTCGGGGCGTACATCACCGATATATTCAACCAGTAAGTTGTAGTGTACCTAGTGTCAGGTAAGGGCGCACCCGGACCCCGCACACCCGGAGCATGGGCCCCTAGTCGGGGCGTACATCACCGATATATTCAACCAGTAAGTTGTAGTGTACCTAGTGTCAGGTAAGGGCGCACCCGGACCCCGCACACCCGGAGCATGGGCCCCTAGTCGGGGCGTACATCACCGATATATTCAACCAGTAAGTTGTAGTGTACCTAGTGTCAGGTAAGGGCGCACCCGGACCCCGCACACCCGGAGCATGGGCCCCTAGTCGGGGCGTACATCACCGATATATTCAACCAGTAAGTTGTTGTGTACCTAGTGTCAGGTAAGGGCGCACCCGGACCCCGCACACCCGGAGCATGGGCCCCTAGTCGGGGCGTACATCACCGATATATTCAACCAGTAAGTTGTAGTGTACCTAGTGTCAGGTAAGGGCGCACCCGGACCCCGCACACCCGGAGCATGGGCCCCTAGTCGGGGCGTACATCACCGATATATTCAACCAGTAAGTTGTAGTGTACCTAGTGTCAGGTAAGGGCGCACCCGGACCCCGCACACCCGGAGCATGGGCCCCTAGTCGGGGCGTACATCACCGATATATTCAACCAGTAAGTTGTAGTGTACCTAGTGTCAGGTAAGGGCGCACCCGGACCCCGCACACCCGGAGCATGGGCCCCTAGTCGGGGCGTACATCACCGATATATTCAACCAGTAAGTTGTAGTGTACCTAGTGTCAGGTAAGGGCGCACCCGGACCCCGCACACCCGGAGCATGGGCCCCTAGTCGGGGCGTACATCACCGATATATTCAACCAGTAAGTTGTAGTGTACCTAGTGTCAGGTAAGGGCGCACCCGGACCCCGCACACCCGGAGCATGGGCCCCTAGTCGGGGCGTACATCACCGATATATTCAACCAGTAAGTTGTAGTGTACCTAGTGTCAGGTAAGGGCGCACCCGGACCCCGCACACCCGGAGCATGGGCCCCTAGTCGGGGCGTACATCACCGATATATTCAACCAGTAAGTTGTAGTGTACCTAGTGTCAGGTAAGGGCTCACCACGGCCCCACAGGACCTGCCTGTCTTTATTTTTAAAATTTATCATTTAGCTTTTAATAATTTTTAAAATTTATCATTTTATTTTCCAGTAAAAATTTCCCCGACCGCGAACTAATACTCGGCGATGGCTTCAGCCTCAACATGCCCTCGCCTAGTGAGGCCGACAACGCCTCCTGCGCCCGCTGCTTCGAGGCGCCACAACGCAGGGAGTCTCTCACCACAGCGCGCGTCGCGCTCGCCACCACTGACGCAGACCTCGACTTTGTCACCGACGCGACCAGAACTAGGAGGTCTTTAGACACCAAGTAAGACTAGGTCAACTATACTTAACGGCGTCTTTTCAACCAAAAAAAACTCCTCCACAATAGGGAACATTACGCAAAACTCTTCGTAGGTGGCGACACTAGCAGCGTTGACATTGTATCTCCTTCCCACTTGCGGTATTGTCTATGCAAGCGTCCTTGTCACTCATTTTACAATCAATTGTGCATGTGTGTGTGAATCCCTATATTCCTATACTGGTTTACTATTAGTGTTAGTGCTGCCTCTGGCGGCAGAACATTGCAGTAACGTTACCTATTAAGAGTGTTCGCCATATAAAAAAAAAACAAGTGAAATCAAACGAGCGTTCAAAATGCCCAATTGCGAAATTTATTGTTAAAAAAATGCATTTATTTTGGACAAAATAATCCATAGATGTTAGTATTACAATCAACTTAAATAACTATGTTAGTACCTAAACTAAGTAACTTAGTAAGTAAGTAAGTAAGGCAGCTTTAAAACGTTATAAATCTTTACGTCATACCTGGCCATAAAGTAGGAATTACCGCACGCTATGCGTGCGGAAAACCCCACTTTCTGGCCAGATAGAGACGTAAAATGTTGTACTCACCACGGGCGGTAATAAAGAAAGCCTCAGAGCGCATATTTATCGCCCTTGCCTTCGGCTCGGGCGTCAAATACCTGCGATCTGAGACATTCTTTGTTTAACCGCCCTGGGTAAGTAATGTACTATTATCGGCTAAAAAAATATTAAAGAAACCTACTAATTAAATACCTATTCAACCATACCGCACATGACATAGTTCGTCCACTTATGTTTTTTTTATTTTATACTACTGGCGTCTGGTGGCCGCCATCTTGAATTTTGATTACTGTCTTGTCTTCAGTGACACTTGCAAGATTGTAACGAGTCGCTTGACGTAGGATTCATTAAAATTGACCCACGCGTTTGATCTCTAGAGTGCTGCAAAGGAACACACATGCATAAAGCTGGAAACGCACTGAAAGCGGTAGCGGCGCGGCGCGGAGGAGGTACCGGTTGTAATGTTCGAGCTAATATGACAAGGTCCGCACAGACGCCGCGCCGCGCCCCTCCGCGGTATTCTGTACGGACCCTTTCGCATTAGTTCGAACATTACCTACAACCGGTACCGCATCCGTAGCCAGCCAAATAACTTCAAGTTTGCCTATAAAATTTGAAGAGTTCCCTCGATTTCTCCAGTATCCCATCATCAGAACTGGATTTTGGTGACAACGGGACCAATCTGGAAGTATACTATGCTTTCAAACAAAGAAATAATTTTTCAAATCGGTTTATAAATTACGGCCATACACACATAAAAAAAAAAAAAAAAAAAACGCAGACGAATTGAGAACCTCTTCCTTTTTTGAAGTCGGTTAAATAAGACTTTCGTTGCAAACTCGGTTGGAAATGGTAATCACTAATCGATGTATATTGGTTTTACAGAGTTATACCGGTGGACGGGGAATTGGATCCGAAGTCAAACTATACACTCTTCGTGGAGTTAATACGTGAGTTTAATGAGTTTTACACTATTTTCTCTAGGATAACAAGTTCAATGTATTGTTGTGAGTTGCTGCGTTAGTCTTCAGCAGGGACTGCATAACCGAAAAATACCGGTATTCTATTTTAACGGTATGACGTCATATCGGTTGTCAAATAGCGGTTTCGGTAGCGGAACCTTTATAGGTACCTATATTTTTTCCGGTACCGTAACCGCTATTTAAGGGTACCGATATATCGACTTTGGCCTGGAGTTGTTGCCAAACCGCCGGCAAAGGCTCTATGCTGCTTTGTCTTTTAGTCTTTCATATTCATATTCATTTATTGCTTCATGTGTTTTACAATAGGTCTTAAAAGATAATACAGGTCGCAACAAATCGTCGTCTTTAAATGTTTAGTAGCCAATGCTTCCTCTGAAGAGTGCTAGGTCGCTTACTTTTCTCGATAGCCTTTATAATACCGGTATTATAAAGGTTACGGTATCGTTTTAAACTGGTACCGCTAACCGTTATTTCAAAACGGTTACGGTACCGTTATGTTAACGCGGCGCGCATAACCTTTACGACATAACGGTACCGTAATGGAATACCGGTTTCATACCGGTATAACCGTAACCGAAATCAGTCCCTGGTCTTCAGGGCTAACGCGAGTCTTCTCAGAGCTGCGTAACGCTAGTCTTCTCAGAGCTGCGCAACGCTAGTCTTCTCAGAGCTGCGTAACGCTAGTCTTCTCAGAGCTGCGTATCGCTAGTCTTCTCAGAACAGCGTAACGATAGTCTCCTCAGTACTGCGTAACGCCAGTCTTCTCAGAGCTGCGTAACGCTAGTCTTCTCAGAGCTGCGTAACGCTAGTCTTCTCAGAGCTGCGTAATGATAGTAGTCTCAGAGCTGCGTAACGATAGTAGTCTCAGAGCTGCGTAACGATAGTAGTCTCAGAGCTGCGTAATGCTAGTCTTAGGGTGGGTTGCACCAAACCGTCTGTATTCATAAGCGGTGTTCATTAAAATCTGAATGTATGGAAAGTTTGACAAATTTGTATTGAATGACAGCTGCCGGCGGCATATTTAACGTTGATCGGTCTGTAATCGAGTACCAACCCGCTTAGACTTGCAAAAGTGTAAGTTGTAGCTTTGTACAATGGGCCCTTGAATACGATTTTTAAGACCTTTATACAATTTTTAAGAACTGTATTTGTATCCACAAAGCAATTTTATTTATTTAATTATCGTATGACGGTTACACACTGGTACATATATGTATTCGTATCGATGTCGCTGATAGAGTTCCAGTGTGCGCTGCAATATTATTTTATAAGTTTACGGTTTGTTAAGTTTTATGAATAAGTGAGTAAGTATGTACAGTCGCCATCACATACATAGGTACAGTCAGCTGCAGAGATAAGGGACAAACTGCATACAAATTTTGTATGCAGGGGGGGGGGGGGGTCCCTTATCTCTGCAGCTGACCGTACACTATAGGTGTTCAAAAATATCGGCACATGCACCCTAATGCCTTGAAAATAGAGGTGTTCCGATGTTTGTGACGTGCTTGTTTGCTCCGATGTATGTGATGGCGACTGTAGGTATGTCGTCAACTTGTACCCATAACAAGCCTTATTGAGCTTACTGTGGCACTATATCGATTGGGTTCCCTTAAAATTTATATTAATATATTTATTATTTATTTAATTTTATTTAATAAACAGGGTATATAAACATGGGTACATTAACTGGGTCTCACAAAACTGTCGGAACTAGTTTGGGGCTGACGGATATTTTTTACTTGAGACAGAACAGAACTTAAGTTTAACGCACTCGGATGTAACGTCGTTATAGTAAATAAATAATTTGTATGTATTAATTGCAGCGGGCACAGACAGGTTCCAGTCTCTATACAGTGGGTACACGATGGCGCTCAACACAGACATACCGGAGGGCATCGCCGCTGCCAACACCATGGAAAAGGCCCTTCAGGTATAGTTAAGCCGATTTCAACTGAGCTCATAAATGGCCTTTGTTCTGAGACTTCTGAGCTTATGATTAGACATTGTTTGCGAGCGCGAGAGGAGGTCTGCCCTATCCTCCTAAAGCCCACCATACGACACAAACTGACATTGAAATTTGAATCAACTATTGTAAGAAATAGAGTTGAATTTCGTTTGTATAAAAGACCAAAACAAAACAAATGCAACTCGATTCACACCCAGAATGGTTTTAATTCCTTTAAGGGAATAAGTCCTTCCAGTAGGCCCATGGCGAGGCTATACATGGCAACTAGGCCAAATAACTCGACATTTAGTACGGTGAGTCAGGTTATAGTTAAGATCTTCAGAACATTAGCATTCAAGTCTAACAATACAACTGTGTGGTCGGACGCGTGCCATTTTTTGCAAGAAAAAGGTTAGCGCCACGTAAGATGTTCATTGAATACTGAACTCTATCTTCTTGTAATAGATTCCAAATTAGCTACGAAATAAAATACCACACACAGTGCCTTATACCTGGCTCGCTGGGAAGGGGTTGTTTTATATTTTAGTCTATTTTGAATCTATTGAATAAGACTACAGAGTTCATTATACAATGAACATTTTATGTGGCGCTAACCTTTTCCTTGCAAAAATTGGCACGCGTCCGACCGTATTTTTAGTCGTATTGTTAGACTTGAATGATATTGTTCTGAAGATAAAAACACTACACTTTTATTTAATTTTCGAGCGCTCGATAGTCAAAAATCGGTGTGACTATACCGCATCAACCGCGCTGCTGCCGCCTCGCGCCGCGTTCTGTGTGTGGAGGCCTTAAGTTTTCACATAACATTGATGTGAGTCGACATCATATTCGTATTGGACTAATTATCTCTTTTGAGATCACCCAGTTGATCCTCTTGTAAATACGCAATATCCAACACGATTACGTGGGTGATTTTAGTGGACGGAATTATATCCAGTAGGATAGTGGGCCACATTGCACGTAGAACCGATGACCGTGGGGGCGGAAAGGTTCTCGAGTGGCGACCACGTACCGGAAGGCGCGCGACACAAGGTGGACTGATGACCTAGTAAAGGTCGCGGGAGTCCGACTTTATAAGAATAATTTGATGGTTTATTATCAACTAGCGACCCGTCCCGGCTTTGCACGGGTTTATATTTATAATACATGCATGTTTTATACGTATAAACCTTCCCCTTGTATTACTCTATCTATGAAAAAAAACCGCATCATAATCCGTTGCGTTTTAAAGATCTATGCATACATAGGGACAGACAGACAGACAGCGGGAAGCGACTTTGTTTTATACTATGTAGTGATTTAGCAACACTATGTTATCAATTTAATCATGAGTCTAGACCCCTATTATGTATTTATTTATTCGTATGGCGTTACTTAATTACAGAGTAGCTTTACTTAACATTGTGCAGATATGCTGTGCGGTAGCGGCGTTCCTTCTCCTGGCAACCCTGATCTTCTGCGTCGTGCACACGCGGCGCGCGCGCAAGCTGCCGCCGCGGCACGCGCATGTCGAACTCAACCCCATACAGGCTGCACTGAGGTATACACACATGCAATAATCAGAAATCACTATTTTATTGATAATACTAGTTTTCTCAAACATGCAATGAAATATTCTCTTTACGTTCCTTATAATAGACTCGGAAGTATCCTTTTTCGGGCGCAGCATCTCGAGGCGGCATGAAATGGGATTTCGTACAACTTTTCAGTCATAGGCCTGCAAAGTAACTTTTTAATTTTCATTCCACTATTTGTGGCACAGCATCACGGCATTCAGCCATGAAAATTAGTTTGATTTGAGGATTTTTATTTATTTATTTCATTGCATGTTTTAGAAAAGCACTATACATGCCTCGGAGTGAAAACGGATTCCCGGATCCGTGTTTTCCCGGCCTCTGATGTAATGTACTATTATGCAACTGATACATAATGAGAGGCCTTAAAATAAGAGTGTGGTTTTATGAACGCGGGAAAGAGATTTTGCGCATTCTTATTGAGTTTGCGCTATCTATTCTGAAGGGGTCTAAAAATTGACTTTATAAAACCGACTTCAAAAATGTAAGGTATGTTTTTTTTTAATAATGTCACTTAAATTGTATTTAAAATCGATATCTGAGGGTTCGAGAGGTCCTTTAATATGAATCCGAAGGTAAATAAAAAAAACGGCCAAGTGCGAGTCGGACTCGCGCACGAAGGGTTCCGTACCATTATCAATAAAAAGATTTATTTTATTTTGTTTTTAGTATTTGTTGTTATAGCGGCAACAGAAATACATCATCTGTGAAAATGTCAACTAGAACTATCACGGTATCAGTGAGATACAGCCTGGAGACAGACAGACGGACGGACAGCGGAGTCTTAGTAATAGGGTCCCGTTTTACTCTTCGAGTACCATAATGATTAAGTTTGGCCAACAACGTCGAGTGATACACACAAAGGCCTTGGATAAGTCGCAAAAAACAGCGATGATGTCATCAATTGAAGTGTCCTACGTGACCAATACAGGCGCTGCGTGCGGACGGCGCGACGCGACGCGAAGCGGACGCGATCAGTTGGTTTGATTTTTTCGCGCGAACCAGACGACGCGGCGGCGGATGCGGCGTTACATAGTCCTGCGGCGCGGCGTGGCGATTCGCATTGCAGATACACAAGGCCGTCGCGTCGCATCGCATTCGCGTGTTTTCGCATCGGATCGCGTCGCGTCGCAATCCGCTTTGATCCGCCTACGTAGGACTCAGCCTTACTGGCGACCACTAGTGGCAGTAGTGTTCGGGTGCTCTTAAAGATGTGTAATGTGTTGCAGATACGTGGTGGGTCACATCGGCGGACGCACGCCTCTCGTGTCGGGCCCGCCGCCAGACTTGCCACCGATCGCCATCGAAGACCTGGCGGCTGCCTACGCCGAGCGGCAGGCTGACTCCGACTACGGCTTCCAGAAGGAGTTCGAGGTACACAACTCATGCAAACCAAAATCATCATCATAATATCAGCCAAAATACGTCCACTGCTGGACAGACATAACGTTTGAATTACGCCGCAAAAACGTCACGCCTTTTACTTGTAAATAAAACAATTATCGTCCCTAACTTTCTTATCAAACTTCTCAATTCCGAATCCATTCCAGTTGCTCCAAATGCTTCCCGAGTGCTACCCCGACCGCACCACCCACGCGTCCGAAGCGCGCGAGAACCAGCCCAAGAACCGGTACCCCGACATCAAGGCCTACGACCAGACCAGGGTCAAACTGGCCCCGCAGGACGGCGTCGCCGGCTCCGACTATATCAACGCCAACTACGTCATGGGGTACAAGGTTAGTGACACACATATACCGCCAGAAATGGAGATCTTCAGTAAACATTCAATCTGCGGCGATCAGCTATAATTTTATGTATGGTGCTCACGTGCCCGTTGTATATTCGGGTTTTCGTTGTATAAGTGCCACTTGTCCATTTTTTTGTTCTTCATATATTTGATCAAATCATCCAATATCTTTAATCAAATGCACATTGGACAAAGATATTGGACAGGACGAATACCACCCTAAGATCGGCTCAGAGCACGTGAAGGACAACAACGCCGGAGTTAAAGCAGTCGCCGTGGCCGAAATCGGTCAAGAGAGTATATAGTGACACACAGAAAACCCAAAGGGGAAACTTCATAAACTGCGGACTCTGACATTGAACGTCAAAACAATGAGGAATGGATGAAAATTTTAGAAATGCCTGATTATTTTTTTGGTGATAGGAATAACCTTCCTTAGCACCAGAAAAAAGTTGCAGACTTGTCAGCTGCGTCAATTATTTTTGAAAAATATAAACAGTTTTCTCACTTACGTTTTGTGGTTAGGACGGCAAATGAGACACTTTCCTTGATCCGTCTCATATTACAAAAAATATTTTAAATATCTGACCCTGGCAATGACCAATATATTATATAGCTGCTGCAGCTGTCAATATCATTGCCAGTTTCAGTTTACCACGGATTTTTATGATATTTTTATGTAATATGAGACGGATCAAGGAAATTGACATTCGCCGTCCTAACCACAAAACGTAAGTGAGGAAACTGTTTATATTTTTCAAAAATAATTGACGCATCTGAAAAGTCTGCTAGTTTTTTCTGGTGCTAAGGAAGGTTATTCCAAACACCAAAAAAAAAATCAGGCGTTTCTAAAATTTTCATCCATTCCCCATTCCGTTCTCTTCAGAGGTATAGATATATCGTCACACTCGACCAGAAATTGACCTGGTATCCGCTTGTAAATGACGACCTCTTGACGTTTAGGGTTGGTTGCACCAATTTACGTTACAGACCGATCAACGTTAAATATGCCGCCGGCAGCTATCGTTCCATACAAACTTGTCAAACTTTCCATACATTCAGATTTTAACGAACACCGCTTTCGATTACAGACAGTTTGGTGCAACCCAACCTATTTATTGATCCACAATCAACACTGAATATTTTAAACTAACCTGTGGTGGTGGTATTTACAAGCGTTTGCAGTGTGTTTTTGTGTGTATACCTATGTTTACCCTATATTAATTTAGTTATTGTGTGAATTCTCTTCTGCACTAGACATCTATCTCTGCTTCTCTCCCACTTCTCTTTATTTACTTACAGCTAAATGAATGTGAAACGGAAAAGGTGGAAAGTGAGGGTTATTGGCAAAATATAGAGCTTGATGAAGACGAAGAATATAACCACCGGGTAAAATGAACACAGTAAAATCTAAATGTTTCCTTGTATGTGACTAATATAAGCTGGCAGCTATTCCATAATTATGCTATATTTTTATCTCGGCAAAGTGTTCTAATATATAAATCTGTTTTCTCACGTGTTCTGCGAGAGATTATTTAGATCCAAGGCGATAAACATAACTATAATACGTCATTGCTAACCTTTCGTATGTCGTGTGTTAATAGTAATCGTAGGTTCAAACCGGAGTAACGCCGTATAAAGCAAATATAATCGTTAGTATTTTCAGTATGGGCTAATGACTTCTCGTTGTCTATTTCACGAAGCTGCAAGTTACAACTTTCAAGCTTACGTTGGCAACACTGGAGCTTGACCAGTAACGACTTGCCATTTGGGTCATTGTCAGATTTAGGTTCGCGTCTTTTCGGTGGACATTGCCAAAGTTAAGGGCTATACAGCCTAACTTTTGGTTGAACTCTGAATCCGCATAAACGGCGTTGCCCCTTCTATAATTCTATGTGATAAAAACATATTATATGTGAGCGTAAAGCCCTTAACTATTGACCACCGGAAAGATGATTTTTGTTTTTGTGACTGACAATGACCCATTTAGGCTCATCCATTAATTACATCACAAGTATAGGGGGACCGAGGAGTGTGATATGTTGTGAAAAGCCCCCCCCCCCCCCCATGCCAATGGGAGTCCCAAATTTCGTGACGTCACATATAAAATATTTATAAAATTTAAAGTAGGACTTTTTTTTACTTCAATTGTAACAAGAAAAAACTGACCGGTGCAACCCGTGTGGTGGAAACGTTAGAAATAAAGGTAAATAAATATCGCGTTAGACCCGGATGAAACATTATTTTAAAGAAAAAACTGTATTTTGTACATTACTCGTATTTGTTTGGTATTTTTAAATTTTTTTTTGATAAACAGACAAACGGACATAAATTCTAAAAACTGTTGGAACATGTTCTGTTATCGATTCTAAGTATCCCAAGCCAATTTTTTTTCGCATATCTGCCATGTACAGACTTTCGACCCTCTTCAGCTTTATTATATGTATAGATATTGAAGTAAAAGTGCTGCTGGTTTGGCTTTCTTTTCTAAATTGAAAATTGCTTAATATTTGACGTCACACCAGGGGGGAGGGGGTAGCCAAATGTGATGACGTGTGAGGGAGGAGAGAAGGGGGAGGGCTCAAAAAGTCATGAAATTCGTGTGACGTAATTAATGGCTGAGCCCTTTGAACAGTGTTGCCAGTTTAGACTTGAAAAATTAAAACATGTAGTTTTGTGAAAGGTTATTGTTATATCTTCAAATAAAACTACCAGATTAATTATTTGGAGTTATATTATGTTTCTTCGAATCAATCGGTACCCGAACAATGTTATTATGTTCAGTCACCAAGCAACGGCCCCTGGAGGTGCCACAGACAATACAACATAAAAGACTTCAAGTTCTCACACTCTCCCCACTTATTTTTAACATATATTTTCAAAATAATACATAAACAACTAACTAAATTAACATAACGCTTCTAGCTCATCTGAGCAATATAACATCTGGTTAATGTGTCGCTTCCATTTTAAACCTTCTACATCTACCACATAAGTAGTTCCTGGTATGGACTCTTCTATCAATAAAACTACCAAATTAATTAATTGGAGTTATATTATGTTTCTTCGAATCAATCGGTACCCGAACAATGTTATTATGTTCAGTCACCAAGCAACGGCCCCTGGAGGTGCCACAGACAATACAACATAAAAGACTTCAAGTTCTCACAGTTATAATAATGCTAGACTAAAAAAAGTGTGCAGGTTTCTACAACAAACACAGACGAATCGTGAATAGATTCAGGACATTACGAACGAATTTCGTGTTGGTCTACCAAAGTTTCAAAGTGCGCCTGCCTTTTCCTATGTGTAACGACCTGTGTGTATGTGTAACTAATGTGTATGTCTGTCCTTCTGCTTACTAAGGATCTTTCGGAGCCTAACCAGGTACTGCTTATTGATTTTGTTTATCATTTGCCTCTTTATATGTTAAGTTGCTACCCTGTTTTACGTGATTCTTACTTGTTGCTAGGCTAAACAACATTTCAGTGTTGCAAAAAAGCTAAAAGCAGCGAATGTATTTTATTTGGTGTTAACACCCCTTTTGTATGAAGCACACAAAATTTAATTTTCTATTATCTACTGTACTTCAAAGTCGTGATATTTTGATGCTTGATATTCATACCTTTCTTATGGTTCTGTCGACTTCGATCGTCCACGCTATGTGAACAATGCCTTATCTTCCATGATTATAAGAAAACAAACTACATTATTGTGGATGTAACTAAGTGTAATTTTTTTTTCTAAAGTCATTGTTCATAAACCTTAACAAACCTGTGTTAACTAAAATGTGTTAACAGCATTTTAGCTAAAGGTTTGATGACCGTTTATGAAATAAGGCCGCAGCAGCATTGAAACGCTTGACTAATGAAAGGGTTATGTCTGAACTGTGTACAATTCATAGCTTTCTAACAGGGTTTAAAAAATGTGGTAACAACTAAGTATTAACACCCTTAAGGCCCAGGGTCTACTGATAAGACTTGATAAAAGGAATTTTCTCAAACATGAAATGAAATGTCGTCATTACATGGGTTATATCAGGCTTCAAAGTATCACGTTTCGGGCGGATCAACTCGGGAAAACCGTAAAGGAATTTCATACGAAATTGAAGGTAGTAATTTTTTTTTTAGTTTTCATTCTACTATTTGTGGCACAGCATCACGGCATTCAGCCATGAAAATTAGTTTGATTTAAGGAGTTTTTATTTATTTATTTCATTGCATGTTTGAGAAAAGCACTATACATGCCTGGCCGTGAAAAGAGCTGGTTGGCTTCGTATTACTATACCTACTAACCCGGCAAGCCCTTTTTTTCCGGCGTCTGCAGTAATGTACTATTAAATCCACTTTCCATTGGAACATTTCGGTTGTTTTTGAAACAAGAAATTCAACTCTATTACCCTAGTTGATTAACATTTAAATGCCATATTGTGTTGCATAGCGGGCCTAAGGAGGTAACAGCCAGCATTATTTACAACCTTTTCTAACGTATTCTTTTCGTAATCAGGAACACAAGCAGTTCATCTGCGCGCAAGGCCCCACAGACACGACCGTCAACGACTTCTGGCGGATGATCTGGGAAGGCGGGCTGGAGCTGATCGTGATGCTGACCAACCTGGAGGAGTACAGCAAGGTCAAGTGCTCCAAGTACTGGCCGGACGAGGACCGCGGCTCGCGCGCCTTCGGCCACATCACCGTGCACCATGTCGGGGAGACACGGTGAGAATCCATCAGGCCAAGCCTTTTTGCTCCACCTGCCAACACAACATTGTCTGGCAAGATGTCCAGCCCAACTGAACTTGAGTTTGGTAATGGCATCTCCGACGTCAGACACTTTTGTGCGACGTCGGATCTCAATATTTTTCACTCGATCTTACCTGGGAAGACTAGAACTGATCGTAATATGCCAGCATTAGATTCGTTAATATGGTTTACGTGAGGTTATTTTCACGTATAACTCTAGCTGCCCAAAGGCTTATTGAAAGGCATCTCCCTCTTCAATGGAATTTATATCTTACAGTCTAAATTAGTTTTTTCTACTCGTCGCCTTTAATCTTTGAATTAAGATTTCGTACACGAAACTAAGATCACATACTTTTTAATCCTGGAGCTTCACGAGCTCGTCACGGAGCTCGTATGGTTTCATAAGATAACCGCCAGCAGTCATCTTATGAATCCAGGAGCTGTATAAGATAACTGTGAAGACATCAACGCGCAAAGATACTAAGCTCGCTGCGCTTCATTTCAGCAGGGCGATTTTCAATAGATACCAAGTTTGTTTAATAAATTATTATTTCCGTTGACTCGTAGAAAAAGTATTGTATACAATAGTTATATAATTAGTTTTTTAAGTCTCGTACCTTAATTAGGCCACTCAGCAAGCTTCGTGGCAAAAAAAAGTATACATTATATAACGAATGCATAAACTACTATTAAAGCACACTACTCAATTTTCTATTATAGTTGATTTAAAAAAATGCATATTCCAACAAAAACAACACCAACCATTGTTTTTGTTGGTTGGCTGTGCTAGACTAGAGGATGATCGGTCGAGATTACTGACGCAGGAAAGAAAAAAAATTATGAACACTTTTGTTGCAGATATTCGGACTACATTGTGAGGGAGTTGAAAATAGTAAAGCAGGCTACAAATTCCGAGGGCCAACCCATCGTCGAAAATAACGGCATCGCCAAAAGAAACGGAGGTATATACAAACAATACAAATACTCTTTATTGCGCACCTCAAAACATGAATCACATACCTACAGGACATAACTACAAAAATAAACACGCACACAATAAATATCAATGGCCTTATAATGTTAGAACCTTGAAGTCCCAGACTCAGAAACTAATCTTATTCATGTTCATCGCACAAATATCAAACGATACCGGGTTTGAACCCAGGACCGTCAGCTTCGCAGGCAAGAAGGTCACTCACTGCCCCGCCAGGCTAATCCGGTCGTCGAAAATGAAAGTGACTCCTACAGTGGCCCGTTTTACAGCCCAATAAAGACTGGTCAAATAGCCCGTCGTTATTGGTCGAGCGCTGCTGTGTTGCCCGTTTAGATACGTGATTTACGACAAGCGTTTTAGCCTACTGTTCCCAAAGTGTGCGCTGCGCGCGGCGCCCCGGGCGCCGTAGAAGGTATACAGGTTCGAGAGATTTTCAGGTCGCGGCGCACTTGTAAACCTACTAGCTTCCGCCCGCCACTTCGCCTGCGTGGACCCGGGATAAAAACTATCCTATTAAATTTAATCCAGGCTATTAAACTATCTTCGTGCAAAATTTTATCCAAATCGGTTGAGCTGTTTAAGCGTGATTGAGTAACAAACATCCAAACTTTCGCATTTACAATATTACGAGTAGAGCGTCGCGAACTGAAAAAGTTTGGGAACCCCTAGCCTAGTGGGTAGAGTTCACACCTGTAGGAATTTCATATATCTGCACGGTTGCCATATCTTTTCAGACTGCAAAGACGTGGAGAGCGGCAGCGCGCCCACGTCTCCCCGCGAAGTGAAGGAAGACAATACGCGCATCGTGCGACAGTATCACTTCCTCATGTGGAAGGACTTCGCCGCACCCGAGCACCCGCAGTCCATACTCAAGTTTATCAAGGTGAGAGTGAATTACTCCGCGCAGAAAGGCCCAAGAAATGCTTGGAGCTTGAAGGTGATGAACTGATGAATCAAGGTTAACGATGATTTAAATTTTGTAAGGTCCTATCACTACTACAAGAAGGTTTACAAAGTGAGTTCGTTCGATATTAGGCACGAACTGACTCTGAGGTACATATTTTTTATTTCATGTGTTTCAAGACCCTTGTACAATAAGCCAATAACCGTTAATGCTACATTAATTTCTTCTTCTCTTACTTAAGAGCTAGGCTCTTGTCGGTGTAGCTCAAAGTAGGCCCTCCATCTACTCCGATCCCACGCAATCTCTTTGACCTCACGGTATGACCCAACATCAACTCTCTTTTTGAGTTCCTCCATGTAGTCTATTCTAGGTCTTCCTCTTCCTCGCCTCCCCTCTATCTTTCCTTCAATTATGTTAAGTACGAAGTTGTCATGTCGTAAGAGTTGCCCTATCATCTTCCCTCTTCTATTTTCTAAGTTCCTAACTAACTGCCTTAGTTCTAGCGATAGAAGCAACAGGTAACAAAGTTTGCGGAGAAATTATCAACGCACGCTACGGCGCAGACAAAACCCCGACTTTCACTTTCTTTGTTAATCTTGAACGAAACGCTAACAACAAAGCTGTGAAGGATATAAAGAGTATCTTTCACCAACAAGTCATCATAGAGGACCCCCGTAAATCCAAAACGATCGTACAATGTCAACGTTGCCAGCAACTTGGACATACAAAGAACAATTGCATGCGACCATACCGTTGTGTCAAATGCGGTGAGGGACACAAGTCTGCAGACTGCAAAAAGGACAGAAATACTCCAGCCAAATGTGCCCTGTGCCTGCGTGACCATCCGGCCAAACTACAAGGGATGCCAGGTATACATAGAAATTCTGGCCAGAAAAACGAATCAGAACAACAAGACAAACTCCCTGCAGAAACATGTCAGCAATTACAATGTAGACCCAAACTTCCATCGTAACAAGGATGAACCTTTACCAGGAACAACGAACTCGAGACCTCGTGATAAAGGAAAATACTCTGATGTCACAGCCAACAGATGTCCCCCAGACACTACGAACCAGCAGCAAACAAACACTCAACCAAGATCTTCTCTAGAACAAATCCTATCTAAACAATCAGAAAAGTTAGATCAACTCATTCAACAAATAGGAACCTTGCTTGGCCTATTAACAACTGTCATCTCTAAGTTACATTCATAACTTCTCTTCGAATTGCAACGTGGAACATAAATGGACTTTCTGCTAACATCCTTGAACTTGAAGAAATTATAAAAAATATCAAAATAGATGTGGTTCTCATATCGGAGTCCCACGCTACTAGAAACAGCTGTTACAGTATGAACGGTTTTAATATCTATTTTACGCCACACCCTGACAATGGAAAAGCTCATGCGGGTACTGCGATTATTATCAAATCCCACATAAAACACTCCCTGTTGGAGGGCTATACCACGGACCACATTCAGGCCACAACCATAAGACTTGAGGATCGTTCAGGGCTGATCACACTATCAGCGGTTTATTGCCCGCCTAAACATAAAATTACACAACAGATGTTTTAAAACTACTTTGCATCATTGGGTAGAAAATTTATAGCGGGAGGAGATTGGAATGCGAAGCACACGTTTTGGGGATCACGTATCACGCTGCCTAGAGGCCGTTCATTAAAAAACTGCCTTGATGCGAACCATCTATCACCTATATCTTCCGGTGAACCCACTAGTTGGCCTACTGACCCCAAAAAAATCCCGGATTTGTTAGACTTCTTTATTACTAAAGGCATCGGTTACATCTACTCCTCTGTAGAGGCAAATCTGGATGGATCATCAGACCACACACCGGTGATTCTTACATTAAATACTACCGCCCTCAACGAGGAGCCACCGGAAACTTTAACAAATCATAAAACTGACTGGGAAGGATTTCAGAGTTACCTAACGAAAAATATAAATTTAAAGTTGCCTTTGAAGACTTTAGAAGATGTGGATAATGCTTGTGAACATATAACCAACTTAATTCAGATATCAGCTTGGAAAAACACGCCATTCGTTTCTAAACCTCCTTCCAAGAAGCCACAATCGGGTGACATCAAATCCAAGCTGCAAGAAAAAAGACGCCTACGCAAAAGTTGGCATCAATCTCATCGTTTCAAGGATAAAACTGCATTCAATCGAGCTGCAAAACAACTGAAGGCACTATTAGAGGCAGCGGAAAATGCGAGAGTTCGTAACACCCTAGAAAAAATGACTCCTCAGGGAAAAGGTGAAATGTCACTGTGGAAGGCAACGAAAATTACCGGAAAACCACAACAGTCTTTCCCACCTCTTAGATCACCTACCTCTTGGGCAAGAACAGATGCTGAAAAAGCTGAGGTATTTGCAGATCATCTAGCAAAAGTTTTTAAGCCAAATAAGGGGGGCGCCGACGAATCAGATGTGGACGAAATTCTCTTGCAGGATTTCCAGATGTGCCCACCTATCACACCGGCGTCACCAAAAGAAATAGCAAGATAAATACGGACCCTTGACCCTAATAAAGCCCCAGGCTTTGATCTGATCACTCCAAAAGTTTTGAAGAAGCTACCGAAGAAGTGCATTACTTTTCTCACTTCTCTTTTCAATGCTATCTTGAGGACATCGCACATCCCTAAGCTCTGGAAAATATCACAAATAATCATGATCCACAAAGCCGGGAAACCTCCTCACGAAGCACCTTCTTACCGTCCAATCAGTCTCACTCCAGTTCTTTCAAAATTATGGGAAAACATTTTTGTGGCACGTGTAACAGCTCACCTGGACGACCATGAAGTCATACCTAAGCACCAATTTGGATTTCGGAAATCGCACTCAACA
The DNA here is from genome assembly GCA_963854355.1 of Epinotia brunnichana. Lineage (NCBI taxonomy): Eukaryota > Metazoa > Arthropoda > Insecta > Lepidoptera > Tortricidae > Epinotia > Epinotia brunnichana. The sequence continues at coordinate 6,559,765 of OY977959.1, read as the reverse complement.
ATTGAGCAGATGCACCGCGTATATAAAGAAATCAGACGCTGCTTTGAAAGGAAACTTTACTGTTCAGCGGCTTTCCTGGACGTACAACAAGCTTTTGACAGAGTATGGCACAAAGGCCTACTGTGTAAAGTGAAACTACATCTCCCACACACTATGTATGTCCTGATCAAATCCTACATATCTGACAGACTTTTCCAAGTAAAGCATGGGAATGCAAGGTCCAACCTACACAAAATAGAAGCCGGGGTACCACAGGGCTCTGTGCTTGGCCCCATCCTATATAATATTTTCACATCGGACCTGCCTACCACTGAAGATGTGACTGTCGCCACATACGCTGATGATGTAGCATATCTAGCCAGTGATGAAATTCCTGAAGAAGCCAGCAATAAACTTCAAAATGTATTGGACAAGACACACACCTGGTTGGAAAAGTGGCGCATACGGCCAAGTGCACAAAAATCTAATCACATCACATTTACTCTGAGAAAAAAGGATAGTCCACCCGTGAGACTCGGTTCTACTATTCTCCCAGACACCAACTGTGTAAAATACCTCGGGTTTCACCTGGATCGAAGGCTTACTTGGAAACTCCATATAAAAAAGAAAAGAGACGAGATAAACCTAAAGTGCAGGAGCCTATATTGGCTTCTGGGAAGAAACTCGGCTCTCTCCGTTGACAACAAATTACAAATTTACAACTCTGTACTAAAACCTATTTGGACCTATGGTATCCCGCTCTGGAGCACAGCCAGCATATCAAACATTATATGCTTACAACGCGTACAAAATGGTATTCTGCGCACTATAGCGAACGCTCCGTGGTTCTCCAGGAACGAAGATATACATAAACACCTCGAAGTACCGACAATCCAAGAAGAAATAGAGAGGCATAGAAAAAAATATGCAGAACGCCTGACTATGCACCCTAATCCCCTGGCAACGCAACTCCTACAGCCTGTTCTTACTCAGATGCGACTAAAGAGAAAGAATGTTTTGTGAAAGGACAGTAGAGGCACTGGCCACTACGCCTACAAGTCACTAAATCACTTGTTGTCAACAAATCAGCTTATAGTCTCGCGACTGATCGCCGATTAACCAAGAAAAAAAAAAAAAAAAATAACTAACTGCCTGGTTTGCCCCACTCTATGCAGCACTTCTTCATTAATTTATTTTGTATAAAAACCGTAAAAAAATATTTATCAACCGACGAAAAAAACAGAAGAGGTTCGACGCGTATATATTTTTTTTTATGTATGATCACGCATAACTTTTTACAGAGTAGTTCGATTTTGATAATTCTTTTTTTATTGGAAAGGGTATACCCCAAAGTTGGTCCCATATAAATTTGGAAAAAAAAACCAACCTTAAGGGTAGGAAAATAGGGGATAATTGATTTTTCGTCGGTTAAAACTTTGTTTTTAAAGTAAATTATTTCAAGAAATAATGATGCTAGTTTGTTTCTGTGAATGTACTCTGCAATATGCCGAAGTTTACGGAAATTCCCGGGAACACCGTGTATACAAATATTGCTCGTTTAATAGTATAGGATTATCTACTTGGCCGGCAGTTCCTATTACCCGGCCTTTGCAGTATTGTAGTATTTAATCATTGAGTTATATTACTAGAGCAGACATCACCTAGCAAAAGTTTGCGCATGTCACATAGGCTCATGAGCCATGAGCGTATGTTGGTTTAGTCTATGAAGAGCACTGATGGCGGTAGTTTCCGAGTGTAGTTGGACTTAAAACTTTTAAAAATGCCTTTTTGTGCATTGTGCTATTGCACCAACCACAAACACAACAATAGTAAAAGCACGGGAATCACTTTTCATCGGTAAATTCAGGGTTTTAGGGTCATTAAATTTTCTTTAATTTATAAGATACGCGCCATAAAGGCAGCCATTATTTCAAAGATTAAAAAATGTAGAAGTGACAATCTCCTAATACTATTTTGCCTTTTTAGTCGAACATTAAACTTACTAGACTGACTATCTGAAGCGTTAAAGATCTTAATTTTTGCGCCAAAATAGCAGCAACCATTTGCTTTTTTAAATTAAATTAATATTTTTGATGAATTATTGACAACGTTTAGTTGCTACTTATTTAGATCGTAAGACTCATTTAAATCTTAGGCGAGTTCACTTATACCTATGTATAAATAATGAACGCGACGCGAGTAGGGTCTCCGAATATAAATTAACACATTACCAATTAAGAAGAATAAACATGGGGCGCCGCAAGTAAGACCAAATTCCTAGAAGTCGAGAGAGCTCAAAGATGCTTACTAAAAGTTACATTTTCGAAACCATTCTTGTATCCCACCACTAAGCTCTACAAGGATTGTGATCTTTTATCTATGCGGAAACTGTACATTGTTAACTCTATAGTAAGACTACATAAAACCCTCACGTATTATCCGCACACCCAAAATCGTAGAAGAAAGCACAATGTCGCTCCTGTCCCAGACTGCAAGTCTTCTTATGCTGGTAAGCAATTTGCCATTCAATCAGCCCGTTTGTATAATCGTATAAACAAAAAAATCAGCATTTACCCGCTACAAACTTATAATTGTAAGCTTACTTTAGTTGATTGGATAAAAAACTTAACTTATAATGAAACGGAAGCACTTCTATCTTGCACAACATGATTTTGTACTTATACGGACACACACACACGCACGCACACACACACACTAACACACACACACACACACACACACACACACACACACACACACACACACACACACATACACGCACACAATACACACATACACACACACACACGACACCCACAAACACACACACACACATTTTTCTTAGATTTAAAATACAATTACATAGCTAAAATATGTTCAACACACATATATTCCTACTTTTAAATTAAGTAAATAAATAGATATAAATTATATTATATTATATTAAGTACCTTTATTATGGGTTATGTACCACTTCTTGTTTTTTGGAAGAGCGGTGTCTCCTGACACAAGCAAAATTACTTGCTTAATAGGAGGCTCCAACCTTTGCTATCTGTTAATTTACTTTTATAACCTAAATAAACTTTTTTCATTTTCATTTATTTTCATTTAAACATTAGCCGCCGTCCATTTTAATTTCCAATTGCTTTCAATATCGATATCTGAGGATCCGCATGGACCTTAAATAGGACTTCGACATATGACACAAATTGCAGAAAAATGCATCAATACAGTGCATCCTCGGGAACTATAAAGATGCCAGTACTTATAAAAAATTACAAACACCAAATGTCGGTGATTAAATGAATAAGTAGTTTTAAATCACGCTATGGCTATATCTGAATCCTAACTCAGAAAATTGTCGCATCTACTGCACGTTCACATACTCTTTGAGTTTCCAAGATGGCCGCCTGATTGAAAGACGTCAAGAAAAATGTGCTGGGTTGCCAGTCTATACGTAGTAATAGTAAGTCAATGTATTTAATTCAATTTTCAAACGTTTGCATTGAAACGTTTTGTTTTTTTTTCAGCGAATGAACGAGGCGTGGGTCCACCTCATGGGCCGGCCAGTGGTCGTCCACTGTTCAGCCGGCGTCGGCCGCACAGGCACCCTAGTCGCGCTGGACTGTCTGCTCGAGCAGCTGCGCAGCACGCGCCACGCCGCCGTGTTCACCACCGTGGCCGAGATGCGCAGACAGAGGAACTTCCTCGTGCAGTCCCTGGTGAGTACTGTGCACCGACTGTTGCGCAGCAGCTGCGCAGCACGCGCCACGCCGCCGTGTTCACCACCGTGGCCGAGATGCGCAGACAGAGGAACTTCCTCGTGCAGTCCCTGGTGAGTACTGTGCACCGACTGTTGCGCAGCAGCTGCGCAGCACGCGCCACGCCGCCGTGTTCACCACCGTGGCCGAGATGCGCAGACAGAGGAACTTCCTCGTGCAGTCCCTGGTGAGTACTGTGCACCGACTGTTGCGCAGCAGCTGCGCAGCACGCGCCACGCCGCCGTGTTCACCACCGTGGCCGAGATGCGCAGACAGAGGAACTTCCTCGTGCAGTCCCTGGTGAGTACTGTGCACCGACTGTTGCGCAGCAGCTGCGCAGCACGCGCCACGCCGCCGTGTTCACCACCGTGGCCGAGATGCGCAGACAGAGGAACTTCCTCGTGCAGTCCCTGGTGAGTACTGTGCACCGACTGTTGCGCAGCAGCTGCGCAGCACGCGCCACGCCGCCGTGTTCACCACCGTGGCCGAGATGCGCAGACAGAGGAACTTCCTCGTGCAGTCCCTGGTGAGTACTGTGCACCGACTGTTGCGCAGCAGCTGCGCAGCACGCGCCACGCCGCCGTGTTCACCACCGTGGCCGAGATGCGCAGACAGAGGAACTTCCTCGTGCAGTCCCTGGTGAGTACTGTGCACCGACTGTTGCGCAGCAGCTGCGCAGCACGCGCCACGCCGCCGTGTTCACCACCGTGGCCGAGATGCGCAGACAGAGGAACTTCCTCGTGCAGTCCCTGGTGAGTACTGTGCACCGACTGTTGCGCAGCAGCTGCGCAGCACGCGCCACGCCGCCGTGTTCACCACCGTGGCCGAGATGCGCAGACAGAGGAACTTCCTCGTGCAGTCCCTGGTGAGTACTGTGCACCGACTGTTGCGCAGCAGCTGCGCAGCACGCGCCACGCCGCCGTGTTCACCACCGTGGCCGAGATGCGCAGACAGAGGAACTTCCTCGTGCAGTCCCTGGTGAGTACTGTGCACCGACTGTTGCGCAGCAGCTGCGCAGCACGCGCCACGCCGCCGTGTTCACCACCGTGGCCGAGATGCGCAGACAGAGGAACTTCCTCGTGCAGTCCCTGGTGAGTACTGTGCACCGACTGTTGCGCAGCAGCTGCGCAGCACGCGCCACGCCGCCGTGTTCACCACCGTGGCCGAGATGCGCAGACAGAGGAACTTCCTCGTGCAGTCCCTGGTGAGTACTGTGCACCGACTGTTGCGCAGCAGCTGCGCAGCACGCGCCACGCCGCCGTGTTCACCACCGTGGCCGAGATGCGCAGACAGAGGAACTTCCTCGTGCAGTCCCTGGTGAGTACTGTGCACCGACTGTTGCGCAGCAGCTGCGCAGCACGCGCCACGCCGCCGTGTTCACCACCGTGGCCGAGATGCGCAGACAGAGGAACTTCCTCGTGCAGTCCCTGGTGAGTACTGTGCACCGACTGTTGCGCAGCAGCTGCGCAGCACGCGCCACGCCGCCGTGTTCACCACCGTGGCCGAGATGCGCAGACAGAGGAACTTCCTCGTGCAGTCCCTGGTGAGTACTGTGCACCGACTGTTGCGCAGCAGCTGCGCAGCACGCGCCACGCCGCCGTGTTCACCACCGTGGCCGAGATGCGCAGACAGAGGAACTTCCTCGTGCAGTCCCTGGTGAGTACTGTGCACCGACTGTTGCGCAGCAGCTGCGCAGCACGCGCCACGCCGCCGTGTTCACCACCGTGGCCGAGATGCGTAGACAGAGGAACTTCCTCGTGCAGTCCCTGGTGAGTACTGTGCACCGACTGTTGCGCAGCAGCTGCGCAGCACGCGCCACGCCGCCGTGTTCACCACCGTGGCCGAGATGCGCAGACAGAGGAACTTCCTCGTGCAGTCCCTGGTGAGTACTGTGCACCGACTGTTGCGCAGCAGCTGCGCAGCACGCGCCACGCCGCCGTGTTCACCACCGTGGCCGAGATGCGTAGACAGAGGAACTTCCTCGTGCAGTCCCTGGTGAGTACTGTGCACCGACTGTTGCGCAGCAGCTGCGCAGCACGCGCCACGCCGCCGTGTTCACCACCGTGGCCGAGATGCGCAGACAGAGGAACTTCCTCGTGCAGTCCCTGGTGAGTACTGTGCACCGACTGTTGCGCAGCAGCTGCGCAGCACGCGCCACGCCGCCGTGTTCACCACCGTGGCCGAGATGCGTAGACAGAGGAACTTCCTCGTGCAGTCCCTGGTGAGTACTGTGCACCGACTGTTGCGCAGCAGCTGCGCAGCACGCGCCACGCCGCCGTGTTCACCACCGTGGCCGAGATGCGTAGACAGAGGAACTTCCTCGTGCAGTCCCTGGTGAGTACTGTGCACCGACTGTTGCGCAGCAGCTGCGCAGCACGCGCCACGCCGCCGTGTTCACCACCGTGGCCGAGATGCGTAGACAGAGGAACTTCCTCGTGCAGTCCCTGGTGAGTACTGTGCACCGACTGTTGCGCAGCAGCTGCGCAGCACGCGCCACGCCGCCGTGTTCACCACCGTGGCCGAGATGCGTAGACAGAGGAAGTTCCTCGTGCAGTCCCTGGTGAGTACTGTGCACCGACTGTTGCGCAGCAGCTGCGCAGCACGCGCCACGCCGCCGTGTTCACCACCGTGGCCGAGATGCGCAGACAGAGGAACTTCCTCGTGCAGTCCCTGGTGAGTACTGTGCACCGACTGTTGCGCAGCAGCTGCGCAGCACGCGCCACGCCGCCGTGTTCACCACCGTGGCCGAGATGCGCAGACAGAGGAACTTCCTCGTGCAGTCCCTGGTGAGTACTGTGCACCGACTGTTGCGCAGCAGCTGCGCAGCACGCGCCACGCCGCCGTGTTCACCACCGTGGCCGAGATGCGCAGACAGAGGAACTTCCTCGTGCAGTCCCTGGTGAGTACTGTGCACCGACTGTTGCGCAGCAGCTGCGCAGCACGCGCCACGCCGCCGTGTTCACCACCGTGGCCGAGATGCGCAGACAGAGGAACTTCCTCGTGCGGTCCTTTGTGAGTACCCTATACTACCGATGGCACGTTTCACCAAGTAACCAGTTCCAATGTTATAACTTTTAAGTCTAAACTGTCAACACAGGTCAAATGGCCAGTTGGCTGTTATTTGTCGAGCGCCACTTGCAAAATTGTAACTGTGTTGATGATGATCGTATCCTCGTATTCCTCATCAGGGAAATTGCAATCTAAAGCCCGCTCCACATTCTTGACAAAACTACACGAGACTGGATTCGCCGGAATATTTGCCGAGACCGGGCGACACCGAGACCGGCCCTCTACATTCTCGCCATGCGCAGTTGTATTTAATTGGACTTTCATACACTTGTACGAGTATATAGCGCAGCGAGAATGTGGAGAAGTTTCGCGCAAACACGAAACTTCACGAGACCTCTTTGATGTTTGGCCATTTTACCGACACGAACTACACGAATATACGCAAAACAATACGAACAGACGAATACTCACTCCACACTCTCGTATTCGGCAAATCTCGTGGAGTTTTGTCGAGAATGTGGAGCGGGCTTAAAAAGGGTCTTCCATCTGTTTCTGTCCTGGGCTGCAACTTCAATCTCCTTCCAGCCAAGGCCCGTTCAGGCAGCCTCTTTGTTGACTGTGCGTCTTTAAGTGGTGCAAGGGAAATTGTAACTGTAGTTTAATTAATAAACAATGCTAAAATTGATCTTTTATTTCCAGAAACAATACGTGTTCGTGTACCGAGCGCTAGTCGAGTACGCGCACTACGGTGACACGGAGATCCCGGCCTCGCGGCTCAAGGCCTCCATCGACCGGCTGCGGAATACCCCCGAGGGCGCCGACAAGTGTCTTATGGAGCACGAGTTCGAGGTAACGATCTAAGTATTTAAAAGATCCGATACATATATATTACTCTATAAGGCGTTAGTGAGACCACACTTAGAGTACGCATCTGTTATATGGAATCCTCTTTATGCCAAATACTGCAATTCTATTGAAATGATTCACAAAAAATTCCTAAGAATTATGCATAAGAGATTGACGGGTAAAAAATGTCTTACAAAAATCTTCTAAAGCAATATAAAATCACATCACTGTCAAAACGACGAAAAATATCAGATGCAGTTGTACTGTATAAAGTCTGCCGAAGCAAATACAATAGCTGCGAGTTACTGCATCGTATGCAGTTCCGGGTGCCGCCGCGGCGCGGATCACGCTCCGCCGCAGTCCTGTTCGCCGTGCCAACCTGCAAGAGTAACGCCGGCGTGCGAGCGCCGCTGCGCCGCATGTGTGACGAGTACAATAAGACCCTAGTCTCGGTTGACATCTTCAACACGTCCATTAGCCAGTACAAAAATGAACTACTAAAAATCATCCCAGATGATGGTTGGTAGGATGGTTTCGTTGTAATTTGTAATGTACAGGTAGTAAGTATAATATAATATAAGTAAGAAATTGTAGTCTTTTGTAATAAAATCGTTTGTTAGTAAGTAAACTAAATATATTATAGTATTATGTTTTAGTGGGAACTGTCGAGGAGCTAAATGCATGTTCATTTGTAATCTAGCTTGTAAGTAACTATTATGTACATTTAACTCTGTTTGTTCTCCAATAAATAAAATAAAATAAAAATAACTTAGAAAGTAGTGATCTAACTTGGAGAGGTACCGATCTTATTTAAATAGGTACCGATCTAGGTTAAATAGATACTGATTAGACTTAAAATGATACCAGTCTAACGTAAAAAACTACCAGTCTAACGTTTAAGGGTTCTGACCTAACTTATAGAGCTACCGATCTAACTTAAAGACGTACCGACAAGTTCCTCATGGAGCACTAGCTCGAGGTACCGATCTAACTTAAAGAGGTAGTGATCTGATCTAACATACCGGATCGGTACCTCTTTAGGTACCGATCTTAGTCGAGGGTGAGCCTAATTTTAGTGCACGATGTTTTAATCTCTAGCTACCGTAACGCAAAAAGTCCCCGTCTAACCTCTGCCATTATATTTTACAGAAAATGATGAACCCGCCAGTATCGGAGCCCCTCAAGTCCTGCTCGGCGGGCTCCGTGGAGGAGGCCCGCGCCCGGAACAGGAGCCCCGACTGTCTGCCCTACGACCGCAACCGCGTCATACTGGCGCCCGCGCCTCCGTTACACTATTCTACTTACATTAACGCGTCCTTCATCGAAGGTAAGCCAGTCGCAGTGCTAAAGGCCTCATCATCATATCAGCCGAAAGATAGCCTTTACCAGGTCATCTGTCCACCTTGTTTCTACCCACTTTCCGGTACGTGGTCGCCACGAGAGCACCGAACCGCCCTAACTGCCATTGGTTCTACGTGCAAACGTCGGGTTTCTGAAACTGAAATGAACTTTCGTAAGTACTATCGCTCTGTGGCTCGAGCTGGGAATCGGGGCCCCGATTAATACAATACAGGTACATCTCCAAACATCAAAGCGTCCTTCATTGAAGGGAACACATGGTTAGGCTGCTTTTCTAATAGAGATGTTCGAGATAGCAGCCGTTTCTTATGTCTGTCTTCGGTTTTCCCATACTGACGATATTAAATATTATTTATAAGTTTTATTTATATTTTTCAAAAAAATTGTATTTATGCATCTTTGTTAAAAAATTCTAACATCTGTTAACAGCATACGATAATTCGGAAGGCTACATCATCACGCAAGACCCGCTACCGAACACTATTATGGACTTCTGGCGGATGGTCTCCGAGCACAACGTCTCTACAATAGTCATGCTTAGTGAAGTAAGTCCGCTTTACGCATGTCATATTGAAAGTTCTAACTTAGCCTGCCTCGTTAGTTCCAACATATAAAATGTTTGCTAAGGTCATTTCTAATTTGATTCTAGTTGGATAGAAAATCGGGTTGGAATTCATTTGTTCTATATTCAACGAAGGAAATGTTCATTTGTTTTATGAAATGTTCAAATCCCATTGTAACGTATTGTAGACCTGAGGGGTGATCACCAGTGATCGGATTAGGTAGTGCCATTTCGGGTGAATGACCTTAAACATTGTACATAACATGGATAAGACTCGGGATTCCGGGACTCGTATTTTTTTCACAGAAAATTTTCCTTCCATTTATGAAATAACCGACGAACATAAGTAACCTTAAAACACGTACCTTATTATTATATTATAACTCCATATCGTCGGGGATATTGCAATACCGCGTAACTAGCACTGGTAAATAGGGCGTGTCTACACAACAGCCATAGGGCAAATCCGCGTAACTGGCATTGGTTAATACCGCGTATCTAACAAATGTAGCCAAATTAATATGTCCCGCCAACGTAAAATCCTGATAAGAACATAATTATAAGTACCAAACTAAAGTCACTATCTTGTAGAACTCGTGATTCAATATTTTTTGTGCAGAAAAAGTTAAAGAATCTTTCATTAGAATAAAGAGACAACGTTTTAAGCTTCTCCTGTAAAGTTGTAGATACTTACGCAGTATTTACCAGTGCTAGTTACGCGGATTTGTCCTATGGGTGTTGTGTAGATACGCAGTATTTACCAGTGCTAGTTACGTGGTATTGCACTATGGGTGTTGTGTAGATACGCAGTATTTACCAGTGCTAGTTACGCGGTATTGCACTATGGGTGTTGTGTAGATACGCAGTATTTACCAGTGCTAGTTACGCGGTATTGCACTATGGGTGTTGTGTAGATACGCAGTATTTACCAGTGCTAGTTACGCGGATTTGCCCTATGGGTGTTGTGTAGATACGCAGTATTTACCAGTGCTAGTTACGCGGATTTGCCCTATGGGTGTTGTGTAGATACGCAGTATTTACCAGTGCTAGTTACGCGGTATTGCACTATGGGTGTTGTGTAGATACGCAGTATTTACCAGTGCTAGTTACGCGGTATTGCACTATGGGTGTTGTGTAGATACGCAGTATTTACCAGTGCTAGTTACGCGGTATTGCACTATGGGTGTTGTGTAGATACGCAGTATTTACCAGTGCTAGTTACGCGGTATTGCACTATGGGTGTTGTGTAGATACGCAGTATTTACCACTGCTAGTTACGCGGTATTGCACTATCTCCGACGATATGAGATATTTTGCCAATAACAACGTTAATTGTATTCAATCAATCGTCAAGCAAAAAACTGGCCAGTATGATAAAGTTTTCAAACTTCAAAATAAAATTCAAACTTTAAATATTCTTTGCGAATAATATTTAAGAGAGACACAATTTAAACATTAGATTAACTTTCTTACTATCAATTAATTGTAACAAAAGAAGGCCGGAAGAAGTCCGGCAAATAATGTAATATGTAATATGAACTTTAAACTTTTCATATGAAATCTCGTGGTTAAAAGCTATATCCATAAGCCTTTAAGTCATTATTCCACATTTATCGTTTTGGTTGTAGACTATGCATTTATTAATTTATTTAATGTAAAAGTGTAATTTGACAGTTGGGCGATGGTAAATGCCCGCGCTACTGGGACGACGGCACGGCGCAGTACGACCACATCTCGGTGCAGTACGAAGAAAGCGAATCCTGTCCGTACTACACGAGGCGGCAGTTTAGAGTCACTAATAACAAGGTAATACATTAATAAGTACATTACTGCAGACGCCGGGAAAGAAGGGCTTGCCGGGTGAGTAGGTATAGACGGCTGACCGTAGAGAGGCCGGATAGTGATACGAAGCCGGCAAGCCCTTTTCACGGCCAGGCATGTACAGTGCTTTTCTCAAACATGCAATGAAATAAATAAATAAAAACTCCTCTGATCAAACTAATTTTCATGGCTGAATGCCGTGATGCTGTGCCACAAATAGTGGAATGGGTACTGGCAGATTGCATTCTTAAGGGTATTTATTACGTATGTCAATGTCAAACTGTAATGATTGCACGAAATACCCTTAAAAATGCAATCTGCCAGTAGCTATAACGTTAACAATAAAGAGGTTGCAATGTGCATAATCTCTTTTGCGACTAAAATATCTGGTATGGGTATACCTTATCCTTTAATTTTCCATTTTCTAGTATGAAGTACCAACTGGATTATTTTGAAAAAAATACACATTGCAGTTCTTTATATAAGCAATTACCTAACGAAGAACTGTTGGTGTCGCTTTTCTAGAAAGCCAGAAAAAAAAATACTTTTGTTTTATTCCCTACATTTATCCAAGATTTTTTTTGAAAAAATAAAATATTATTCAAAGAATACGTGAGTCTCTATATATAGAATACTGTACCAAAAATTTACGTAAATCGCATTAGCCAGTGTGGGTTTTTTTTTTGTTTGAGTAAAATGTTTTAAAAAATCATATCTCAGAAAATAACAAAGATAGGAAGCTGAAACTCACAGGAAATAATATTTGCCATGAGGGCTTTTAATAAAAAAAATACAGTATACATTTGGTCGAAGGGCCGATTTTCCATGAAAACACGGCTACGCTCTTTAAGTAAACAAACAGTGATGTAATTGCGTCAGACCTCATCCGTTGAAATCTGTTCTTGCTTGTTATGTAAATTTTTCGACTCCTGATCGCGGATTAAAAATCATCAAAGATTTCGACCGAGACCTCCTGTCACCGATATTGAATTTCAAAAATTCGCTCGAGTTTCCGAGAATGTGCATAACGTAGTACTGTAGCATGGTAATATGTTTAGACTAGAGTAAGCTAACTATGTATTGTTAGTTAATCACGTATTGTTAACCCCCTATATAAGCCTGTGCACCATTGAATATAAAGTCAGTTCATAACCGAACCTGGTTGTGAGTTAGTTGCGTAAGTCGTGAAAGATTTGTTAAAAAATAAGCCGAAACATAGGCTTCTTGTTTCGCTATCATTAGCAACAAAAGAAGTGATGAAAAGTGAAATTCCAAGGACGCTAAAGACAAGTTTAATTAGGAATATTTTAAGAACATTAAGTGAAATAGAGGGGTTAGTAGCATGGGGTCTATTTAGCAACTCGTCTATGGGGCAACTCGTCTAAGACACAGGTTGTTTAACTCGCAGCTCGTCTACAAATTCGGTGTGTGAAGTGACATCATGGCCAGAGCTGCATCTCTCCACGTAGTTTTTGCTGACCAGTTGCGATTTCGTCGAGTCTCTATTTAGACGAGTCGTTATATAGACCAATAGTTAATTAGACGAGCTGCTACTTAAAAAATCGTGTAGGTCAGTTGCTTTTAGGCGAGTTGATATGTAGACGAGCTGCGATTTAGACAACCTGCGTCTTAGACAAGTTGCCTTATAGACGAGTTGCTAATTATACCCCGTGCTACTAACCCAAATAGAGATTAAGGAGAGTTTAGTAGATCAGTGTTTTGCGGAGAAGATGTAGGTCTAGATTCCCATTAGGAGAGCTTTGTGATCTTCCCAAAGAAGATGATTGGTTATGTGGTGACTGCAATAAGCCATTATATAATATTATATGGGGTAAGTATTATATATATATTTTTTAAATACGTTGTTCTAAGATGCTTTATTCAAGAATCCAATTCCTGAGTTATGGATGTTATATAAGTATCTATATGTATTTATCTATTATATATATCATCGCCTAGTACCCACAACACAAGCCTTATTGAACTTACCGTGGGCCTAGGTTGATTTGTGTAAGATTGTCCCGTAATATTTATTTAATTATTTAATTTCCGCGCTATTTAAAATCGGAAATTGGAATAGGAAATGCGCGGAAATAAGTATAATAACCAGAATTTCCAAAACTGTAATCCCTTGCCTTTAAAATTACAACACGTGTAACCTACAAATAAATGCTTACATTAGAACATTTGGAATATAATTGCAGAAATAAATCTTAACCCTACTAAATATAATAAGTTTACTCATCACAAAACCGTACTGATTTCTTAACAGTGCGCCCGCTGCGCGTAACATAGGGCGCGACGCTAGGCATAGGCGGAGCGATTCCGCTGTCCGCTTGGAATGTATCTGGTAAAGTTATGTTTTGTGGCGAGTCTACTTTTTCCTTTTTTTTTTTTATACTACGACCGTGGGTAACGAGCTTACGGCCTGCCTGATGTTAAGCTGTTACCGTAGCCTATGGACACTCGTGACTCCAGAAGAATCACAAGCGCGTTGCCGACCCTTTATTCACTTGAGGATTCGCTGTGTTGGCAGATAGAGACATGCAGGTCCCTCACTCCCAACACAACGCACCCTAGGGAGCTCTGGCGACCTTACTCACCACCAGGAACACAACACCACATGCTTCATAGCATGCAATAATATAGCAACACTACAAAGCGGTGGTGCTATTATGGCTGCAGTCTTCTGTAAGGTGGATAGGTACTTCCCCAGTTGGCCACTACCAGTACCATCTTCCAGGTAAAAATGAAATTGTACATAAAAATAGGACAAAACTATAAATTAAGAATTATGAATGTAAATATGTAACAACAAACAAACAAAAAAACTACACATGAAATGTATTTTTGTTTTTTTTTTTTAAGGAAGGGAGATGTAGCATGGTAATATGTTTAGACTAGAGTAAGATACTATGTATTGTTAGTTAATTACGTATTTTTCACCCCCTATATAATCCTGTGCACCATTGAATATAAAGCCAGTTCATAACCGAACCTCGTGTTTAATTACCGTCCTTTACAGTACTTATCTATTGTTTTATATTTCCAGAGCGGCGATGTGACAGTGGTCCGGCAACTCCAGTACCACGGGTGGCCGACGGCGCCGGGCCACGTGCCCGAGGTGACCCGCGGGCTGGCCTCGCTGGCCGACGCGGCGCGCGCCGACGCACGGGACCCTACCATGGTGCTGCACTGCCAGTGAGTACAACAGGTTGCCCACCCCTGATACACTTGCCGACCTCTCGAGCGCTTGAAGTAAAACATGTGTTGCCCCGCCACTGATACAGCACTGCCTTCGCCGAGGTTCGGAGCCCTTCTATGTTAAAAGATAAGTACTAGATACTACACACCTGCTTGTCAAGTATCAGTGTTTGTGAGTTGATACGTTAGCCACCTAAAGCGGGAAGCAGCGAAAGATTGCCCACCCCTACGGAGCCAACCCATTAAATTGTGGCGTCACTCCTGTCAAATCTGACGAGTTCTGCATCGCACTATCGAAGTTTCTTAAATCATTGGACTTCGGTCCCTGAGAGATCTCTCTATTGTCGTATCTTCTACATTGGTGACCCCGACAATGGACATAAGCGCAACTCTGAATATCCTGACTGACGCCCGACTCTTCTCAGCAAGCTAGACTCTCTCTCTCTCTCTCTCCGCTCGCCACCCTGGCTCTGAGCGCTCGCTCGCCACGCTGGCTCTGAGCACTGGCAAGCTGCACTCTACTCTTCATACATCACTGACCCCTCCGTCTCAAAGGGGGGCTGATGTGGCGTCACTCCTGTCAAATCGGACGAGTTCTGCATCGCACTATCGAAGTTTCTTAAATAAGTTGCATAAATATAACATCCAAACAACTCTCATTGGACTTCGACCCCTGAGAGATCTCTCTATTGTCGTATCTTCTACATTGGTGACCCCGACAATGGACATAAGCGCAACTCTGAATATCCTGACTGACGCCCGACTCTTCTCAGCAAGCTAGACTCTCTCTCTCTCTCTCTCTCTCTCTCTCTCTCTCTCCGCTCGCCACCCTGGCTCTGAGCGCTCGCTCGCCACGCTGGCTCTGAGCACTGGCAAGCTGCACTCTACTCTTCATACATCACTGACCCCTCCGTCTCAAAGGGGGGCTGATGTGGCGTCACTCCTGTCAAATCGGACGAGTTCTGCATCGCACTATCGAAGTTTCTTAAATAAGTTGCATAAATATAACATCCAAACAACTCTCATTGGACTTCGACCCCTGAGAGATCTCTCTATTGTCGTATCTTCTACATTGGTGACCCCGACAATGGACATAAGCGCAACTCTGAATATCCTGACTGACGCCCGACTCTTCTCAGCAAGCTAGACTCTCTCTCTCTCTCTCTCCGCTCGCCACCCTGGCTCTGAGCGCTCGCTCGCCACGCTGGCTCTGAGCACTGGCAAGCTGCACTCTACTCTTCATACATCACTGACCCCTCCGTCTCAAAGGGGGGCTGATGTGGCGTCACTCCTGTCAAATCGGACGAGTTCTGCATCGCACTATCGAAGTTTCTTAAATAAGTTGCATAAATATAACATCCAAACAACTCTCATTGGACTTCGACCCCTGAGAGATCTCTCTATTGTCGTATCTTCTACATTGGTGACCCCGACAATGGACATAAGCGCAACTCTGAATATCCTGACTGACGCCCGACTCTTCTCAGCAAGCTAGACTCTCTCTCTCTCTCTCTCTCTCTCTCTCCGCTCGCCACCCTGGCTCTGAGCGCTCGCTCGCCACGCTGGCTCTGAGCACTGGCAAGCTGCACTCTACTCTTCATACATCACTGACCCCTCCGTCTCAAAGGGGGGCTGATGTGGCGTCACTCCTGTCAAATCGGACGAGTTCTGCATCGCACTATCGAAGTTTCTTAAATAAGTTGCATAAATATAACATCCAAACAACTCTCATTGGACTTCGACCCCTGAGAGATCTCTCTATTGTCGTATCTTCTACATTGGTGACCCCGACAATGGACATAAGCGCAACTCTGAATATCCTGACTGACGCCCGACTCTTCTCAGCAAGCTAGAATCTCTCTCTCTCTCTCTCCGCTCGCCACCCTGGCTCTGAGCGCTCGCTCGCCACGCTGGCTCTGAGCACTGGCAAGCTGCACTCTACTCTTCATACATCACTGACCCCTCCGTCTCAAAGGGGGGCTGATGTGGCGTCACTCCTGTCAAATCGGACGAGTTCTGCATCGCACTATCGAAGTTTCTTAAATAAGTTGCATAAATATAACATCCAAACAACTCTCATTGGACTTCGACCCCTGAGAGATCTCTCTATTGTCGTATCTTCTACATTGGTGACCCCGACAATGGACATAAGCGCAACTCTGAATATCCTGACTGACGCCCGACTCTTCTCAGCAAGCTAGAATCTCTCTCTCTCTCTCTCCGCTCGCCACCCTGGCTCTGAGCGCTCGCTCGCCACGCTGGCTCTGAGCACTGGCAAGCTGCACTCTACTCTTCATACATCACTGACCCCTCCGTCTCAAAGGGGGGCTGATGTGGCGTCACTCCTGTCAAATCGGACGAGTTCTGCATCGCACTATCGAAGTTTCTTTAATAAGTTGCATAAATATAACATCCAAACAACTCTCATTGGACTTCGACCCCTGAGAGATCTCTCTATTGTCGTATCTTCTACATTGGTGACCCCGACAATGGACATAAGCGCAACTCTGAATATCCTGACTGACGCCCGACTCTTCTCAGCAAGCTAGACTCTCTCTCTCTCTCTCTCTCTCTCTCTCCGCTCGCCACCCTGGCTCTGAGCGCTCGCTCGCCACGCTGGCTCTGAGCACTGGCAAGCTGCACTCTACTCTTCATACATCACTGACCCCTCCGTCTCAAAGGGGGGCTGATGTGGCGTCACTCCTGTCAAATCGGACGAGTTCTGCATCGCACTATCGAAGTTTCTTAAATAAGTTGCATAAATATAACATCCAAACAACTCTCATTGGACTTCGACCCCTGAGAGATCTCTCTATTGTCGTATCTTCTACATTGGTGACCCCGACAATGGACATAAGCGCAACTCTGAATATCCTGACTGACGCCCGACTCTTCTCAGCAAGCTAGACTCTCTCTCTCTCTCTCTCTCTCTCTCTCTCTCTCTCCGCTCGCCACCCTGGCTCTGAGCGCTCGCTCGCCACGCTGGCTCTGAGCACTGGCAAGCTGCACTCTACTCTTCATACATCACTGACCCCTCCGTCTCAAAGGGGGGCTGATGTGGCGTCACTCCTGTCAAATCGGACGAGTTCTGCATCGCACTATCGAAGTTTCTTAAATAAGTTGCATAAATATAACATCCAAACAACTCTCATTGGACTTCGACCCCTGAGAGATCTCTCTATTGTCGTATCTTCTACATTGGTGACCCCGACAATGGACATAAGCGCAACTCTGAATATCCTGACTGACGCCCGACTCTTCTCAGCAAGCTAGACTCTCTCTCTCTCTCTCTCTCTCTCTCCGCTCGCCACCCTGGCTCTGAGCGCTCGCTCGCCACGCTGGCTCTGAGCACTGGCAAGCTGCACTCTACTCTTCATACATCACTGACCCCTCCGTCTCAAAGGGGGGCTGATGTGGCGTCACTCCTGTCAAATCGGACGAGTTCTGCATCGCACTATCGAAGTTTCTTTAATAAGTTGCATAAATATAACATCCAAACAACTCTCATTGGACTTCGACCCCTGAGAGATCTCTCTATTGTCGTATCTTCTACATTGGTGACCCCGACAATGGACATAAGCGCAACTCTGAATATCCTGACTGACGCCCGACTCTTCTCAGCAAGCTAGACTCTCTCTCTCTCTCTCTCCGCTCGCCACCCTGGCTCTGAGCGCTCGCTCGCCACGCTGGCTCTGAGCACTGGCAAGCTGCACTCTACTCTTCATACATCACTGACCCCTCCGTCTCAAAGGGGGGCTGATGTGGCGTCACTCCTGTCAAATCGGACGAGTTCTGCATCGCACTATCGAAGTTTCTTAAATAAGTTGCATAAATATAACATCCAAACAACTTTCATTGGACTTCGGTCCCTGAGAGATCTCTCTATTGTCGTATCTTCTACAAAATGTTATATGAGACGGATCAAGGAAAGTGTCTTATTCGCCGTCCTAAACCCAAAACGTAAGTGAGGAAAATATTTATATTTTCCAAAAATTATTGACGCACCTGAAATGTCTGCAACTTTTTTCTGGTGCTAAGGAAGGTTATTCCTATCAACAAAATAATAATCAGGCACTTCTAAAATTTTCAACCATTCCCCATTAGTACAGTGTGAGATGAGAGTTGTTTAGTTGCGCGTCTTGGTATAGTTGCGCTAAGCTAACCCCACTGATACGACTCTCCCACTTGCCAAACTTCAAATCCTATACCACCCCTGATGATGCGGGAAATATTGCTGGCTGCTGAGTAAGGTCGGTGACTCTTTTGTAAAAAATATTGACGGTTATTTTATTACAGAGGTGCATACCTAGTGGAAAACTTCAGAATTGCAATCTGCTAATATTAGATTTTCTGGAAATTGAAATTGCTGTGTAACGTATCAATTATATTGAATTACAATGTTAGAACGAGTCATATACGTAGCATATTTTATTAGCTTTCATATGATATCACATTTAGGAACAGGTCAGTGAGTATGTCAGTGACAAAACTAAGGAACTTTGACGGGCAATAGTTCTTAAACTAAAAGTTCAAATTGAATGTTATTGAGAATATATGTAAGCCCTATACGTTACTGAAAATTCAGGGTTCTGGCTTTAGCCAGCACGAAATTGCAGGATGTTGAAAATGGCCGGAATGGCTTCAAGAAAAGGATGGTACGGCCGTGCCTCTTTGTTTTGCTCGACTTGGCGGGGGCACTGCCCGTATCTGGTACGGGTATACGCATACTTATGGAAGTATGAGTGACAGCGAGGGAGTATGGACTAATATTATAAATCCGAAAGTAACTCGGTCTGTCTGACTGTTACCTTTTCATGCCTATCAGGAATGACTATCTGCGATTTTCCCATACAAACGCTCTCGAATGTTTCCTCCCTGGTTTTTGAACTTAGAGCAATGATTTTTTCAAATAAGCTTAATATCATCATCTATGCCGCTACGTTTTGCTTTTTTGGATCTTTTTATTTTAAAGAAACTTACAGCGCTTCAAAAATCACAAAAACGGCTTAATTTAAATGGCTGCTAAAAAAGGCAAATACAAATATAACAACAAATATCCAAAAAATCTAAATATAGCGGCGTAGATTATTTCTTCCTCGTGCAGTTTCCAAAAATGTATGATTATTCGTTGCGTTTTAATGATTAATTTCCTCTGTTATGCCAGCTGTGTATGGGCTGACGTCGATTAAATAATTTAATTTGACTTTATTATCAGACGATCAGACTGTCAGACGTTCTACACGTGCAGTCTGTGGGCAAAATTCACGCAGAGGTTCTATAACGCATTACGCGTACAATACAATAACATCCTTAGGATGCTGTTGAGGCTGCCAAGGCACTGCAGTGCATCCGGTATGTTCGCACAGGCGAGTACTGATGACTTTTTTGCCATCAGGCGCAAAAGAATCGGATCACTGCTAAGGCGTGTGCGCGGCAGCAGCAATGGCCTCCTAAGGGTGTTGGCCGAGCGCCTCAACTGTCCCCTCACCAAATATTGGATGGAGGTGACTATTGGCGGGGCCAAGTAGAGATAATGTTCGCTCTGTTTGGTACTGCCAATACCTTGCCAAAACCATTTCTGTAATTTAATGCCCCCAATTCTTAGTTTGTAATTCTAACATAGTTGTTAAGTCTAATCTCGCTAATCTAATCACATATGGATCAAACTGGTCTAAAATAAAATATTTTTATTTTATTTTTATTTATTATAACATGTCAAAGTACAATTTAAAGAACATAAATTTAAAAATACAAAAAACTAGTATAATATAAATACACACGTCAACTACACTACAACTAGTTAACCCCGTTCGTTATCGCTTCCGGTGCAAAAGTGCCCATAATGCTCACGGCATTACCCCGCTGGATGGCTATGGACAGTCTCTGCACCAGAAACGATTCGGAGCGGGGGTCCTCTCCCTTTTGCCTGAGTCGACGGCCTATGTCACGCACGAATTGTTTCGCGTCAGCACCCCAGCAGCCCGCCGTTTCCACCGCAAAAGGGACGAAAATATACCCCGATCCCAATGGAGCATACTTTTGGCGCTTCACCGCCGCCTGAGACTCGGCTGCCGCTCCAGCCGCGCGTACAGTGCGACTGATATGAGAGGCGGCGAAGGTGCTGACGCAAGTAGCGTCCCAGACCAAGCAACGTCCTCTCTCCCACGGCACCAACGTTAGGCCATCAGGTCGCTTGCCATCCGTGCGACTAAGACCCGGAGGCTCAAGCTTGGACGGAACACCCACTGACCTGAGCGCCCTTTGGACCACGTCGTTCAAGGCGTGGTGACGCGGATGCCTCCCGGCACATCGCCGGCAACTCAATGCATGATGACCGTCAACTCCCACCGTGGAACCGCATATGCATACGTGTGGTTGACATACATTGCAGCCCAAGCGGAGAGCGACCGACACCCGCAACGAGTCACCGTCGAGTAACGTGCCCAGTTGAGGGGAGGGTAACGCCTGCAGCCAAGCCCCTGACTCCGGCCGCGACACTGCCAGAAGCCTTGCGCGGTCCACACCTGAAGCGTTCCCAATCTGACCGTCTATGATGGCCTTACACCCTACGTCATCCCACGCGCGCTGGAGACTTGGATTCTCCGGGACGGACGCCCCCGGGTTGACAGCCAACCACCGCCTCACAGCGTCGGTCACATACGGTATGCTTACCACGTCGCCATCAAATGATAAAATCTCAGCAACTAGATTAGCAACCCCATGGGCCGACGCCAAGAAAGCCGGCAGGCTAACGTCCCCCACACGCCGCACCCCAATGCCCCCATGACGGATGGGTAAACCTGCTTGTGCCCACTGAATATCATTCAGAGACACATTGACCACCGACTCAATCGTCGACTTAATGGCAAAATCAAAGGTCTCAATGTCAGCAGGGAATAACCAAACCGGGGCCGTGCGCAACAGATACGTGATCTTGGGAACCGCGAAACACTTTTGCATCAAAGCCAAGGCCACGTGCGGGGCCAAACCCTTGAGACGCTCGCCTGCGAGGAGGAGGAGATCCTTACGAATTTTGAGTGCCTCAGGAACTGCGGAAGGAAAAATCGGGGCACCAAGTAGGCAAAAGGAATCAGCGCTCAGTTCCTTGAGGCCGGGAAGTAAACCCGAGAAAAAAGAGAAGAGAGAAGCTGACTGCGGTCCACAGGGGAAAAACTCACATTTGGAGGTATTCACTTCCAGCCCCATATCCTTCAGGCGTGGCAGTAGGACGAGCAAGTCTTGCTCCACCTCTTCCGGCTTGCCCCCGATGGTGCCATCATCAAGGTACCAGATGTTAAGAGGTGACTTTAGCTCGGTAATGACCTTCTGGATTGCGAGGCTGAAAGTGAGCGGACCCAGTGGATCCCCCTGCTGAGCCCCCACTTGTGACAAAATAAGGTCAGCTCCGTAGAACAGGTTGGAGGGTGAAGAATAAACCTGGTGTAGAAAAGAAAAGAGCGCAGGTATTTTCTCCCTAACCTCCCCCAGCAATACGTCTCTCTCCACTGTGTTAAAAGCGTTTTTAAGGTCGAGTTTTATAAGGACGCTGCCGGCATTCTCTGGTTTCAATGCAAAAGCACGTACAGCATGTATCGCCGCTTCACACCCCAATTGCGTCCCAAAACCCACCTGATGCGGCTGCAGATAAGAAGCCATCTCCCCTCTCACTGCACGACACCCAAGCTTGGCCACGAGTCGACGGAAAGTGCTCCCCACGGCTATCGGTCGCAGTCCCCCTTCCTTCTTATTTAAAGCACAAAGAGTAGCCCCATACAAATACGGACATACCTGAGGGTTCAACTTCCCACTAAGCAAATGACATTTTATTATTTTATAGTTAAACATTTATTTATTTATTATTAGTTGTACGGTGGCAATATCAAACCATTATTAAAAGGATCTATCTGCCCGACATCTGTGAGAACATTTTGCAATAAACCTGTCGCTCTCCGATCATTAAAAATGTCAAAAAGTAGGTAGGTATCATTCTTTGCAGACGCAGTGTCTTCTTGACGAGCGGCGAGCATTCGATAAAACTGCACAGAGGCGCTAAGGGCGCGGCGAGCGGGAAGCCACAGCAACGTAGTCAAGTGTATGAAGCTAAGCTCACCGCCCCGCTGCTCGCTGCCGTCCAGACCGCGCCCTTAGCGCCTCTGTGCATTCTTACAACATTTCTATTAACCCATTCAGTGCCCATGACGACACATATGCGTCAGAGCGCTACGAGCGCTTTTCGCTACATACGAGGTTTAACCTGCTACGGACTACGGCGTAGCGCTACGAGATTAGCGTGGCCGTGAATGTGTTAACTTGCAATGAATGTACCTAACTATATTTGTTCGGGTGGAATCTTGCAACTCAGTTTTAAAGCAGATATCTTCATCCGATTGATCTGAAATGTAGGGTAATGGTGTAGTTTGGGTGACAATTCAATATTATGATACCATCGAGCTGACCTCAGAATCTTTACAGATTGTTCAAAAACAAATACGGGAACAGGATGTGGTGTGTTCTCATAGGATTTAAACATACACATATCCAAACCACTGGGTGTACAAAACACGGTATACCAGGCTGAATGCGTAGGGATAATTGAAGCCTGCAATGCCATAAAGAGACGGCAAGTCGAAAACACAAACATACGGATACTCTCAGACAGTAAATCGGTACTACAAGCACTGAGCAGTGATAAGGACAAAAAAATTTTTAAGGAATGTTAAGCATATAAATTGCATGTAATTAGATAAAACTAAATATAAATTGCTACGCCCTATCAGGGCCCATATGGAACTCATGTACCTATTATAAGATCTGTACAACTATGGATGCAATAAATGATATTGAATATATTGAACATGATATACGAATGTCACTTGAACCTCACAGAGGTGTGCGCAGATAAAAACAAAGTTACTATACAATGGATCAAGGAGCACAGTGGCTCAAGAGGGAACGATGC
Source organism: Epinotia brunnichana (assembly GCA_963854355.1). Classification (NCBI taxonomy): domain Eukaryota; kingdom Metazoa; phylum Arthropoda; class Insecta; order Lepidoptera; family Tortricidae; genus Epinotia; species Epinotia brunnichana. Next base: position 6,536,265 of record OY977959.1, on the reverse strand, counting down.
AGCAGATGAACTGGTCAGGAAAGGCTCAGAAACAATGGCATACGGACCGGAACCAATCTTGCCCCTGCCACAAAGCTACGTATACAATCAACTGGACCAACACACTAAAGACCTACACCAAAGATACTGGGAGGAGATAGACACATGCAGACAGACCGAAAAGATACTGTCGAAACGCGACTACAAACTCACAACCACACTATTAGTAGTGCATATACGATATACGGATATACGGATGCATAGAAACCAACTGCGCAAGATAGTGGGTATAATAACAGGACACAACACCTTGAACAGACACCTCTATAACTTAGGTATCACAGACAGCCCCATGTGCAGAGCGTGCATGGAGGCAGAAGAAACGACTAAACATATACTACTGGACTGCAAGGAGGTAGAAGTATACAGAATGAAGCACCTAGGTTCTCCAAACACACTACGGGACGCAGTCAGCAACACCAAGGCACTCACCAACTTTCTAGACGAGCTGGGGTGGTTAGAGTAGCGCCACACCGCCGTTTTACGCAAAATAGGCACAATGGATGTCGACTTGCGGAAAACGCCCAGTATAACTAACTAACCATCGAGCTGATCTGATGATGGAGACAGAAGGTGGCTATGGGAAGCAACAATGCCTAAGACTGATAAGTGATATTATATGATTCTTGACTACATTGTTTGAACCCGGGGGTCTAGAACAACTTCGACCGAGTCGCGTCGCGCGCGACTGAGCGACTCCTGTCTCACATGCACTGAGCAAACTAGAAAGAGGAGGGTGGATTATCTCGATTTGCGTCGCGTCGCTGCTTCAAATAGGTAGGGTAGTTTCCTCATGTAAACATTTGATATCTAACTTAGTGTTGCTGTGTGGATAGTAAGGTAAACGTCCGAGTACTCGACGATGTACTAGTATATGGCAATGGCACTTTATGTCAAAGCAATGGGTATAGGTTAAATTCGAACTAAGAGGATTTTTCTTCATTCGAATTTAAGCCATGTCACTTTGACATAGAGTACCCATGCCATATGCTAGTACAGCGTCGAGCATTCGGACGTTTACCTTATACAACTATTGCAATAAAATGTAAATTACAAAATATTTCAAAAATCATAAAAATAAATGGAACTCCATAGTTTTGAATTTTAGGTTTCCGTACTCAAAGGGTAAAACGGGACCCTATTACTGAGACTCCGCTCTCCGTCTGTCTGTCTGTCTGTCACCAGGCTGTATCTCATGAACCGTGATAGTTAGACGGTTGAAATTTTCACAGATGATGTATTTCTGTTGCCGCTATAACAACAAATACTAAAAACTGATATTTTTGCCGTTTTTATAGATAACCGTAGAGTCCGACTTGCACTTGGCCGGTATTTTTTATTGCCCAAGAGTAAATTTAAAGCCACCAATTAAGATCCTTAGGCATTAATAAAAAAAAAAGTATAACAATTATGCATCTGAATGCAATTTTTCTCTAAATCTGACTCAAATGTCATATCATAATAAAGAAAACTTGGGCATCTAGCCTATAGCCTGTAGTTTAGTTTAGTTCTCCTTCTACTTAGGTACCTATTAGGAACATCTAGAATGAAAATAAATTAAAACTGATTTATGCATGACATATATAATTTTAATAATTAATGTCAACATGATGACAAAAAACATATTTCAAGTGTATATAATCATATTCATATTCAATTTATTCAAAAAAATGGTTTACATGTCATTAAGTAGTTAAGTAAAAAGTACACATTATGAATTATTTAAAATCAAATTAATTTAAATTCCATTCGAGTTATTAATAGTAGATTGTACAACAAGTGCATAAAACGCACCATTTTACTCGAGACGTTTATCCATCCGAGCGAGCTTGCGAGCGAGGATAGATATAAAGTCGAGTGTAAAATGGGTTTTATGGACGAGTTGTACACTCTACTTTTCACTTCGATTGCGAGGAAATGAAACAGCAACACGTAAATATAGTAAATGCTAATTTAATTAAAATTGAAAGTTACATTAGAGCAATGAGAAATATTTAAATACTATACTGATCTACTAAATTGAAAAATAAACAAATATAAAAAATAATAAATGAGACGAAATACAAATTATAAGTTTATTTCATGAAGTTTTATTGTGTACTTTGGCTGTTGGTATCTTTGCCTTGGTCTTAGAATACGAACGAAACGAAATAAAATAAAGAGGTTGTTGTATGAAGTTAAAGATGTTCGTGTGGCTGTTGCAGCGATTGCCTTGGTCTTCGACGAAGATTTTACTTTATGCTCTAGAGCATAAAAAGCGACTTTATGTCGCCTACGCACGACATAAAGACGAACTTTTAGAGCATGAGAAGTGAAAAAGTTATTATATCTATGATTAGAGCTCAAAGACTGCCTTGTTGCCTTACAAAATAGAGTTCAAATTTATTTTATAACACATAACCGTATTAAAAGTAAGTGAAGTTAATTATTTTTTACTAACAAATGTGTATGGACCTTGTCTGAAAAAATGAATTATTATTATTATAAAGAAAAGTAATTGATACAGTCGCTGTCTCTTATACACTGCAGCAAACTGGTGAAAAACAATTGGCGGCAGCACTAGGAAGGGTTAAGTAGGCAAGCTCCTTCAAAACAGCTGTGACTTATTCGTCACTATCGTGTCATTTGCGATGACAAATGTATTTCGTGTTAAAAGTTAAAATACCTTATGAACGGCTTTGTTACAATATCCTTCCTTCGCGGTCGTTTCATAGGCCTGCGATCCTATAGGATTTCTCGAATGTACCAATGGTAGTCGCTTACACTGTACACAAATTGTCTTCCTTTAATATTAAACGGAAAAGACACCGAATAATAAATTGGCCCATGTATGTTCACCTTTTCCGAACCCATTTTTCCACCCGGTAACAGTTCTTGAATGAAATAATTTTTCTCAGATACCAATTCATAAAAGTAGGTTTTATTGTCAAAACTGAATGGGAAATTTTGTATGTGATCGTAACCCCAATAACCAGAATCAGTTTCTGTTCCCATTTTACCGTTCCACAAAAGTTCTTGAATAGACCAGAATGTTTCACTGACAGCATATACATATTGTTTGTTTTGAATAGAAAATGTGAAGCCTATGGTATAATACTTCTTCCATGTCCCGCTGTCTGTCAGTGAGCCAATTTTTCCATCTCTTAACATTTGTCGAATGGACCAGTCCTTACCGTGCAGACTATAAAGGAAGTGATTACAATTTATATTGTATGCAAATATCACTGTAGAGTTCGGTTTCATATTTCCTTGATCTGTCTCTTCGCCCATTTTCCCACTCGGCAATAGTTCCCGGATAACATAAGCACCTTGGTCACTGATAATAAATAGAAAGTGTCTAAGATCGATGGTATACGTGAATGCTTGGGTATAAATATCTTGCCACGTACCGTTATCCATATTGGAGCCCATTTTTCCATCTTCCAACAATTCTCTCATGAACCAATGCTTTCCGTACGACCCATAGAAATATTGTTTTCCTTCTATGGAAAATGGGGCAGCAACTTCTTGTTTAAACGACTGACGTCCCACAGCAGCCATTTTGTCTATTTGAAGACAGTTAATAACACTCCCAAAGGCAAGAAATATAAATAACTTGAAGTACGACATATTTCAGTCCTACACGTTCGTATCTTTGGGTCTCAATGACAGTCCTACTGATGTATGGACTTTATATATTAGGATAAGGCGCATTTGAAATACGCGCTTATCAGCTGGCGGTGGACGGTGATCTTTAACCCGGCTTGCGCCTAATAGAGACACATCTTCCGTGACGTCACGAATCACGACATAGCCCAATCAGAGGTACATATGACGTGATCGGCAGCCAATCACATGTTGGATCGTCATCCCTTCAAGCACCAATGGAGATATCGGACGTGGAAGATGACTCGCACTTCGACTTTCGCTTCATAAGCTGCAAAAACAGCTTTTACCAATTTTATGTCTTTGCTATTTTATATAACGTTAGCTTCATGCATGTAGAAAATACCTAATTATAAGTATTTATTTCGCTGAACCGCCGAAATTGTTAATTTACCTACTTCCATGAGACTCACGAATTTATCAATACCAGTGTATTACTAATCGAATTACGAGCGTGAGGTTTTTTTGTCGTACAAGGTCGAGTGGTTTCCCGAACCCGTTAATTCCGCGTAGCAGAATTTCTGTGGAATTACCATTCGCGTTTTTCCCCACTTTTTGTTTTTCTCAGACGAATTATTTCATATACGTAAGTGTTGACAAACGGATTGTTTTCTAGTCGCGTTATTCCCCAGTTGATTATTTTTCTAGACGATATAGTTCATATTCCTACGTGTTGATAGACTGTTTTTTCTCCAGACGCGTTTTATTCTCGTGTTCTCCAAACATAACTAAGTTACATCACCGGCATGCCCCTTTCGCCATTTTGGTCGTAGTTCAAAAGATTCGACGGAGCTCCTATTTCTGGGCGGTTTGCCCTTCGGGCATCTGAAACTACCTAACGAATTGAAAACGCGTTTTTCCCCACTTGTTATTTTTCTAAGAGAAAATCTTCTTTCAAAGAGAAAATAACAAGTGGGGAAAAACGCGAATAGAAATTCTGCTCTGCGGAATTAACGGGTTTGGGAAACCGATCTCACTTCTCACTACATTTACGAATCGTACAAACTTTCAACCCGGAAGAAAGTATTATAAAAATGGCCAAAAAAACATTGATTTTTAGGGTACCGGAGCCTAAATGGCAAAAACGGAACCCTTAAGTATTGTTTCGTCATGTATGTCACGGGCATTTTACTCGAAATCTATATGGTGTATTAGAATAAAATTTAGAGGATATGTGTATTTTGTTAGCCGCTACATAGTTCTGTAATGAAATGAGTAACAATAGTACATTACTGCAGAGACCAGTAAGTAAGCCATCCTGCACGGCTATCACAAGACGGCGCGCGAGCTCTCTCGATTTTTCTCGCTCTATCCGTCTCTCTCTTATTAGAACACTTAGAAAGAGAGGTATAGTGCGAGAAAAATCGAGAGAGCTCGCGGGCCGTCTTGTGATAGCCGTGCTGGACGAGTATGATTTAGCCGGCCGAGCCGAAAGCGAGGTCCGGCTATAATACGAGGCCAGGATGGCACACTTATGGTCGAAGCATGTATAGTGCTTTTTTCAAAAATAAATACATTTTGTGACCAACTTGTAATTTGATGTTCAGCTTTCCGCTTCATGAATTTTTCAAAATTGTGCAATTATCTCTCCTTGGACATACGTAGGTACTTAGTTGAAAGTAAATTATTTATCACCAATTTTGCCTCGGCTTTTAAATAGAAATCTGTTTTCATGCAATCTGATTCATCAGTTCTCATTTTTAACAATTTTATTTCAATGAAGTCAATCCCGCCAAAATACCAGTGCAACTTTTTTTATTGCTCTATGGTGTTTAAGATACTGTTATGCCACAACCCCAATAGAATAAATACATAAATTTCGTATACGTTTTATGTTTATTGTGAGTATTTTATTTTATTGTTTTTCTACAGTTAAGTAGTATAGAATTCCTAATTCCTAATAGGTATCAAAATAATAAAAAAACACGATTGAACTGAATCTTCCGCCATTTTACATCGTGTAATACAAGTGCAATTCGGACACGTCAACCTCTATGGTACCTCCTTTTTATTAAAGGCCCTTAACTGCCAACAACCTCCTTAGCTTATCTTTAATAAAAAAAATAGTTCCATATTTAAATGTTATGATATGTAATGGGATTTCATACTTACTTACTGGACACTTTTGCGTTTTCCGTTCATGAGTCACTTTCGGATACTATATTCACAGATGTTATGGGAACATTTCATACTATTTTTGAGAAAAATATTTTTTTAGGGGTGCTCTCCGTACATGTAAAAGAAAGTCAAAAAAATAATATTATTACAATATTTTTTTTGACGTGTGGCGGGCACATCAATCGTTTGGCTTGGTTTGGCCTTTCAAAATAAATATAAGGTTTCTCAGCATTTTATTTGATTAAGGGATAGTCGAAGATAATCGCCCCTCAAATTTTCAAACGGTGTAATATTTTTTTTAACAAAATCATGGACATAGGTACTATGCTTATTCAATTATTTCACCGAAAATTATTTTAAAATATGCAACAATATCTTATTGCTGAAAAACTGCCTTTCCTATACACACATACACGCACACACACCCAAACTCGCTTGCCTACCTGTTTTATAAATAAATTACTAGGAACTATTAAAATTTGGAGTGTAAATATATCTGAGGGCACGGCAGTGCCCCCGCCAAGTCGAGCAAAACAAAGAAGCACGGCCGTACCATCCTTTTCTCGAAGCCATTCAGGCCATTTTCAACATCCTGTTATTTCGTGCTAGCTAAAGCCAGAACCCTGAATTTTTAGTTACATATAGAGCATTTTTTTTTTTTTTTTTTCTGGTAGTGGCTTTCGGGCTGTCAAAGCCCTTATATCACTGCGACCATCGCTGATCTATTGTGATCGCCACTTACTACAATTCTTGGTCAAGTCCTGCAAACTCGAAGAATTGCAGGATTTTGTTGAACTCAAGAAATTTGATCTCCTCCGGGCACATGATGTGTTTGCCCAGGAAGGAGTTACGACTGTGCATGAGGCAAGGGCAATCGGTTAGGATGTGTGTAGGCGTCTCCTCTGCTTCAAAGCAGAATCTGCACTGCCTTGTGTCACACAGTCCTATCGTTTGCATGTGCTTATTTAGGCGGCAGTGCCCAGTAAGCACCCTGACCAGCATGCGTAGACGGTTCCTACTTGGCGCCAAGGCGTCAGAAGACGCCTTTTTGCTAAAGGCTCTAATAAGTGCCTTGGAATGTTTCAGTCCTGGGTTAGCTCTCCAGGCTTGAATGGTCTTGTACAATAGGCTTTTAGAGTGAGCTTGGTTAGACTTTTAGGGATACCACAGAACGGCTCTGGTCCGCAGTGTGTTCCCTTCGCCCCCGCTCGTGCAAGCTCATCAGCCTTTTCATTTCCCTCGATGCCTGCATGCCCTGGGACCCAACGTAAAATTACCTTGTTTTTGGTACCCAGGTCATTCAATAGTTTCCGGCAGTTCTCGACCAGCCTCGACGTTGTGACGTTAGAGGTAAGAGCCAAGAGAGCCGCCTGGCTATCCGAGTGGATATAAATAGTATGATTAAGGAAGGCGCTTTGCAGATTCGTTGTCGCACATTCTAGAATGGCGTATACCTCTGCCTGGAATATAGAAGTGTGCTTACCCAGGTTCAGACTGATCGCTGCCCTGGGTGCCTCTCCATATATTCCGCATCCTACCTCCGATCCGGATTTGGAGCCATCAGTGTACCACTTCAGGCTACCTGGTTTCCAATCTATGAGGCTGTTCAACCAGTCCTCTCTCCTTAGGAGTTCCACAGAGTAGTTTATCTGCGTGCAAAGTTTTGGGGGCATTGTGTCAAGTGGCATCCCTAAAACAGGTATATCGTATACTGAGTCCTTGAGTGTTCTCAAGGCTATGGATAGCCAGTCGCCTTTCCTTACGGACGCTACTCTGAGCATGCTGGACTTCGCCTCCTTTTCCAAGTGGAGGTCCAGGGGCGGCAGGTTCAGCACAGCTTCCAGAGCAGCTGTTGGAGAGGTTGACATGGCTCCAGTAACAATAATGCAAGCAGTCCGTTGCAGACTGCTGAGCTTAGTTATTGTTGTTTTCTGTGTCGTTTTCCTATACCAGACCACAGAGGCGTATGACACCATCGGCCTCACAATGGACGTGTATAGCCACAGGGCAATTTTGGGTTTTAGACCCCATCTATTCCCCGCTAAACGACAGCAGATTGAGAGGGCTACTTTAGCCTTCTGCAAAATTCCGTTAACGTGCGGATTCCAGGTCAGTTTCTGGTCGATTGTAACGCCCAGATACTTGACCTCGGAGGAGAACGGAATTGTTCTGCCGTTCATAGACAGAGGTCTCAGACCATCGAGCTTTCTCTTGTTTGTGAACGGCACAACAACCGTCTTGTCCGCGTTAATGGATAATTCATTTTCCCTGCACCATGTGTTAATAGTGTCTAGGGCTCTCTGCATTTGGTACGATAGTGTACTTTGGCAGTTACCCCGCACCGTCACCACAAGGTCGTCTGCGTACCGTAGAGCATAATATGGCTTACTTATATTCTCAATAACATTCAATTTGAACTTTTAGTTTACGAACTATTATTGCCCGTCAAAGTTCCTTAGTTTTGGTCACTGACATACTCACTGACTCACTTACTCACTTATGATCATCGTAATTCTAAGGTACTTCTAGCAGACCCACAAGCTCCAAATTGTAAACATAATCAGTTTTTAGCCTATCCATTTATAAAAATCAAAAATATTGCAGTTTTCGTCCCGATTCAGAGATATAAAAACTGCTTAAATAAGTTTGTAATCCTATACAAATGCATGTGATTACAAAGTTACTTTTGCAGTTGCTTTCCGCAAAACTATACAAACGTTATTTGCGATTGGTAAAATAATATTTCCATACAAAGTTGATAACACAATAATCTACAAAAAGAAATTAGATCCCATAAAAACATGTTATACACAACTTGAGAATCACACAACTTTACTGCATTTACAAATTTTTGCATATCTTATAGCAAGCAAATAAAGATTAATAAGAATGCCTTACTTGGATCTACGAAGTATCTCACCACTTTTTACTGTGGATGAGTTGCGAGACTTGGCCCATTTTCACATGGAATGTTTTTTATGGGATATACGTTTTCGGTTTAATATTTTAAAATAATGTTTGTCAAAATTTTTTAACTTTCTTTTTTATAACACAACTTCTGTCTTGTGGCTCATTACATTATAATTATCAGGCATGGGAGTATTTTTAGCATGGTAAGACTAAAGTAAGCTATGGAGTCGTTGTAAGCATTAAAATATAATTTATACTCATACTCATCCTCATTAATTTAATTCATTAAATAAATAAAACCTATGAAAAAGTACACCACCATCTCCATTTACGAATAACAAATAATATGAAGGGTCCACGGAAAGAACATGTTTAGTCACTCAAAATGTTGCGCTCATTATGAACTATTGCGTGACATTAACATCTCATTTATAGTTCTTATTTATTTTATGAATTAAATTAAAGAGAATGAGTATGAGTGTAAATTTAATTTTAATGCTTACAACTACTCCATAGCTCTATTTAGTCTTACCGTGCTAAAAATACTCCGATGCCTGATAATTATAGATAACAGGTGTAACTGATAACTCCGTGAGTTCCAAGATACAGGCTCAGCTTAGTTTGGGACTCACCAGATATCGCTTTCATACTGTTACATTATCGATATTATGTAACAGCGTCTTTTGTGTATTAAAGTTATTCTTATTCTATAGAAAAGGACCTAACTGCCATAAGACTTTTGTGACGATACGACCTTTTTAATAAGCACGGAACCCTTCGTTGTGCGTGGTCTGACACGTACTTGGCCTGTTTTTAAATTAAAAATGGTAATAGTTGTTTGTAATCGTTAACACAACAATATTATTGTCTTTAATCTGTAAAAAGTGAAATTCGACATTTTTTTACACGTAAAACCAATAAATTTACATATGCATGTCTGTGGTAACAGGTGCCATAAGTAGGTAGAAACAATTAGTAATAACTAGCTTTTGCCTGCAACTCCGTCCGCGTGAAATTTAGTATTCAAAAAATCAAAATCAATTATTTATTCTGCAAATAGGCCCCACAAGGGCACTTTTACATATCAAATGGTATTCTACAATATAATATTAATAATCTTACACATTTTAAAATTGCAGATTTTAACCAATTAGTACCTAAACGGTTAACAAACTAAATGTCACTAAATGAAAAGTAAAAAAATCCAAAATTGTAAAATATTATCAATTACATTCGATATAAGGTCTGTATCAGAATTAACAATAAGTTTATGATATTAATTTAGTACCCCAGAGATGTATAAGGTCTCTGAGCGTCCAAATACAATTAATAATTATTCCAATGTTCTTATAGAGATGTATACTGTCTCTAAGCGTTAAAACAGAAAAAAGGATCATTATTGTAATATTGTCAGAGATGTACAGGGTCAATAACAATAAAACGTGTCAAGAACAGAATTATGTCTCTCGTCAAAATAATGATAATAACACTAGTATTTAGGTAGTTAATATGCCCTTGCAAGCATGAACAGACCTAAGATAGACCTAGATTAACTTCCATTTCTTATTATTTCATCAACTACGGTTAGGTAATAATTCCTAAAATTGTATTCAATGTCTCAATGCAAAGTATAAACAATTTACCTATAGGGCAAGAGTCACCTAAAACTGTTCTGCCGTTTTAAGGTGTCTGAGTAGGTAACAATATCATCCAAAATACTTGTGTGAAGGTTGCTCTTGTAAATAAGAGTCATATACAATTTATTACTATTCTTATAAACCATTCAATTTAGTTCCTTTTGTATCACTTTGAGGCCTGAACTACGAAAGTGACTACTTACTATACGTACCTAACCAAGAAGCCCGGTTTTTTAATGAAACATTCACTACTTACTGAATTGCTCCCGCGTATCCTATTTTCTCGAAATGTACATACATTATCTTATTAGTCGTAAAAGCAATTGTTGTGAACACGAAATTATAGCCCCGGCAGAATGTAGAAGCCTAGAGCTACTTTCCTCCTTCCACAATGCACCTTGTAACAATTTGGAGCTATAAGGCGGAAGGCTTTTCTTTTAACAGAATTCCGGCAGGTGACCAAAGAGGGAGTAAGATTGATATCCTTCCATATCTCTCGCACGCACGCACCTCCTAATTCCAATAATTTGAAGGAAAGCCACAGCTTTAAAAACAGCCAGCCTTAGACCTTTCAAAAGACTGCATAACTTCAGTGGCCTCAAGGGATAAATTAAGGAACGCCGTTGGAGGGCTCAAGACCGAGCCCTGGCAGAGGCCGGAAGGTGGAACCTCTTCTGCAGGCCATTAAGGCTCAGAAGTGGACCCTCATCACCTCCATCGCAGAAATTTGATATGAGACCGAAAGCGAACTTCAAGGTCCACTCAAGATCCTGTTGTAAAATGTTTGTAACCTCAGAACTCCTTCATTTATGAACCGATTCGTACAATTATTTTTTCATTTGAAAGTATATGCTTCCAGATTGGTCCCATTGTTTTCAAAAAGCCCATTGAATAATGGGATCCATGAAAAATTTAGAGAACTCCTCAATTTTATTGGGCATGCGTGTAATGATTTCGTTATTTTCTGTTTAACTCTTGTATTTACACTCGAAAACCACATCATTTGTGAATTGGAACTGATTATGAAGACCACAGATGACTTATGGAACTCCTCATTGGTGTAAAATGCGTCACAAATGCTGATATGATTACGTTTAAGTAGCAACTAATGTAGTGCAAAAGGTGATTCTGAGATCCTCGTGGAATCGACGGAATTTCTCAAATATTATTATCAGCCTCCATATAGCGATTCGGGTTTTTTCTTTGATAATCAACGTGTTTTTCTCGGAAAGCAGTTAATGTGGTAAAGTGGAAAGGAAATATGCAAATGATCATTTATGTAACTTGGCGCAATACAGAATTGAAGTTGGTTAAAACTTTGTTTTTAAAGTAAATTATCTTATCTTGTATATGTTATTGGGCATGTGAGGATGTGAGCTACTCAGCCATTCACTATTTTCAGATCGAAAATATAATTTTCAAAATCGATTCGTCTAGCAAACATTGTTAGTTAATCTTCAATTTCAAAGAGTTTCCTCTCGCTTCAGAAATAAACGGACTCTTATTCGCTCGCTACCAATGTTTTTACAGACAACTGAACCTTTCTATATCATGATTTTTTAAAAAGTGTTATACTGTTTTATGTTATATTCCAAATATAATACAACTAATGCTTAAAATACTAATTTTAAAACTTGATGGATCGTTGACTCATGGCGTGACAGTATTCCTGATGTGTTCGGCATGCATCCATTTTAGTTGACCCCATAATTCATAACAACTATTGATATCGGTCAATGTTGACAACTTCTGAACTATCCAACCTACAGGGTGGAATTTCATAAACTGTACATAATAAAAGGAGAAAGATTTCAGCCAATTTCATCGGTGAAACGGTGTTTTTTTTTTTTTTTCTAGTCATTAGTTTTTTTTTTACAGAATTTTTAAATTTTTTGTAAAAACTCGGGTAATACACCTAATTCAGACGGTATAACTTTTGATCCAATGGTCCTAAAATGAAAATAAAAAATGCAGAGTATTACCAAGGGACAGGTTAATAATTCTTAATAACAATAAAAAACCAACTAGAAGAGAAAACCCGCAAAAAAAATTATTGTTTTTGAAAAATGGCTACAAAAATTACGAATTTTAAAAGAAAAACACAATTTTCTGAAAAAAACGCAGATTTAGTTATCATTTTTTTTGCTTAGTATTAAACCTCACTTAATGCCGATTCTAAAACCGTTTTTAAACTGTCTCAGACTTTGAAAAATACCACGCAAATGGGTACGTAAATCAAACCATAATTTTATTAATTTTAATCCTCTTAAAATCCTAAAACGCCGCGGTACCGGTGTTGTGTTTGACTTTATTATTCAAAATCTGCCTGTATTTTTTTGGTTTTTGTATATCCAAGGAAAAGGAAAGTGAAATTCCGCTATGGGAAGGGAAAAGCGGAGGGTATTTTTTGTCAGAGAGATCGCGCACTCGATGCGGGGGGTGTGTGTCCGCGTGGGCTCGCCCTTCGGGCCTTCGGCCCTCGGGCTCGCGTAGAGAGCGTGCTCTGAAGGGACGCTTCGGGCCTTCGGCCCTACGCGGAGCTCGGCCTTCGGCCTTCGCGTACCTGGAAGCTCACCTTCGGGCCTTCGGCCCTCAGGTTCGCTTAAAGACACTTGGGGAGCGTAGGGTTTCCGCAAGCGCGCTTTGAAGGGACGCTTCGGGCCTTCGGCCCTACGCGGAGCTCGGCCTTCGGCCTTCGCCTGCCACGAAGCTCACCTTCGGGCCTTCGGCCCTCAGGTTCGCTTTTAACACACTCGGGGGTTAGTGAGTGGTAGCATTAAACTCCCGCAGCTCGGCCTACGGCCTCGCAGGACGCTTCGGGCCTTCGGCCCTACGCGGAGCTCAGCCTTCGGCCTTCGCCTACTACGAAAGACACTCAGGGGCATAGACGCACAGTCCTATACTCCCGCAGCTCGGTCTACGGCCTCGCTGGACGCTTCGGGCCTTCGGCCCTACGCGGAGCTCGGCCTTCGGCCTTCGCGTGCCTCGAAGCTCACCTTTGGGCCTTCGGCCCTCAGGTTCGCTTGTAAGACACTCGGGCCAAGGAATAGAAGCCAAGCCTTAAGCTCCCGCAGCTCGGCCTACGGCCTCGCAAATTTGTTTTGCCCGTACCGTCCGCCATTTTGGATTTTTTCCAATTTTTTTTTCTTTTTACAACTCTTGGGCCCCTCAAGTCCCCGCATGCCAAATCTCGGCGTGCTGCGACCAATTTGAAATTTCAAAAAAAAAAAAGTTTTTTTTTTCGGCCAAAAAAAAATGCGGTTGTACTCTCCTTGGGAACCTTTATGACACTTGGTCGAAACCCCTATTCAAAAGTCGAGCGGTTTGGCCGGAAAAAAAAACGAAAAAATTCCCCATACAAAAATTTTTTTAGAGCTAAAAAAAAAAAAAAAATATTTTCAGAATCTAGAGCCCTACAGAATCCCGCTAGCCAAATTTCAAAGCTCTAGAACCATTTTGAAAAAAAATTAAAAAAAAAACTTCGTTTTTTTTTATTTTTTTTTCCGCCAACAAAAACTGCACGCAGTTCTCTATGACATTTGGTCGAGCACCTCTAACCTAGCTGTTACCGTTTAGCCGGGCAGTAGAGCAATTTTTTACTTAGAGCCAAATCTGAAGAAGTCAGATTTTTCTGGTGGTAACCTCGCCGACTTTTATACACCCATATCAAAACCTAACCCCCACCATGACTCCTTCCCGGAGATCAATTGTGTCAGGAGAAAACGAGGCACGCGAAGGCCGAAGGCCGAGCTGCGGGAGTATAGGACTGTGCGTCTATGCCCCCGAGTGTCTTTCGTAGTAGGCGAAGGCCGAAGGCTGAGCTCCGCGTAGGGCCGAAGGCCCGAAGCGTCCAGCGAGGCCGTAGGCCGAGCTGCGGGAGTATAGGACTGTGCGTCTATGCCCCCGAGTGTCTTTCGTAGTAGGCGAAGGCCGTAGGCCGAGCTGCGGGAGTTTAAGGTTGTGCTACCACTCACTAACCCCCGAGTGTGTTAAAAGCGAACCTGAGGGCCGAAGGCCCGAAGGTGAGCTTCGTGGCAGGCGAAGGCCGAAGGCCGAGCTCCGCGTAGGGCCGAAGGCCCGAAGCGTCCCTTCAAAGCGCGCTTGCGGAAACCCTACGCTCCCCAAGTGTCTTTAAGCGAACCTGAGGGCCGAAGGCCCGAAGGTGAGCTTCCAGGTACGCGAAGGCCGAAGGCCGAGCTCCGCGTAGGGCCGAAGGCCCGAAGCGTCCCTTCAGAGCACGCTCTCTACGCGAGCCCGAGGGCCGAAGGCCCGAAGGGCGAGCCCACGCGGACACACACCCCCCGCATCGAGTGCGCGATCTCTCTGACAAAAAATACCCTCCGCTTTTCCCTTCCCATAGCGGAATTTCACTTTCCTTTTCCTTGGATATACAAAAACCAAAAAAATACAGGCAGATTTTGAATAATAAAGTCAAACACAACACCGGTACCGCGGCGTTTTAGGATTTTAAGAGGATTAAAATTAATAAAATTATGGTTTGATTTACGTACCCATTAGCGTGGTATTTTTCAAAGTCTGAGACAGTTTAAAAACGGTTTTAGAATCGGCATTAAGTGAGGATTAATACTAAGTACGTAATTTGTTATTTCCACCTAAAACCCAATAACACCCTTCAACTACCTGTGAACAAACGGTCATTAAGGATTTTAAGAGGATAAAAATTAATAAAATTATGGTTTGATTTACGTACCCATTTGCGTGGTATTTTTCAAAGTCTGAGACAGTTTAAAAACGGTTTTAGAATCGGCATTAAGTGAGGTTTAATACTAAGCAAAAAAAATGGTAACTAAATCTGCGTTTTTTTCAGAAAATTGTGTTTTTCTTTTAAAATTCGTAATTTTTGTAGCCATTTTTCAAAAACAATAATTTTTTTTGCGGATTTTCTCTTCTAGTTGGTTTTTTATTGTTATTAAGAATTATTAACCTGTCCCTTGGTAATACTCTGCATTTTTTATTTTCATTTTAGGACCATTGGATCAAAAGTTATACCGTCTGAATTAGGTGTATTACCCGAGTTTTTACAAAAAATTTCAAAATTCTGTAAAAAAAAAACTAATGACTAGAAAAAAAAAAAAACACCGTTTCACCGATGAAATTGGCTGAAATCTTTCTCCTTTTATTATGTACAGTTTATGAAATTCCACCCTGTATTTCATCTGCATCTTCAAACATTGCAAACCACCCGGAAATAGAGAGGTGTCCATAGTAAGCGTGTTCTGAAGTGAGGGCTCTCGGTTTTCGCTTGACGAAAACTCTGGTATAGTGAGTGAGTGTAACACGTGGGCTCGCCCTCAAGCTCGCATAATGAGCGCGCTCTGGAGTGGAGGGGCGGATCTGTCTTCGGCCCTACAAGAATATACGACAGTTAGTTTTGTCTGCGTATCTGGGTATAACAAAAAATAAGATAAAACACCGGCCAAGTGCGAGTTGGACTCGCGCACGAAGGGTTCCGTACCATTATCTATAAAAAAGGCAAAAAAATCACGTTTGTTGTAAAGGAAAATATTTTATTTTGTTTTTATTATTTGTTGTTATAGCGGCAACATAAATAATCTGTGAAAATTTCAACTCTCTAGCTATCACGGTTATATAGGTTATAGGTTGTACGCGGGCTGGGTTTCCGCAACTCGACGTCATAAATGCGCCTATTTTGCGTAGGGGTTTTGGCACTACTGTTATTCGTGCCAACCCAGTTCCACCAGGAAGCCTAGCAGACCCTTTATGTTGCCGACGGCCTCCGGTAGTGACCCCGGTGTTCCGAGGTGTTTTGCCCTGTATTCCGCCACTCCAGGACATGTCAGGATGACGTGGGCGGCTGTCTCGTCCTCTTCCATGCAAGCTCTGCAGAGAGGACTGTCTGTAACACCTAAAGTAAAAAGATGTTTGTTTAGTAGTGCATGACCAGTTATAGCTCCTGTCAGAAGACGGAGTGCCGGCCTCTTTAGCTGTTTTAGCTTCCTTGACAATCCGGGGTTGATTGTCGGGAGGGCCTCCCTGGTTTGCCTGCAGGTTCCTAGGGTGGTCCAATGTTTTTGGTGTTCTACCTTGGTGTTTAGTCGCAGTGTGCTCCGCAGCCATGCAGAGGGTAGAGGAATTGTGGGTTCCGGTCCTACAGCTCTTGACTCTGAACCCTCTCTAGCCAGTGCATCCGCTGCATCGTTACCGCGTGAATTACTGTGCCCTTTGATCCATTGCAGGGTTATGTCGCTGTCATTACATACCTCTGATAGGACCTTGTGGCACTCGTGTATCAGCCCAGAAGTTGTTGCGTGACCTTGCAGGGCTTGCAGTACGGATCGACTGTCAGAAAGTATGCGGATGGGATATCCCCTTACCTCCCTGGAGGCGATTGCATGAGCAGCCATTATTATGCCCATACACTCTGCCTGGAAGACGGTGTTGTGGGTCCCTAATGGTGTCGAAATGTGTATGTTTAGGTCCTCCGAGAATACTCCTGATCCGGTGCCTGACCTTGTCTTGGACCCGTCCGTGAAGATTCTTAACTCTCTGGGGTTAAGTCCTTCCTGGGGGGTTTCGTAAAGTTCCACTTTGTACTTTTTGTCAAAGACGAACTGTCTGGGAATAATGTCTGAAGTTGCCTCTATAAAGGGTTCCCTACCTACAGCCTCGTAGAGTATTTCGGTGTGTGGAACCCTGGGCGGTCTCCAGAGATGTTGTCTTTTGAGCCTTATGGCTGCTGCCAGAGCCTCTTGCCTGATGAAAATGTGAAGCGGCGGAATGTCCATGATGGCTTCCAGGGCTGCAGTCGGTGTAGTCCTCATGCAGCCACTTGCCGCCATACAGGCCAGTCTCTGGAGGCGTTGTAGTTTAGCTTCGACCGTGGTTAGCGTGGTACGAGGCCACCACACTATGGCACCGTAGCTTACTATTGGTCGGATTACTGCCTGGTAGAGCCATAGAGTGATTTTGGGGTTTAGTCCCCAGGTCCTACCTACCATTCTACGGCACTGCCAGAAGACGACTGTAGCTTTTTGGATTTTATTGTCTAGATGACTGCTCCAATTAAGTTTGGCATCGAGTATTACACCCAAGTACTTTACCTCTGTTGACAATTGGAGTTCTGTATTGAACAGTCTGGGCAGGTGGTAGGTTCCCAGATTCCGTTTGTTGGTGAACATTACCAGCTCGGTCTTCCTTGGGTTGACTGTTAGTTCATTGTCTTTGCACCAGCGTCCCACTATGGCGAGTGCGGAGCGAGTGACATCGCACACTGTACCTGCATGGATGCCGCTGGTGAGTATTGTTATGTCGTCAGCATACCCGATGGTGTAGTGATGACTGTCGTTTAGCTTGGTGATTAGGTCGTTAACCACCATGTTCCAGAGTAGTGGTGAGAGGACGCCTCCCTGGGGGCATCCCTTCGCTACTTGTGCTTGCTTTGTTTTGTCTTCCCCGAGCCTAATGACCCTTTGACTTAACATGTTGTGTATCCATTTAATCATAACCGCATTCACTCCATGCCTTCCCAGTGCTGCAGTTATGCTGGTGAATTTAGTCTTGTCGAAGGCTCCCTCGATGTCAATGAAGGTGCCTAGATTAGATTAGATTAGATTATTTATTTCATGATAAAAAAATACATTACAAATTTGCTGTCATGTCCAAAAAAATAAGATTATTTATCATGATCGTCAAAAACAAAGAAAAAATAAAGATATAATATTAAATTAATACAATGTCAACAAATTTACTCAATAACGAGTACATATAAAAATAAAACAAAATCAAAAGAACAAATATGTCAACCACTAGGTACGAGGGTCAAACTGAAAGTTCTTAGAAAATCAAAAACTGAGCAATCAAGCAACTTATTACTTTTATTATATCTTTTCAAAATAGCCTCCCTTCACATCAATACATCGCTGCATTCGATAGAACCACTGAGAAAAGCACTTTGCCCACTCGTCCTTAGGGGTCTCTTCGACGGCCTTTTGAAACGCAGCCACTGCTTCGTCGGCGTCCATAAAACGTTTTCCTCGAAGTTTTTCTTTAATTTTTGGGAATAAATAAAAATCACAAGGTGCAAGGTCGGGGCTATAAGGTGGGTGACCCAGTAATTCCACGTTTGCCGTCGCCAAATAGTCGATCGTTTGCTTGGCGGTGTGCGATGAGGCGTTGTCGTGGTGAAGCAGGATCCTACTGCGAGGCCGTTTTTCTCGAACTTTTTCCAAGACAAGTGGTAAACAATTGTTAGTGTACCACTTCGCAGTAACTGTTTTTTGATCCTCTAAAATAATTGTTGCGTAATGACCAGTCCTTCCGAAGAACGAGGCCACCATCTTTTTTCCCACACTTCGACCTCTCTTCACTTTAGTAGGCAACTCCTCGGAAGGAAACACCCACTCAGCAGACTGTCTTTTAGTTTCAGGATCATAACAGTAAATCCAGCTTTCGTCACCCGTAACTACGTCGAACACAGCATTTGAGTCACCTCCGTTGAATCTTTGACCCATTTCACGGCACCAATCAACACGACGGACTTTTTGGGCTTCTGTCAAATTATGAGGTATCCACCGGGCACAAAGCTTCCTCACCGCTAAATGTTCATGGAGGATTTTGTGGACTTGACTCATACCAATGGCTAAGCTTGTACGAATCTGCTGATAGGTTACTCTTTTGTCAGTCTCTATCATACGCCGCACAACACTGATGTTATCTTCAGTAGTCGCCGTAGAAGGCCGGCCCTCACGCAGATCATCAGTGAGATCAGTGCGGCCACGTTTAAATTCATTAAACCAGTTGTAAATAGTAGCACGAGATGGGGCTTCATCGTGAAAGGCCAATCGAAGTCTATCATAACTTTCTTGTTGACTTAAATTACATCGAAAGTCGTAAAAAATCATTGCTCGAAAATTTTCTCGCGTTAAATTCATGCTCACGTAGTACACACAATTTTCAATTTGCCGCCAAATCGTAAAACAAATGACAATCGAGTGGAATTCGTACACAAAAATATTAAGAAAGAGTTCCATTTTCAAATTTTGAACTTATTTTTTTATTATATTTATTACAAGTGGCCAGTTCTAAAGACTTTCAGTGTCGCCCTCGTATCGTCGTTCAATTTACAATATAGTGTAATGTGCATTAGAATATAGGTGATATTTAATGTCAAATCATATTAAAACAAATGTAAATAGGTAAAAATAATAATTTAACATGTCAGATCAAGATCCATATACTCTTTAACTGAGTATAATGGATTTTCCAATAAAAGGTATTTCAGGCGGCGTCTAAATGCTTCGTCAGATGGTTCCAGTCTAAGATCAGCGGGTAGTCGCTCGTAGTAGGTAGGCCCAATGACACGCGGGTTCTTTTCTGCAAGTGCCATGCGACGGGGAACTGTTCTCAAACGCCCAGTGCGGCGGAGTGTTTTGCCAATCACATTTACGGTATCGAACGAGGAAAAATTATTCCTTACAAACATTATAATTTCGAATATATAGAGTGAGTAGTGCGTCATAATACCGTGCGCTGGGAAGTGGCCTCTACACGAACTCCTTGATTTTGCCCCAATCATCGCACGTACGGCACGTTTCTGCATAAGCAGCACTCTGTTGGCATCCGTTGAGTTTCCCCAAATGAGCGTGCCGTAGGACATCAGCGAATGAAAATGAGCAAAATAAACCTGCTTCATGGCATCGTCTGATACCATAGGTTTTAGTTTACGCAAAGCAAAGACTGCACTACTCAATCTATCACATAGTTTGTCTACATGGCACTTCCAGTTAAGGTGAGAGTCCAGAGTGAAGCCCAGGAACCTACATTTATCACTTATCGGCATCGGGCTGTTTGCTACGCACGGAGGAATCGCAATTTGGCGCCCTGAGAAGACCATGACGTTGGATTTTGTTATATTTAAGAGTAAGCCGTTGGTAGCAAACCACCTCTGTAGTTGATCACATCCGTCATGTATCTTCTCTCCAAGCTGTTCAGAAGTGCGCGCGCTGACAACCACTGTGGTATCGTCCGCGAATAGGACAGAGAGACCAGCTGTGATGGCAGCGGGAAGGTCGTTCATAAACGTTAGGAAAAGGGAATTTCCTAACGCCGAACCTTGAGGGATTCCTACATTCACGCTGCCAGCACTGGACTTCAGTCGTTTACCGCTCGCAGATATCTTAACTACTTGCTTCCGGTCGGACAAAAATGATGTAAACAATTTGTGGCTTAAGTTTCGTATCCCGTAATGATGTAACTTGTCCAAAAGCAGGTCATGATCAATCACATCAAAAGCTTTGGACAAGTCACAAAATATACCTGCCATCTTGCATTTGTCATCCAGACCGGAAACAGCCTAAGCACATCGTCTTGTTTTTGATCGCGACTTCGGCCTTGGTAACCACTGCGTGAAGCGCTGATTCTGTTGATTTACCTGAACTGTAGGCATGTTGATTCTGATGCAAGGGCACCCGCACTAGCGCCCTCTCTCTTGGACTCGCTATCTCGCAGCCCGGGAAGTGTGTCTGAACCAGGACGCACTCTGTTTCCTCCGGTGAGTTGGTGAGGGTGTCGTCAGGTTTACGCAGGGATCCTAGAGTTAAGGCTGTGTTGTTGGAGAGAACCTTCCTTACCCTGTTGGCCTGTGTAGTGGACTCAATGTTGGTACAGAAGTTGCGCCATGAGCTTGTGCTCCTGTATCTGAGCCGTTTTTTGTACCTGGACTTGGTGATTTTATAATCATCCCAGTCCTGGTCTGCACCGGTGTTCATTGCCCTGTTTAGTTGTTTCCTCATTTTCTTCCTGAGTCTCTCCAGCTCAGGTCCCCACCAGTTGGCTTTGTTACCATTGCCTGTCGGCGGGGTTTTTAGAGGACATGTCTGGTGGTAACAGTCTATGATGGTATCTGTAAGGACACCTACCTGTTTGTCTATTTCTGCGGTGCCTGTTAGTTTAGGAGGAACTTCCGTACGTATGAGTGCCTGCCCTATTCGCTGTGCGTACTGGGCCCGGTTCGTTTTCCTGGGGTTCCTCCTGGGTGTTGCCGCAAGTGTATTTACCTGAATGTCGAATCGAATCCATCTATGGTCTGAGCATGAGAGTTTATTATTTTTTTTTTTTATGTATCGAACGTAAGTACGCACTTTGTTTTTACCCGACTGCCGAATGAGAGGAGGGTTAGGTATCGGTTAAAAATATTATACTTTGTATATGCAGGTGGGTACCTGACGAAGCCTAATACGTTGCGGATTTAAATTCAATTTAGTCCTGCCCCTTTTTCATGTTTTGAATAAATAATTTTTCATCTGTCTGTATGTGTGTTATGTTATGTAAGTGTATGTGATTATTTGTACCAACTTAACCTATTTTGTCTATATTTTTACCAATGTCTTGTGTACAATAAAGTATTTACATACATAGGGGGAAGTCCCCTAACGCCGGACGGCAACTAGGACCGGACACTCGTACTTTTTCGGCAACTAGCAACGCGAGCGAATCAACGACAAGTGGAAGGGGCGCGGGGGACGTACAGATACCCACACACGCGACGCGGTTTGTCAGTGATGCGCGCAGCAACAGCGGCAGCGATTGTATGTAGTTTTTGGCGGGAAGACACTGCGTCATATAAGATTCGCGTAAGTGTTACAACTACGTTTAGGTGTTTATGTTTATTTTTATTAAAGGTAACATTCCATTGATTTCCGTTTTTTATAATAGTTTCTGTGGATTTTCAAAATCACATTTGGTATGAAATACGTAATTGTGACGACTCGCTGTCCCTTACTACCGGACACCAAGTAGTCCCGTAACGCCGGACATTGAACATATAATTCTTTTTCGTTAGTAGATAAACCTATAATGATTATTATTCTATGATGTTTCAGAGGGCAAGACAAAGAAAATAGATCAATATGGAAGAGTAGAAAAAGAAAAGAAAATGGGATCAAACCAGTTTACAAACTGCGATTGCTAAGGTTTTGTGTAGTGTGTTTAGAGGAATATAAAGAAGACTAGATACAGTGCTCCAGTTGCCATGGGTGGGCTCATGAAGCCTGTGCTGACATTCAAGAATGTTCAGATGCATAAATCTGTGATCGGTGTCAGATGTTTTGAAACCGTCCGGTGCTAGGGGTTCGAAGTGAAGTCCGTCCGGTACTAGGTGCCACTTGCTGAGACAGCATTTTTTTTCACCAATGTTTAATTTTAATTTTTGAGTATGTTTAAGCAGAGGTAGCATTTTTGTTATTTTATTTTAAAATAAATAAAATTTATTTATTTAACAAAAAACACACTTAAATTAAAAACGTTATATCCGTCAGACGCCAAACTAGGCTGAGCCTGTATCTTGGCCGCCTGCGAGTGCGATTAACACGAACTACTTAAAATATTACCATTTTGCAGTACAAAACTCTAATTTCTGTTTCATTAAAAGTATACATTGAGATAAGATTAACATTAACATTACAATTTAAAATTACTATTTGTGCATGGGCGTGTGTGTACGTGACTGCGTGTGTGTGTGTGTGTGTGTGTGTGTGTGTGTCTGTGTGTGTGTGGATGTGTGCGTGTGAGAGTTCCACTAGGCTACAACAGTATCGGTTTGGTTACCTTTGTTATAATAGGTTTTCAGTCAGAGAGTATGAAAGCGTCAGTAACCAGTTCTTCACTACACATTTCGCTTTAATCACGGGTGTCGTTTTAATGTTAAGATGATTGCAAATGTTATTGTAGATGTGGGGATGAGAAAATGCAGGACTTTTCCTGCCTAACGCTTTACGCGGCAGAGGTGCTTTGAATATACGCTTGCTCAAAATTTCCGTGTAGATTGGCGACTTCAGTAGGCATGTATGGGTCCGGGAAACTGCTTTCATGATGTAAAGCTGTCTCACTCGCAGCAGCTTACTTTCGCGGTAGAGCGTGTCAGTGGGGTACCGAAACGGTTTTTTCAGCATTACCTTTATAACCGCCCTCTGAGCACGCTCCACCTCGAGCATGAAGCACCTGGCAGCACTGCCCCAGACGGCCACTCCGTACTGAAGGATGGATTGGCATAGGGCATGATATACTAGGCGGAGAACATCAAGGTCAGCACAGTCACGAATTCGCTTCATCACGTAGATCAGCTTCCTAACTCTGGCGGCAAGCGCGGACAGGTGTTGCTTGAAGGAGAGATGTTGGTCAAAAAGAATACCTAAGTATTTTACGTAGTGGCGTCTTTCAATTTCTTGACAAGAGCAGTTGCTCACGGGCTTAAAAGATGAAGCAAAACTGTAGCACACACAGGAGTGGAATTTTATAGTTCTGTTTACAGGCGGGGATGAGGCTATCGTCTTTGAGAAGGCTACGAAATTCGTCTTACCAATATTAAGTGTGAGTAGATTACTCTTCAGCCACGAGGCTACTCCGGCAAGCGCGCCCTCAGCCCGACAATATGTTTCCTCCCATGATTTCCCGCTTACAATTAGTACAGTATCGTCTGCGTAGCAGATCAGCTTGACATTAGGGATGTTAATGTTTAGAACATCATTTATATACAATGTAAAAAGAGTCGGACCGAGTACGCTCCCCTGGGGGACTCCAAAGCCTACTGGAAGCCGGTCACTTACGTGCTGACCTATTTTTACCATCTGGCTACGGTCGTTTAGGTAACTCTCAAACCAACCTAAAGCAATGCCTCGAATGCCCATGTATTCTAACTTCTTTAGTAGTATTGTCACCGAGACCGTGTCAAAAGCCTTGGCCAAGTCTAAAATTTTGATTTTAAAGTTTGTTAACTTACTTAATGTGTAAATAAATGTAAAAAAAAACATAAAGTTTTTTTTATTTTGTTTGAAACCCTTAGGTGTCCGCCACTAGGGGACTTCCCCCTACATTATTTTTTATCGTATGGCGATTACACATTGGTACATATACAGGGTGTAGCCTGTAATAGGAACAAAAAATTAAAAGAAGCTATCACGGTTATTGAGATACAGCCTGGTGACAGACAGACGGACGGACGGACGGACAGCGAAGTCTTACTAATAGGGTCCCGTTTTACTCTTTGAGTACGGAACCCTAAAAATTAACCCAACCTTCCATTGGGTCAATATCCCGACCCCAGTGAGACAGTGACAATCGAAACATTCTTATCAATTTCTACGAAATGTTTTGGTGTTAGAGCTACTCATGTGACGATATCGTGTGTGATTGCGGAATCAAAATGTTCCATTAGCATTCGATAATTTAGGTAACTTACACTCGATTAAAATAATTAACAACTTAAAAAAGTTGAAGAACCCCGGAAATTCAATGTCTCAACAACGACTAACCAATTTTGTTGAATCGTGGTTAAGAACCATCTCGATCACGTCAGCTTTCGGACATAAAAAACCGCATTAAAATCGGTTCATTCGTTTAGCGGTTACGATGCCACAGACAGACACACAGACACGTCAAACTTATAACACCCCTCTTTTTTGCGTCGGGGGTTTATTTCGGGAATGTTCGCCGACGCAGCCGTGGACGGTTTTTACGCAATGACGCAAGAAGTTGGCGTCCATTATAAAACGTGTGCGGGGGAGCGGCATCAGTATCGCGCTTCATAGATCTGCACGTCAATAGGGAATTAGGGATAGATGAAGCGCGGGAGGAGCTAATAGTTAGTTTTAGTATTTTTTTATTTATTTAACGTGTCTAACATAGTATTTTAGGCAATTGTTACTAGTAAAATATGGAACCAGTTTTTAGGGTTCCGTACTCAAAGAGTAAAACGGGACCCTATTACTAAGACTCCGCTGTCCGTCCATCCGTCTGTCTGTCACCAGGCTGTATCTCACTGATACCGTGATAGTTCCAGCTGAAATTTTCACAGATGATGTATTTATGTTGCCGCTATAACAAGAATGGCAACAGAAATACACTATCTGTGAAAATTTGAACTGGAACTATCACGGTATCAGTGAGATACAGCCTGGTGACAGACAGACGGACGGACGGACGGACAGCGGAGTCTTAGTAATAGGGTCCCGTTTTACTCTTTGTGTACGGAACCCTAAAATCGAGTGGTATTGACCACTCGTATTCAATTCTATCGGGAGAAAGTAAGTGCCTGCAATTTTGAAACCACAATCGTATTCACTTTTATTAACCCCCGACGCAAAAAGATGGGTGTTATAAGTTTCACGTATCTGTGTATGTGCGTGTGTCTGTATGTGGCATCGTAGCTTCTAAACGAATTAACCGATTTGAATGTGGTTTTTTTTATACGAAAGCTGATGTGATCGAGATGGTTCTTAGCTACGTTTCAACAAAATCGGTTCAGCCGTTTTTGAGATATTGAGCTTTGAAATGAAAATGACGGGGGGTTTTTCAACTTTTCTTAGTTGTAGTTATTTAATTTTCGAGCGCTCGAAAGGTGAAAATCGGCCCCCAGGTCGTTGCTCGGGAGGGTTCCAAATAATTTTACCGCCATACCAGCGTATTCATGAGGTCGTAAGGAGCAAAACTTGTGACAAAATCAAATTGCAAATATGCTATAAGATTTCAACTATCGCAGTCCGATAGATAATTTTAACTCCCATTTTCACCCCTTTAAGGGCTTATTTCCGTGATAAAAACTATCCTATGTGCTTCGTACGGTCTTAAACTATTACAATCTACATCGGTCTAGCGGTTTAACCATAAAAAGGTAATATACAGACAGACAGTAAGAGTTACTTTTTATAGGTATTATTATGTATATTCATAGAATTCAAAGACGGTGACCATATAGGATTTTTTTACGGAAATTTCCTTTTTAATACAGTTGCTCAAAAAGTGGTACTTTTTGTAGCTGCAAATCGTGCGCAAAGTTGTATTTTGCGCACTAGTGCTTTTTATTTTTCCACGTGTATAGAACGACGTTTTTTAATACAGTTGCGAAAAAATAAAAAAAACAACGAGTAAGGAATTTGAAACTTTTATATTATTAATTCTGTAACATCATTGTAATACTTACAGTTAAAAATAATGAAGTTGTTAAATGTTTTTTAAATATTGTTCTTACTTGTTGTTTTTCTTATTTTTTCGGAACTGTATTAAAAAAAACGTCGTTCGATACACTTGCGGAAATGTCATACTTTCCGCACTAGCATTGAAATGTACTATTTCACCCCACTAGCTCGGAAAGGCATTTTTGTATGTTTGTTAACTATTGAGAAAATCGCTTTTTATCCACATGTGAATAAAGACGTAGAACGTTAAAAGTACTATGACGTAGAACGTTAAATGTTTATTTTTGTTTTTTGTAAGTATATTTTATATCATATTTTTGTTTAACATTTATTTTTAACTTTTTTTTATTTTTTTTTACGTTTTTTATTTATTTTTTAACTTTTTTTTTTAACTTGTTTTACTTTTTTTTAAACTTTTTTAACGTTTTTTTTACCCTTTTTCTTATTTTCCTTGCTGTAGTGAGGTGAAAAGTTATTTTACGTCTCGTGTGTTGAAACACTCGCTACGCTCAGGATTCTATTTTTGAACCACTCGCTTCGCTCGTGGTCAATCGTAGAATCCTTTCGCTAGTTCGTGTTTCAAATGGACACTCGCAGGTAAAATACAACTTTCCCCCCTTGTATAACATTTTTTTAATTTTTTTTTTATTACATTTATCAAAGAAAATACTATTTGTGCTCTGATATGACTCGCTCGGGAGCCTGTTATAGTATTATTAACCAAATTGCATTTCGCAACCAAACTTTGTCAACAGATTTTTTTGCCAACTCAATTTTTTCCATATATATATTTCTTCTTCTTATTTAAGAGCTAGGCTCTTGTCGGTGGAGTAATTTCCAACTTGTTCTGAATGTAGCCATTCTTTTTATTTCTCTGTACAATGAAGCGTTTATTTTCTATTTTATTTGCTCCATGTAAGATATCCTCGGCCTTCCCCTTTTTCTTTTCCCTTCTATATATATTCATAATTGAGTCAAATGATCACTTATTAGAGTATTATTACAGCAAGTTTCATTAGGACAATGGTTCTTCTGCCAAATGCGTTATTTAGGCAAAACATTATTTATGGAATGTTATTCGCCATAGCTTTTGGTCAAAATTTTTGTCCCAAATTTCAAGTGTCATTAAAGGCCAAACGTCATAATCATAAGATATTAAAATAGAAATTGCGATACAGACACGAGCTATGAAATCACGAATTTAAAGTTTGCGAACTTGGCTCGATCACATAACGCAATGTCAAATGCCATCAGGGCGTTATCACTCAAATGTGCGACATTTACTTTTTTCTCAGAATTAGGATTTTTTTGGATTTTCCTGTTCAGAATCATGGGCACTTTTAATCCCGATAAATGAAAAAAGTGTCGTCAGTTTTTTATTCCACTATGTGACGTTTTTAGGGTTCCGTACTCAAAGAGTAAAACGGGACCCTATTACAAAGACTTCGCTGTCCGTCCGTCCGTCTGTCTGTCACCAGGCTGTATCTCAAGAACCGTGATAGCTAGAGAGTTGAAATTTTCACAGATTATGCTATAACAACAAATACTAAAATTAAAATTAAATCAATATTTTTATTGACAATGGTACGGAACCCTTCGTGCGCAAGTCCGACTCGCCCTTGGCCGGTTTTTTTCATACATTCTGGTCCGTCACATAGTGGAATCCTAAAAAATGTATGGAAAATTGGAGACACTTTTTTTCTTTATCGGTATTAAGAGTGCTCAAGATTCTGAACCGGAAAATCCAACATGCCCAAACCACCTTAACATTATCCTTCTCAAGAACGCGACACACACTTAGTTTTTATGCTACTTTTTAGAACCTTAAACGTTTACGGTTCAAGGTATAGTTTTTGCTAAAGCGACTGCCATCTAACCTTCCAACCCATAGGAGATAGATCGCCTGTTATAGTAAGTTATCTACGTTCATTAAAATCCAATAGACAGTACCAAATGTAAAAATAAATAATCCAGTATACTCAAAATTTATTCATCATATCAGCCGAAAGACGTCCACCGCTGGACATAGGCCTCCCCCAAAGAGTGCCACAATGGCCGGTACTGCGCCACCCGCATCCAGCGGACTCCCGCGACCATTACCAGGTCATCAGTCCACCTTGTAACCTTTCGGTGCGTGGTCGCCACTCGAGAACCTTTCCGCCCCAATGGCCATCGGTTCTACGTGCAATGTGCCCCGCCCACTGCCACTTAAGTTTAGCGATTCGGATGGCTATATCGGTTACCTTGGTTCTGCTGCGGACATCCTCATTTCTGATGCGATCACGCAGAGAAACACCCAACATTGCCCTTTGGGTGATTTTTGAGCCTTATTATGAGGCCCATTGTAAGCGACCACGTTTCAGTGCCATATGTCATCACTGGCAACACACACTGGTCAAAGACTCTCGTATTGAGACACTGCGGAATATTGGACGTAAATATGTGCCGTGGCCTCCTGAACGCTGCCCACAGCCGAGCCGGAGTCGGCGATTGACCTCTTTCTCGAAGTTGGACCGACAAACATGCTCGGCGGTTTTAAAGTAGGTACGAGTACTTAGAATGACACACAGGCGTAACGTCGCCGAACTGTAAGTCCGCGAACGTACTCGCGCGTCTATCACCCCTTCAAACTAACTCCCAAAGTAAGCAAAACTGTGTTAAAATCAAAGCTAAAGGGCTTCCTCCTTGATAGCGAGTCACCGTCGACTAGCTAGATAAAAAGAAACTTTAAGGATAAATAGTTACCTACGAGCAGCATGCTTAGTTGTTTTTTTTTGTTAAGTTAAATGCATGGCGTAAGCACTTGATTGTATAAAAGGCAAACTTATCCCTATGAGGGAAATGTTACTAAATAAGAATGTAAATCTCATTAAAAATTGTTAGATTTAAATAGGTTATTATAAAATAAACCATGAGCGTTTCTCGCCATCAAACGTCACAGTTTGGCGAGTTATATGAAACTTGTAAAATGTAATTGCTTTTAACAAGCTTTATATTAACTTGCACTGTTCGTATATATGTAAATATGTAAGTTGTCCGTCAAAATTTGCAATCCATTTTTCAGTCACTTCACGTTATCCAATTGAGCTGAAATTTTGCAAGCACATGTATATCGCATGACAATGCAATATTGTGATGACTTGGAGCTGATCTGATGCTGGAGCTGGAAGGTGGCCATAGGAACCAGTGGCGGCGCGTGAGAATTGTCACTGGACAACCCGGAGCATAAAAAAGGGGTGTTTTTGATGATTTATGAGTTTGTTAATATGTAGCAAGAAATTTTAGGCAAGCCGGTGGGAATCGGCTTGTATGGGCGCTCCGCCACTGCTAGGAACTCCGCAATAAAACGACACAACCCCATCGAGTTTGGGCTCGTTAGAATCGTCTCAATGAGTACTTGATGATGGTATGCAGAAAAGTACAGTCGGCAGTAAAAGCTTGTACTAAAAATATTTTTTTTTGTCAAAAACTTATTTATAATTAAAAAAAAAATGGTTATTGATGAACACTCTCCATGTTTGCAGATACGGCACGGAGCGGTCAGCGCTGTTCGCGGCGCTGTGCATCCTCATCGCGCAGCTGCGCATAGAGCGGCGCGTGGACGTGGCGGCCACCGCACGGAAAGTGCGCTCGCAGCGCGCCGGCACCATCAATACCTTCGTGAGTATATATTTTTTTTAATGGGACAGTATGGGGAAATCCGAATCTAAAGGAGATAGAGGAAAAGTGTCCAAGGAGACATTAGGTGTTTTTTATGTAAACAAATTTGGCTCATTAAAATTTTTGGTCAAGCGTGAGTTGTTCTTAAAAAATTATAAAGTTGGTCAATTTTTTTTTTGACGTGGGTCGGCTCTGTTTCATATAAGGATTATTTCATTGTATGGAAAGAAAAAAATCTGAACAGCAGAAGTTGGTCAAATTTAATGAAAACTAGTCTTCATACAGTTGGTTTATTACTTGAGTAAATGTTCGATGTGGCCGCCGTCTTGTCTTATGCAGGTACGAGCACGCTTCAAGACACTTCTAGTTGCATTTAACAGAGACGTATGGTGAATTGTGTTTAAAGTGTTGTAAACAGCATCTTTTAATTCTTGTACGGAGTTGTATCGGGATTCATAAATTCGACCCTTAAGGTAACCCCATAAGAAAAAATCTAATGGCGTTAAGTCGGGCGATCGTGGGGGCCACTTTATCGGCCCATATGTACCCATCCAACGGTTTGGAAACTGCTCGTCCAAACACAGTTTACTTGCCCTACTGTTGTGGGCTGGTGCACCATCTTGTTACCAAAGTTCCTTAAGCTAATAGTCTCATCCACTAAATCTGCAGCCATGTTCAAGATTTCCTGATATTTTTCACTATTTAGCGTTCCTTGGTAAATTTTGATAGCAAACATTCTGTTATGTAATATCGCACACCAACAATTAAAAGATAATCGGATTTGGTTGTGGGTTTCTGTAGTTCTTAGCGGATTTATTTTTGACCAGTAATTGTTATTTCTCCTGTTGTACATGCCATTGTTCGAAAAGTTGCATTCATCAGTCCAAATAATAAAATTAGGAAAACATCTATTTCTAATAGTCTGAGCCACATACCAATTACAAAAATGTAACCTGCGGTCTATATCTCCAGGTAGTAACGCTTGTACAAGTCGACCTTCTATGTAACACTTGTATTTATGAGCCTTCAATATCTTCCTTACAGTTGATTTATGAATACCGATAGTTTCAGCTGCTTCCCGTAACGAAGCTTTTGGATATGCTTCAAAATATCCCAATACGGCAATAGTTATAAACTCACTATTGACTATCGTCGGCCTTTTACGCTTAGGTTTGAAACAGCCTTCCTGTCTTAGGTTCTTTATTAAACTATCAAATATCTTGCGATTCGGTACTACACGGTCAGGATAGCGTTCTTGATACCACTTAAGTGCATTATCTCTACTGCGATAATTAAGAAAATACGCCTTAATCAAATCAAATTTATGTGAATTAGTTAACGCCATGATGAATAAAATTACAAGCATGAACTGATTGGAAACAAAATCACAGCTGCAGAAATAACTTACGTTCCAAATTTGAATTCTTTGCTGCAGAAATAACTTACGTTCCTTTGAATTCTTTTTTTATAATTTCAAGACTATCGCGTGCCATGATGTTTACGAAGATTAAAAAAAATGTTCTTCTCTTGAATCATCTGGAGCTCTTATCGATTATCGCAATTTTAAAAATGGAATAATTTTTAAATATTTTTTACACGCCTAGGCACTTGTAACAATATTAAAAGGCGAATACTGCAATTGTATGAAGATTAGTTTTCATTAAATTTGACCAACTTCTGCTGTTCAGATTTTTTTCTTTCCGTACAATGAAATAATCCTTACATGAAACAGAGCCGACCCGCGTCAAAAAAAAATTGACCAACTTTATAATTTTTTAAGAACAACTCACGCTTGACCAAAAATTTTAATGAGCCAAATTTGTTCACATAAAAAAACACATAATGTCTCCTTGGACACTTTTCCTCTATCTCCTTTAGATTCGGATTTCCCCATACTGTCCCATTTAAAAAAAACACTCTGTATATGCTGTTCCACTTCATCTAACACTCGACTAGACCGTTAGGTTAGGGATGCCTGGCGTGGAAATACGGATTTTGTTGGTAAACGGTTGCGGACCCCTGGCTTGACACTATTTTTTTCAATTCAATTCAATTCAAATATAGGGTATCAAATTTGCTAAGATCCTGACAAACCACTTTCGCTTCACTAACTTTCATAACATTTCTCATACATGCTCGTCGCTTTAGGGTACTTTTGACCTTTAGGTATTTTTGGGTATTTTTGTAGAACTGTCATCATTATTAATTTCTGACTTATTCTACAGTATTCCATTACTTCAATTTAGGGAAGTGTAGTGTGGTGGTTTCCCCCTTGCCTTCCACGCCGCAGTTTGTCTCGATCCGTGATACCTGAACAAGAACCTTACCAGATTTTTATCCTCATTCTCCGGTCGGTACTACTGCCTCTGCTGTCTGAAGGTTTGCTTATTTAATGGCCACTGAATCGTCACTGGATATTGCATCTTTTTATAGGGCTGTATAACCTTTTATTTTTCTGACTAGCCCCATTATAATATTCAAGTTTATTATACTTATACAATAATAGTAGTTCATGTGAGTGTACCTACATAATGGAGGGTAATGAAGACTAGTGTGGATTTATGAAACGAGCGACAGCGAGTTTCATAATAGAATTACACGAGTTTTGTTTTAATGCCTAATTATGTACAGTTACATACACTACTTTATCTACCCACATGTTATAAATCCTCAAGGATGTGTTCGGGAACCATTAGAATACCCGCCATTGCACCACCATGGCCGACTAGATTTCAAATCATGACCAACTAGATTTCCATAATAACTTCGATAGCGATGTTGTTATGATTTTTCATACGTTATAATAACACACTGGCACAGATAAAACGCTGATGGTACGTTGCTGGTTGCAATAATGGTGGTCATTATATATGGTTTCCAAACACAATATAGAGGATTTCTGATATGGATGTAGATAAAAAGTTATATTAATCTTCTTAACTTAATTTGTTGTATATCTTTTCAGTTGCAATACGAATTCCTCCACCGTGCCATACTCAACTACGCGGAGCTCCACAACCTACTAGAGGACAGTTAAACCCCCTCTAGCGCAATACCAAATGGACTTTATCCCATGCACGGTAGGCTCAATTTTACCTGTACGCCCTGTGTGGACGACGCTCAAATTTTATAACGAATCACTTTGTGGTAAAAGTTGTGAGAAACAAGGACGGCGCCAGTGTACGATGAACGTGTGAGCGAAAGGGAAGCTCATCATGGTGGCAATTTATTAGTATGTCTGTATAAAATGGCGTTCAATGAAAGTGGCCAATGTTTTGAATACTTCGTCGGTGGCGACCAAGCTTACGATCCGCCTGATTGTAAGCGGTTGCCGCAGCCTATGTACGCTAAAAACTTCTGGAGTAAATCAATCACTTTAAAGTGTTGATAAAGTGCATGCTCAAATCAATCAATTCGTTAACTGTTTTATTTAAAATGTTTTTGCAACTAGTAAATAAGTACAAGATTGCTTATGGTTTTGTATTGGCCACTTTTATAAACAGTATTTTATATACAGTACTGATTTAGTTAAAAGGAAACAAATCCATCCATGATATGGGTAAAGAAAGTTTAATCAATCACATGGGACAAGGCAAATACATATTGAAATATAGTGTTGCTATGAAACTATAGTAGATTATACAACAGGTGTATAAAGCAAGCCATTTTATACGAGACAGGTTCTATATGCACTAGAGTTGACTAGAGCATAAAAAACAATTTTATGCACATAACGTAAAGACGAACTTTACGAGCATAAGAAGTTAAAAGTAATTTAGGCTCGGCTTTCGGTATCCGGACACTAAACCGTCTTTAATATTAATATGGATAGATTTGTTTTCCTATACAACACACCCAGTAACGAAGTATACAATTTTCACATCGGATATTTTTTATTTGTATAAATCGCAATTTACTTTCTTGCTTGATTGTTAGGTGCTTTTTCGTCGTTTCCTTACGACTTTCGCATTTGCCTTTTGCTCACGAATTTAACTTTATTTATCTGTATTAGATACCATGTTTATTTCTATTTTACAATTAGTCTATGTACAAATCAGTGATCACTAGGTTTTTGTATCTCAATAGTATGTTTATAAAATTAGGTATTAGATAGGTTATTAAAACTGCTTTCATACTGGATAATTTGACATTAGTTAATTGACATGCAATGATAATTTATTTTGTTTTGCCGTGATGGCAACTTCCTTTACATTCAGTTTTTGTACAGATTATATTAAAAACTCGTGGCATACAAGCCTTTCCTCAGTGTACAATATCCTACATCTTGTGAGTTCGAATACGTTTTCATTTAACTTCTAGTTATAGCATTCAAAGTGGCAAATACTGTAGCTCTGAAAAATCTAAATTAGTGTCTCTAATAGTAGATTGTTAACCAAGGGTTGAAAGTGACCCATTTAACCCGAGATATTTCTGGCGCTCGAACGAAGTGAGAGCGCCAATTGTTCGAGGGTTAAATGGGTAATTTCACCCGAGTTAAACACTCTACTTTTCATTTCGACTGTGAGGAAAAATAATTTAATATCAACCTATAATCGTAATAAACAACTCGTTAATGCAGGTACATATAGCTGAGTGTCGATTTGTGAAAAGTTTTTATTTTAATGATTTGACGTAACTCTACTCCGACTCCGTGGCTGACCGTAACAATAAAAAAAAAATACTTTCCACTTTAGGGGAGAAAAAGCTATTTTCCACCCGGCTATATGTCCATGAAAAATCAACTTTCAGAGCAGGAGAGATGAAAAATCATTAATCAAACCGGAGCTTGACGCCGCGTATGCGCGATGACGAATGTTACGCGTCATGATTTCTACACATATTTTCCTGCTTTAATTACAAATCAGTCTCAGACTCGAGCTGTTCTGTGTTGAGCTGCTAGCGCACGTTAGCCCTAACTGCCCGCTACGTATGTTATATTCACATATTTAAATTACTGTTATACACGGGTCTAACGCGATAATTATTTACCTTTATTTCTGACGTTTCGACACGGGTTGCACCGGTCATGGTTGCAAATAAGTCTTAGATAACTGTCGTCCCATTATTTTAAATCGAGAAAAGGTAGGTAGTGCCTGCCCTTGCGCTTCGCTTGGCTCGTCTTGGCGGGGGCACTACCGAGCGCGAGAATTTAAAGTGTTATATGTTATTTTCATCCATTAAATGTTTTTTTACCTGAAGATTATGAATACATGTTTAGATTTTACAGACATCTTGTTTTCTACGTATCCGAACTCACTCATAATTATAGTAACAATTTTATCAAATGTAGATCTGTCACTTTAATATTAGGCTTTTTGTATTGTTTCCGGTATTGTAATATACCGGAAGCGGAATCGTGTCCAAAGAGTAAGTAGGAGTTTAAAATGCCGAGAGATAATAAATTTAAAATTATTTATTTTGGTAACAAATGTTCATTTGTATCTTAAGTTATGCAACGACGTACAGGCATCGCCAGAAGTGTTTTGGCAATGCCTGTACAGTCGTAATGTAAAGGTTTTCTAAAAACCAATAAGGCCGTAATCATGCAAACATACCCCAAGCACAAATTTCGTAAGGCGAGTGCATACTGTCTCACAAAACTATAGAAAATATATGAAAAATAGTGGTAATGTAAATAAATAAAATACTCAACAGTAATAGCGGTTATTATATAAGAAAAAAAGTTATTGTTTCCCCTCAGTGTGCACAACCCTTTTCCATGCAAGTTTTGATCAATTTATGTATTTTTTTTTTACATTTTTTTTAATACTTTTTCAAGACTTGTTGTCTTGACATGTATGACTGTCTGTATTTTTACGTAGAATAAGCAACGTAATTAGATTTTGTATGAGCTAAATAAAATATACACTATGTTAATATTTTTTACCAAATAAAATCGGTGGATGTGATAATATTATACACACTATTTCACTATAAGTTACTAAAATGTTTGACCAGGAAGCACAATGTTCAATGCAGATGATAATTTATCAAAATAAATTGAGTTTGAAGATATATTGGTAAAAATATTTAAAAAAATGCAAATTACAAAAAACGAATCATCAATAATATTTCATATACTAACTACATTATAGTGAAATATTACCGTTTGTATTCAAAAACTGCGATGAAGTAATTAGTAAGGTATTTCGTTTGCGCCATAATAACTACCTATAGGAGTTTGTGGCGTTTTATAAAGCGGCCGAAAACTGCTCCATACTTATCCGTTGTTATTCTCAATCTATTTACTATTTTGATGTACACTATAAGTTTTGGAATGTTGTTAGGAAGAAATCGCTTTTGAATGCAAACAGTTCACATCCTACCGATAACTTCCTGTAAAGGGCTTGCGGCATTCCAACATAGGTTAAGGCTGAACAACGAGGCTAACTGATGTTATTGATTATCATAAGTATCATAACCTCACCTTCAAATTTTTGAAAAATGAACATATTATGTTAAGTACCTTTGCCTTATTTCAAACTATGGTTATCATGCCATGCCAATCGATTGATCGTCGATCTGTGCATAGATTGACTGGGAACGGGCGCGGCGTCCGCCTAGGGTCGGCTATACAAAGGACAATCGGCATCTTTGTATGGAACGTGGACCAAAAACCAACAGAGCTGAGAGGTATGTTATTAAACAGGTATAATTGCCTACAATCACATGTTGCACAAATGGGGATGGAGCAAAAGTCCGATGTGTGACTGTGGCCTTGAAGACCAAACCACTCAGCACATCGTGGAGCGCTGCCCAAAGCGACGCTATAAAGGCGACCCGGAGGACCTCTACACTAATCTGACATCTGACGCGATCGACTGGCTGTGCGACCTGGATGTTGATTTATAATTAAATAATAAAGCCTACAATATAGAATACGCCATACGATTAAATAAATAAACAGGTATATACAGGGTGTGGCCTGTAATACGAGCAAAAAATTAAACCGTAGATTATTAAGCTTGTGAAAAATTATTTCCACGTGGTTTTATTTGAAAAAAATAGTTTTTTTTTTCTTCAAAATACGTTTACTTGTATTTTTTACTCTTCTGAAATGCTATCAGTAACTTTTTATTTAAAAAAAACTAAAAAACTTAATAAAAATTAAAAAATTACAAAAATATCTTTTGAAAACAAAAATGCAAAAACTATTC
Organism: Epinotia brunnichana; assembly: GCA_963854355.1. Taxonomy (NCBI): domain Eukaryota; kingdom Metazoa; phylum Arthropoda; class Insecta; order Lepidoptera; family Tortricidae; genus Epinotia; species Epinotia brunnichana. Next base: position 6,499,149 of record OY977959.1, on the reverse strand, counting down.
CGACTCATTACATGATGTTATATATTACATTGCAGAACTGAGGTATTCATATTTATAGAACGGATTTATCTTACCTAACATCATTAATACGATAATACGTAATGTTTTTGTTCAATAATTTAAGTTTTTATTAAACATAATACTTACCAATAATTGAAAAAATAACATAATATGTACATAATTAGGTGTATTCTCCAAATGAAACCCGTTTTCTCACATCAGACCAATTAGATTAGACCATATTTTATTCACTCTGAATAAAATGTGAATATCCCAGTTCTGCAATGGAATACAACTGTATGCCGATAAAACAAAAAAAAAGTAGATATGCAGATCTTTTTTAAAGAGCTAACTCTGTTGGTTTTTAGTCCATTTTGCCCAACGTCCTTACATCGATCGACGTGCTATCGGCAAAATAGAACCCTGAACCACCATGGAATCATCAAATTGCAAGTAACTTTATACTGACATAGCTTTTGCCCGCGACTTCATCCGCGTGGAAGTCGTTTATATCGTATGTCCATAAAAAACTCCCCCCCCCCCCCCCCCCCCCATTTCTAACATAAGACCATGATTTTTGGGATGTCCTTCCTGGGACTCAAACTTTCCGTACCACATTTCAACTCAATCGGTTCACAGAGTCACTTATATTATGGCTAGGAACCGGTTTCACGATAGCACATATCGATCGTCGATCGATGGATTGGCGCAGTACCACCCAATAGTAGTATAATTATTTAATTATGTTAACATATACTTAATTTTTGTATGATTTACTCGTAGTTTTTTTTATATTTACGGCCTATAAACCCACCACAAACGATCTCCCTTATGTGTTCAGTATTAAGTTACGGAATGCGCAGGCCCGCGACTGAGGGTTACCTTTTTGTAACGAATGTAACACGTAGGAATGTTATGACTTTTTTATAAAAAAAACAACTTAGTCTTAGTTAGGTTAGTACGAATCAGAGACTAACGGTTGTGGCTGGTGGGGCGAGAAAAATTACATAAAAAATAAATGTTAATAAGGTTAACCGACTTTTATCTGAGAATTTGTATGCCGCCTATCATTAATTGAAAATAAGGAAAGAAACCTAAATTTGGACATTTTGTAAGGTCGTATCGAACCAAAGAATTCTACGTCAATATATGCATCGATGTACGTAGATTGCTTTAGTTTGATAATAAAAAAAGCACTATGTAGGCCGAAATTTGACCCACTGCCCCGTCACGACGTTGACACACAAGAATTGTAGCATGGGTCGGGTCGGGTGTCACATGTGCGTTGCCGCTGTTCCAACTCGCCCCACCCGCCACAAGTGACAAGCCCCTTTAGGGGCGCAAAAATTAATTTTAACTATAATTTGAACAATACAGCAAACCGCTTCTAGTAGACGCGCTTTTTAACGTGTAAGCTGTTCTTGAATTGAACACACTACTCACTATACTAAAAAAATTAAACTCGCTCATTACGTTGACTGTACAATTGGTAGTCAATACGAGCGATATCGATACTACCAATCGTACAGTCAACGACGAATAGTGTAAAATTCCACAATGACACTTATTCTGAAAGATAGCTCGATTCGTGATATTTTTGAATCTTTCGTCCGTGTAAATATTAACTTACGTTTGTATCCTTTTTACGTAAAGTCGGCATCATATAGCAGCCAAAGTAGCCAAATATTTCGGTACACGTCTTTATTATTTTAAGAATAAGGGTGTGTTACGATATATTTGACGACCGCTTTAGCCTAGTTGGTAGTGACCCTGCCTACGAAGCAAGAGGTCCTGGGTTCGAATCCCGGTAAGGGCATTTATTTGTGTGATGAGCACGAATATTTGTTCCTGAGTCATGGATGTTTTCTATGTATTTAAGTATTTATTTATCTATATATGTACGTATGTATATCGTCGTCTAGTACCCATAGTACAAGCTTTGCTTAGTTTGGGACTAGGTCGATTTGTGTAAGAATGTCCGCAAATATTTATTTATTTATTTGGCTAACTACTAAGTATATGACGCTGACTGTACTTGAAATATAATATTTTTTATTTAGGCTTTATTTTTTCAACTTTATTCTTCAACTTTTATTTACACACACTTAAATCTAAATTATTTGTTGGTATAGACTGAATCGGCTGTCAATTCTAAAAATATTGCATTAGTAAAAAAAAAGACGTTAAAATAGTCATTGTCTGTAGCAGTGTGCTCAATTCAAGAATGCATAAAAGAAATACATATTTTGACCTGTCAAGGGAATGGACAATGTTGGATCGGTCTTATAATATGTGTAGTAAGACTACACTCATACAGCCTACTATTAGTACATTTTAAGAATAAATGACATTGACATACCTACTTTAGCATTTCAAGCCCAATGTTAGTGCCATAACAATGATACACACAATTTTACTACACATATTAGAAGACTAATAAACAAAATTATTATATTATGTATGCTTCTGATGTAAATATATTGCTAAGTCTTATATCGCCCCTTGGATATTGTAATATTTTTATTTAATGTACCTAAGCATTGGCGGTTGTAAAACTGAGAATATTAATTTTATTGTGTTTTTATTTTTGTAAATATATAAATGCAGGTCATGTAACAATATTTTTGAAAATATACCATTATTTAGATGTGTGTTGTTTGATTTTCGTATATCTCTATGAAAAAACGCAGGGTTAATAAAATTAAACAAATTCAAAATGATTATAAAATCTATATATTGTATTTTTAACCTAATCTCATAATTGTAATGTATACAGTCCTTAAAAACCTTTTGCTCCCCTCATCTCAGCGTTGTTCCAGTTTCATCCTTCTCCTGATGCCCCAGGGTCCTTGCTACTACCTAATCCCACGAATTGTCGTAGGCACTAGTTTTTGCAGAAGTCACTGCCATCTGACCATCCAACCCAGGAAACTTGACCTCGTTGTCATATTACCCTCTCTTTCCAACTCATAACGCCACCGTGTCATGTTGATTGTGCGGAACTTCTATCATCAACTCTGTCAAGTCATCGCTTATTTTGACGTGTACCATTTTCTTCCATTCTGAAAAACAAAATTAATCTTCATAAGCTGATGTAAATTTGATTATCAAATTGAGTACCTACATACGACGGGTTAAGGACTGTATTTTCGAATATATTTATTGTAGGGCTGACACAAAATAGGCACGTATCTAATCAGAGTAGAAAAAAGTAAGAGTCAAGAAAAAATTGTGCCGCAAAAAATATTCAACACTTGCACGGATTGCACTAGAGGTCCGACCATTCATTTCGTATGGCACTTAGACCTCTGTTTAACACATAAATAAAATGCTTTGATTTGTTTTTTATTTTATTTTAGTTGGTTTGAGTCCCGAGCGGGGCAAGAGAGTTTTAGAAAATCTGTGAATGCAGTTATGTTTCTTTTTAAATGTAAAGGAATGTCTCGTTTAATTAAAATGAGCCAACTTAAGGATTTAAGGTAGTTTCCGTCCAGGGTCCAAGTTATTTTTCCACCCTGTATATAGAACAAACGACTTAGGCCGTACCTTCGCCCGTGGCCTCATTCTTCACCTCCACGAGCTGATCGTCTTCATTGACGTCTGCGAACACCACATCGGGGAGGCTTCTGTCCTCGTCGTCATACCCTGATGAAGATAATAATGCTTAATCCAGGATAATAATTGGGTATTTGACAACAGTGAAAATAAAATGTTTTTTCATTAGCAACAGATAAACATTACGAAAATACTCGCAAAGTATGAAGCTTTCATTTATGTTTGCTATTTTAAGATTTCTAAATTCATAAAAACTAACAATAAGGACGTTGTTTGATTGTGACGTCACAACACAGTCATCATCATCATATCAGCCGAAAGACGTCCACTGCTGGACATAGGCCTCCCCAAAAGAGTGCCAAAGTGATCATTGCTGCGCGACCCGCATCCAGCGGACTCCCGCGACCTTTACCAGGTCACCAGTCCACCTTATGGGGGGCCTATTACCCACGCCGCGCCTTCCGGTACGTACTCGCCACTCGAGAACCTGTCCGGCCCAACTGCAATCGGTTCTACGTGCAATGTATTGAAATATAATGTACCTACATGTGAATGAACTATTGACAATTTATTCGTTCCCACATGTGTGTGTAGCATGGTTATGGTTGGGGTAGCGCGGCGGAGGCGTTTTTGATTAACGTGATGGCGCCAGTAATGGATACTTTAAGGAGGTCGTGTATTTTCATCAACAATAAAATAATAATGTTTGTACTTGAAACAATAATTATGAGTAAAAACTATAAAACATATCCGTAAGAAATGAAATATTTGCTAATTGAAGCGACATAGATTAAGAGAAACATTGGAATAAGCAAAAATATGTCAAAGCTCCAGCAGTTATGGTCACCCAATCTCCAGTAATGGATACTTCTCGAGACCCATAAATGGATAGACCCCAATAATGCATTGGATACCCCAATAATGGGCACTAGGATAACGCAATGTTTTCGTATAGGTCGTTTTTTATTCTGGCTATATTTTACGGGAAAATTTTACAAGTGATACAAGGCGATTTAGCGTCACAGAAAGAAGATATGAAGAAAATGGAAGAGAATATCAAAGACTCTATTAATAAAAATATCGACGAAAAATTTATCCACATGGAGTCACGAACAAACCAGCTGGAAATAAAATTAGAACAACAACAAAATACAATAGAATTTCTGGACAAACAATTACGAAAAAAGAACGTAATATTTTTGGAATACAAGAATCAGAAAAGGATTATGAAGGTTTATTAAGCTTATTTCTAGATATCATAAATACAAAAATGGCAATTCCGTGTAACAAATGGGAAATTGAAACGGTGAGAAGAATGGGTAGAGAAAATGGTAAAATCAGGCCAGTGGCGGTAACAGGAACAACAACCAGTCGAAAAATTTAGCTTTTAAGAAAGAAAAAAATGCTAGATAACTCTGGTATATACATAAAAGAAGACTTCACACCCGCAGTACTCATGAAACGAAGAGCTCTACAGGAAGACTTAAAACGCGAGAGAGAGGACGGAAAAATGGTAACTTTACGCTACGATAAAATAGTGACTCTCAATCCAAGAAAATCACCGTCTAAAAAATCAAACAATAGAAACTCCAACAAGAGATCTTTGTCCGAATCACCGGATGCAGCAGATGCCATGAAAGCCAGAAATAATGAAGAAACAACTAAGCAATTATCGAAGAAAAACAGACCCCAAAATAATATAGTTGGGTATTTACGACCGGCGCAATTAACTCCAATTTCAACTCAGCCCTCGACAAGTCAAGAAACAAAAGAGTACCAAAAAAACTGTTAGACGCCTCTCCCAAGTTCCCAACCCCCCCGCTAAGCCGTCCAAAAAGGACGGCAAGAAAAACAAAAGAACATATGAAACGTTAAAACATCTCCCACAACGGCTCGTCCCCGCGGGAGAATATGACGACAACCCCCCAGTACAAAAAAGCTCAAAAAGCTCAAATTGATTGAATAATTGATTTATATGTACTTACAATGTGAGAACACTGTCCACAGATGAAAAAATGATAGAACTGGAAAACTCTCTCTCAGAAATAAAATATGATATCATCGGTATTTCAGAAACACGTAGACTAGGTTATGGGATTACAGAGGATGACAAAAACATACTATGCTACTATGGAGAGACCCAAGGCATGTACAGAGTCGGATTTTTAATAAAAAAACAGTACAAACACAACATTATAAGTTTCGTGGCCATCTCAGACAAGATTGCCATTCTAAACCTACAATTCAACAATAACCCACTCACTTTAATACAAGTATATGCCCCGACTACTGCAGCTAGCGATGACTCTATAGAAGCATTCTATTCCACTCTTGAGGACACAATTTTACCAATGAGAGGAAATATAATTGTCCTTGGAGACTTTAACGCGAAGATTGGTCAGATAAAACCAGAAGAAAAACGAATATCCGGCCAGTACGGATATTGTACAAGGAATCAAAGAGGCCAGAGACTAATAGAATTCGCAATGAAACATAGACTGACCATAGTAAACACGAAGTACAAAAAACGGTAAAGTAAGAGATGGACTTGGGTGGCACCGAATAAAGAAATTAGAAACGAAATCGACTACATACTGACAGACAAAAATCAACAATAACAAAATTTCGAAGTTCTTAATATTAAATTCAACTCAGACCATAGACTTCTACGTGCGTCGTATACAATAACCCAATTGAAGAAAAGTAGAGCTAAGTTCAAAAAACACATAAAATAGGATTTCACTAAACAAGACGAAAATACAATACAGGAACATCTAAATAGAAACTTACTAAAACTACCACTCATAATAAACGACAGAGTGCAAGAATTCTACGACGCCTTCAAAAATACATCCTACAAAGTACGTCAACCGCCCAATCCTCAACCAAGAAGGAAAAAGAGAAAATTATTTCAGACAATACGAAAGCTCTCATAGAGCAAAGATATAACCTCCAAAAAAAGAGCCCTCTATCGAAAGATGAGAAAACTACGCTTTCAATGCTATACAAAAAAGTAAACAAAGAAATTAAAAAGGACTACAAACAATACCGCTTAAAGAGCTTTGAAAAATACCTTCTCTCTACCGGCAACACGAAACAAGCTTTCAAGGAGCTCAATAAAAGAAAATCTTGGATACCGAAACTGAAATCACAGTCCCAACATACGAATAGTAGAGATGAAATATTAGAACTAGCAACACAATTCTATGCAGATCTCTATGCCAAAATCGATAACGAAAACTCAACAAACCTAATACCATCGAAAAATCTCGAATACCAGCCAGACGATGTACAAATGTTCACCAAAATGGAAATTGAAAAAGCTCTTGTAACCTTAAAGCCCAGGAAAAGCCCCGGAAACGACGGAATCACTAACGATTACCTGAAAGCAACTGGAACAACACTACTTTCACATCTTGTACACTTTTTCAACCTTGTTCTTAAACAAAGAGTGGTCCCTCGGCAATGGACGGAATCGGAAATAATAATACTATACAAAAAGGGTGATCCCGCTGACATTTCAAACTACCGGCCTATTAGCCTAATGTCTAGCGTCTACAAACTGTTTGCATCGACCATACAAAAAAGGCTCTCCCCTGCTATCGAAATGCACCAACCTATTGAGCAAGCAGGCTTTCGTAAAGGGTTTTCCACAATGGACCATATACGAGGGTCAAACTGAAAGTTCTTAGAAAATCAAAAACTGAGCAATCAAGCAACTTATTACTTTTATTATATCTTTTCAAAATAGCCTCCCTTCACATCAATACATCGCTGCATTCGATAGAACCACTGAGAAAAGCACTTTGCCCACTCGTCCTTAGGGGTCTCTTCGACGGCCTTTTGAAACGCAGCCACTGCTTCGTCGGCGTCCATAAAACGTTTTCCTCGAAGTTTTTCTTTAATTTTTGGAAATAAATAAAAATCACAAGGTGCAAGGTCGGGGCTATAAGGTGGGTGACCCAGTAATTCCACGTTTGCCGTCGCCAAATAGTCGATCGTTTGCTTGGCGGTGTGCGATGAGGCGTTGTCGTGGTGAAGCAGGATCCTACTGCGAGGCCGTTTTTCTCGAACTTTTTCCAAGACAAGTGGTAAACAATTGTTAGTGTACCACTTCGCAGTAACTGTTTTTTGATCCTCTAAAATAATTGTTGCGTAATGACCAGTCCTTCCGAAGAACGAGGCCACCATCTTTTTTCCCACACTTCGACCTCTCTTCACTTTAGTAGGCAACTCCTCGGAAGGAAACACCCACTCAGCAGACTGTCTTTTAGTTTCAGGATCATAACAGTAAATCCAGCTTTCGTCACCCGTAACTACGTCGAACACAGCATTTGAGTCACCTCCGTTGAATCTTTGACCCATTTCACGGCACCAATCAACACGACGGACTTTTTGGGCTTCTGTCAAATTATGAGGTATCCACCGGGCACAAAGCTTCCTCACCGCTAAATGTTCATGGAGGATTTTGTGGACTTGACTCATACCAATGGCTAAGCTTGTACGAATCTGCTGATAGGTTACTCTTTTGTCAGTCTCTATCATACGCCGCACAACACTGATGTTATCTTCAGTAGTCGCCGTAGAAGGCCGGCCCTCACGCAGATCATCAGTGAGATCAGTGCGGCCACGTTTAAATTCATTAAACCAGTTGTAAATAGTAGCACGAGATGGGGCTTCATCGTGAAAGGCCAATCGAAGTCTATCATAACTTTCTTGTTGACTTAAATTACATCGAAAGTCGTAAAAAATCATTGCTCGAAAATTTTCTCGCGTTAAATTCATGCTCACGTAGTACACACAATTTTCAATTTGCCGCCAAATCGTAAAACAAATGACAATCGAGTGGAATTCGTACACAAAAATATTAAGAAAGAGTTCCATTTTCAAATTTTGAACTTATTTTTTTATTATATTTATTACAAGTGGCCAGTTCTAAAGACTTTCAGTGTCGCCCTCGTACAAGTTGTCGACCAGCTTATAGAACAGCACATAGAATAGAATATAACTGCACTCTACGAGTATACATAGCTTTTATAGACTTCAAAAAAGCGTTCGACACAATCTCGCACGAGGCTATATGGAAAGCACTGAGAGAGAACAATGTACAACAAACATACATAGATATCTTACGAAATATATACAACAACTCTCTCTCTCTGTCTCGGCGCCCAGTACGACTCTGTCTCGGCGCCCAGTACGACTTTGTCGCATTTGGCGTCGAGACACTCGGCCCTTGGGGAAAAAGCGCGCGTGGGCTCCACAGGGAGATCAGCAAGCGGTTGAGGGATGCAACGGGTGACCCTCGCGCAGGCAGCTTTCTCGCTCAAAGAATAGCGATTGCTATTCAACGCGGGAATGCTGCCTGTGTGATGGGCACCCTGCCTAAAGGGCAAAGTTTTGATACGTCTCTGTAATTTTATTTTATTTTTAAGTCGTTTGCAAATAATAAATGTACATAAGACAACTCTACAAGTAAAATCAAGCTTGAAAGCACGGGAAAGGAAATACAAATAGAGAGAGGAGTCAGACAGGGGGACCCGCTATCGCCAACTCTATTTATCACTGTGCTACATAATGTAATGAAGATCATCAGCTGGAATAATAAAGGCGTGAATATCGACGGCAAACGCCTTAAATATATATGCTTTGCGGACGACATTGCTATATTTTCTAATAAACCCGAAGAACTACAAAAAATGATACAGGAACTTCATATGAACAGTAAGCAAATCGGGCTCGAAATGAATCTTGGTAAGACAAAAAATCCTGAGCAACGGACAGAGAACTAAAACTTATATTGATTCGGAAGAAATAGAGTACGTACAAAGCTACATATATTTGGGCAAACAAATGTCATTCGGAAAAGACAGATGCGCTATAGAATTGGACAGAAGATTAATAAAAACATGGAGTAAATTTTGGAGTTTAAAGGAGGTTTTAAAAATCCATATTCCCATAAAACTAAAAAAAAGAGTTCTAGATACGTGCCTACTTACCGTGCTTAAGCTACGTTTGCCAGACTTGGGTGTACACCAACGAAATAAAGCAAAAGATAAGAACTTGCCAAAGGGCCCAAGAAAGAAGTATATTATACTTGAAAAGACTAAACAAAGTAAGAAAAACAAAAATAAGAGTTATCGACGCACTAGAACACTGTTTGAAAATGAAATGGCAGTGGGCGGGACACGTATCGCGGATGGACGACAAAAAATTGACAAAAAGGGTGACACTCTGGAAAGGACCATTTGGTGCCAGGAAACGTGGTAGACCACAAAGGAGGTGGGTCGACGACATCACCAACACCACCAATAAATGGCAAGGCGTGGCGCAGGTCCGGTCAGAGTGGCAGAAGCTGGGGGAGGCCTTTACTCGCGAAGAGGTCCACCAAAATCTATACATATAATAAAGCTGTAGAGGGTCGAAAGTCTGTACATTGAAGATATTGGCAAAAAAATCAGTTGAGGGGTCTTAGAATCGATAACAGAACACACTTTAACAGTTTTTAGAATTTCTGTCTGTTTGTCGGTTTGTCTGTCTGTTTATATGTAACGGCATCACGTGAAAACGAGCGAATGGATTAATATGAAAATTTTACTAAAAGGTTAAGTGGATCTTCAGCCAGGCTATAGGCTATAAAAATCATAAAGATTAGGGTTCAAAGGGGGTAACAATGGGATTAGTCGTTGTATGGGAACTCCTTTAATCCATGAGCTAAAGACTTGAAAGTTGGCAAGCATATACTTGACTAGAAAGTAAAAAGAACCCCATTCAACATTTGTGAAATGTAGGGATAAAACGTGAAAAATATGTGGTGAGGCGATTACAGATTATAATGATATAAATCTCAAAAACTACTGGACGAATCGTTATAAAATTTTCCAGTTATGTACCTTATATATCAGAATAAGACATAAGCTATAATTTATGTCAAATTTCATCCCATTTAGTGACGAAAAAGGGAATTAAACTTTGTATAGAGACGAAATATTTTTGCTTCAAGGCACGCCATTTTCGGTTTTAAGTGTCAAACAATAAGCGGTATAATAGCGTAAGCAATTCGACTTATATGCAGAACTTGACGTATGAAAGACAAGTCAACGTTTCAATATCTTAAAGCCAAAATGACTCAAGTCCATATGAATGTTTACGCCATTCCATGAAATAATGGTCTAGCGATTAGGTATATAATTGTGTGAGAAAAAAATAGAGGGCTTGCGGCAATATACCAAAATATTCTGACCTCTCAGCCCATAATAGTTGTTTGAAGAAGCAGATGAAATAGGTTGGATAGTTCAGAAGTTGTCAACATTGACTGACCAGCATAACAACGTCGACAGATATCAATGGTTGTTATGCATTAAGGGGTCAACTAAACTGGATGCATGCCGAACACAAAGGGAATACTGTCACGCCATGAATCAACGATTTATCAAGTTTGAAAATTTGTATTTTAAGCATTAGTTGTATTATATGTGGGACATAAATTTAAACAGTATAACGCGCTTTGAAACTTCATGACATGATAGAAAGGTTCAGTTGTCTGTGAAAACATTGGTTTGGTAGCGAGCGAATAAATAAGAGTCAGTTTCTTTCTGAAGCAAGAGGCAACGCAACTGTTTGAAATTGAAAATTAACTAACAATGTATGCTAGACTAGAATGTAGCTGATTAGCTCACATGCCCAATAACATACAAGATAATTTGCTAATGCAAAGTTTTAACCAACTTCAATTCTGTATTGCGCCAAGCCACATAAATAAACATTTCCACATTTCCTTTCCACTATACCACATGAATTGCTTTCCGAGAAAAATACGTTGATTATCAACAAAAAAAACCCAAATCGCTATTTAAAGAATTCCGTCGATTCCTCAAGGATCTCGGAATCAGCTTTTTCATTACATTAGTTGCTATATACTTAAACGGAATCATATCAGAATATGTGACACGCACTTTTTACATCAATGAGGAGTTCCATAAGTCATCTGTGGTCTTCATCATCAGTTTCACTTCACCAAATTTGTGGATTTCGAGTGTAAATACATGAGTTACAACAGAAAATAACGAAAGCATTACACGCATGCCCAATAAAATTGAGGAGGAGTTCTCTCAATTCCTCATGGATCACATAATTCAACGGGCTTTTTGAAAACAATGGGACCAATCTGGAGCCTATACTTTCAAATGAAAAAATAATTGTACGAATCGGTTCGTAAATGAAGGAGTTCTAAGGTAACAAATATTAAAAAAAAATACTTTTAACCAATTTGAGAACGTCTTCCTTATTTTGCAGTCGATTAAAAAGCTAAAATAGTTTCTGGGTACAATAAGTGTCATTAACAATATACCTACGGAGGCAAAAAGGACATACAATTAAAATGCAATTGATCCATTCGTACAAGCTGAAGGACTTTAGGTAAGTGAAATTTACAACAGGATTTTGAGTGGACCTCTGAAGTTCGCTTTCGGTCTGAAATCAAATTTCTGGGATGGAGGTAATGAGGTTCCACTTCTGAGCCTTTTTGACCTTCAGAGGAGGTTCCACCTTCAGGCCGCTGCCAGGGTTCGGTCTTGGACGGCCAATGGCGTTCTGTGGTTCCTCAATTTATCCCTTGAGGCCACTGAAGTTATGCAGTCTTTTGAAATTTGAGGTCTAAGGCTGGCTGGTTAAGGCTGCTTTTCTTTTTATTATTTGGAATTAGGAGGTGTGTGCGTAAGAGAGATATGGAAGGATATTGCATCGATCTTACTCCCTCTTTGGTCGAAAAGAAAAGCCTTCCGCCTAGCTTCAAATTGTTACAAGGTGGCTACTTGGAAGGAGGGAAGTAGCTCTAGGCTTCTAAATTCTGCCGGGGCTCCAATTTCGAGTTCACAACAATCGCTTTTACGACAAAGAAGAGGGAGCGCAGCGGTACGAATTCAGTAAGTGCATGTTTCATAAAAAAAACCGGGCTTCGTGGGTGTGGTTACTTGGTTAGGAAGTAGTCACTTTCGTGATTCAGCCCTCAAAGTGATACATGTAAACTGAACTTAACTGAATGGTTTATAAGAAGAGTAATAAATTGTACATGACTCTTATTTACAAGAGCAACATTCACACAAGTATTGAAAACCATAATTGGGTATAGTTTTTCACTCTCTACTCATTATCATAGGGTCGTTTCGCCGGTTAGCGACCACTTAGCCGAGTTGCTCACTTTAGATTAATAAATGTATACCTATTCAATGTACACACATAATATATGGTATTCGTATAGGTTCTGGGTATAGTCAAGTTTTGAAACCTACAATAAAATATAGCACTTTCATCCATAGATTAGGAAAAAATATTGAAAAGGTTTCAAAATAGCGAATTCGCTGGATAGCGACCGCTTTAGTCGGTTTGCGACCACCTGTTAGCTAGTTGGCGACCACTCTTGCAAATAGTGTTTAAGTAGTTAATAAAACGATTTATCATCATCATCATCATATCAGTCGAAAGACGTCCACTGCTAGACATAGGCCTCCCCCAAAGAGTGCCACAATGACCGGTTTTGCGCCACCCGCATCCAGCCGATTCCTGCGATATTTACTAGGTCATCAGTCCACCTTGTGGGGGTCTATCCACTCAGTGCCTCCCGGTACGTGGTCGCCATTCGAGAACCATTCCGCCCCAACGGCCATCGGTTCTCCGTGCAATATGCCCCGCCCACTGCCACTTAACTTTAGCGATTCGGATGGCTATATAATACCTACCATGGTTATGTTGCGGATAGCCTCATTTCTGATGCGATCACGCATATAAACTCCCTGCATAGCCCTCTCCATTGCCCTTTGGGTGACTTTGAGCCTTCTTATGAGGCCCATAGTAAGCGACCACGTTTCAGTGCCATACGTCATCACTGGCAACACACACTGGTCAAAGACTCTCGTCTTGAGACACTGCGGAATATTGGACGAAAAGCCATAGCGTAGCTTCCCGAACGCTACCCAGACGAGGCGGATTCGACGATTGACCTCTTTCTCAAAGTTTGACCTACCTAACTGCCCTTATACCACTACAAATAGGAGTGTAGACTAACCATTTATTATTACTCCAAAAAAAGAAGGCAAAATAATAAGCCTAAGTGACGAAAATCCCATTCATATATCTCCAAAAATACGAAGCTACAACCGTTTTAATATTGCTTGTTAGAGAGAGAAAACGCTAGTGGATCGTGACGTCACAATCCCCGAGCGGCATAGTAAGATGACAATCGTTTCATATGCTGAAGGTGCGTTTTGCGGAAAAGGGATAGAATATACCTACCCCTTCTTAAAACTTTGGATACCTACTATAACTTTGTCATTACTTAATCACCTGCCCTTTTTTTCTCCATTTGACATTACATTTAATCCTTTTTCGAGAAACTTCATCATTATAGGTCTTTTTATTTAGTGTTACTCTTCTAAATCTACTTTACATTGTTGTGTCAATGAAGAATAGAATCGAAAAAAGCGCGCCATCTCGCTCACACCATGGTGCTATTATATTATATTGCTATTACAGTCACACATGTCATTCATAGTAGGTATCTAAATGCCACCTTTTTACAAGCTTTTATTTAACTTTTAGATTATATTCTACTTACACTAGCGTCTGCCCACGACTCCGTCCGCGTGGAAATCGTTTATATCGTAGCTCCATACAAACTTTCACCCGCTTAGGGGATTATTTCGGGGATAAAAACTATCCTAGGTATGTCTCTTCCCGGGACTCAAACTATCTCCATACCAAATTTCATCAAAATCGGTCCATCGGTTTAAGCGTGAAGAGATAACAGACAGACAGACATACACACTTTCGAATTTATAACATAACCATCTCATATAAATTGTGTATTATTATATAATATAATATATAATTATATATTATTATATACTATGGACATAGCATGGATTGGCGCGGCTTAAATACCGACTCAATTGGCTAGCCAAGCTAAATATCGCGGGTGCCGCATAAGAATCCATAAGGAAAGAAAAAGAAAACGATGTGGTCGCTATCCGACTTCTTTGGTAATTATGTATTTGGGTACGCGACCACCCCATTTTATTTAAATCTATTTTGAAATATGCCGAATTTCAACGAAATTATTACAACAGCTAAATCATTTAAACGATCAATTAACCAATTTCAGCATAATAATAAAATTAAGTGACGTAACTAAAGTTTTCGCGCCAACTGTCGCGTTATTTTTTTCACAGATTCACTGCACGTCAACACTCCACGGAAGCAATGTGTGAATTGAGGTTATTTTTTCTTGCTTTGGATTGAGCTTTCGGTTTTAAATTGTATATATTCTTATTCTCATACTATTCAAAAATAGTTAATAAGTTATTATTTTTCTGTTGGGTTTGTAGAAATGTTAATATCTTTAATTGAAGCAGCCTAGTCCGTCAAGTGGTCGCTAACCGGTGGTGGTCGCGTTACCGGCGAAACGACCCTAATATAATTGCAAACGTCTGTAATTTTGGATGATTGTTACCTACTCAGACACCTTAAAACGGCAGAACAGTTAAAGCACGCGGACGAAGTCGCGGGCAAAAGCTAGTAGTTAATAAGATAAGATAAATGATGTTTTTAAATTAATAGAATAACCAGATTAACTTGTGTGTATAGTGTTAAAGTGTTAAGGTGTGGAATTATAATTCCGATTGAGCTGAAATTGTGCATGCATATGTATATCGCATGACAATGCAATATTATGATGACATGGAGCTGGTCTGATGCTGGAACTGGAAGGTGGCCATAGGAACTCCGCAATAAAACGATACAACCCCATCGAGTTTGGGCTCGTTAGAATCGTCTCAATGAGTACTGATGATGGTATGCAGAAAAGTACAGTCGGAAATAAAAGCTTGTACCAAAATATAATTTTGGACAGAAACTTATTTTCCTATAAGGTAGGTATCCTACTGAATGATTTATAAACAAATATCTGGCACAACTTGAATCAGAAACAGTAGCAAATATGTGAAATGCGTTCAAATTAAAATCTCATTAACATTTTTATTAATTTTCATGTCAGTACGAGTATAATACTTTTTCTACTCCTGTACCTTTATCTGTCATTTATATAGGCTGTAGCCCCCGCGCACCCGCCGCGTCCGTGACTACACGGCCGCCTCCAAGGGCGCGTACGCGCGAGCCGTTGACAGCGTCGACTGGAAGGAGTTGTGCGAGAAAAAAACAACAGCTGATGACCTTGCTAACGCTATCATTAATGTACTGGTAAATAAAATAGACATTTGCTTCCCATTTAAAACTAAACCAAACGCTTCCAAACGTAATACATGGATAACAGATGAAATTTACAATTTAAAATGGTTATTGTTCGATCTTATAAAACTACAAGACAAATTTCCACATTGTAATGGACTGGAACAAAAAATAACTGAATTTAAAGACAAATACAACCGACTCACACGAAAAGTCAAAACCGATTTCTATGTTGCAAAAATACAAAATAGCGAGAACAAAATAAAAACGATGTGGGATATAATAAATATGGAAACGAGCAAAAAGAAGATCTCCGTCGACTACACGGATATTATTAAAAAACCGGATGGGACCGACTTTCCTAATAAACTCGCATAAAGGATGACGCACGCTAAGAACGGGCCGCGTCCGGCCCGGGCCGTTTACTAAGAAAAACGACGGCGTTTTTGCGCCGCTGCGCTATACCCAAGCCCGGCCGAGCCACAGCCGAGGCTCAGAAGCGGCTCATTGACGGCATGGTCCGGCCGTGGTTCAGCCGGGCATGGGTATGGCTCGGCCACGCAAAAACGCCGTCGCTTTTCTTAGAAAACGGCCCGGGCCGGACACGGCCCGTTCTAGCGTGAGTCATCCTTTAGTCAATAGCCTAAACGAGCAGTTCGTGTCCGCTGCAGCGCGGTGCGGAGCCCCGCCCGTGCAGCTCGCGTGCGCTAGTGCGGCGCTCACGCAAGCGTACACCGTTTCCGACTGCTCCTTGCGTTTCAAATACTTCACACCAACAGAAGTGCAAAAAATTATCCTGCAATGTGTTGCAAATAAACCCACTCAAGACCTATACGGGATTTCGACAGAAATCATACGACTGTCATCAGTTTCACTTGCTCCGCCACTGGCCATGCTTTATAACAAATGTATTAAGACTGGGAAGTATCCTAAACCCCTTAAAGAAGTTAAAGTCAGTCCCTTGTATAAAGGAAAGGGGAAGCAAGATGATCTAAGCTGCTATCGTCCTATATGCATTATACCAGCCGTAGCAAAGGTCTTTGAGAACGGGCTAACAACACGTTTGTCTCAGTATCTGCTGAATAAGAGCATCATCTCCGAACGTCAGTATGCGTACAGGCCAGGACGGTCAACTACAATGATGGCACGAGAGGTAGTGCGCCTGATCCTTCAAGCGCGTGAAAGCAAGCTCGAGGCAGCCGTTCTCTTCTGTGATCTCTCAAAAGCCTTCGACGTAGTTGATCATTCCCTGCTAAGCTCTAAGCTGTACCATTATGGCATTCGGGGACCTTCTCAATCTCTCATGTCAGATTTCTTGCACGAGAGGATTCAGCACGTAGTGGGACAAAGAGGCAGTCTGATCTCCTGCGGACTACCAACGGAAATAGGTGTCCCACAGGGATCTTCGCTCTCTAACTTAGCTTTTTCCCTCCTACTTAATGACTTGCCAGGTGCAATTAGTGGAGGCGAGGTATTTATGTACGCGGACGACGTTGCGGTTACTGTAACTGCCCCGAATATTGATCTTCTGGAGTCAGAACTTAACTGCGTCACCAAACAACTGTCGAGCTGGTTCAAACAAAATGGCTTAATCCTTAACCTAACGAAAACCCACTTCATGCAGTTCGACCTATCCGGGCGCAAACGCCGTCCACTGCATGTGAGCCTCGACAGCGGCAGCATCGAACAAGTTAAAAGTACATCCTTCCTAGGCTTCCACATAGATCAAACTTTAACATGGGAGAATCATATTGACTCCCTATGCGGTAAAATGGGAAGAGCTTCTTTCGCCATTGGTAGACTAGCTACTACCCTCCCACTGCATGCTGTTCGCGACTGTTACTTTGCCAGCATACAATCTCTTATACAGTACGGGCTCGAGCTGTGGGGACGCGCGGCTGACTGGCAGCGTGTTTTCCGGCTGCAAAAACGAGCTGTGAGAGCGATGGCGCGAGTGCCATGGCATGAGTCGGCTAAACAATATTTCATCGACTTAGGCATTCTTACCTTGCCAAGCCTCTTAATACTGCAAATAGCCGTCTACACCAGGGAGAACCTGGACAAATATCCTAGACGGGGGGATGGAAGCGATCGCGTCACGCGTTATAGTCACAAACTGGCACCGGTGCCTCGAATGCTGGTCAAAATGGCTAAAACCATACACGTAATGGGTCCTTCTGTATATAATAGATTGCCAATAAGCATAATAGACGCCCCTAGTCCGGTCAGTTTCAAAAATAAACTTAAGGCATGGCTTGTTGAGCAGTCGTTCTATAGTATTGAAGAGTTTTTAAATTCAGAATAGTATAAATAATAGCCAACTATGCTAATAACCTAAGCTTATTTTAATACTATGGGTATATATTTTACTATTATGTTGACATGTAATTTTTTATTACCAATAAATTATGAGTATGAGTAAGAGTGTGAGTAGTTCAAATTTAATGACACCAATAATAAGTCGTCGAAAAAGTCTATGCTCTATGACCCAAAAACGCACTGTTTAGCGTACTTTTTTGGTTCATACATTTTTCATAAAAGCACTGTTTAACTTTTTTTAATTGGCTTCTATATTGCAGTGGTACCAACTTCATAAACAAATATTTCGAAATAAGAGTTTTTATTTACGATTAAACATTTGTATATTATAAATTATTTACTACAATAATAATAAATCATCATCTATTGTGTGTTAAATTACATGTTTTGTAAATTCTGGGTATTATGAAAATAAACAGTTCGAATTCGGTCCGGGTCCGGATTCGGTTTGGTTCGGATGGCAAGAGCAAACAAATTAAAAAAAGAAAACAAACCATAAACAAGGAGGAACAATAGGGGGAGGGGGTAAGGGGGTAAGGGGGGGTGGGGTGTAGGGGGTAGGGGGGGGAAGGGGGGGGGGTGTAGGGCGTATACATATTTTAGGAATACATTTTTTTTAATATTCGGAAAACTATAAATTCAAAAAAAAGTCGGTTCTGGCGCTTCGCCGGCCGGTACCGCGGCACGCTCGCTTCGCTCGCTCGGCTCGCGCGCTTAGGGTTGCGGTACACCTAACACTCCTCCTCGCTTCGCTCGTCGTCGTAACCTACACCGACTTGCCTTAGAGTTAAGAGTAGCATAGGTTTCGCGTGGCTTCAGCAGTTTCGATGATACGGGTATTATAATGATTCAGTATTAGACACTTTTCAATTTTGAGGTCCAATATCTCGGCCATTTTTTATTTTAGAGATTTTTTTTTCGTATAAAGTATGCTTATTTTGGCGTAGTCTAAATGATAGAAATATATAAAATATGTGTCATAATGATGACCCACCGATAAATTTTTTTCTACAATCCGTTATTTATCTCGGTAATTATCAAGTTTAGAGAAAAATTGCCCATACAAAACATGTTTATTTTAGCGTCTTCTATACGATGGCATCATAAAAAATAGGTGTCATAATAACACCACCCCCATCAAAATTTTTTGAAGTCCCGCGCCCCCTTTGCTATACCCCAACCATTATTTCAGTTGAAAGTGGCATAATGAATCAAGCCGCGTTTAAATACTTAAAAAAATTAGTTGGGCGGATATTATAGCCGCGAAATACGATGGCCCACCATACAGGACGAGTGTTCAATATGACTCAAAAATTTTCCCCATGCTGTTTATCGCATAAATCGATAAAGGAATGCATTTTAAACGCAAGACTAGAACACCCACAAGTCTATTTCAAATACTTTATTCAATAAAAAAATATTTAATATTTCGCGACCTTGACTTCAAAAATTATTAAATAAATAAAGTAAATACAAGATGATATATATGATAATTAACATAAACTAAATTAAATTAAAACTACGTTAAATCTAAAACAGGCCCTCGAGGCATTGTACCGAGGATGCTGGTGGCATTTCCTCGTTGAATTGCAATGCTATGCGTTGCGCAAGAAAGCCGCCAGCTCTTCGGTCACCAGTTACATCAACCAGACGTTTCGCGATTTCCGCAAACAAGTTAAGAGTAGGTACAAAGTTGTTGTCTCTGCCGAGGCCTGATATTTATTACATTTCAAGTGTTCGGCGTTTTTCGCCGCTGCACCCGCTTTAGAAGTATAGTCGTTGAAGGTGGGACGGTGCCAGTGTGTCTACACACGGGTAGCGTCCCAAACAAGCATCCGTCCCAAACTCCAAGGAACCAGAGACACACCATCAGGTCTTTTGCCATCATCTCTGACAATGCCATCAGGCGGCTCAAAAAGAGCAGGCACATTGATGGCGGCAAGTGACCGGCGGATTATGTCATTAAGTGTCGCATGTCTTGAAAAGCGGCCTGGGGACCGATTTTTGACTTTCGAACCGACTCTTTCACTCGAAAATGGTCAAAAATTATGAAATGCTATTTTGAAATACGCATAGAAAATTGAAAAACGAGTGGTATCGACCACTCGTATTCAATTCTATCGGTAAAAAGTAAGTGCATGAAATTTTGAGACTGTAATCGTATTGACTTTTATTTAATTTTCGAGCGCTCGAAAGTCAAAAATCGGCCCCCAGCACTTTTTTGACAACAAAGTCCGTGGTGACCCAGTCGGTCCACGTCCGTGCCACAAGGGCATACGTGTGGAGTGCATACCGTCACCCCAAGCCTCAGACCAGTCGCCAGGCGAAGGGAGGTCGGATCCAGGAAGGTACCGGTATTTGGAGAGGGATGGGCATGTAGCCAGTGACCGGCCTCTCTGGCTCCAACCACCAAAAGCCTTGCGCGATCTGGACCTGAACTACGGCTCAGAATCGATTTGTAGGTTAAATCGCAATAAATATCGTCCCAGCTCCTTTGAGATTTTGGGTTATCTGGAAAATCTTTACCCGGGCAAACAATTTTAAAAGTATTCTTGACATCCTCCAAGCCCGCAGTCTCATAGTTCGTGGGCAGAGCCCTTAGGATATTTCCTATGAGACGTGACGTGCTGTGGGTGGACGACAAGAAATGTGGAGACGCAACACTCGAAATTTTGCGTATTCCTAAGCCGCCAATACAATGTGCCAAGGAAGTCAACGGAAACGGCACTTCATTATTTATTATTTATTTATTTATTCAGTAAAGCACTTTACAATGACTTAAAACTTAAATACAACGTCCCACAAAACTGTTTGCACAGTTTGACTGTGGGATCCATGAGTCTATACAATTTGAGGTAGTCTTAATGATAATGAGTCTATGTAAAGTGGTGAAGTTCTAATCAGTCTATACATAATAAGTAATTAGTACAGTCTTAAGAAGTAAGAACAGCTTTAAATGATGTTGTATAAAGTGGATAGGTAGATAGATATCAGATATTAGGTATTTAAGTATTTAAATACTGTCGAGATAGTGTTTCAACAGGGCTCTTTTAAATTTATTTTTGTTTTTCTCTTGTCTAATAGCCGCAGGTAAAGCGTTAACCCTTTACCAGGCCAAAGATAATTATTACAGGTGATCATTTAAAATATTGGAAACAGCTTGTGATCAGATCTTAAGTTATCTCCCTATGTGTAATGTTCCGCTTTTCTATAATTAGCCACTCCACTTTGATGACATTTTCATATAACACATCGGTCGAAGGCCTCCCGGGCCCGGCTTCGTCTTTGACGGACTCTCTGCCTCGATTAAATTCTCGAAACCAAAAGGAGACGGTGGCTAATGAAGGAGCAGATTCCCTAAAAGCTATGTGTAAGTTTTCGTGAGATTGTATAAATGTTAAACCTCTTTTGTAGTCGTAATAAATCATCACACGAAACTCTTCTCGGGTAACGTTCATTTTGCAATCGAAACAATGTCTGACTATACTTTTAAAACCAATTTTTTTTTCTGCAGAACAGTCTATTATTTTTGGCCAGTATTTTATACTCAATTAAAAAAGGTTTTAATCGGTAGTAAAAAAAGTATAATTGTGCAAATAGGTTTTTCACAGCTAGAAACTTTCAGAACAGCCTAGGTACAGTCGCGCAGAATAGTGCGAACGCGTACAACATTTTAATTTATGTTGTATCAGTTTATTTAGTTATCGTGTTCATTTTTTAATCTTAAAGTTGTGTACAAATAAATACATTTATTGAATAGAAATAATTTAATAATTAATTAGGTGTAGAAGTAAAATGTAATCTCTCTCTCTTCCCAGCTACATATATATCCCACATGGTGGTGGGGTCAGCTTTCCTCGTCTTACTTCTCCACTTCCCTTTGTCCTCGACAAAGTAAAATGTAATAAATTTGTAAAAATAGGTTTAAAAAAGTTATAATTTATTGTAAGTAAGTATTTCATTTGATTTGTGAAATATACGACAAACGACAATTTATTTTGTTATTTATTTTGTCTGCGTATACGGGTATGGCAAAAAATAAGATAAAAATTAACCCGGTGGAACGTTCCATTGGGTCAATATCCCGACCCCAGTGAGACAGTGACAATCGAAACATTCTTATCAATTTCTGCGAAATGTTTTGGTGTTACTACTCATGAGACGATAGCGTGTGTAATTGCAGAATCAAAATGTTCCATTAGCATTTGATAATTTAGGTAACTTACACTAGATTAAAATAATTAACAACTTAGAATAGAAAAGATGAAACACCCCCGACATTTTTATTTCAAAGTTCAATATCTCAAAACTACTGAACCAATTTTGTTGAAGCGTAGCTAACAACCATCACGATCACGTCAGCTTTCGGACAAAATCCATCCAAAATTTCACCCCCCATTTCACCCCCTTAGGGGAAGATTTCCGGAATAAAACTATCCAATGTCATTTCCCAGAACTTAAACTATCTCTAAACCAAATTTTATCAAAATGGGTTAGATCCAAATTTTTACCCCTAAAGGGAAGATTTCCGGGATAAAACCTATCCTTTGACCTTTCCCAGGACTCAAACTATCTCTATACCAAATTTCATCCTAATCGGTTCAGCCGTTTTCACGTGATGCGCGGTCACATTAACAGTCAAACAGATAAACAGACAAACAGACAAAAATTCTAAAAACGGAACTTGGAACGTGTTCTGTTATCGATTCTAAGTATCCGTAGCCAATTTTTTTTCGAATATCTTCCATGTAGGTACAGACTTTCGACCCTCTTCAGCTTTATTATATGTATAGAGTATAGATGCACGCCCTGAAGGCTGCCTTTCCACCAGAGATGTGCTATGTTATGTTTTCATACATTTGAAACGTAGCTGTAGCTACGTTTCAAATGTATGAAAACATAGCAATAGCCGAACATAGAACATATCTGGTGGAAAGGCACCCTAATGATCTAATCGTTTGACTTTCATGTAGAACATTAATATTTTCACAACCCGCACAGCGGGCGCCTACGCCGTTGTCACTTTCCGCTACATACGGGGAGCGTACTACGTCAAAACAAATCTTGAACAGAGGCTGCTTTTAAGTTAAAATTTGCTACTGTTTTAAAGCAAATGTGGTGGTAATTTTCCAGTTCTTGCGAAAAAATTGATAATTAATTTAGGTAGGTAGGTGTCTAAAATCTGAAGGTTTGAATCCGAAATAATGATTTGTTTTGACGATACGAATCTTTATTCTCATATGTTGGTCCGGGTGCAAGCCAAGAGTACATCGAGCTTCTAGCGAGCGAGACACACATATGCATTATTTGGGACCCCGGGCTTACGGCCCCCCTATTCTGTAACTTGTTTTAAGCTCACCTCAACGCTCACCCACAATTATACCTTGACACCGCGATGCGTATTAATTAAGCGTAGGTAGAGGTCTAGGTTCGTAACGGGTGACCGGTAGGGTGAGCCGCATTAACGCGTAGCGAATAACAGCCCTGCACAACTTCGCGCGACTAGCAGCGGCGACCAAGGTGAGCGGCGCGCATTAAAAAAATACGTTTCTGTAAAAAAAAACTTGTTGGTACAATCTTTTATTGCCGACTGTATACTGTCATCAAAAGTACTCATTGAGACGATTCTTACGAGCCCAAACTCAACGGGGTTACGTCGGTTAAGTACTGAATTCCCATGACCACCTTCTGTCTCCATAATCGGATTAGCTCGATGGTACCATAATATTGAATTGTCATCCAAAAGTAATTGAATGGATCAGAACTAAATCAAACTTTTTTAACGTAACTACATTTCAAAATGTTTCTATCATATAGTTAGGTTAGGAGATACCTACTCCGTGTAAGATGGGTGCCTACTGTTGCCGAAAAATGTAGTGTGTACTTTTCTAAGAAAGATGACGACGTAATCCAGAAGTTCAGATTAATAAAGAAATTTGAATTTCTACAATGAAACAGGATGATGCATAAAAAACTTAACACTAGGCACTTAAATCTACTTAACTACTAGTATATATACCCTCTCCAAGGTCACAGCCCTTGGGAAGGGTGCCCATAAGGCTGGCTACATTTCCTCGTTGAATTGCAATTCCAATCCGTTGGCCGAGGAAGTAGCCAGCCCTATGGTCAGCCGTATTATCTAAAATTTTTTTCTTTATTTCTTTATAAAGCCTATGGGCGTCAGGACTCCACGGCCCGAGAGTTTCAACCGCGAAGGCCGCAAATATGTAGGTGTTTGTCAGGCCCGCATATTTGCGGCGCTTCGCGGCTTCTGCCGTTGTTGCCGCCCCGCCCCCCCCTCAAAGAAGTTGTGGCTAAATGGGACGGGGCCATGGTGTCCACGCAGGTGGCGTCCCAGATAAGAGGCCGACCCATCCGCCACGGAATGAGTGTCAATCCATCGGGTCTCCTGCCATCGTCACGAGCCAGGCCGGGAGGTTCCAGGACGGCAGGCACGTTTACGCTGGCAAGAGCCCGACGGATGACGTCATTAATGCTAGCGTGGCGGGATAAACGGCCGGCACTCTTTGTGCATGAGAGGCCGTGGTAACCCAAACGGTCTACCTCCACTCCGCAGGGGCAGCGGTGAGGTACTACGATATCCGCGCCTAGACGGAGACCGACAGCCAACCTTAAAGAATTGTTGTCTAGGAGAGTTGCACAGTGAATAGAAGGGTAATCGTGTAGCCAAAATCCGGATTCGGGTTGCGATAAAGCCAATAAACGGGCTTTTTCAGTCCTCGTAGAGGCAGAGTTTAAGAGCCACTCTGATGCCTGGCGGCAAAGAGGTTCATCCCAAGTTCTTTGTACTGCTTTATTTGATGGCAGGGGTTTACCCGGGCAGGCTAGCTGCCACGCATCCTCTGTTTCGTGTAAGTACGCTACCTCAAAATCTCGAAGTGAGGGAGTAACGATTTTACCTATAAGTGGTAACGTACTGTGAACAGAGGAAAGAAAAGCAGGAAGAACGATGCTGGAAATTTGCCTGATTCCAAGGCCGCCATGTCGGATTGGCAGGGTAGCTTGTAGAAATTGCCTTTCATTGATTTGGACGTTGAAAAGTTTTTGGATATGTAGATGCATGATGTTGTCTATTTTTTCGCATAAATTAGTAAATTTCCAGAAGGGGCTACACCTTAATGCGTAAGTCAATTTGGGGACAAAAAGGCAGGACCGAAGAATGAAAAGAGCCATGTGTGAGTTTATTTTGAGGAGTCGGTCAGAGTAATCAGAGAAACGGCGAATTTGGGAATCGACAAAATCCGGGATTGCTTCTTCGAAAACTGGGGCTCCGAGAAGATGAAGTGAGCTATTTGAGAGGACTTTAATGCCTGGACAGATGTTGTTAAAACTGTCAATAATCTGCGATTTATTTACAATTTCAGGACTTATAAAAATCTCGCATTTATTCATATTGAGTTCCAGACCGATCTCTTTAAACTTTGGAATTAAAGATGAAAGGTCGCTGAGAACTGAGCTCGCTTCACCACCCAGGCTCAAGAAATTTTGAAGAATAATTAGAGGACCTTGTATGACAAAAAACCCCATCCTCGTAATTTGATTAGTAATACGCTGGTATTAGGTACATTAATAAATTCGTGAGTCTCTATGGAAGTAGGTAAATTAACAATTTCGGCGGTTCAGCGAATTCAATACTCATTCGGTATTTTCTAAGTACATGGTTTTATGCATGAAGCTAACGTTATATAAAATAGTAAAGAAATAAAATAGTTAAAAGCTGCCATGAAGCGAGTCATCTTCCACGTCTGTTCCAATCACATGTTGGATGACGATCCAACATGTGATTGGCTTCCGATCACGTCACATGTGCCTCTGATTGGCCGCTGGGGCTATGTCGTGATTCGTGACGTCACGGAAGAAGTGTCTCTAGGCGCAAGCCGGGTTGAAGATCACCGTCCGCCGCCAGCTGATAAGCGCGTATTTCAAATGCGCCTTATCCTAATATATAAAGCCCAAACATCAGTAGGACTGCCATTGGGACCCAAAAATACGAACGTGTAGGACTGGAATATGTCGTACTTCAAGTTGTTGATATTTCTTGCCTTTGGGAGTGTTATTAATTGTCTTGAAATAGACAAAGTGGCTGCTGTGGGACAGTGGTCGTTTAAACAAGAAGTTGCTGCCCCATTTCCCATAGAAGGAAAACAATATTTCTATGGGTCGTACGGAGAACATTGGTTCATGAGAGAGTTGTTGGAAGATGGAAAAATGGGCTCGAATACGGATAACGGTACGTGGCAAGATATTTATACCCAAGCATTCACGTATACCATCGATCTTAGACACTTTTTATTTGCTATCAGTAACCAAGGGGCTTATGTTATCCGGGAACTATTGCCGAGTGGGAAAATGGGCGAAGAGACAGATCAAGGAAATTTGGAACCGAACCCTACAGTGATATTTGAATACAATATAAATTGTTATCATTTCCTTCATAGTCTGAACGGTACGGACTGGTTCATCCGAGAAATGTTACCAGGTGGAAAAATTGGCTCACTGACAGACAACGGGAGATGGAATTATGATTATAGTAAAGGTTTCACGTTTTCTATTCAAAACCGACAATATGTATATGCTGTCAGTAGTAACAAAAACTGGTGGTTTATTCAAGAACTTTTGTGGAACGGTAAAATGGGAACCGAAACTGATTCTGGACCTTGGAAATACAATCACATACAAAACTTCCCGTTCAGTTTTGGCAATAAAACCTACTTTTACGAATTGATATCTGAGAAACATTATTTCATTCAAGAACTGTTACCGGGTGGAAAAATGGGTTCGGAAAAGGTGAAAAAATTTTGGCCAAGTTATTATTCGGTGTCTTTTCCGTTTAATATTAAAGGAAGACAATTTGTATACAGTGTAAGCGACTCCTATTGGTACATTCGAGAAATTCTATAGGATCACAGACCTATGAAACGACAGCGAAGGAAGTATATTATAACAAAGCAGTTCAAAAGGTATTTTAACACGAGTTACGTTTGTCATTGCAAAAGACACGATAGTGACGGATAAGTCACAGCTGTTTTGAAGGAGCTTGCCTACTGAATCCAAGTGCTGCCACCAATTGTTTTTCACCAGATAGCTGCAGTGTATATGAGACAACGACTGTATCAATTACTTTTCTTTAAATAATAATAATAATTCATTTTTTCAGACAAGGTCCATACAAATTTGTTAGTAAAAAATTTTACTTAACTTGCTTTTTATACGGTTATTTGTTGACAAATTAATTTGAACTCTACTTGTAAGCTACAAGACAGTTTTTGAGTTCTAATAACAGATACAATAACTTTTAATAACTCTAATAAAATAGAAATTAATTTGATTATTAATAATTCTTAATGTGTATTTTTTTTTTTACTTTTTACTAAACTACTTACTTAATGACATGTGAACCGGCTTTATGATTAATATGAATATATATATATATATATATATATATAATATTATGATTTTTGTCATCATGTTGAGATTCATTATTAAGATTATATACGTCATGCATAAATCGGTTTTTATTTTTTTTTCTTTATCTAGATGTTCCTAATAGGTAAGAAGAACTAAACTACAGGCTATAGGCTAGATGCCCAAGTTTTCTTTATTTATGACATTCGAGTCAGATTTAGACAAAAATTGCATATAGATGCAATACTTGATTGATATACTTTTTTTTATTAATGCCTAAGGATCCTACTCGGTGGCTTTAAATTTACTCTTGGGCAATAAAAAAACAAAAAAAACGAAACTAGAGTTCCATTTGTTTTCATGAGTTTTAAAATATTTTGTAATTTAACACTTTATTGCAGTCAATAGTTTGGTTGTCTAAGGTAAACGTCTGAGTGCTAGGCGCTGTACTAGTATATAGCATGGGCACTCTATTTCAAAGTGACATGGCTTAAATTCGAATGAAGAAAAATCCTCTTAACTAGTTCGAACTTAACCCACATTGCTTTGATATAAAGTGCCCATGCCATATACTAGTACAGCGTCGAGCACTCGGACGTTTACCTTGCTATCCACACAGCAACACTAAGTTATATATCAAATGTTTACATGAGGAAACTACTACTACAATTTGAAGCAGCGACGCGACGCAAACCGAGATAATCTACCCTTCTCTTCCTAGTTTGCTCAGTGCAAGTGAGACAGGAGTCACTCAGTCGCGCGCGACGCGACTCGCTCGATGTTGGTCTACACCCCCGGGATCAAACAATATATAGTCAAGAATCATATAATATCACTTATCAGTCTTAGGCATTGTACCTTATGTGGTCAGAACGGCGTTTCAAGTTACGCATTATTTACCAATGCACGCCCTTAAGGGTGCCTTTCCACCAGAGATGTGCTATACTATGTTTTCATACATTTGAAACGTAGCTGTAGCTGGAGCTACGTTTCAAATGTATGAAAACATAGCATAGCCGAGCATAGAACATCTCTGATGGAGAGGCACCTATGATCTCATCGTTTGATTTTCATATCGTGTAGAAGTTCTACAGTAGAACATTAACATTTCCACTGCCAGGAACCCGCACAGCGGGCGCCTACGCCGTTGTCGCTTTCCGTTACATACGGGGAAACCACGGGATCGGCTGCGAGCTTACTACGTCAAAACAAATCTTGAACAGAGGTTGCTTTTAAGTTAATATTTGCTACTGTTTTAAAGCAAATGTGGTGATAATCTTCCAGTTCTTTCGAAAAAATTGATAACTAATCTGTAGGTTTGATATTCCGAAATAATGATTCGTTTTGACGATACGAATCTTTATTCTCATATGTTGGTCCGGGTGCGAGCCAAGCAAGAGCACATCGAGCTTCTAGCGAGCGAGACACCATTTTAGGGGCCACAGTCATATGCATTATTTGGGACCCCGGGCTTACGGGACACGACTTCGCGCACCTAGCAGCGGCGACCGCGGTGAGCGGCGCGAATTAGAAAAATACGTTTCTGTCAAAAAATATATTTTTGGTACAAGCTTTTATTGCTGACTGTATACCGTCATCAAAAGTACTCATTGAGACGATTCTAACGAGCCCAAACTCAACGGGGTTACGTCGGTTAAGTACTGAATTCCCATGACCACCTTCTATCTCCATCATCGGATCAGCACGGTGGTACTATAATATTGAATTGTCATCCAAATACCTAAATAAACCTACTACTAATGTTTATTCGTTAAAACAATTAAAATGTTAAAACTGACATTAATAAAAAAACTAAAAACTACCTATAAATAAAAATACTACTACTATATCTTTACCCAAAATTTCAGCTCTATCGGTTGAAGATGCTTCAAAATTTAGTTGCAAGAAGATCCGAACAAACATAGTGATACATAGGTAACTAACTATATAGGTACATACCTATATAGTTAGTTACCTACATACCTACATCGCAAGTTAAAAGAAAGCTTGTAAAAATAGAAAAGCTTATAAAGGTGTACATCTGGAGCAAAGCATTATATACGGGTACGAATGGGCGTTCTCGCTCCCTTCCATACTTATGGAAGTATGGATGAGAGCGAGGGAGCATGGACTAATATTATAAATGCGAAAGTAACTCGGTCTGTCTGTCTGTTACCTTTTAACGCTTAAACCGCTGAACTGATTGAGATGAAATTTGGCAGATAGCAAAGCTGCATTTTATCCACAAGAGTGCAAAGAATATTTGAAAACCGAACGTATTATTAGTTTTACCTTTTTTAACATAATAAATTAATAACATGTAGGTAAAGGCCAGTCCAGGCAAGAGAATATACGCCAATGATTTAAAAAAAATAGAGTCCATTCGCTAGCTCGTAGGTCAACCCTAGAATCCATACGCTAGCTTGTGTTTCAATTCCACACTCACGGTTAAAATACAACTTTATTTAATCGTATGGCATATATTATTTTTGGCCTTTTGAGTTTGTCACTCTTTAGTACCACCCAGGGGACACGTGCAGGGTTGTGGTAGGCAGCTCCTGCGGACGCGAGTGACAGTTGTCCCCCCCTTTGTCAAGTGGGTGGGCAACTCGACTGTTAGAGGTTCTTAAGCCGCCCGAAGGCCTCGAACTCGGCTTAACGACTACTGTCATAGACAGCAACCGGGATCAACTGCTTAGCGTGCCTTCCAAAGCACGGAAGCGCTCATTTATAGTAACCACTCAAACAGGCGGTCACCCATCCAAAGACTGACCGGCAGGGGTCAGTCATCTTTGCTTGACCTGCGTTATCGTTTCCGATACGCAGGCGCCGCCGGGCTATGAACGCTTCAAAAATACAACTTTGCAACCTATACAAGGATCAAACATCAATTTTTAATCCCCGTCGCAAAAAGAGGGGTATTATAAGTTTGACGTGTATATGTGTGTGTCTGTCTGTGGCATCGTAGCTCCTAAACGAATGAACCGATTTGACTGCTTTTTTTTTGTCCGAAAGCTGGCTCGAGACGATTCGTAGCTACGTTTCAACAAAATCGGTTTAGCCGGTTTTGAGTTAAGTATTGAACCTTGAAATTAAAATGTCGGAGGTTTTTCCACTTTTCTAAATTGTCAATTATGTTAGACAGAGTATCTTTTGTAGGTAAGTGCTAAATATACTTATTCCGTGTACGACGCCATTTGGTAATAATTTACGTTAAAAACCAAGTTTAATTAAACCGACTTCAATTCAGTAGGTACTTCGCCAAGCCACATAGGTGAATGTAAATTTCCACATTTCCATTCCAATTTACCACATGAACTGCTCTCCGAAAGCAAATGCGTTGATTATTTTATTACAGAAAAAACCCAAGTCGCTATATGTGTTATTAATGTAATTGTGTAACCCAAGTCGCACAATTACATTAAAAACACTTCCGACTCAACAAACAGGCTACTACTAATAACATAGCGAGTGGCGTGTGATACAGGGATGACTGGTAATTCGACCTATTCCTTGAAAGGGGTTATACTAGAGCTAATTTGCAACAATTTATGTCCAGTCAACCAGCGGTCGAAACTCGCTGGTTTCCGAGATATTCGAGTTTTTAGTTTGTATGAAAAAAAAAATCATTTTTGTCACAATCAGCACTTTAGGCGATTTTTTTTCAAACAAACTAAAAACTCGAAAAATTAAAAAAAATCGTGTTTTGACCCCTGGTTGACTGGACATAAATTGTTGCAAATTAGCTCTAGTATGACCCCTTTCAAGGAATAGGTCGAATTGCCAGTCACCCTGTATACACACCGAGTACTCTTCTCGAGAGCACTGTCTCGTCCGTTTGCTCGGTACGTGTGATCATTTGATCAAGGCATAAGGAACATCGCGACGGACAAGACTTTCGGTTAAATAAAGCCGCTACTGAAATCGATTCATCCGGTTCGGAACAAGACCATTAAAATCAACAGCCGTTAATAACAACAAAACATTACACAACATTTACAACTTTCGGGGCTGTACGGTGTACGGCGACAGGTGCGTGTAGTTGCACAGACCTCTCTGCCAGGGGCTATATATAATACTACCTTGTGAGTAAAGTTATAAGTTGTTATACGTTATAAATATGTATTACTAACCCCTGTTTGCGGGGAAAGGTCGAGGGAAGGAAAAACGGTGGCACTAAGGAAAAGTCGCTTCAAAATGCAATGATGGTGATTATGATGATGAGGGAATGAGTATATGATGGAATAAAGACTTATTTTTTATGAGCTGTTGTTTTGCATGTTGCACTTTCCTTGCTACAGTGAGGTGAAAAGTTTTGTGTTGCACACGGGTGCAAATGTATTTTACTTCTCGTGTGTTGAAACACTCGCTACGCTCAGGATTCTATTTTAGAACCACTCGCTTTGCTCGTGGTTCAACTATTGAACCCTATCGCTTGCTCGTGTTTCAATTCCACACTCGCGGATAAAATACAACTTTGCACCCTTGTATAACAAATAACTATTGCGCCCTTGAGACACAATCTATTTAAACTTTTGTAAATTTCTTTTTACAGAACTTGCGAAAGAAAAAGTTCCTGCCATACAATAATAGTGTCCCAAAAGTAACGCAGGATTTAAATTATAAAGAAAATCCAGCTGTTTTCGGTTTTTTATTATTAAGTATTTTGAACTTTCATAATGATGATGGTCGTGGACTCTTTGGGGGAGGCATATGTCTCATAAACTCTATGTTAGGATATAAGAAAACAAATTTCAGTGTTTTTCAAAACTCCGCGCCAAAAGCGGTTAAAAGGGGTCTGAATGTTGGTGTGCGGAATAAGTCTTTTTGAAGTGAGAGTCTTGAAACTTCGTAAACAGACTTTATGTTACTTAAGACACAAGAAAACTGATTTCAGCGTTTGTTTTTATTCCGCCACAAATTGATTAAAAGGTGATTTTAAGCAACTGGGGGAGGGGAAGAACTCTTTTGAACTGAGAGTCTTGAAACTTCGTAAATAGACTCTATGTTAGGAGTTTACTACACAAGATAAGTTATTTCAGGGGTTGAAAAGGGTTTGAATAGGGGATAAGTGTTTTTCTAAGTGGAAGTCTTGAAACATCGTAAGAAGATTCTGTGTTAAGATACAATAAAATCAATTTCAGCGTTATTGTAAATCCCACTCCTTAAGGGGTTAAAAGGGTTTGTATGAAGAATATATTTGTTATAAGTGAGGTACTTAAATCTTCGTAAATTGACCCCAGTGTTAGAACAAAAAAAACTGTCCTTGGCGTTTTTTTAAATTTATCCCTATAGTACCTAAATAAAAATATATATTAAGGAGCAATCTTACACAAATCGAACTACCTTCGGGTTAAAAAGGGTTAGAAAGTTTGTAGGTTTGGGGAACAAGTTTTTTGAAGTAAGTGATGAAATTTCGTAAGTAGTCTCTATTTTAGACAACAAGCAAATTGTATTTAGCGTCTTTAAAACTTGCTCCTACAAAAAGTGTTTCGCCCCTCACTCTTCTTGACTCCAGCCATCAGCTTTTGCTTGCAAACCACCCGGAAATAGAGAGGTGTCTATAGTAAACGCGTTCTGAAGTGACGCTTCGGGCTTTTGGCTCTCGGTTTTACGCTTGACGAAAACTCTGGTATTTTGAGTGTACCACGTGGGCTCGCCCTCAAGCTCGCATAGTGTGCGCGCTCTGGCCCCGTAGCATGGATGGCCTGGCCTTATCACGCGATAAGTGATAGGTTAGAGCATCCGTCCCTGGCTGACACCGTTCGATAGAATGAGACGACGCGCTTATCCTATCACTTATCGCGTGATACGCCATCCATGCTACGGGGCCAGGGCTGTTATTCGCTACGCGGGGTAGATCTCACTATTCCCATTTCCCATTGCAGTGGTAATACTGAGACTGCACTTTTTTTTCAAATCAGTCTCACTATTCCCATTGAATTACGAAACGCCGAATGGTAATAGCGAGACTTGTTCTCCTACAAAATGTCTCATTATTTGTTGCCGACGCGGAGAATGGCGGGGGGGCGCGGCAAGCGCGGGGCGCGGGGAACGGGGCAGATGTCGCCACAACCCGCACCGTACGCACGTCTATAGCCTTCCGCTCTCATTTTTGCTTTTATTTTGTTATTAAATTCGTGTACTTTTTTGTGTTACAAAGGTGTATTAAACGTACTTTAGTAAACAGCCAAACTTTTATTTGGGCGCAAGCTCAGATAAGCTACAAAAGTGGTCCTTCGAACCGGATCGTTGAATGTTTCGTACGCCAGCTAAAGCCAAAATGGTCAACACCCGCAGTACTGTTAAACGAGAACAACAAAAGAAAGAAGAACAACTACGAGAGCACGCAAAGCAGCAGCAACAAGTGCCTAAAACGGATGGAGAACAAAGCAAAAGTAAGGAACCGACTATAAATTCAGAAGTGGGTAGTGCGTTAAAGTTGGAACAAAAGGAGGCCGTTGAACCGCCAGCCCATTGTTCGCACAAATTTGTCGGTACCAAATCGAAAAAATCGTCTTCATCTTCAATAGTGGCACGAAGAAAAAAGTTAGAGCTGGAAGCAGCGGAAGCGAAGGCTCGCATCCAAATGGAACTTATTGATAAACGGCTGCAGGCGGATCTCGCCGAACTGGAAGAATACAGTCCACCAGCATCACAATCGGATGCAGAATCCACTAAAAGTGACGTCGCAAGGTGGGTCGAACGCAGTCAGCAGCAGTTGGAGACACAGCCTGCCCCCGAATCTGGGGATAACTTGGGCTTGCTGTGCCCGCCAGCCGCAGTCGCCGCTGGCACCGATGGTCCAATACAGCAGCTGGCAAGCGTACTTAAAGAACTAGTAACCACCTCTGTCACCAGTAGTAACAATGCAAATCTGCTTAGCCGCATAAGCACGCCGCGGGAACTGCCTTTGTTCGGCGGCGACCCTACAGATTGGCTACAGTTTAAACAAGCATTTGAAGAGTCCACCAGAGTGTGCAACTTCAGTGAAATTGAAAATATTTGGCGCCTTAGAAAATGTCTTCGTGGCCAAGCTAAAGACTCCGTCGCAGCTCTGCTAATGAGTGGAACGTCACCGACAACCATAATGTCGACGTTAGAGCTACAATTTGGAAATCCCGACGTAATATTAACTAAAATATTGATGGAAATTAAAAAACTGAACCCATTACCGCTGGAGTACCATAGAGAAATAGTGACGTTTGCAGTTAAAATAAAAAACTACGTCGCAGCTGTTCGTGCCTTACATCGCGAAGAGTACCTACACGGCATGCACATAGCCTCAATTGTACTAGCTAAGATACCTACAGTACTACTACCTAAGTGGACAGACTATAGTTATCCCCTGATAAGAGAAGGAATAAAACCTAAACTCGATATTCTCGCCGACTTTCTCCACGAAGAAGCAGTGAAAGTGTCGACGTGCAGTGCGTCTCTTATTCCCGTGCGATCAGACTTTAAACGAAAAAACTTTGAAACACATAGTGCAAACCACTCGCAAACTATTTTAGTGCAAAGTGCCCAGACTTATGATAAGTGCCGTTTTTGTCGCATAACAAAACATAAATTAACGGAATGTAAAAAGTTTAAAAGGGCCCTGCGCAAAGATCGCTGGTTTTACGTGAAGAAATTCGGTATTTGTTTCAAGTGTTTATCATCGCAGCACGACCGCGAAACATGTTCCGCCGCGGTGTGCGACGTAGAGGGGTGCGGGGAACCTCACCACCGGCTGCTGCACTATGTACCAGTTCAGAGGTCAAGGTCACCCTCCGATCATGCTAGCCAGGTGCAGGTGATACAATCTGACACACAGACTGAAACTAGTGAAATCGTTACGCATATAAACATTGAAAAGTGCGAAGTGTTATTAAAAGTCGTACCTATACTTATTTATGGACCTAACGGCATTATCAATACAACGGCTTTGCTTGACGACGGCTCAACTGTTTCCTTAATAAGTACATCACTCGCCGAGCGGGCCGGGCTGCGCGGACGCAGGGAGTGTTTACGTGTGCGCGGCGCTTGGGACCGTACGGAACTGGTTTGCGAATCTCAGTTGATTGACTTTGCGTTATCTAACAAATCGGGAACAATGTTTAATATTCGTGCGCGCAGTGTAAACAACCTCAATTTACCTGCACAAAATCTGGGTGTAGTTAGGTGTGAGAACTATAATTACCTGCAAAATATAAAAGAACATTTAAGTGATAAAAAATTAAAACCTGAAATATTAATAGGGCAAGACAATTATCACCTGCTCGTCCCTCTGGAGGTGGTCACGGGCGGGCCCCACGAGCCCTGCGCTACCCGCACGCCACTCGGCTGGTGCCTACATGGCCGGGCGCCTATACAACTTACCGAACGTATGAACATTCATTCATCGTTGCATATCTCTCACGACGGTGATGAAGGCGTTGCTTTGGAAAACAATAGAATTCTCCAAGAACTTAATGATGATGTCCAGCGCTTCTTTTCCATCGACTCAATGGGCGTATCTGCCAAACCTCGGCAGAACTCGGAGGACGAACGGGCCCGGGAAATACTGGAACAAACCTCCGAACTAATTGATGGAAAGTGGCAAGTTGGCTTACCGTGGAAAAATGAAGATTGTATGGTTGACTCCTTCCCGAATGCACTGGCGAGGCTGAAAGGGGTTGAACTAAAGATGAAGAAAAATACAGAGTATGCACAACGATATAAAGAACGCATACAACATTTATTTGAAAACGATTACGCTGAAAAGCTAGAAAATCCAACTGTTACACCGAAAACCTGGTATTTACCCCATTTCGGCGTAGATAACCCGAACAAACAGAAGCTTCGATTGGTATACGATGCAGCTGCTCAATCGAAGGGTTTATCACTAAATGATTACCTAATTAAGGGCCCGACTCTGCTCGAGTCGTTGTTGGGGATAATGTGGCGCTTTCGTGAACACCGAGTGGCAGTCACCGGGGACATAAAAGATATGTTCCTCAGAGTTAAAATAAGACCTGAAGACCGACAAGCCCTACGTTTCCTATATCGTGACAACCCTAACGAGCCTGTCAACACATATATAATGACGTCACTTATATTTGGAGCGAACTGTTCGCCCTTCATTGCCCAATTCATAAAAAACAAGAACGCACAGCGCTTCGATTCATTAATGCCTGACGCTACGAGTGCTATATACTCACAACATTATATGGACGACTATATAGACAGCCTACCTAACGAAGACTCTGCAACGAAGCTAGTCCGCGACATCACCTTCATACATCGTCAAGGAAATTTTGAAATGCGTAACTGGAATAGTAACAGCAAAGACGTTTTAAACGACATTCCAAAAGAGACCCTTGGCGACAATGCTGTAAGGTTCAAAGTCGGGCAACAGAGCATGGGAGACGAGCGAACGCTTGGATTGTTATGGCGGCCCGACGAAGATACGCTCGGGTTTGATGTCTCGTTAAAGAAAATACCAGAAAATATAATTAATGGAAAACAAAGGCCCACGAAAAGAGACATCTTAAGAGTAGTTATGTCGATTTTTGATATGTACGGATTTTTATCGCCTTTGACAATTAACGGAAAATTAATTCTGCAAGAGACCTGGTTACTTAAAATTTCCTGGGATGACCCGATTAACGACCAAATTTATCAAAAATGGCTAAAATGGATTGATCAATTGAAATCAATGAAAGATATACGATTTCCCAGGTACTATCAGGCCGCTGCGGGAGAAAGCGAGACGCGCGCACACCCCGCGAGCGCGAGCGAGACGGGGATTGCTGCTATCAGACCAGACAGCGATGCGCGCTCGCCTGCACTTGAACCGGTTTCTGGCATGAGTTGTTATTCACACTTACAACTGCACGTTTTTTGCGATGGGTCTGCGAAAGTAATTTGCGCAGTGGCATTTTGGAGATGGATAGACAATAACAAGGTGTATCAATCATTTATAGCGTCTAAATGCCGTGTTGCTTCTCTGAAAAGTACCTCGACCCCCAGAATGGAGCTCCAGAGTGCTGTTCTAGCCGCTCGCTTATCTGAAACCATAATAAATGAACACAGAATTAAACCGGAGCGACGAACCTTTTGGAGTGACTCATCAACGGTGCTGCATTGGATAAAAAACGACGCGCGTAATTATAAAACTTATGTTGCGCACCGACTGGGTGAGATAGACGAACGTACACATAAACATGAATGGAGATACATACCTACAAGGCTCAACGTCGCCGATTTACCTACTAGGGCAAACTACGAATGTACTACGTTACCTGAATATTGGAGTAAGGGTCCCTCTTTCCTACAAAATAAAGAAGATGAATGGCCTGAAGACATAGTGAGCACTGAAATAAATAAGGAGCAATTGGAATATGTGACACACATACAAACAAGCAATCATTTACCTGTGCCGGATCCTACGCGATTTTCATCGTGGCTGCGTCTACTTAGAGCTACTTACGTGATGCTTAAGTTTATAAATAAATGCTGTTGTGGCTGTATGATCTGTCCGGAGTTGAATAAATAAAGATAAGAGTTTCTTGTAGGCAACACCAGACAGGGATGTCATGGCGCATGTCAAGTGTCCTACACGGCTCTCTAATTAATTAAATTGTGATTTTATTTATCATAAAACATGGTGGCAGCGCAAACCTAAAAATGGGTAGCCTAGAAGAGTTAGTGCGCCAACAGGCGATGATGCTGCAAAATATGCAAGAGCAGTTATCAATACTAAGTACGCGTACAACAACAGGCACACACCAAGCAAACCACGCCATTAACGTTCCATGGCCGGCTCCACTGAATGTCAACTCCGACCCTGAGGAAGCATTCAACATATTTAAAGAATCGTGGAAAAATTATTGCCGTGCCACTGAAATGGAGAAATGGTCTGCAAATCAAGAAGCCAGGAAAATAAGCGTTTTGATGAGCGCCATTGGCGAAGAAGCCATTAAAAAATACAACAATTTCGGTATCCAAGAGTCAGACAATACATGCGAAATTATTCTTAATGTAATTAGTTTGAAGATGGTACCCAAAAAGAACGTTATCTATAATAGATACATCTTTAATTCACGTAACCAAGGAGAAGAAAACTTCGATCTGTACTACAGCGAGCTAATAAAACTGGTCGATGACTGCAGTTTCAAGGATCTACGAGACGAATTGTTACGTGATAAAATAGTGTTCGGAATCAAAGACATCAGTCTCAAAAAAAGATCTGTTAAAACGTGAAAACTTAACGTTAAATGATGCAGTAAATCTATGTCGAGCATCTGAAATAACTGAACGCCAAGTAAAGACTCTAGCACAGCCAGAAACTATCAAGAAGATTAAAGAAGATACTCCAATGAAGGTATGCAAGTTCTGTGGCAATAAACATGAGTTCAAAAAAAAGTTTATGCCCTGCATGGGGCAAAACTTGCAAAATATGCAATGGCAAAAATCATTCCGACAAAGTCTGCAAGAAGAAACCTAAAATAAAGCAAATTATCAAGACGCCAGACAAACAACAGGAGGAATCTTCTGAATTAGACTCTGATGACTCTGACAGGAACTTCATCATCAAGAAAATAGAGAATGGCAATAAGAATTTGGCGGAATGTCTTCTACAATTCAAGTCTGGAAAACAATGGAGAGAATCAAAATGCCTTCTAGACACTGCCGCAGATGACAATTTGGTGGGCCTCAAGAATATCACAGAAATGTTAGGGGAAGACCACATACAAAGAAAAATGCGTCCATCAAATAAATGCTTATTTGGTTTTGGAGGAAACAACATAATGATTCATGGTGAAATTGACATCATTATGAAAGTAAAGGTTGCAGGCAAACAAAAAACATACAAAAACACATTTCAAGTGGTACATACACCACACATTCCTTTATTGTCATGTAAAACTTGTACAAACATGGGTCTGGTACGGTTCTGTAAAGAGGTAGTCTGTGGGAATAATGAGACACTAAACATTATTAAAAAGTATGACTCTGTATTTCATGGTCAGGGTAGCTTTTCAGGTGAAATCAATCTTGAGTTAGATGATTCAGTCCCTCCAGTCCTACAAAAAGCTCGTCGAATTCCAGTGGCACTTCGGAAACCACTTAAAGAGGAACTACAAAGGATGGAACAACACGGCATTATTATCAAGGAAGAAAACTACACAGATTGGGTAAGTAATCTACTCATTGTTAAAAAAAAAGACAATTTTAGAATCTGCCTTGATCCAATACCGCTTAACAAAGCAATAAAAAGGCCCAATTACCAGTTCACAACAATAGATGAAATTCTCCCTGAACTAGGTAAAGCCAAGGTATTTACCACATTGGATGTAAAAAAGGGGTTTTGGCATCTAAAGTTGTCTGAAGCTAGCAGTAAACTCACAACATTCTGGACCCCATTTGGTAAATACCGCTGGAAAGTCCTCCCTTTTGGCATTTCCTCATCGCCAGATTACTTTCAGATGAAGATGTATGAAGTAGTCCAAGGTCTGACTGGTGTAGAAGTGCTAGTTGATGACATACTAGTATATGGCGTTGGTGAGTCTATCGAGGAGGCTACAAAAGATCATAATGTGAACCTTGAAAGATTATTGAATAGGCTATTGCAACATAATTGTAAATTAAATATAAATAAGATGAAATTATTACAAAGTTCTGTAAAATATTATGGTCATGTATTTACGGACAAAGGTCTCCAGCCGGATCCAACCAAGGTGGAAGTAATTTCAAATATACCATCTCCAACAAATAAAAAGGAACTCCAAAGATTCTTAGGTGTTGTGACATATCTAAGCCGTTATATACCAAACCTTAGCTATGAATCTTCTCACCTCAGATACTTGACTTTAGAGAATACAGAATGGAAATGGAGTAAAAAAGCAGAAAAAGAATTCAACAAACTAAAATCTATAATAAGTGACCAAAAAACTCTGAAATATTTTGACAAAAATAAACCGTTGGTACTTGAATGTGATTCTAGTGAGGCGGCATTGGGTGTAGCTGTTTTTCAAGACAACCAGCCTGTGGCCTATGCTTCGAGGACTTTAACCAGGACAGAAAGAAAATATGCCCAAATTGAGAAGGAGCTGTTATCAATCCTCTTTGCTTGCAAACGCTTCGACCAGCTTATCATTGGTAATAAGAAAACCGTCATCAAAACCGATCATAAACCTCTTCTTAATATTTTCAAGAAGCCTCTATTAGGCGCACCAAAGAGATTACAGTCAATGTTACTAATGTTGCAACGTTACAGCTTAGAGGTAGAATTTGTTTCTGGTAAAGATAATATTGTTGCTGATGGCCTATCAAGGTTTTTCATCAACTGTGAGTCTGAAAACAAAGACAGTGAGTACAAAATATTCAAAGTTTTAGCTGAAATGAATCCAATAGAGGACTTGCCTATCTCAGAAGGATGCTTAAAAGATATATCAAGTATAGCCAGGGCTGATCCATATTATGTAAAAATGATTCAATATATTCAGCAAGGATGGCCCACATTCATCAGAGATGTTCCTGACGCGTTAAAACAGTTTTATAGTTTCAAAAATGAGCTAACAGTCTACCATGACTTAATACTGAAAAATAATGCTATATTGATCCCTGAAAATTACAGAAGACAAATTCTCTACAAACTACATAAAGCTCACTCAGGCATAGAAAATACTCTGAAACTAGCCAGAGAGGCAGTATTTTGGCCAACAATGTCAATGGATATCAAAGAAATGATTAAAAGTTGTTCAATATGCACCAAATATGCTTCCTGCCAACAAAAGTTACCAATGCAAAGTCATCAAATTCCAGAGAAGCCATTTGAAATAGTATCAATGGATGTGTTTTTTGTCACTGACAAAGGTAAACAACACAAATATTTAATAACAGTAGATCATTACTCTGACTTCTTCGAAATTGATGAAATCAAGGATTTGTCAGCAAAGTCTGTTATTGATAAATGTAAAAAAAACTTTTCCCGGCATGGTATACCAGATGTGGTGGTGACGGATGGTGGTACCAACTTTGTTAATCAAGACTTCAAAAACTTTTCTAAAGAATGGATATTCACACATGTAACATCCTCACCACACTATGCTCAAGGAAATGGAAAAGCTGAATCGACAGTGAAAATAGCAAAAAAATTACTCCTTAAATGTACCGAGGGGAAAGAAGACTTTTGGTATAGTTTGCTATGTTTAAGAAACACTCCTAACAAAGTAAATAGCAGTCCAGTCCAGAGACTATTCTCAAGAAGAACAAGATGTTGCCTACCTATGATTTCAACACTATTGAAACCAACGATAATTGACAATGTTTCTGAAACAATAAAAAGAAACAAAGAGAAAATAAAACAATCTTATGATAAATCTACAAGAAACCCTGTTACACTTGAAATTGGTCAGCCAGTCTCGGTGCAGCTACAACCATCTACAAACAAACATTGGACGCCGGGCATAGTAGCAGATGTTTTATCAGACAGGTCATATATAGTTAATGTCGACAATACTCAATATCGTAGAAATTTGTCTCATATTCGCCCCTCCTCTTCACAGAACGTACAAGAAAACCACAATGCATCTCTGTCTTCCTCATCTCATAATAGTCATAGTACACATCAAAATCACATAGAATACCATGAAAAACCAAATGTATCTGAACAACAATATTATACTTCAGACATTCCCGGTAACCAGGAAAATGAAAATTGTGTAGATGAAAATATTATACCAACCAGTCCTTCAGTATCAAACAATTCTGAAAAGTCGATTAATAGCCCTATGTTGAGAACTAAGAGAAAAATAAAGATTCCTAGTTATTTAAGTGATTATATTTGTGAAAAGTAATTGTGTTTTTTAAAATACTTTGATTTGGATAATAATCTTTATACGCTACTGATCTTTAAGATTAAGTTACCATCATTGTCATTTTAATGTTCTATTCCACTAGTAATTCATTATGAATTATCTTTCTAAAAGAAAAAGAGAACGTGTTGTGGCTGTATGATCTGTCCGGAGTTGAATAAATAAAGATAAGAGTTTCTTGTAGGCAACACCAGACAGGGATGTCATGGCGCATGTCAAGTGTCCTACACGGCTCTCTAATTAATTAAATTGTGATTTTATTTATCATAAAACAAATGCAAACTTACCGAAGAGGACGATGACGTAACTATGGAGAAAGCTGAGAGGTTGCTACTGAAATATTCACAAGCCATATCGTTTCCTGAAGACATTCATCACCTGAAAAATAGAAAATTATTACCTAGTACAAGTCGAATACTTACCTTGTCACCTTACCTCGACGAACACGGCGTTCTGCGCCTCGGCGGTAGAATTGACGCAGCAGCCGATGTCGCACCTGAAACAAAAAGGCCTACGATATTAGATGGGCGTGACTATATAGTTCGATTACTGGTAAAACATTACCATGTTGTCGCAGCGCACGGAAACCAAGAAACTGTTGTGAATAATCTAAAACAGAAACATTGGATAATAAGAATAAGGCCGACAGTGAAAAATGTAACATCAAAATGCATGTTTTGTCGAATACGCAAGTGTAAACAAGAGATCCCGAGAATGGGAGACTTGCCGAAGGCTCGACTCGCCCATCATCAGCGCGCGTTTACATACTGTGGGGCGGATCTATTCGGCCCGATAGAGGTCACTGTCGGCAGAAGACGTGAAAAAAGGTATGGCGTATTGTTTACTTGCATGACCGTGAGAGCGATCCATATCGAAGTTGTAAGTAGCTTAACTTCTGATTCCTTTATAATGGCACTGCGGAGAATGGCCGCGCGACGAGGATGGCCACGCCATCTATTTTCGGATAACGGCACGAACTTTAAGGGAACTGTAACAGAACTGAAAAAGGCAATCCAAGAATTAGACGAAGGGCACCTGAAAAGGGAATCACTAAAAATGGGAACAAAATGGACATTCATCCCTGCCGCAAGTCCACACTGGGGTGGAGCTTGGGAGCGACTTATTAGGACAGTAAAAGCAAGCCTGAAATCCGTGCTAAAAGAACGTGCCCCACGAGACGAAACTCTAAATACCCTCTTGGCCGAAGTTGAGAATTTGGTAAACAGCCGACCATTGACACACGTCTCCGTGGAACCAGGAAGTACTGAAACGCTGACCCCCAACCACTTCCTTATCGGGTCATCCTCGAACTTACCCCAGCTTGGTGCATACGATGACTCGGAATTTTATTTAAGAAAGCAGTGGAGAATTTCCCAGCGATTAACCGACTTGTATTGGAAAAGATGGGTTCGAGAAATCCTACCTGAGATGTTACCACGCAAAAAGTGGAACAAGGAGACAAGGCCCTTGCAAGTGGGAGACCTTGTTTTAATTGTAGACCCCGATGGACCTCGGAACACCTGGCCAAGAGGTCTGATACAGGAGGTGATGCCGGGCAAGGACGGCAGAGTAAGAGCGGTAAAAATAAAAACCAAGACCGGTCTGTTTGTGAGGTCAGCCGCTCGTGTTGCTCGGCTACCGATGGCTGATGAGTGCTGCTGAAGCAGCACTGGGGTGGAGAATGTTGCCGACGCGGAGAATGGCGGGGGGGCGCGGCAAGCGCGGGGCGCGGGGAACGGGGCAGATGTCGCCACAACCCGCACCGTACGCACGTCTATAGCCTTCCGCTCTCATTTTTGCTTTTATTTTGTTATTAAATTCGTGTACTTTTTTGTGTTACAAAGGTGTATTAAACGTACTTTAGTAAACAGCCAAACTTTTATTTGGGCGCAAGCTCAGATAAGCTACATTATTCCTATTTTGAGCGGTTTTTTTTAACGTCGGGTGTAAAATAATATACTATCCTACAGAAAAAAACAAATATACGCAATATAAAATTTTATTTGGGCTTTCAGTAATTATTTATGTATATCTAATAATTGTATTTTC
Source organism: Epinotia brunnichana (assembly GCA_963854355.1). Taxonomy (NCBI): domain Eukaryota; kingdom Metazoa; phylum Arthropoda; class Insecta; order Lepidoptera; family Tortricidae; genus Epinotia; species Epinotia brunnichana. Next base: position 6,454,717 of record OY977959.1, on the reverse strand, counting down.
AAACCACATGCTCGACAATGCCGAATTATAGGTCATGTAAACCCTACCGAAAGCAAGACATTAAATCCCTTGGTATTAGCCGGGTTATAATGTTGTACTGAATTTCATTATAACCCGCTGGTTAATAATATGATTTCACTTTTCATAATTCTTATTACTATATGCATAAAGTTTAATTTTGCTAAACACAATGTGTCCTAGGCCATGGCCTACTTGATTTGACAAAATAAATGAAGTTTGCCTCCGTGTGCACCCCGGTCCGGAGGAGCGCGGTGGTCGAAATTCGAATTTCGAATCTAGGACCACGGCTTGTGCTTTCGAATTTGGAACGCCGCGCGCCTTCATTTGTTCACGCGTGACGAACAAATCGAGTTCTTGTAGGTGCCTATAGAAGATTTAATTTCAAAAATAATATTGAAAATGTCGAGTGATGAAAGTGTTTTGACTCCTGAGTTTATCAAATTAGATGCCATAGGCATTGTCAAAAATCTGCTGCCAGAGAAGTCAAAGGAAAAATACCTAAAAGCCTACAACGATTTTGACAAATAAAAACATTACCTTATCTTTCCATAATTGGACTAACGTGTCTAATGTTACTATGTACTTTTAATTTGCTAAATAAACATTATTTATCTACTGAGCCTGTTTTTTTGTCTCGCATAAGGTGTGAAAAGTAGAGTATACACCTCGGGGATAAGACTGTTTTAGTCTTGGGCGGTTGAACCCCTCACTGCACTCAGGACTCAGTCTTAATTCCCTCGCTTCGCTCAGGAATTAACTTATAACTCCCTCGCTACGCTCAGCAGTTAAATTATGAGTCCTTCGTTACGTTCGGGATTCAATTCGCTCCCGTGACATAAAACAGTGCTTTATCCCCTTGGTATATAATCTACTATTACAACAGCAAACCAAAATTCTTCAAACTTTTGTGGTGGTATTTTGCATTAACATTTTACGCAGTTCGGTTGGCCGCTGTTTTGAGCATATGCAACCACCGATTCTCAATATTTCGTTTTCTGTAAAATAAAATGTTTTGATTGAATTAAAACCATAATTTACCACCCTTAACCTAAATGACTAAACGACTCGTCGACGCTTCAGGGGACCATAGGGCTGGCGCTTACCTCTCGCAACGTATTTATTAGCAATACAGAGAGGTAACGCCGCCAGCGTTATGGGCTCCATGCCGCAGACGGAACTGCTGGACGGGGTTTTCTTCCTATGACTGGGCAAGTTAAGTTAATTTAGTTTTTAATTAGTTTATAATTATTTGCTTGTTAGTTTATTTTTATTTATGATGTTGTTTTCTTGTTTTTACTAAATAAACTTTTACTAACCCCCTTAACCTAATTTCCGTGCAATTTATTTACCGTGAAAATGTTTTAGCTGATATCTTTTAAATACGTCAATCACTTCGTCCCAACAATCATCAAATTTTATAACAATAATAAAGAGGTCATAATATCCGAGCGTTTTATTAGTCGCGAATAGTAGCGGTTATGTAAACGCAATGGTGATAGTGATACAAGTAGTATCACTATTACCATCAATGGGAGAGCTTTCCCATGGGAATAGTGAGATCTACCCGCTACGCGTTAATGCGCCTCACCCCGCCGGTCACCAGTTACGAAACTAGACCTCTACTTACTCTTAATTACTACGCATCGCGGTGTCAAGGTATAAATAATTGTGGGTGAGCGTTGAGGTGAGCATAAAACAAGTTACAGAATAGGGGGCTGGAGGGGCGGTTCTGTCTTCGGCCCTATAAGAATATACGACAATTAATTTTGTCTGGGTATAGCATAAAATAAGATAAAAAAAACCGGCCAAGTGCGAGTCGGTCTCGCGCACAAAGGGTTCCGTACCATAATCAATAAAAATATTTATTTTATTCTGTTTTTAGTATTTGTTGTTATAGCGGCAACAGAAATACATGATCTGTGAAAATTTCAACTGGAACTATCACGGGATCAGTGAGATACAGCCTGGTGACAGACAGACGGACGGACAGCGGAGTCTTAGTAATAGGGTCCCGTTTTACTCTTTGAGTACGGAACCCTAATGAACCCAATGGAACCTTCCATTGGGTCAATATCCCGACCCCGGTGAGACCTTGATACACTACAACAATACAACAGATAATAGGTAGTGGTACAATCGAAACATTCTTATCAATTTGTGCGAAATGTTTTGGTGTTAGAGCTACTCACGTGACGATAGCGTGTGTGATTGCGGAATCAAAATGTTCCATTAGCATTCGATAAATTAGGTAAGTAACCTACACTAGATTCAAATTATTAACAATTTAGCAAAGTTGAATAACCCCCAACATTTTTATTTCAAAGTTCAATATCTCAAAAACGGCTTAACCAATTTTGTTGAAACGTAGCTAAGAACCATCTCGATTACGTCAGCTTTTGGACAAAAAAACTGCATTCAAATCAGTTCATTCGTTTAGCAGCTACGATGCCACAGAGAGACACACAGACACGTCAAACTTATAACACCCTTCTTTTTGCGTCGGGGGTGAATATCGGGAATGTTCGCCGACGCAGCCGTGGACGATTTTTACGCAATAATTCGCAAGAAGTTAGCGTCCATTATAAGACGTGTGCGGGGAGCGGCAACAGTATCCTTCAGATGGTCGCCGAGAGGTTGGACTCTGGCATCCTGTCGCGCTTCATACATGCACGTCAATAGGGATATATGAAGCGCTGGAGGTGCCCTACGTTAGTTAGTTTTAGTATGTTTTATTTATTTCAGGCAATTTATAGTATTTTAATGAAATGAAATGAAATATTTATTTGCGGAATACGGGTCACATTATGTTGGTACAAATACACGGTACAGTCCGCCGTAAGTTTAAGCAATTGTTACTAACAAAATATGGAACCAGTTTTCTGAATTAAATTATTTTAATTTTATTATTTTTAAATGTATCCGAGTGGTACCTAGGGCATCCTCTAGGTCGTGGGTTCGAAGTAAGCTAACAAATTACTATTCTGCTAGCAGTTGGATTAATGTGTTTTGACTAATAGAATAGAATAGATTTATTTATTTCAGTCATTTTTTAGGTTTAGCTAGCTAGCTTTACCGACCTGGTACCTTAGTGTGGTATCAGTGTACCTTATGGCCTACCCACGCCGCGCCTTCCGGTACGTGGTTGCCACTCGAGAACCTTTCCGCCCCAATGGCCATCGGTTCTACGTGCAATGTGCTCCGCTCACTGCCACCTAAGTTAAGCGATTCGGAGGGCTATATCGGTTACCTTGGTTCTGCTGCGGATAGCCTCATTTCTGATGCGATCACGCAGAGAAACTCCCAACCACACCCAACATAGCCCTATCTATTGCCCTTTGGATGACTTTGACCGTGTAGTTAGTAGCAGCCAAAGTAGCCCAATATTTCGGTACACGTCTTTATTACTGTAAGAACAAGGGTGTGTTACGATATATTTGGCTAATTTAGCTGCTTTTAATTATACGATGCTGACTGTACTTGAAATATTTTTTATTTAGGTTTTATTTTTTCAACTTTATTCTTCAACTTTTGTTTACACACACTTGCACACACTTAGATCTCAATGATTTGTTGGTGTAGACTGAGGCGGCTGTCAATTCGAAAAAGCTAGAATTTGTAAAAAAAGAAAGACGTGAAAATAGTCATTGTCTGTAGCAGTCCGCTCAATTCAAGAATGCATAAAAGAAATACATATTTTGACCTGTCAAGGGAATGGACAATGTTGGATCGGTCTTATAATATGTGTAGTAAGACTACACTCATACAGCCTACTAAGTATTAGTACATTTTAAGAATAAATGACATACCTACTTTAGCATTTCAAGCCCAATGTTAGTGCCATAACAATGATACACACAATTTTACTACACATATTAGAAGACTAATAAACAAAATTATTATATTATGTATGCTTCTGATGTATAGTAAATTATTGCAGAGGCCGGGAAATTGAAATTCGTGGATAAGTTGATAGACGAATCCACGAATTGCCGTTCCCGCCGAGGCATATATAGTGATTTTCTCCAAAAATGCGAGGAAATCAAATAATATTTTCAATAATCTTAAAACAGCGAGTATGTCAATAACCTATACGTTAGTATCTCTTAGTAGGGTCGTTTCGCCGGTTAGCGACCACTTAGCCGAGTTGCTCACTTTAGACAAAGATAATTAAGACATATAATTATCTTTGCTTTAGATTAGTAAATGTATACCTATTCAATGTACACACATAATATATGGTATTCGTATAGGTTCTGAGTATAGTCAAGTTTTGAAACCTACAATAAAATATAGCACTTTCATCCATAGATTAGGAAAAAATATGGAAAAGGTTTCAAAATAGCGAATTCGCTGGATAGCGACCGTTTTAGTCGGTTTGCGACCACCTGTTAGCTAGTTGGCGACCACTCTTGCAAATAGTGTTTAAGTAGTTAATAAAACGATTTATCATCATCATCATCATATCAGTCGAAAGACGTCCACTGCTAGACATAGGTCTCCCCCAAAGAGTGCCACAATGACCGGTTTTGCGCCACCCGCATCCAGCCGATTCCTGCGATATTTACTAGGTCATCACTCATCAGTCCACCTTGTGGGGGTCTATCCACTCAGCGCCTCCCGGTACGTGGTCGCCATTCGAGAACCTTTCCGCCCCAACGGCCATCGGTTCTCCGTGCAATATGCCCCGCCCACTGCCACTTAACTTTAGCGATTCGGATGGCTATATCGGTTCCCTACCTTGGTTATGTTGCGGATAGCCTCATTTCTGATGCGATCACGCATATAAACTCCCAGCATAGCCCTCTCCATTGCCCTTTGGGTGACTTTGAGCCTTCTTATGAGGCCCATAGTAAGCGACCACGTTTCAGTGCCATACGTCATCACTGGGAAGTTCCCAGTGGGAACAAACACTGGTCAAAGACTCTCGCCTTGAGACACTGCGGAATATTGGACGAAAAGCCATAGCGTAGCTTCCCGAACGCTACCCAGACGAGTCGGATTCGACGATTGACCTCTTTCTCAAAGTTTGACCTACCTAACTGCCCTTATACTCGTACCACTACAAATAGGAGTGTAGACTAACCATTTATTATTACTACAAAAAAAAGAAGGCAAAATAATAAGCCTAAGTGACGAAAATCCCATTCATATATCTCCAAAAATACGAAGCTACAACCGTTTTAATATTGCTTGTTAGAGAGAGAAAACGCTAGTGGATCGTGACGTCACAATCCCCGAGCGGCATAGTAAATGACAATCGTTTCATATGCTGAAGGTGCGTTTTGCGGAAAAGGGATAGAATATACCTACCCCCTCTTAAAACTTTGGATACTATAACTTTGTAATTACTTAATCCCCTGCTCTTTTTTTTCTCCATTTGACATTACATTTAATCCTTTTTCGAGAAAATTCATCATTATAGGTCATTTTATTTAGTGTTACTCTTCTAAATCTACTTTACATTGCTGTGTCAATGAAGAATAGAATCTAAAAAAGCGCGCCATCTCGCTCACACCATGGTGCTATTATATATATTGCTATTACAGTCACACATGTCATTCATAGTAGGTATCTAAATGCCACCTTTTTACGAGCTTTTATTTAACTTTTAGATTATATTCTACTTACACTAGCGTCTGCCCACGACTCCGTCCGGTGGAAATCGTTTATATCGTAGCTCCATACAAACTTTCACCCGCTTAGGGGATTATTTCGGGGATAAAAACTATCCTAGGTATGTCTCTTCCCGGGACTCAAACTATCTCCATACCAAATTTCATCAAAATTGGTCCATCGGTTTAAGCGTGAAGAGATAACAGACAGATAGACATACACACTTTCGAATTTATAACATAACCATCTCATATAAATTGTGTATTATTATATTTATTTGAAGGGAGCGGACGGACATCTCATTTCATCAGCCGGGCGTACTCAGGTGGCAGGTAACCTTGGGATCAGGTGAGTCTGTGCAGTTCGAACCAGGTCTCGGGGTCCTACACCTGACGAAGGAGCAGCTCAGCAGCTCCAGGCATCGGTGAGTGTCCTTTCAATAACTTCAAGGTGCTATATCGTCGTTTATCTCATTATTTCTCGTTCTCGAAATTTTGAATATACAGTCCATTTAATTAACATATTAACATTTTGGTTATTTTATATTTTTTATATATACTATGTTTTATTATATACTATGGACATAGCATGGATTGGCGCGGCTTAAATACCGACTCAATTGGCTAGCCAAGCTAAATATCGCGGGTGCCGCATAAGAATCCATAAGGAAAGAAAAAGAAAACGATGTGGTCGCTATCCGACTTCTTTGGTAATTATGTATTTGGGTACGCGACCACTCCATTTTATTTCAATCTATTTTTAAATATGCCGAATTTCAACGAAATTATTACTACAGCTAAATCATTTAAACGATCAATTAACCAATTTCAGCATAATAATAAAATTAAGTGACGTAACTAAAGTTTTCGCGCCAACTGTCGCGTTATTTTTTTCACAGATTCACTGCACGTCAACACTCCACGGAAGCAATGTGTGAATTGAGGTTATTTTTTCTTGCTTTGGATTGAGCTTTCGGTTTCAAATTGTACATAATCTTATTCTGATACTATTCAAGAATAGTTAATAAGTTATTCTTTTTCTGTTGGGTTTGTAGAAATGATAATATCTTTAATGGAAGCAGCCTAGTCCGTCAAGTGGTCGCTAACCGGTGGTGGTCGCGTTACCGGCGAAACGACCCTAGTCTGTGCTATCAAGTTCCCACCCAACTTATTTTTTTAAAGTATGTACACGGCATGACTCGTAGTGCCAGTTTCAATTTACATACTTAAAATAATTAAAAACATCAGAATCGATCACAGTTTAAAATGTTTACTTATTAAAGATTAAACGGGATTGAAATCTAAACGTTCGTTATGAATTTTATATCGATAAATATGTTTATTTCTTCGTTTCAAACTATTTGAGACATTTTTAAGAACATCACTTCGATCACTTACAATAGTAAAAGTTTTGTCTATGACTTTAAAAAAATACAGAAAACGCGGGAAAACTTTAGGCACACTACAAACGGGCGCAATTTGTCACACCATCTTGCAATAGTTGGAAAGAGACAGCCATACATTTCTTTCATTCTAACAATAACAAGTTGTTGTGATAAATTGCTAGGCTTTGAAACGTACAAGCATTTGGATGTTCGCAGTAATTTGCCTTAGTCATACATATGGTTAAAAGGTAAAAAACTATACAGTAAAGGATTTTCATACATTTTCCTGGCCGCTGAAGCTGTACAATAATGACTTTTAACTTTTTAAATTTGCGCTCGGCAGTAACAAGGAACTTCACGGACTATTTTTGCTACAGTAAGGCGGACATTTCCGAGCATATTGGAGAAAAATATATTGCTAAGTCTTATATCGCCCCTTGGATATTGTAATATTTTTATTTAATGTACCTAAGCATTGGCGGTTGTAAAACTGAGAATATTAATTTTATTGTTTTTGTTTTTGTAAATATATAAATGCAGGTCATGTAACAATATTTTTGAAAATATACCATTATTTAGATGTGTGTTGTTTGATTTTCGTATATCTCTATGAAAAAACGCAGGGTTAATAAAATTAAACAAATTCAAAATGATTATAAAATCTATATATTGTATTTTTAACCTAATCTCATAATTGTAATGTATACAGTCCTTAAAAACCTTTTGCTCCCCTCATCTCAGCGTTGTTCCAGTTTCATCCTTCTCCTGATGCCCCAGGGTCCTTGCTACTACCTAATCCCACGAATTGTCGTAGGCACTAGTTTTTGCAGAAGTCACTGCCATCTGACCATCCAACCCAGGAAACTTGACCTCGTTGTCATATTACCCTCTCTTTCCAACTCATAACGCCACCGTGTCATGTTGATTGTGCGGAACTTCTATCATCAACTCTGTCAAGTCATCGCTTATTTTGACGTGCACCATTTTCTTCCATTCTGAAAAACAAAATTAATCTTCATAAGCTGATGTCAATTTGATTATCAAATTGTGTACCTACATACGACGGGTTAAGGACTGTATTTTCGAATATATTGTAGGGCTGACACAAAATAGGCACGTATCTATACTTCGTTTTTTTTAGCATTAGAGAGACCTTTGCAGAACGAGATACAAGGTTTTTTTATCGGGCACACTCTGCGGATCGAACAGTTAATACGAGTTAATAAATATCACGTATTTATTATCATTTTTTAGTAATACATACATTACTCAGTGTTGTGAACAGATAAGAAACATAATATTAGTTAATTTATATTCTAAGATGAAAAGATAAGAATTTTAATAAATTGCGTTTGCAATTTTTCATGGAAAGGTTGTACATTAAAAAACCTAAAGAGGCAGAGTTCTCACACAATGGTCTATTTTTAAACATCACTGTCACTATCTGTAATTCACTCATGTGGGTTTTTCATTCGAGTTCATATTGTTGTCGGCTGAGATTTCTATTGCTGTAAGCTTACTTAAAGATTGTTGTTATCGTTTTTGTTGAATTTTGTTATTAGTTGTTGATCTATTTAGATATTTTGTTTGTTGGTGCACATTTACAATGTATGAAGCCGAGGCTGGCCCGAGTGGGCTACAGAAGTCGCAGCCGGTTCCGGCTAATGTTTTTTCATCTCCAAAGAAGAAAAGGCAAAAGCAGAATCCTCTGACTGCCAGTGAAAAGCGGAAGCGGGTGGTGAATATTTACAAATTAATGTCAGAAATGTGCCATAGAAAGGAGTATCCCACTAAATCAGACTGTGTGAAAAAGACTGCCGAGACTGCTGGCATATCGTTGGCTACGGTATACAACATTTTAAAAGAAAATATATGCGTTCAGCTATCGGTAAATATCAAATGATATGTACTCGTATGTAGGTACATAAGTTCCGAGAAATTCAGTGGTATCGGTCGAAATCGAAGAAGGAAGGTTTACGACCACTGTTTCTGTGTTTACCCGTTTGACAGATAATTCTAATCTTAAAAAAAACGAAGTATAATCAGAGTAGAAAAAAGTAAGAGTCAAGAAAAAATTGTGCCGAAAAAAATATTTAACACTTGCACTAGAGGTCCGACCATTCATTTCGTATTGCACTTAGACCTCTGTTTAACACATAAATAAAATGCTTTGATTTGTTTTTTTTTTAATTTTAGTTGGTTTGAGTCCCGAGCGAGGCAAGAGAGTTTTAGAAAATATGTGAATACAGTTATATTTCATTTTAAAAATAAAGGAATTTCTTTTTTAAGTAAAATAAGCCAACTTAAGGATTTAAGGTAGTTTCCGTCCAGGGTCCAAGTTATTTTTCCACCCTGTATATAGAACAAACGACTTAGGCCGTACCTTCGCCCGTGGCCTCATTCTTCACCTCCACGAGCTGATCGTCTTCATTGACGTCTGCGAACACCACCTCGGGGAGGCTTCTGTCCTCGTCGTCATACCCTGATGAAGATAATAATGCTTAATCCAGGATAATAATTGGGTATTTGACAACAGTGAAAATAAAATGTTTTTTCATTAGCAACAGATAAACATTACGAAAATACTCGCAAGTATGAAGCTTTTATTTATGTTTGCTATTTTAAGATTTTTAAATTCATAAAAAAAAACCAGCCAAGTGCGAGTCGGACTCGCGCACGAAGGGTTCCGTACCATTATCAATAAAAATATTTATTTTATTCTGTTTTTAGTATTTGTTGTTATAGCGGCAACAGAAATACATCATCTGTGAAAATTTCAACGGTATTAGTGAGATACAGCCTTGTGACAGACAGACAGACGGACAGCGGAGTCTTAGTAATTTATTATTTATTTAATCGTATGGCATATATTATTTTTGACCTTTTTAAGTTTGTCACTCTTTAGTACCACCCAGGGGACACGTGCAGGGTTGTGGTAGGTAGCTCCTGCGGACGCGAGTGACAGATGTCCCCCCTTTGTCAAGTGAGTGGGCAACTCGACTGTTAGAGGTTCTTAAGCCGCCCGAAGGGCCTAACTCGGCGTAACGACTACTGTCATAGACAGCAACCGGGATCAACTACTTAGCGTGCCTTCCAAAGCACGGAAGCGCTCATTTATAGTAACCACTCAAAGGCGGTCACCCATCCAAAGACGACCCCTGCCCGTCTTTGCTTGACCTGCGTTATCGTTTCCGATACGCAGGCGATAACGGTCTTAGTAATAGGGTCCCGTTTTACTCTTTGAGTACGGAACCCTAAAAACGAACAATAAGGTCGTTGTTTGAATGTGATTCCATACTAACGGAGGGTTTTTGACGTTTCATAAAAAGAAGCTGATTTGACTTGTCAAATATCGTATTTAAAGAGATCAATATTAGTCAGTTCGGAGGTCGTTGTTGTTCTACGTCCGTAGGAATAACCCTAGAAACCCTACACGTGACAGGGTGGTGCTAAAAGAACAACAAACTCGGCAGCTGCACTGTTCCTTCTGAACCTCGCAGCGCACACTGGGACCCTATCAGCGACATCGATACGAATACATTTATGTACCAGTGTGTAACCGCCATACGATCAATCAATAGGGCACTTTCTCTATTTGAAGTAAATCGCCGATACTTTTTGATTATAACTAATTAATAAAAACACCACCGTTGCAACAAATATTGCTTAGAACCATCTCGAAAGACGTTACTTTTCATTATCAAAACTGCACTCAAATCGGTTCATCCGTTGGTAGTCACGATGCCACAGACTTATAACACCCCTCATTTTCGTCTGGCGTTAAAAATAATTGTTAAATTGACACACACTCTTAATGACGAAGTTTCTTGAAATCAATTCAACTTCCATTGGCTTGGACATAACAGCCATAATTTGGACGCTTATAAGTCCTCCTATATACCTGCTTTTGTGCAGTGATGCTGCCTGGACCAATTTCGTAAGGGTAAATAATTGTGTGATAAGCATAAATATCTTTGGCTATCTTTGGGGGAGGCCTATGTCCAGCAGTGGACGTCTTTCGGCTGATATGATGATGATAATGAAGCATAAATATATTATTCTCGGTATTCAATGGTTTCTATGTATTTAAACGGTAACAAATAGTCATGTCATGCTCATGAGTCATGACACAGATACTTACATGCTTTTATCGGATTGATTGTCCCCTAATATTTATTTATAATAAGTTTCTGTGAAAAATTTCATTTTTGGTGCAAGATTTTATTGCCGACTGTACTTTACTGCATACCATCATCAACTACTCATTGAGACGATTCTAACGAGCCCAAGCTCGATGGGGTTGTGTCGTTTTATTGCGGAGTTCCTATGGCCACCTTCCAGCTCCAGCATCAGATCAGCTCCAAGTCATCGTAATATTACATTGTCATGCGATATACATGTGCTTGCAAAATTTCAGCTCAATTGAATAACGGGAAGTGACTGAAAAATGGATTGCAAATTTTGACGGACAACTTACATACTTACATATTTACATACATACGAACAGTGCAAGTTAATATAAAGCTTGTAAAAAAAGAGGCGGGTTGTGTCGGAGATACAACCGTTAATTAAGTTTAAGTGGATACTTCTTTGTCGGCTATGGAACCCTAATATATCTGAATTAATTCACTAAAATCTGTATAAGTCCAGATAAAACGGTATATATGGCAACATTGACTGACGTAGCTCAATTGACTCGCGATACATTTAAAAAGGCGGTCATTTCAGCATTATTTTCATGTCCGCCACATGAACTAAATAACATTTTGTGATTAACAACTAATGGCAAATAAAGAAGGATTAAAATCTGATTATTTGAAATCAGATTAGGCTTCTCTACAAAAAGTTATTCCGGAAGTCACGTGATACATTTTGAACTGTACCCCTATACAAGAACGCGAGCAAAGAAGTATCCACCAAAGACTAACAATATACATACTGAGATAGACAGGCAACTCGACCAAATAGGCTTGTTGCGTGGTGTTAAAAATGATAACGTCGTGTTGCTAAATGGTGTGCAGGACGGCATAGAATAAACCCGCTATAAACATAAAATTGTCAGTCGCGACCTAAATTGTAATAATCTAGCTTATAAACCTTCTTATAACATAGGCATTGCGCTACTATTGCCTTATGTAAATGGCACCTGAAATAAAGAGTAATAGGCCTCACATTTCCTTCCTACATAGTAAAAAAAGGGTAATATACCGCTGGTTTCCTAAATAACGAGTGGATAACACTAAGTTTCCACTAAGAAATATAGACAGACTAAAGGAACCTAGAGATCCTACTCGCGCGCCAGTCAGGCAACGACTGATGGGCGAGCGAGGGGGGAAACCCGGTATTTATACCTCAGGTGGGGAACGAGGTACGTATATACGGGCGGACACGGAATTCCCGCGTTTCAGATGCATTTTTGCGCCGAACGAGCAGGATCTCGTGTAATAATGTATTATAAATAGCATAGAAATAGGTATAAGCACTGTAAATAATGTATTAGAGTAAGATTGAACTATAATAAATGAACATGTCATTTCGCGCCAAAATTTCCCGCGCAAATCGCTTTCCCGCCAAATATACGGGGCGAAGGGGCGTCCGGCCGAGGTAACTTAATAGTATAAATTGGGCGGCCAGACCCCATGAAATTCAGTACCTACAGTAGCAGCGAAGTGACATTACTTGAAAAAGTAAACAAGTCTTTCAATTCAGAACCCCGACCCGACCAAGTTCCTGCTAAGCCGTAACGACCAACGCCGAAGGTGCAGGATTTCCCTTCAATTCTACCCAGCCCAGAGCCAGTCATAGGTGCGTCTCGCACATGCTGGTCCATCGAAAACCGGATTCTACATAGAGGATGCCCCTTACAAGATCGAAAGCAGGAAAACGCACGTTCGGTCAACTTATCGCAGCGAACATCAGAGAAGCCATGCTGGAAGAAGCAACCACGTCCACGTCGGGAACTGCTACTACTCAAGAAGGTTCGAGGCCCTCGCAGGAGACTTCGCGAACAAGCACTCCTGCGACGCCGGCGCCTCGGCCAGACCTGCAGCCAAGGTCACACATAGGGCAGCAACCTCATGATGCCGCGCAGTGGAGAACACTGCCTCATGAAACCCCACAGTCAACGCTGCCACCCATAGTGCCGTCAAGAACTACGTGTCAAGACGGCTCGAGGCCCTCGCAGGAAACCCCACAGACAAGCACTCCTGCGACGCCGGCGCCTCGTCCAGACCCACAGCCGAGGTCACCCATAGGGCAGCATCATGATGCCGCGCAGTTACAAACACTGCCTCATGAAACCCCACAGTCAACGCTGCCACCCATAGTCCCGCTGCTGCAGGAGAGCCTACACCCTGCAGCAACACTGCGGCAGGAAACCCCACAGTCAAGCCAGCATCCTGCCGCACGGCCGCCGTCAAAATCGGTGAAAACAACGTCGAGTCATCGCGTCCGCCGTCTCGCACAAGCGCGAGAAGAAGCCCTCCGAATCAAATTGGAGCTCGCGCAAGCGCGCATAGCCGCCATAGAAGCCGAAGACAGCGACGATGACACCGGCACAATATCTACAGTCCAACAAGAACGCCGCATAGATGAATGGCTCGAGACCAGCCAGAGACATGTCCTCGCCATCTCCAATGCACCTTACATCGAAGAACCCGAGCCTGCAACCCCACAGTACGCCGAGCAGGCTCGGGAGAGGAGCCCCGCCGAGGGCGCGGGACAGGGCGCCGCTGCCGTGCGCCCCGCCGTCCCCGCCCCTCCCCCCGCCGGGGGAACCCACGCTCCCGTTTTCGCGCCAACGCCGCCGCGCCCACGCGAAACAGACGCATATCCGCCGCCGTTAATGTATTCACAAGCGAATGCGCAAGAAGATAGCGCCATAGTAATGAAGAATCAACAAAGTGTGAACCTGAGTGAGCTCGCCTCTGCCATCGCCATCGCCGCGCGTGCCGGCCCGAGAGAGTCATCACGCTACCACGCCGAGTTGCCGCCATTCAGCGGCTCGCATCAAGAATGGCTATCATTCAAAGCCGCCTGCAACAACACCGGTCACCCAATAGATAAATGCACTAAGTTTATCGAAAAAGCCGTTGAAGACCGGTGGAAACTAGCCAAAGATCAACGGCTATGTTTCCGATGCCTGCGCTACAAGAACAGGATGCACTCATGCAAGCGCACGAAGTGCGAGCGAGACGGCTGCGAATACTTCCACCACAACTTGCTACATTATCAAAGAATTGAAGAAAGAAACGAGGCCGTCACATCGACACGTGCCTCCCGAGAAGCGAGAGCTTATCTGAAAATCATCCCGGTCACAGTCTCTGGACCGGCGGGAGCCGTCGAGACCTACGCCCTCCTCGACGACGGCTCCACGATAACACTTGTACAAGAAGAGCTCGCGAACGACTTAGGCCTGGACGGCCCGACAGTGCCGCTACAAATAGAAGCTATAACGAAAGAAAAAATCGACGCATCGAGATCACGCCGTGTTACGCTCAGCATCCGCGGCACCGACCAACCTTATAGGGTCGGTGCGCATACCATAGACGATCTGAGCCTATCACCACAGTCCGTTAAGAAGGAGGATCTCCGCGAGTGCGCACACTTATGCGACATAGAAGATAGCCTGCGGTACGAGTCAGCGAGACCTAGAGTGTTAATCGGACAAGATAACTGGCATCTACTCGTCAGTAATGAAACACGCCGCGGCCAGCGGCATCAGCCAGCGGCATCCCTAACGCCGCTAGGCTGGGTGCTACACGGTGCACACACACGCATCACAGGCAAACAAGTACATGCGACGCATCGCCTGACCACTATTGAAGAAGCCGAGAAAAATGAAGATTTGAATTTACAACTCAGTGAATATTTCGCGCTCGAAAACCTACTTATCGAGCCGAAGTTACCCCAGACAAGCCCGGAAGAGCGGGCGCGTATCATGCTAGCCCAGTCAATAACGACTACAGCCGACGGCCATTATGAAGCACCGCTATTATGGAAACAACCCGACAGCCGCTTGCCTGACAACTACGAAAATACACTGAGAAGACTTCATAACATAGAAAAGAAACTCGACAAAAATAAAGAGCTTAAAAGCAAATATAGTGAAGAAATGGACGCCCTTGTCTCGAAGGGCTACGCCGAGCCTGCGCCGCCCACCAAGTCATCGAGAGTGTGGTACCTCCCCCATTTCCCGGTGCTGAATCCTAGCAAGCCCGGGAAAGTCCGAATCGTCCACGACGCCGCCGCGCCTACAAGGGGCGTGTCGCTCAATGACCGCCTACTGACGGGCCCGGCCCTCCTACAGTCGCTGCCAGGCGTCCTTATGCGCTTCCGGCAACACCCAGTCGCCGTGGGGGCGGATATTAAAGAAATGTTCATGCAAGTGAAAGTCAAGTCTGAAGACAGAGACGCCCTGCGCTATCTATGGCGGGGCGACCGGCGGGGCGACGACGCGCCGCAAGAATATCGCATGACTTCACTCATTTTTGGCGCTACTTGTTCACCGTCAATAGCAATATATGTGAAGAACGTCAACGCCCAGAAACACGAAGAAACGCATCCAGAGGCCGTCAAAGCAATAATAAGACATCACTATGTCGATGACTACCTACACAGCTTCAAAACAGAAGAAGACGCGATTCGAGTGTCAAGTGATGTACGCAATATACATAGAGAGGCCCATTACGAACTACGCCAATGGACCTCTAACTCCACGCGGGTCCTCCGAGCCCTCACTTCGGAGGACGCCACGTCCGCGCCCGTCGAACTGAATAAGAGCGAAATGAAAAATGAACGAATCCTGGGACAAATATGGAAACCCGCGAGCGACGAACTCGCCTTCAACTTGGACCTCAGCCGCCTACCTCCCGGAGCCCTGGACGACATTGAGCCTACCAAAAGGCAAATATTGAAAATAACAATGTCGATCTTCGACCCTCTCGGGCTAGCGGCGCCGGTAACCATCATAGCAAAGAAAATCCTACAAGAGGTGTGGCGGCGCGGAACTGGCTGGGATGACAAGCTGGATGCAGACTTAGCGCGCCAATGGACGGAGTGGACGCTGCACCTAAGGGCATTGCGAGACCTCGCGATTCCGCGCGCCTACCCCTACTACGGCGACGCCCTCGAAACCGACGCCGCGCAACGCGGTATCAGCTGGCGCTTCATACCGGCGGGAGCCCCATTTATGGGCGGGGCATGGGAGAGGATGGTACGAGCCGTCAAGAGAGCCCTACACGCCGTGCTCAACGAGCGCCGCCCCAGCGAGGAGACCTTGACTACTCTGCTCGCCGAGGCCGAATATACAGTGAACAGCCGCCCCCTCACTCACGTGGCGGTTGATCCTGACGAGCCAGAAGCCATCACGCCGAACCACTTCCTCCTCGGTGGCTCAGCCCGGGCCCCCAACCCCGGGACATTCGACGACACCGCACTCATCGGCCGCGCGACTTGGCGGACGAGCCAACGCCTGGCCGAGCACTTCTGGGCCCGCTGGCTCCGGGAGTACCTGCCCTCACTCCAGTACCGGCGGGAGCTCTACGGTCATGGGCGGCCTATCAACGTCGGCGACATCGTGCTAGTGGCCGACGGGAATCTGCCTCGCAACACATGGCCACGAGGCCGGGTTACAGCTATATACCCGGGCCCCGACGGCGTGACACGAGCAGTGGACGTGACCACCAAGGGCGGAGTCTTCAGAAGACCGACCAAGAAGCTGGTGATCCTGCCGACGGAGCCTGAGAACCTGCACGCAAAAGAAGATCCAACGTTCACCCGAACGATGGTCGGCGGGAGAGATGTGCAGGACGGCATAGAATAAACCCGCTATAAACATAAAATTGTCAGTCGCGACCTAAATTGTAATAATCTAGCTTATAAACCTTCTTATAACATAGGCATTGCGCTACTATTGCCTTATGTAAATGGCACCTGAAATAAAGAGTAATAGGCCTCACATTTCCTTCCTACATAGTAAAAAAAGGGTAATATACCGCTGGTTTCCTAAATAACGAGTGGATAACACTAAGTTTCCACTAAGAAATATAGACAGACTAAAGGAACCTAGAGATCCTACTCGCGCGCCAGTCAGGCAACGACTGATGGGCGAGCGAGGGGGGAAACCCGGTATTTATACCTCAGGTGGGGAACGAGGTACGTATATACGGGCGGACACGGAATTCCCGCGTTTCAGATGCATTTTTGCGCCGAACGAGCAGGATCTCGTGTAATAATGTATTATAAATAGCATAGAAATAGGTATAAGCACTGTAAATAATGTATTAGAGTAAGATTGAACTATAATAAATGAACATGTCATTTCGCGCCAAAATTTCCCGCGCAAATCGCTTTCCCGCCAAATATACGGGGCGAAGGGGCGTCCGGCCGAGGTAACTTAATAGTATAAATTGGGCGGCCAGACCCCATGAAATTCAGTACCTACAGTAGCAGCGAAGTGACATTACTTGAAAAAGTAAACAAGTCTTTCAATTCAGAACCCCGACCCGACCAAGTTCCTGCTAAGCCGTAACGACCAACGCCGAAGGTGCAGGATTTCCCTTCAATTCTACCCAGCCCAGAGCCAGTCATAGGTGCGTCTCGCACAAATGGATAGTAAACCATCAAATGATTGTAATAAAGTATAAATTACAAAATATAATTCAAATCATAAAAAGATATGAACCTTGAAAGTTTAGAAAAAAAAAGTTTTTTTATTTATTGTTCAAGAGTAAATTTAAAGGTACCAATAGAATCCTTACGCTTTTATAGAAACAAATTTATATAACAACTATGGACCTAAACGCAGTATTTCGCGACCGAAACAGCAATTTACTTTATTTTCCATGCAAACGGTTAGTACAAATTGCACGGTGTGACGTCATACTTTAAAGCCAATCAGTATGAAGCGTTTCGGCTGCTGTCAGCAAGGTCCGTCTTTAACTCGATTTTTTGGATATTAATGTCCTTTAAATGTAGTTGCTTCCATACAAACATTTGTTCATCTACAAAAACTGGTTCGAATGGCATCGTAAACAAATTTAAGGTCACAAGCCCATTGAGAAGGCATTTAATGCTTGCGTACAGGCGCCATCTTTTCAGCGATTATTAAAACTTTTCTTTGAATGTTAAAACATACAAAAAGTGCGTCGGTCGCAGGGTTTGAACCCCGGCTCATCAACTCCAAATACCGCCCGTCTGTACTACCCCTACCCTAAGCTACTGATGTCTTATGACAATACGGCGAATTTTGAAATACTTTGACAGCCTAGCCTAGCAATCGCTACAGCTTCAGAGAGTTCGCCAGCTGTCAAGAAGGTCAATTCAATAAGAAACTGGATTTGCATTAAGTTCTAAGTTCCCATAGCATGGTATACACTTCAAAATGTCACCTATAGTCCCGTCCATGCGGATCCTCTTGACGGGCCGCTCGGTCTGCAGACTTGGCTCGGGCATCTCCATAACCCGGGATACCTCCTCCCTGATCATCTGTTTCACTTTCTCCGACAAGTCTGCTCCACTGTGGTTCCTGCAGATCAATTTTTTTTTTCAAAATTAATCTATACCATTGTCGAAGGGTCTCTGCGCGTGGGGCCATAATACCTCTGCTGCGCTATGTTGCACTAAAGCCTTGTATTCAAGGCCTCATTTGTTAATAAACTTTTATGATGTGTTTATATACAAGTTTACCGTAAACACTGCTTCTGAAACTTGGCAGTCCACAATTGGGAATGGATGAAAATTTTAGAAGTGCCTGATTATTTTTTTTGGTGATAGGAATAACCTTCCTTAGCACCAGAAAAAAGTTGCAGACTTTTTAGCAGCGTCAATTATTTTTGAAAAATATAAACAGTTTCCTCACTTACGTTTTGGATTTAGGACGGCGAATGAGACACTTTCCTTGATCCGTCTCATATTGCAAAAAAATATCTTAAAAATCCGTGGTAAACTGGCACTGTCAATGATATTCAATTCAATTCATTTATTACTCAGATAACGAGATCCATTATTTGTTAGTAGTATCATTAGAACGACTATGTTAGTACTTAATATATCAAAAATAAATAAAATCATTAATGTGTTAGTTCAAGTAACTTAAAAACTAAAAATATTGACAGCTGCAGCAGCTATATTTGTCATTGCCAGGGTCAGATTTTTAAAATGTTTTTTGTAATATGAGACGGATCAAGGAAAGTGTCTCATTCGCCGTCCTAAACCCAAAACGTAAGCGAGGAAACTGTATATTTTTCAAAAATAATTGACGCAGCTGAAGACTGCCACTTTTTTCTGGTTCTAAAGAAGGTAATTCCTATCACAAAAAAAAATATCAGGCACTTCAAAAAAAAATCATCCATATTTGTGCAGGACGGCATAGAATAAACCCGCTATAAACATAAAATTGTCAGTCGCGACCTAAATTGTAATAATCTAGCTTATAAACCTTCTTATAACATAGGCATTGCGCTACTATTGCCTTATGTAAATGGCACCTGAAATAAAGAGTAATAGGCCTCACATTTCCTTCCTACATAGTAAAAAAGGGTAATATACCGCTGGTTTCCTAAATAACGAGTGGATAACACTAAGTTTCCACTAAGAAATATAGACAGACTAAAGGAACCTAGAGATCCTACTCGCGCGCCAGTCAGGCAACGACTGATGGGCGAGCGAGGGGGGAAACCCGGTATTTATACCTCAGGTGGGGAACGAGGTACGTATATACGGGCGGACACGGAAATTCCCGCGTTTCAGATGCATTTTTGCGCCGAACGAGCAGGATCTCGTGTAATAATGTATTATAAATAGCATAGAAATAGGTATAAGCACTGTAAATAATGTATTAGAGTAAGATTGAACTATAATAAATGAACATGTCATTTCGCGCCAAAATTTCCCGCGCAAATCGCTTTCCCGCCAAATATACGGGGCGAAGGGGCGTCCGGCCGAGGTAACTTGATAGTATAAATTGGGCGGCCAGGCCCCATGAAATTCAGTACCTACAGTAGCAGCGAAGTGACATTACTTGAAAAAGTAAACAAGTCTTTCAATTCAGAACCCCGACCCGACCAAGTTCCTGCTAAGCCGTAACGACCAACGCCGAAGGTGCAGGATTTCCCTTCAATTCTACCCAGCCCAGAGCCAGTCATAGGTGCGTCTCGCACATGCTGGTCCTTCGAACCGGATTCTACATAGAGGATGCCCCTTACAAGATCGAAAGCAGGAAAACGCACGTTCGGTCAACTTATCGCAGCGAACATCAGAGAAGCCATGCTGGAAGAAGCAACCACGTCCACGTCGGGAACTGCTACTACTCAAGAAGGTTCGAGGCCCTCGCAGGAGACTTCGCGAACAAGCACTCCTGCGACGCCGGCGCCTCGGCCAGACCTGCAGCCAAGGTCACACATAGGGCAGCAACCTCATGATGCCGCGCAGTGGAGAACACTGCCTCATGAAACCCCACAGTCAACGCTGCCACCCATAGTGCCGTCAAGAACTACGTGTCAAGACGGCTCGAGGCCCTCGCAGGAAACCCCACAGACAAGCACTCCTGCGACGCCGGCGCCTCGTCCAGACCCACAGCCGAGGTCACCCATAGGGCAGCATCATGATGCCGCGCAGTTACAAACACTGCCTCATGAAACCCCACAGTCAACGCTGCCACCCATAGTCCCGCTGCTGCAGGAGAGCCTACACCCTGCAGCAACACTGCGGCAGGAAACCCCACAGTCAAGCCAGCATCCTGCCGCACGGCCGCCGTCAAAATCGGTGAAAACAACGTCGAGTCATCGCGTCCGCCGTCTCGCACAAGCGCGAGAAGAAGCCCTCCGAATCAAATTGGAGCTCGCGCAAGCGCGCATAGCCGCCATAGAAGCCGAAGACAGCGACGATGACACCGGCACAATATCTACAGTCCAACAAGAACGCCGCATAGATGAATGGCTCGAGACCAGCCAGAGACATGTCCTCGCCATCTCCAATGCACCTTACATCGAAGAACCCGAGCCTGCAACCCCACAGTACGCCGAGCAGGCTCGGGAGAGGAGCCCCGCCGAGGGCGCGGGACAGGGCGCCGCTGCCGTGCGCCCCGCCGTCCCCGCCCCTCCCCCCGCCGGGGGAACCCACGCTCCCGTTTTCGCGCCAACGCCGCCGCGCCCACGCGAAACAGACGCATATCCGCCGCCGTTAATGTATTCACAAGCGAATGCGCAAGAAGATAGCGCCATAGTAATGAAGAATCAACAAAGTGTGAACCTGAGTGAGCTCGCCTCTGCCATCGCCATCGCCGCGCGTGCCGGCCCGAGAGAGTCATCACGCTATCACGCCGAGTTGCCGCCATTCAGCGGCTCGCATCAAGAATGGCTATCATTTAAAGCCGCCTACAACGGAACCACCGCAAATTATAGTGAAGTGGATAATATAGCAAGATTAAGAAGATGCCTCAAAGGGAGGGCCAAAGAAGCCGTCGAGAGCCTCCTCATTTACAACGCTCGCGCAGACGAAGTAATGAGAAGCCTAGAAGCCCGCTTCGGCCGCCCAGACGCCATTGCCCTCGCCGAGCTCGAGCGTTTACGCGCCCTACCGCGCCTTAACGACGGGCCGCTCGACATCTGTGTCTTCGCCAGCCGTGTAGCCAACGTCATAGCCACACTCAAGGCTCTTGACCGCGCTCACTATCTACACAGCCCGGAGACGACACGGGCAATGATGGAGAAATTTACGCCCGCCCTACGCTACAGATGGTTCGACTACGCGAATACGCAGAAAAACGACGAGCCTGAGCTAATAAAGATATCAGCCTTCCTGCAACGCGAGGCGGACTACTGCGCACTCTACGCGCAGCCCGAGAACGTCGACGGTGCAAATCCTCATCCTGCAAAGAGGACACACCGAGCCTTCGCGACCACAGACAAGCCTTCACCTAAGTGCGCCGCCTGCAACAACACCGGTCACCCAATAGATAAATGCACTAAGTTTATCGAAAAAGCCGTTGAAGACCGGTGGAAACTAGCCAAAGATCAACGGCTATGTTTCCGATGCCTGCGCTACAAGAACAGGATGCACTCATGCAAGCGCACGAAGTGCGAGCGAGACGGCTGCGAATACTTCCACCACAACTTGCTACATTATCAACGAATCGAAGAAAGAAACGAGGCCGTCACATCGACACGCGCCTCCCGAGAAGCGAGAGCTTATCTAAAAATTATCCCGGTCACAGTCTCTGGACCGGCGGGAGCCGTCGAGACCTACGCCCTCCTCGACGACGGCTCCACGATAACACTTGTACAAGAAGAGCTCGCGAACGACTTAGGCCTGGACGGCCCGACAGTGCCGCTACAAATAGAAGCTATAACGAAAGAAAAAATCGACGCATCGAGATCACGCCGTGTTACGCTCAGCATCCGCGGCACCGACCAACCATATAGGGTCGGTGCGCATACCATAGACGATCTGAGCCTATCACCACAGTCCGTTAAGAAGGAGGATCTCCGCGAGTGCGCACACTTATGCGACATAGAAGATAGCCTGCGGTACGAGTCAGCGAGACCTAGAGTGTTAATCGGACAAGATAACTGGCATTTACTCGTCAGTAATGAAACACGCCGCGGCCAGCGGCATCAGCCAGCGGCATCCCTAACGCCGCTAGGCTGGGTGCTACACGGTGCACACACACGCATCACAGGCAAACAAGTACATGCGACGCATCGCTTGACCACTATTGAAGAAGCCGAGAAAAATGAAGATTTGAATTTACAACTCAGTGAATATTTCGCGCTCGAAAACCTACTTATCGAGCCGAAGTTACCCCAGTCAAGCCCGGAAGAGCGGGCGCGTATCATGCTAGCCCAGTCAATAAAGACTACAGCCGACGGCCATTATGAAGCACCGCTATTATGGAAACAACCCGACAGCCGCTTGCCTGACAACTACGAAAATACACTGAGAAGACTTCATAACATAGAAAAGAAACTCGACAAAAATAAAGAGCTTAAAAGCAAATATAGTGAAGAAATGGACGCCCTTGTCTCGAAGGGCTACGCCGAGCCTGCGCCGCCCACCAAGTCATCAAGAGTGTGGTACCTCCCCCATTTCCCGGTGCTGAATCCTAGCAAGCCCGGGAAAGTCCGAATTGTCCACGACGCCGCCGCGCCTACAAGGGGCGTGTCGCTCAATGACCGCCTACTGACAGGCCCGGCCCTCCTACAGTCGCTGCCAGGCGTCCTTATGCGCTTCCGGCAACACCCAGTCGCCGTGGGGGCGGATATTAAAGAAATGTTCATGCAAGTGAAAGTCAAATCTGAAGACAGAGACGCCCTGCGCTATCTATGGCGGGGCGACCGGCGGGGCGACGACGCGCCGCAAGAATATCGCATGACTTCACTCATTTTTGGCGCTACTTGTTCACCGTCAATAGCAATATATGTGAAGAACGTCAACGCCCAGAAACACGAAGAAACGCATCCAGAGGCCGTCAAAGCAATAATAAGACATCACTATGTCGATGACTACCTACACAGCTTCAAAACAGAAGAAGACGCGATTCGAGTGTCAAGTGATGTACGCGATATACATAGAGAGGCCCATTACGAACTACGCCAATGGACCTCTAACTCCACGCGGGTCCTCCGAGCCCTCACTTCGGAGGACGCCACGTCCGCGCCCGTCGAACTGAATAAAAGCGAAATGAAAAATGAACGAATCCTGGGACAAATATGGAAACCCGCGAGCGACGAACTCGCCTTCAACTTGGACCTCAGCCGCCTACCTCCCGGAGCCCTGGACGACATTGAGCCTACCAAAAGGCAAATATTGAAAATAACAATGTCGATCTTCGACCCTCTCGGGCTAGCGGCGCCGGTAACCATCATAGCAAAGAAAATCCTACAAGAGGTGTGGCGGCGCGGAACTGGCTGGGACGACAAGCTGGATGCAGACTTAGCGCGCCAATGGACGGAGTGGACGCTGCACCTAAGGGCATTGCGAGACCTCGCGATTCCGCGCGCCTACCCCTACTACGGTGACGCAAACAAGCGTGAGATGCACATCTTCGTCGATGCTAGCGAATCTGCATATACAAGCGCGCTATACTGGCGCATAACTACGGGCGACGGGCGAGTGCACGTGTCCTTGATAGCTGCGAAGGCTAAGGTCGCGCCCCTGAAGGTGATATCAGTCCCACGCCTAGAGGTGCAGGCCGCGGCGATGGGGAGTCGAATGGCGGCCGCAGTAATAGAAGAGCACGACTTCAAACCAGACACGAAGACATTCTGGACCGACAGCCGCACAGTACTCGCGTGGCTGAGGACCGGGGCGCGCACGTACCGGCCCTTTGTCGCGCACCGCATTGCCGCCATAGAGGAGTACACGGCTGTCAAAGAATGGCGCTGGGTACCTACCAAGCTCAACGTCGCTGACGAAGCCACGCGCACAGTCCCGCTCGAGTTCAACACTGATCATCGGTGGTTCCAGGGCCCAGCCTTCCTGCGTGATGACCCGGAGACGTGGCCCACAGAGCCATCACAACCGCACGAGTCCGAAATAAGTGAAGAAAAGGTGCACACAATATCAGTCGTAAAGGGAAAACCCGGCCCGCTCGCCTGGCTACCAGACCCGGCCCGATTCTCGAGGTGGGAACGCTTGCTGCGAACTATAGGCAGAGTATTACAGTTCATCGACCTATGCCGAACCCGCAAGGCGCGCGCACATTACAAGCGCACCATGCGTAACAAACAGGCCGATCCAGACTGGAATAAGCGAAGCAAGCCCGCCCCGCCGCAGCCGCCGTCTAAAAGGCTACAAAATAATAGAAAGTATAAAATACTC
The DNA here is from genome assembly GCA_963854355.1 of Epinotia brunnichana. Lineage (NCBI taxonomy): Eukaryota > Metazoa > Arthropoda > Insecta > Lepidoptera > Tortricidae > Epinotia > Epinotia brunnichana. Next base: position 6,429,879 of record OY977959.1, on the reverse strand, counting down.
GATGCCACATACCTAGGTACGTGAAGCGGAACGCTTAGTGATACGCGCCAGTCAGCTGGAGTCATTCTGTGACGACTTCAGTGACCTCAGAAATAATAAGCCCCCGGGCTCACATAGCCGCCTACGACACATGGCGGTCGAACTAGTGAACGACGTTATTGTTATCAAGACGCGTATCAACGCAGCAGTGGACATCACCGAACTACAAAAACGGCCACCCGTGCTCGATGGAAATCATCCGGCAGTGAAGCTATATATAGACTTTATACACAGGCAAATGCAACACAACGGCGCCGAGGCTACTATAAACGAGTGTAAACAATACTATAGTATTCTACGCCTGCGACCCGTGACGAAAATGATAGTGCATCGATGCCTGCCGTGCCGGATAAAGAAAGCAATGCCGTCAGTGCCGCCCACCGGCGACCACCCGCGGTGCCGGCTCGCCCACCACCAGCGAGCGTTTACCTACACGGGCCTCGATCTGTTTGGCCCGATAACAGTAACCGTCGGTAGAGGGACTCAGAAGAGGTACGTGGCACTCTTCACGTGCCTCACCGTGCGCGCAGTACATCTGGAAGTAATACCAAGTCTCGGCGGGGACTCCGCGGTCATGGCGCTCCGACGCATGATCGCGCGCCGCGGCTGCCCGACCGAGATCTGGACCGACAACGGAAGTAACTTCCACGCTGCCGACAAAGAGCTCCGCGTGGCCTACGGCGACGCCCTCGAATCCGACGCCGCGCAACGCGGTATCAGCTGGCGCTTCATACCGGCGGGAGCCCCATTTATGGGCGGGGCATGGGAGAGGATGGTACGAGCCGTCAAGAGAGCCCTACACGCCGTGCTCAACGAGCGCCGCCCCAGCGAGGAGACCCTGACTACTCTGCTCGCCGAGGCCGAATATACAGTGAACAGCCGCCCCCTCACTCACGTGGCGGTTGATCCTGACGAGCCAGAAGCCATCACGCCGAACCACTTCCTCCTCGGTGGCTCAGCCCGGGCCCCCAACCCCGGGACATTCGACGACACCGCACTCATCGGCCGCGCGACTTGGCGGACGAGCCAACGCCTGGCCGAGCACTTCTGGGCCCGCTGGCTCCGGGAGTACCTGCCCTCACTCCAGTACCGGCGGGAGCCCTACGGTCATGGGCGGCCTATCAACGTCGGCGACATCGTGCTAGTGGCCGACGGGAATCTGCCTCGCAACACATGGCCACGAGGCCGGGTTACAGCTATATACCCGGGCCCCGACGGCGTGACACGAGCAGTGGACGTGACCACCAAGGGCGGAGTCTTCAGAAGACCGACCAAGAAGCTGGTGATCCTGCCGACGGAGCCTGAGAACCTGCACGCAAAAGAAGATCCAACGTTCACCCGAACGATGGTCGGCGGGAGAGATGTGCAGGACGGCATAGAATAAACCCGCTATAAACATAAAATTGTCAGTCGCGACCTAAATTGTAATAATCTAGCTTATAAACCTTCTTATAACATAGGCATTGCGCTACTATTGCCTTATGTAAATGGCACCTGAAATAAAGAGTAATAGGCCTCACATTTCCTTCCTACATAGTAAAAAAGGGTAATATACCGCTGGTTTCCTAAATAACGAGTGGATAACACTAAGTTTCCACTAAGAAATATAGACAGACTAAAGGAACCTAGAGATCCTACTCGCGCGCCAGTCAGGCAACGACTGATGGGCGAGCGAGGGGGGAAACCCGGTATTTATACCTCAGGTGGGGAACGAGGTACGTATATACGGGCGGACACGGAAATTCCCGCGTTTCAGATGCATTTTTGCGCCGAACGAGCAGGATCTCGTGTAATAATGTATTATAAATAGCATAGAAATAGGTATAAGCACTGTAAATAATGTATTAGAGTAAGATTGAACTATAATAAATGAACATGTCATTTCGCGCCAAAATTTCCCGCGCAAATCGCTTTCCCGCCAAATATACGGGGCGAAGGGGCGTCCGGCCGAGGTAACTTGATAGTATAAATTGGGCGGCCAGGCCCCATGAAATTCAGTACCTACAGTAGCAGCGAAGTGACATTACTTGAAAAAGTAAACAAGTCTTTCAATTCAGAACCCCGACCCGACCAAGTTCCTGCTAAGCCGTAACGACCAACGCCGAAGGTGCAGGATTTCCCTTCAATTCTACCCAGCCCAGAGCCAGTCATAGGTGCGTCTCGCACAATATTCAGGCATAAAAAATATCCTATGTCCTTCCCCGGGATTCAAATAACTCAATCAGTTCAGTGGTTAAACCGTGAAAAGGTAACAGAAAGATGTAGTTTCGCATTTAAAATGTTACCTGTATTTGGTAATGGGCTCATCATCGCTGTCCGAGTCCGGCGTGGCGTGCTTTGCGGAGAAAAACGCGCGCCATTTTTCGATCAGGTCATCTGCTAGTTTCTGCAAACATAGTACTTATACAGGGTGTTTTAATTCATTTGCTTTAACTTCGACACAGTGCTTGGTACCTACATTCACAGAAACAAATTAGCATAATTATTTCTTGAGATTTTTTTTTTTTTATTTTCTTTTATGATTTTTGTACAAATTTATTTAATGTAGCATTAACGATTATTGTCTTAATGTACAACAAGGGTCTTGAAAGACATGAAATAAAAAATATGTGTGTATATAATATGTTATATCGAACGAACTCACTTTGTAAACCTTCTAAGGGATGAGGGGAAGGGGGGTATAGGAACCTTACAAAATGTGAAAAGCTGTTATGAAGTCACAGTTAAGAGCCATTTACACCGGTTAAATCTGCAAAACTGATAAAATTAAACATTGAATATCTTGATAACAGTAAGAGTTAAGATACTACTTTCTTGGAGAAATTAACTTTATTTGATCTAAACTATGCCCCCTTGCAATTAACGGAAATTGTCGTGAACACGTTGTATAATATTGCCTCTTTATTCCTTAATAAAAACAATTCACAATTACATTATATTTCATTTCATGCTTGCATTATTATTTCACATTATACAATTTTTAGGGTTCCGTAGCCAAAATGGCAAAAACGGAACCCTTATAGTGTCGTCATGTCCGTCTGTCCGTCTGTCCGTATGTCACAGGCATTTTACTCGAAAACTATAAAGCGTATTTGACTGAAATTTGGATTGTAGGTGTATTTTGTTAACCGCTACACAGCACCGCTACATGCAATGAAATCACTAAATAAATATTTTTTTCGGGCTCCATACATGTAACTGCAAGTAAAAAAAAATTAAATCATTGTATGTCCACATGTGGCACATCAATCGATAGGCCTTTCAAAATAAATACAAAGTTTTTCAGCAATTTAATTGATTAAGTGAATATAGTCGGAGATAATCACCCCGAAAGTCACAAAAATTGTGTCCCCCCCCCTCTAACTTCCGAACGGCGGAAGTGAAAAATTTTAAAAAAATCACTGAAATAGTGCTTATTAAATTATTTTACCGAAAAGTATTTTGAACAAGATCGGTTCACAGGTTTTCGAGCTTTGGATGTTTAGATGTTTGAATGATTGTTACTCATTCAAGCAAAAATGGCCTAACGGATTAAGATGAATTTTAGTATACATATTGTTTATAGTCTGGATTAACATACAGAATACTTTTTATCCCGGAAATCATCCCTTTAAGGGATGAAATCGGGGGTGGAATCTAGGGTCCAAGAACTGTTTTTCAAATCCATGCATGCCATTCTAGGATTTAATCGTCAAGCAATTAGTACTATAATAGCTTAAACAATATACCTATATGCAGATGTAATGATGACAAGACGTCGTTTCTTTATATCAAAACCAAAGTGACCTAAGTCCATTTGAATATCGTTCTAGCGATTAGGTGTTATAATCGTGTGCAAAATAAAATAGCCCCTATTGCGTCACAAATTAAGAAGAATAGATACTGATAGGTAAAACGCCATCTCTCGAGGAATAATGACCATACTAACCCACCTCGGTTGCCTCGGTAAACAACGCAACTGAGTAAAAGAGTTACCTACTTCAAGGGCCGAGTGAAATCGAATTTGTATTATAGTGCCATCTCGCGGGGAAATGAGTAACCATTCATCATCATCATCATCATATCAGCCGAAAGACGTCCACTGCTGGACATAGGCCTCCCCCAAAGAGTTCCAAAGTGACGGGTCCTGCGCCACCCGCATCCAGCGGACTCCCGCGATACTTACCAGGTCATCAGTCCACATTGTGGGAGGCCTACCAACGCCGCGCCTTCCGGTACATGGTCGCCACTCGAGAACCTTTCCACCCCAACGGCCATAAGTTCTACGTGCAATGTGCCCCGCCCACTGCCACTTAAGTTTAGCGATTCGGAGGGCTATATCGGTTACTTTGGTTCTGCTACGGATAGCCTCATTTCTGATGCGATCACGCAGAGAAACTCCCAACATAGCCCTCTCCATTGGCCCTTTGGGTGACTTTGAGCCTTCTTATGAGGCCCATTGTAAGCGACCACGTTTCAGTGCCATATGTTATCACTGGCAGTGGCGACACACACTGGTCAATGACTCTCGTCTTGAGACACTGCGGAATATTGGACAAAAAGATGTGCCGTAGCTTCCTGAACGCTGCCCAGCCGAGTCGGATTCGACGATTGATCTCTTTCTCGAAGTTGGACCTACCTAACTGGACAGTATGTCCTAGGTATACATAATCGTCTACAACTTCGAGCGTAAAGTGTCCGATTGTAATGGGAGTTGGTACTACATTGGTGTGAGTAACCATTGACTGAACCAAAAACAGTTCCTGCCTAGATACGTCCGGACAAGCCAGCATGATCCAATAATATAACATTATAAGTATGATATAACATGTATCATAAATAAAATGCTATTATACATAGGCTATACTGTACGAAAGATTAAATAATGAAGCTGTTAAGAGCCCGTTCACAAGGTACTTAAATACAAAATACAGTGTGTATCTATCATTAAATTTAAATCATCTCAGTCATTTTACAAGTGGCGCTAGTGAGCACGTGAACGGGCTCTTAATAGAGCTCGCCTAAAAGTAGTAAGACTGCAGGCACTGCAGCTAAGTCTTTTCGAAGCACAGGTCCTCACGGCCTGCAGGTAGGTACTCGTACCAGCGAAGCTGTATTTATACGCGAATTCCGCTGATGTCAAGCAATTTTAAGCGATTGCAGTTTCCTGTGCGCGTCTTCTGCTTCTCCATGACACGTTAGTCGCAGAGCTGACGCTCCGCGCTGGCGGGGTCGATCTGCCCTAGTTTACACTACGCTAGTTTTTGAAAATTTTAACGAAGATTTTCTTCTTGAAAGTCTTTTTAGATACATTTATGCGAAATGCTTTACTTATACTCCTCTTTGTTGCAACTTTGTAACCACGCGAAGAGGAATACATTTAGACACTGTGTTTGGTAATTTCACCAGTGAAGCTGGACTAAAATATACCTACATATTCCTCTTTGTTTAACTATCACAGACCTATTTGGGTACGCTTTTAAACTGTAGACGTGCGATTTGAATGTAGCCAGAATCTGAAGATACAAGTAAGGTAGGCTGACCTAATGTGCAGCGGAATTAGGGTAGGTTGCATCAAAAGCGCATGTTCGTTAAAATCTGAATGTATTGAAAATTCGCCATATTTAAGGTTGATCGCTCTGTGTGTAAGGGGGTGCAACCCGCCCTTACTGATTACATGATGACGCTAGCAAATTCCTTATTATTTATTTTGTTTATATACAATCGTACATTATTTGTATATACGTACGAGTATACATGTTTGTTCGATGATATACGGGTGTACAAGCGAATGAATAAGACAACAATATTTTATTACTTATCCAAGATGTTCACAGTTTGAAGAGAACCACTAGTCTTACTTAATATAGGTTGTACAGTAGACGGCAAACTTCGTGCGCAAATGACCTTGCCTCGCAAAGGCGAATTGTACGTGCAAGCTGCCCCCCCCACTTCCCGTCATTTACGCACGAAGTTTGCCGTCTACTGTACTGTAGGTACATAGTTAGTATTAGTTAGTAGTAGGCACGGAACCCTTCTTTGTGCGTGGTTCGACACGCACTTGGCCGCTTTTTTATTTATTTATTAAGGATATCTCTACGAGTAAAGCCCGCTCTACATTCTCGACAAAACTACACGAGACTGGTTTCGCCGGAATATTTGCCGAGACCAGCCCTCTACATTCTCGCCTTGCGCAGTTGTATTTGGACTTTCATACACTTTTAATAGCGCAGCGAGAATGTGGAGGAGAAGTTTCGCGCAAACACGAAACTTCACGAGAGCTCTTTGATGTTTAGCCATTTTACAGAAACAGAGACTACACGAATATACGCAAAACAATACATACATAGACGAATACTCACTCCACACTCTCGTATTCGGCAAATCTCGTGTAGTTTTGTCGACAATGTGGAGCGGGCTCAAGGGCGTCTTTTGCCTTTGTTATCCAATCCTTTCTAACTAGTCAGTCCGTTCTTGACTATCCACGACTGTAGTTACTTACATATTTCAAAGGCCTGGGCATCCTCAGCATGTAATGGCCCGGGTGGGTCTCCCTCATCTCACACTTCTGGCACAGGTCGAAGTCTGCACAGGAGACACACTTGTACCGGAACCCCGTGACAGCTAGTCCGCAGCTGTCACACACTATGCCCGCGTGTTCGTGTATCTCGTTATCTGGAATCATCATCAGTTTATTAATTGATTAAGCAGGTACATTTATCGTACCCTGTGCCGGGTATCACAAAGACTTGGTATATTTTGAAAAAAAGCACAGTAAAATATGAAATTTTACCTTCCAATAAAATTATTATTGTTTTTCCTGAGATATCCGGGATCCATAACTTGAGAGGGCGCCACTGCGCACGTTCGAACGTAGCCGTTTGCGTCAAACTGTCACTCCACGTCATCGCTGTGACGTCACATCCGCCTTCGCCAACCTGTCAACTCTAGAACCAGCGCCCGTGCGCCCGCCGCCATATTGGCTTTCTCATTGTTGCGGAGGAAATGCCGTTGGTAGCCCCCAGGAAGCCATTAATTGGATCCCGGATATCTCAGGAAAAACAATAATAATTTTATTGGAAGGTAAAATTTCATATTGTTTGTTCCGTTCGATATCCGGGATCCATAACTTGAGATCTGTTTATTATCTCCTGGTGGCGGGTCAGCGGGCGCCCACGCGTAGGTAGAAAAACAATTTTCCTACAAAAGAGAACTATTGGATTAGCGTTAGATTTCTAACAGGCACTAACTAGCTTTTGTTATAAATGTCGTTAATTGGATAGTTTTCCATCCAGTTATAACGGCGATACTACGGGTCGAAAAGTTAGTCAGATGTTACTTGAAGGCCCGATTCTGTCTGAAGACGCAGCATAAAACCAAGAGGAGAGAAAGTATATGTATATGTACTTTAAATCCCGTCTCCGATAAACTTGGCTTGGACGGTACACTAGTTGATTCGACTAAATTAGAGCAGATTATTGAAGTTTTACACCTTCCGAAATCGTTATAAGTATATATCCAGAACACTGGGTTAATAATTTTTTGTCCGGAGCTTTCAATAAGCCTGTTGATAAAATTATCTTATTTAGGACCAGACTTCGGATATAGAGCAAGATTTGTCAATTTGTCTGGGCTACAGTGATGATCTCTGAGGCCTGAAAAATAATTCAGTAAAAGTGCAGCCGATCTTCTTGATACGCCACATAAGTTATTGAAGTAAGATTGTTGTGTTTAGGTAATTATCTAAATTCCTCGCATTCCAAAACTATGCAGTGGTTTGAGAGGCAGTGGTATGCACAAACACATTGAAGGTATTCTTGAATGTATCCGTTCGAAGGTATCCTAGTGACCCAAAAAATAGCTGATAGCGGTCATTGCAGATTTATGAACAGAAATAATAGTTCGTACTGAATGCAGTACGCGAACACATATTTTTTTTTTTTTTTTTTTTTTTTTTTTTTTTCTCTTTTGGCTGCGTCATGGCGATCTGTCAGTAGACAATAAGCCATTTGTTTGTCTGACGGTTTGTCTTGTTTTGTTTTTTATATAGAGGGAGATTCCAACAGTGTGGTTTAACTCTCCATCTCTCTAGGTAAACCTCCCTCCGAGGTTGGGAATGTCACATCTCTTCAGTCTAGTGTGCCTTTGTCCTCCGTCTCCACTCAGTGCCAATGCCAGCTCATTTGTATGGTGTGCGAGTCTTTTCTGGTATCTAAGACTATACTGACTTATTTCCTGCTTCACTGTCCGTGTTTTGAGGTCAAGATACATATACTTATTGCTGATGCAGTGGGGGATGTTGAAGATATTTCTTAGTGTTTTGCTTTGAAAACGTTCTAAGATGTCGATGTTGCTGTTGCATGCGGTGCCCCATAGTTGGATGCCATATGTCCAACCCATTTGCCAGAAAAAGTGCGCATGGGACGAGGTACCTGACTGTTGATCTTGTACCTGGCACGCCATGACGGCCATTTAGTCATACAGGCGTGTATGCGTACGGTAATAGGTGAGCTGGCGTGTGACGCTACCTCCTCTACTCCTCTGAGCCTGGTGTCGTCACGTCCCACCCGGCGGGCGGATAGTGGCCGTGTCACTCAGGAACGCCTGCACATTGTGAACCTTCATCGGCTCCGCTACGGCTTGCCTCTTCAGGTCTGCCCAACAGAAGAGACTGCCCCACTTGCGCGTCATCATGCTGAAGAGGCCCAGCGTGGAGCGTGATGTGGAGCGCGGAGCAGGAGTCTGGAAGGTGGGTGTAGGTCATTCCGTAACACCGATATCTGTTGGTGACGTCGTGACAGTAGGCGCTCGAGACTTGCGAGTCGATCGAGAAGTATCGCCACAAAGTGTGTGTGTGTGGGTCGATGGGCGAGACACCCCAGCGGACGAACATTTCTTGCCGGTGGTTTCTGGGCGCTACTGACCTGGCAAGTAGTATGGGACCAGTGTTTCCCGTAGATAGTTATTTCCTGCCAGCAGTCTGCAGCAGGGAAAGGCATCCATGCTACCACACACCGGTTGTCAGTTAGTAAAACAACAATATAGTTAGTCTTTCTCACTTACGGTTAAATGCGGGTCTGTTATGCCGGTCAACTACGGTATTTTGTACAGTAGAAGGGAAACGAGGGGGGTGCATTGCGCTCCTCGTAGTCTTGCAGGTATAGTCGGAGAGTGTGGCAATGCAACCTTCCTCCGTGGGTCGTAAAGATTGCAAAATTGAGACGATCCCCTCCAGTATGAGACCGTCTAACACGAGACAGGCATATATCGCGCCGTATGGTGTTTACCTTTTCCGACGGGTACGACAGGTCGGTTTGCTTAGGGCCAAAAAACAAAGGAGTCGTTCTTCCCGTGGCTACTAGTTAAGGACTTGCTAGCCAGTATACAAAGTTTTTATGGCATACTATTATAAAAACAGGAGGCGTTTATACGGCGGAGTAGGAATCCTACCAAGCACTTGAACTTTATGGCCCTTCATTTAGGCAATGTCTACTCAAAGACATGGACCATGATTCCCCTGTTTTATTAGTAATCAGTTCGATAAGTTTGTATCATATCAAGGACGTCATCCATATAGATTATAGACAGTTACCAGAAGGCCCTGGGACAACAAGAAAATCAAATGGCTGTAATTTCTTTGAGATAGTCACGAATAATTTGTAAGTACATGCACTAAAAGCTTATTTGACGAGATTTCATGTGTCACGGCTGTATCGGGATATGACAGTGTACAAACTTGTGCATTAGAGAAGTCCATAGATAATAGCATAACACGATCAATAGGGTTTTTGAACAAAATTAAATCGTTACTGATCTGAAATCCAAGACGATTTTCGGTGCCTTCAAGGCTATGCTATTTAAACTGTTTCGGTAAGACATTCACGGAAGTCATCATCTATAGTGGCTTATCCGAATTGAGGTATTTATTTCCGATCCCTTCTCCTTGAGCGCGGAATCTCGGGCTCGCTTCGGAGCGGCAAGTGGTTTTGTCCCAATGTTTGTTTATTAGGCCTCTGCGAAAGGTTTGTCTTTATAGAGCAGAACCTGAGCGGGACAGCGAGAGCGAGCTAAGAGACGATGTGAAATCTGTTTGCCTACCTTGCCGATGCCGTCCATTCTCCACCTGTTCCAGGATTGTTTGACGGGGTTGAGAATATATGTTCAGAGGTCGGAGACCCCATCTTACTTTTTAACGAATCTCATATCGAGTCCTCCGACCGCACGGTACGTTTTTCCGAGACAAACTGTTGGACCTTGTAATTTGATTGATTACCAAGTAGACGTAAGTAGTTCTCCTGTATCGATGTAGCGAACTCCGGACGGCGGGCGTTACCATCGTGGCGGGCAGCGCCAGAGTAGCGTGGCAGACAGTGCGGCATTGGCGAACAGCGCCAGCGTGGCGGACAGTGTTACCGTGGCGGATAGCACCGCCATGGCGGACAGCGCCAGCAGTGGCGGGCAGCGCCAGCAGTGACGGGCAGCGCCAGCAGTGGCGGGCAGCGCCAGCAGTGGCGGGCAGCGCCAGCAGTGGCGGGCAGCGCCAGCAGTGGCGGGCAGCGCCAGCATTGGCGGGCAGCGCCAGCAGTGGCGGGCAGCGCCAGCGTTGCGGGCAGTGTTACACCGTGGCGGATAGCACCGCCATGGCGGACAGCACCGCCATGGCGGACAGCGCCAGCATATCGGCCAGCGCCAGCAGTGGCGGGCAGCGCCAGCAGTGGCGGGCAGCGCCAGCAGTGGCGGGCAGCGCCAGCAGTGGCGGGTAGCGCCAGCAGTGGCGGGCAGCGCCAGCAGTGGCGGGCAGCGCCAGCAGTGGCGGGCAGCGCCAGCCTGCCGGACAGCGCCAGCAGTGGCGGGCAGCGCCAGCATTAGCGGGCAGCGCCTGCAGTGGCGGGCAGCGCCAGCAGTGGCGGGCAGCGCCAGCAGTGGCGGGCAGCGCCAGCAGTGGCGGGCAGCGCCAGCAGTGGCGGGCAGCGCCAGCAGTGGCGGGCAGCGCCGGCAGTGGCGGGCAGCGCCAGCAGTGGCGGGCAGCGCCAGCAGTGGCAGACAGCGCAAGCGTGGGGGACAGCACCGCCGTGGTAGAGAGCACCAGCGAGGCGGACAGCAGCGCCCATATAACGGGCAACGCCACCGTGGCGGACAGCTTCAGCGTGGCGTACGGCATCGTTGTGGCCGGCAGCGCTAGCGTGGCCTACAGCACCGAGGTGGCGGGTAGCGCCAGCGTGGTGTACAGCATCGCCGTGGGGGCAGCGCCAGCGTGGCGGACAGCGCCGCCGTGGTAGATAGCGCCAGCGAGGCAGGCAGCACCAGCATGGCGGGCAACGCCTCCGTGGCGGACGGCACCACCGTGGCGACAGAGCCAGCGGCGGGCAGCGCCATCGCGATCGGCTTCTCCATCGTGGCGGACGGCCCATGGTAGGAGGTGGCGCCATTGAGGCGGACGGCACCAGATAAGGGGTGGCGCCATTGAGGCGGACGGCACCAGGGTAAGAAGGTCGTTGCCGGTGGCGGCATCGTGCCGGATAGCACTATTACAGCAGAACGATTGGCTCCACCACAGAAGCAGGCGCCGTCGCGGCGGGGGCGCCACCACGTGGCGCGCGGGGGGCAGCACGTGGCGCGCGGGAGCCCCATAGCGCGCGCGGGGGCCTGCACGTGGCGCGCGGGGGCCAGCACGTGGCGCGCAGGAGCCCCATAGCGCGCGCGGGGGCCAGCACGTGGCGCGCGGGAGCCTGCACGTGGCGCGCGGGAGCCTGCACGTGGCGCGCGGGGGCCTGCACGTGGCGCGCAGGGGCTGCACGTGGCGCGCGGGAGCCCCATAGCACGCGCGGGGGCCTGCACGTGGCGCGCGGGAGCCCCATAGCGCGCGCGGGGGCCAGCACGTGGCGCGCGGGGCACCTAGGATATTGTTATGTAACTGACTCACCGATCGATTCGAAAGATATTCAAACCTCCATTCCGGGCCCGACAATGTGCTCGACGAGCGCACGCGCCCACGAAGGCGAGACTCGCGGCCGCTTTCGGGCTCCGATGCCATCCATCCTCCGCATGATCGCCAAGCGCGTTCATTCTCCTCCGACGTGGAGCGACTCTCGTTGCTCAAAATGCGATTCCAAAGCACTCGCGAACAACGAAGTAAAAAATTTACAAAAGAGGGTAGTCCGATAGAAAAGATATCACTCGCGATTCGCTTTCCATAACTTTTATACTATTTAGGACTCCCTCTAGGCAATTCGATGTTAAAAATCGAGATTTAAGATTCCTTGTTGCAAAAATAGCTACGGTAGGTACGTCCGATCTGTACGGCAGACGACGCAACAATGAGAAAGCCAATATGGCGGCGGGCGCACGGGCGCTGGTTCTAGAGTTGACAGGTTGGCGAAGGCGGATATGACGTCACAGCGATGACGTGGAGTGACAGTTTGACGCAAACGGCTACGTTCGAACGTGCGCAGTGGCGCCCTCTCAAGTTATGGATCCCGGATATCGAACGGAACAAACAATATATATTTGTCGGCTGTGGCAGTATTCAAGCTCAACTTAACGTGATGGGTGAATCGCGCAGGTCTTGGTGAAGGAAAACGCGCTTCTTCAATTTAAATATATCTGTATTTCCACTCTCCTATTCTCTAGTTCATTACAAGGATGCGTTGCGTGTGGCGGTTAACGATCAACTAATTTATTAACATTTTTATTTTCCTACCTACATTTCACATGTGTAGGTATATGTGCATGTACGGTATCGTACATATTCCCCAGCAAGGCAAATATGACAATAAAGAAACTTATTCTAATAATATTTTGCCCTTTTTGACAATAAAGAAACTTATTCTAAGAGTATTTTGCCTTTTTTGACAACCCTACTATCCTTTTAACATTAGCCTATAAGTTATACAAACAAACCATCATATTATTTTTTAATTAAAAGGTATTGAACTGCATCGTCAATCTAAAAACACCACCGACACCTGCTTTAATTGATGCAAACTAAAACCAATGTTTAGTCTGTCTCAATTGGGAGCACCGATATCTTATAAATACTAGTTTTAACTATAGAACCTTTACCGTTTCTAATGGAAAGTGCTCGCACTTTGCCATCCGGGCCTGGAAACACTTCCACTACCCTGGCCAATGGCCACCTCAGAGGACTCACATTATCCTCTCTGAATAGTACTAATGCACCAACTTTAATATTATTCTTCTCTAAGCGCCATTTTGGCCGATTCTGCAACTGAATGAGATATTGTTTGTGCCATTGCTTCCAAAAGCTTTGAACCATTTGGGTACATTGTTGCCAGAATTTCAATCTATTAGTTGGTACATGAGTACAATCATCTTCTGGGTATGAAATCAGTGAATCGCCCGTCAAAAAATGTGCTGGAGTCAAATAAGGCATTTCGGTGGGGTCAGTTGCAGGCAAAGCTGTTAGAGGACGCGAATTTAATATTCCTTCAATCTGTATAACAACAGTGTTTAGCTCCTCGTATGTCAAAACTGCTGTGCCAACAACTCGTTTCAAATGATGCTTGACGCTTTTGATTCCAGCCTCCCACAATCCACCAAAAACAGGGCTATAGCTTGGTATGAATTTGAAATCAATTCCCATTTCGGCCGCATGATTTATGACTGACTGCTGGTGGGTTGTCGCAGACTGTAATCTGTATAATTCAACTAATTGATTATTAGCGCCCCTAAACGTGCTCGCATTGTCGCAAAATACGACCGATGGCTTATTTCTACGCGAAATGAACCTCTTGAATGCGTTCAAGAAACACTCTGTTGTCAGATCCGATACCACCTCAATATGGACAGCCTTTGTGGTGAAACATACGAACAATGCGATGTACGCTTTATACAGGATAGGTTTCCTAACACGATACATTTTGACAGTATATGGACCCCCATAATCAATTCCTACCTTCTTAAATGCTCTACAGGCGTTAACCCTATCATAAGGGAGCGAACCCATTAGCTGCTGGGCTTGCTTCGCTTTCAACTTGAAACAAACAATACATTTATAAAGTACGTGTGTTACTTCTCTAATTCCATTCATTACATGGTATATTAAACGCAAGCTGTTTAATACAAGTTTCGCTCCAGCGTGCAATAACACTCTATGCTCATTCTCAATAATGTAACGCGTGATATTTGAACCTTTTGATAAAATAATAGGGTGTTTCTGTGAGTATGGAAGCGTTGCATGCTGGAGCCTTCCACCTACGCGAAGCAGGTTCATCTGGTCCAAAAAGGGGTTTAACCCATCGAGCTTTGATTTTACAACCTTGTTTGCTTTTAAAGCTTTTATCTCATCACTAAAACATTTATGTTGCTCATATCTTATAATTATATTTAATGCATGTTTTAATTCTTGAGGTGTTAAACACCCCACATTCCTGTTATTAGGGTCCTGTGCAACACTGGCCTTACAATTATTTATGAACCTATAGCACCACGCTATGGTTCGTTTCATTTTTTTAATACTAGAACAGTCATTAAACACGGCTATCTCATCATTCTGAGCAGCACTCACTAGAGTAGCTTTTAACTCTGGTATTTCTCGTGGCATTATTTTTTCATCAGCCTTTGGCTTGAAATCAGGGTCGCTTAAAGGCGCGGGCCCCTGGAACCACAGTGAATTCCGCTGTAAAAGATGCGGCTCTACTCCGCGAGACAGACAATCAGCTGGGTTCACTGCGGTGTTTATGTAATGCCATGAGAAATCTCCAGTTAACTCGTGAATAGCTTTAATTCTATTTGCTACATAAACAGTCAGCTTAACTGGCTCTATTTTTAACCAGGCAAGTACTACTTGCGAGTCGAGATATAGATACACGTTTGCCGCAAATTTCGACTTTATTATATTACATACCTTGTGCGCCAGCATTGATAATAACAAAGCGCTATTAAGCTCTGCGCGAGGTGTAGAGAGTTTCTTAATCGGGTTTATACGTGATTTTGAACATAGCAAATTCACGCTAACCCTGCGATTCTTGTCGACGACTCTTAAATACAAGCAGCATCCATAAGCGACATTTGACCCGTCGGCAAATCCGAAAATATCTATGGAGTGCGCATTCCGTGTATCTATATTCCGTGGTACAAATATGTCTGACATTGTCAGTAAGCTGGTTGCAAAATCTCTGAATTCTCCGTTAAGCTTTTCAGGCAAGGTTGAATCCCACTGAACGTCTGCAAGCCACACTGCCTGCATTAATAACTTAGCCTTAACCACAATAGGGCCTGCCAAGCCAAGCGGATCAAAGATTTTGCTAACGAAGCTTAAAGCCGTTCGCTTTGTATAATTATGAATTATCTCCTGCTTAGGGCAGCTAATTATGAGAGTATCATCAGTTAGGTTACACTTAAGACCTAATGTTCTTACTAAATCTATGTCTTTATTCTCAGAGAAGTGGACTTCTTGTCCCTCCCTTTTACATTCAGATGCGATATCACACAAAAGCGAGTTATCATTAGCACACCATTTGTGCAGGCTAAAACCGCCTAATTTTAATAAATTTATCAACTCATCGCGAGTTTTTATTACTTGTTCTCTATCATTACAAGCTATACTCGCGTCATCAACATATGTGTTGTGAAGCAATACGTCTGCAGCCAGGGGAAAATCGTCCTTATACCTATTAACTAACTCGAGCAAACATCGAGTAGCGAGGAATGAGCTATTTTTTAAACCATACGTAATTGTCTGAAGCTGCAGGCATTGTATTTCTTTATGGGGAGAATCCCTCCATAATATGTTTTGTAATGGCCGGTGTGATGGTTGCACTAAAACTTGTCGAAACATCTTTTGTATGTCACAATTTACAACATATTTAAATAATCGAAAGAGAATTAGGATGCTGAATAGATCATTTTGCACAACAGGACCATTGACTAATGCATCATTCAAAGAAACCTTGCTCAAACTTGGCATGCTAGCATGAAATACGACCCGCATTCGGGTGGTTGAGCTGTTCTGGTTGAAAACCGGGTGATGCGGAAGGAAAAAGGTAGCCTGGGTGTACAGATCATACTGAGAAATAGGGATACGGACAGCATGACCTAGTTCCACATATTCATCAATAAAGGCCTTGTAACTTTGGAACAAAGTAGGATCCTTAGCAAGTCTACTTTCCAAACTTTTAAACCTTTTTAAAACACATGTGAGTGAATCACCCAATCTCAATTCTTTGATATCCTGCTTTAGCGGTAAAGCTACCTGAAATCTATTATTTTCAAGCACAACCGATTCCTTAAATATTTGTTCCGCTAACTCATGCTCGGAATTGGCTTCAATATAAATTTCAGGCACCTTCTCCGTTTGCCAGAATCGTGAAATTGACACCTCTAATGGATTAAGATTTAAATCATTACCGACAGGCTTGCAGCAAAAGGCTGAGGTAAGATGAGAAGCAGCGCTGGAAGTGCTGCTCTTCACCTTTCCCGCTACAATGTAGCCGAAGCGTGTGTTGTGGAGATACAGCTCTCCGGGGGGCACCGGCAGCTGATCCCGGAGCAACACCTGAAAGAATATGTCACAACCTAAAAGGATGCTGATCTCCTCACATACATGAAAATCTTGGTCGGCTAATTTAATATAGGAAGGCAAATCAAGGTCCTTTTTATTTACCACAAATTGTGGCATTTTGCTTGTAATGTTGTTAACTACATGGCATGTCACTGACATGTTGAAGTCACTGGCAGTTGAATTTAAGTTAAATGTAGCCTGTTGTGCTGTTTTAGTGAGACCATCACATACTCCGCTAATAATTGTGTCAGATTGCTGGAATGTACAGCTAATCTCCCTGGCCAAGTCTGCCCTTACAAAGGAAACCTGACTAGCCGAATCTAAAATTGCCCTAGCATAAATAGGATTGCCGTCCTTGTTAACTAACATTACCTTAACAGTAGGCAAGAGTATATTGTCGCTGACCTTTGATAATAAGCTCACATGGGCGGAACTTTTATTGGGGACACTGTCCTCATGTAATAGAGAATTATGTTTCTCTTTACAAACTGAACATTTGAAGCCGAAAAGGCATTTTTTACCGGGATGCTCATTTAAGCAAATGCTGCATAATTTACTTGAATTAACAAAGTCCTGACGCTTCGCTACTTCTATCAGCTTAAATCCTGGGCACTGATGCAGCTTATGTAAATGAGAACTACAGTACTTACATCTCGTAGGTTTAGCAGTGGCTTTAGTAGGACTGCTAGTAGTTGCAGCCACTAAGCTGCTCCGCCGGACAGTACCTTGACACTGGCCAAGTGTTTCATATGCAGCCGCTCGATCCTCTAAAAATTTAAACAAATCATGCAATTGCACCGATTCCAAGCCTTGCTTTTCTAAGTGGAATGCCCTAAGCGTGTATTGGTCAAGTTTGCGCTGCAGCACCGTCAAGATAAGCAAGTCCCAATGCTGCACTGGCACATTCATATTCTTAAGTGCACCCAAATGTTGCTTTGTGGTCGTGACCAAGTCGCGAATGGCGGCTGCTGACACTTTATTTATGCATGGAAGGTCAAGCATAGATGCTATGTGATAATTTATCACTTGTTGCTTGTTGTCGTAGCGCTCAGAAAGTAGCCTAAGAGCTATCTCGTAGTTGTCGTTATTTAAAGGCAAATGCTTAATAATATTTAATGCTTCACCATTTAAAAGCGATCTTAAATAATAGAACTTGTCACACTGTGACAAGTCAGGGTTTTTGTTTATGACACTTTCGTACAATGTAATGAAGTCTTGGTATTGACCTACCTCGCCACCGTACTTCTTTATTTCAATCCTTGGCATACGTTGTGAGTTTATTCCTGACCCTGGCGCTGATGGCGCAGGTACTGGAGCCGCAACCGGCTCGGGAATTGGCGCAATTCTCGCGTGTAAGAACGCCGCCATCTCAAAGTATGCCTCCTCGACCGTCTCAACGCTTTCCTTATCGCTAGTATCTAACAAAGAAATTTCCAAATTTAACTCCATGTATTCTGTAAAAATCTTTTCTAATCTGTCTTTTTTCTCCCGGAATATTGATAAATCATAGCTACCTGGATCCAGTTCCCTTATATAAGCCTTAAGCCTCGTCATAAACCCTTTGCATTGCCCCCTGGCCGCTATAAGACGCTTTAAATCCTCCGACATTTTTTGTTCTGACGATACACTTAAGTTTAAGTATAGACGGTATTTAATACCCGGCTCCAAATCTAATAATGCCGGAACAGCAAAGTATTAGCACTTTTATGCACTAACGCAACCAATGTTTATTATTTTACACAATACAATACAACGTCGGCAGAACAAAATCGATTGACCAACAAAATCTCGCTTATTTTTCTCAAGTCATGTACAATACAATAAATACACCAATCCCTGCGACCCGCTAAAGCGCCGCGCGATGCAACCACCAATCACGGCTTCCCGACGTGACGTTCCGATTGGCTCCGCCAAACTGCTCGCCGTACTGCAGACTGCGTTTCGTTTGTGCACAACGAAATGGTACACTATGGATTTGTTGTATTGCTTTTTTTTTTATATATGTGGGCACTACCTATGACGTGGAATGTTCTGGAGGTTCCAAAGTAGGTACGTTAAATGTTAACAGACTATCACTTGATACTAACGACAAGGTTTAAAGTTCACTTTGATTAAGTCTTTGCAAAAATGCAAACAATGTACGCAAACTGCACTAAATGTTCGAACAAAGTCGATGTAAAATGTTTATGATTAAAGTTGTTGGTACTTACGAGCACTGCACGTTGGTAAATTTACCGTTTGAGTACGAACGTTAAATAGTTATTCCGAAGCAATGTTTAGTTCGGTTAAAGTCATGCACACTGTACACAGAAAAATGCTCGAGCGTCGAAACTACGCCGCCTGACGAAAATAGTGAGCACTGCTCACCACAATCTATGATGGTCTCTGCACTGCAGAAATGATTCCCGTTCGTAACTAGGCTCGCCTGACTGTTCCTTGGACGCCGTCGCGATGAAATCGGGTGCACTGCACGCCGACCTTTGTTTGTCCCCTGGTGACGTTGCGTTGCCTGGATTCTGCAAACAGCTCCCAAACTACGTCCCGAACGCCGGAAAACTATGAAAAGCTTCACTGGATGAACGCACTGCGTTGTCGTGTCACTTTTTTATTTGAGCTGGACGTTCACGGATGCCGACAACCTGCCGGCCACGAGCCTCACCGAGGTCCGTTATCCGTGTTAGCGCACTGCACTAAAACTCGCCCGCGCAATGATCCTCAACACTTTCTTTGTTTTCGAAGGACCAATGAATCGCGCAGGTCTTGGTGAAGGAAAACGCGCTTCTTCAATTTAAATATATCTGTATTTCCACTCTCCTATTCTCTAGTTCATTACAAGGATGCGTTGCGTGTGGCGGTTAACGATCAACTAATTTATTAACATTTTTATTTTCCTACCTACATTTCACATGTGTAGGTATATGTGCATGTACGGTATCGTACAATGGGTGTCACGTATGCGCGTGGTACTTGATAGAATCAAGGTATCCCTGCTAAGAGAAGTTACTGAAGTTAGTTCCCGATTGTATTGAGGCAAGGAAGGATGCACACATGAATGAGTGCAAGAATAGCGGGTCGTATATCTTGGGACTGTCTCACGTTTGGTTGTGTCCTTGTGTTGGAGTTATTCAAGGAGTGATTAATTGAATTATTGTGCGGACTCATTAGTTATTTAGTGACGTCTTGTAATGACATATTAAAGAAATGTCACAGTGGGTAGTGTGATTACGCAGACTATTTTATTTACAAGACTAAATTGGTGTTACTGATTTAGACTTGTAAAATTGTATGTAGCTTCGTGAATTGGGTGAAAGTTGTCAATATGTAATAAGTACTAACATAGAGAAGAAATATAAGCTACTAATTTGGAGGAATGAAACTTTTCACCAATAAAGACTCACTCTTTCAACATGCATGGGTAGCACAGTTTTAATTGCTCATTTGTTACTTACTAATTCTACCTGCTTAATATACAACAAGTTAGAAAAATTGTGTAAGAATGATAATACTATTTTATAAAAATAAATACCTTTCCCCGTAGTCCCCGGCAGACAGAGTGAAGGGACAGCAGTATCGCATAAATGTTTGTTCTTGATGGAGGATGGAGGAAAGTGTCGCGAGCAGAAACGGTGCGACACCAATACTTTCTCCTTCTCTAGCAAGTCCCCGCGGCCCACCGCTTGCAGCCATTGCACTTGTCTGAAATACAAAGATTAATAATGAAATTTAAAAAAAACATAATTCAGTGTGTTATAGAATATTAAATAAAGTGTATATTTTTGACCAGTCAAAATTCAGAAAGTTGAAGCTTAAGTATAAGGTACTCTTGAACTATTTATGGTATTCTTTTTTTATAATGATTAGTTTTCACTTTAATAATAATAATAATAAACAACAGAAGTCTTCAGTAGCGCCATCAAAATGGAATTTGGTGTCGAGTTATGCATGTACAGCGGGGTAGAGTTGTAAATTCAACAAATTTACAACTTTCTGAGACAATGTCCCTCAAATCTATCTCCGAAGCAGAAACCTATAAGTATCTTGGTATGTCACAGTCATTGGGTTTTGAGGGTGAGAGCGTAAAGCGGGCGGTGAAGGAACGCTTCTTTTGTCGTTTGACAAAAGTACTTAATAGTCTTTTGTCGGGCGGCAACAAGGTGCGCGCCTTCAACGCCTGGGTGATGCCCTTGCTCACTTACTCCTTTGGCGTACTAAGATGGACTCAGACTGAGCTGGATGCCCTGGACCGAAGAGTTCGTGTACTGCTTACTGCGCATCGCATGCTACACCCACGCTCGTCTGTTATGAGACTGTACATCTCGCGGAAGTGTGGAGGTCGCGGCTTTTTAAATGCCAAAGACCTTCACAACCGCGAAGTGTGCAGTCTCAGGGATTATTTCCTAAACAACGAGTGTGGGATGCATCGCGACGTAGTGGCAGTGGACGGAAACTTCACCCCGCTCTCCTTGGCAAACGAGAACTGGCGCAGACTTAAAGTGATGAGCGCCGAAGACCGCAGGGCGGTATGGAGGAGCAAGGAGCTTCACGGGCGGTTCTGCAAGGCCCTCACAGGGCCCGATGTGGATCTGCTCGCGTCGGTGAACTGGCTACGTTTCGGGGATCTCTTCGGGGAAACCGAAGGTTTTGTATGTGCAATTGCGTACGAGGTTATCATGACGAACTATAATAAAACCACCAGATTGTAAGCTATCCGAATGAGAGACTGTATTCTTGTTTTAGACAGACATGACAACTGTAAACAAAGTTCTATATTTGAATGTGACAGTAATAACATTAGTGTCACCAGATGGCGCTGCTTGATATAAAACTAACACCCCCACTATATCAAAGCATCTCAAGCCATATCAACTTTAGAAAAAACAGTAAATAAACAATCTACTCATTTAGGTACAATACCCAACTTATCAACAAATCTATGATGCTTGACAGAACCAAGACTTTTGGTCAACAGATCTGCTGGCATCTCAGCTGTTGGCAAGTATTTGGTTTCTACAAAACCCTTAGCTGCTATCTCCCTACAAAAGTGATAGCGGATATCCACGTGCTTTGACTTGTTATGAAACACAGGATTTGATACCAATTTCAAAGCACTCTGATTATCATTAAATATTGTAATACAATATGTGTCATTAGTAATTTCATGCTGCAATGTTCTCAAATACATGGCTTCTTTTACACATTCGGAAATACCAATGTACTCCGATTCAGTACTCGACAAAGAAATACTACTTTGCTTCTTACTGCACCATGAAACCACACATCCCGACAAATAGAAACAGAAACCTGTATAAGACTTCCTGTCTAGAACATCGCTGCCCCAGTCAGCATCCACAAATCCAGTTAATTTCGAGTTGTGCTCACGACTGTATCTGAGACAGTAATGTTTTGTCTTCTTAAGGTATCTCAACACACGCTTGGCATGAGCCCAATGTTCTCGACCATAACATTTATTAAACTGACTAAGATACCCTACGCTATAAGCTATATCAGGGCGGGTCAAAACAGCTAGATACATGAGGCTACCGATAAGCTGCTGATATGGTAACTCACTGTCACAACTTTCTCCTTTCTCGAGGTTAAGCCTCTCCTCCATAGGAGTCTGAGCAGGCTTACAGTCCTTCATATTAAACTTATGCAACAGCTTGTCTATATAATCTTTCTGATCTAAAGTAATACCATTTTCGTTATCAATGCATACATTCATACCTAAGCATTGTTTTACCTGACCAAGATCCTTGAGTTTAAATTTTGAAGACAGTATCTGTTTCAAACTTTTGGTTTCTTTTTCATTATTCGAAAACACAAAGAAATCATCGACATATAGAGCAACTACAGTCAAACCATTGTCTTTTTTAACATACAAACATGGTTCCAGTTTAGACCTAGCATAACCAAACTCAGTTAAGCAGTCATCTACTCTCCTGTACCAGGCCCTTGAGGATTGTTTGAGACCATATATGGCACGCTTTAACTTAAGCACTTGCCCCTTACCTTTAGGTGAAGAAAAACCTTCTGGCGTCTCCATGTAAATATCTTCCTCAAGATATCCGTTCAGGAAAGCAGTCGTCACGTCCAGGTGTGAAATATCTAAACCTAATTGCACAGATAAAGCAAATAAAAGTCTGAGAGTTGTATGCCTTACCACTGGTGCGAATGTTTGTTCATAGTCCACTCCATACTTCTGTGTATAGCCTTTAGCTACTAACCTGGCTCGGAAACGCACGTTGTTTTCGCTATCGTACTTTTTCTTAAGTACCCATTTGCACTTTACCACACTACAGTCTTTTGGAACATTGGCAAGCTCCCATGCTTCATTATCTTCAAAGCTTTTCAACTCTTCAGCCACAGCTTGTCTCCATTGTTCTTTCTCTGGTCCATGCAAAGCTTCTGATAGTGAAAGACCACTGGCATCATCCATCCTGTCAACATCTGTACACAGGCTTGAGTAACCATATCTGTCAGGTACTTTTCTCTGCTCTGGTGCTCTTAAGATGGGTCCGATCTTCTCAGGAGTAGAAACACTCTCGGATGTGGTGTCTAAATCTTCATACTCGCTTGGGGTCAATGAATCATCTGAAGATTGCATCAAAGTTCTGGTGCTCTCATCCCCCACTGAACTTTGGCATCCTACCTCAACTGTCTTTGTCTCGTTATGAGGTTCTGTCTTCTTCTTCTCTTCTACCTCCATCTGGCAAAAATATTTCTTTTTCTCTTCTTCGATGACTGTGACATCTCTACTTGTGAAAATAGCTCTTGTTACTGGATTGAATACTCTGTATCCTTTTACATTTTCTGGATACCCCAACAGGACACATTCTTGAGATTTCTTTTCCCACTTCAGTCTTTTTTGCTTGGGAATATGGACCATCACGGTGCTGCCAAATATTCTTAAGTGACTCAAATCTGGCTGGGTGCCTGTCCACATCTCAAATGGGGTTTTACCATCCAATCCTGATGCTACAGTTCGATTCCTTAGGTAAACTGCACAGTTGCAGGCTTCAGCCCAGAACTCTGTGCCAAGACCACTATCGTACAACAAGCATCTTGCTTTTTCGACTACAGAGCGGTTCTGGCGTTCACACAAACCGTTTTGCTCTGCGGTGTAAGGATTTGTCTTTTGGTGAATAATCCCGTTTACTTTTAAGAAATCATCAAAGTCTTCGTTGCAAAATTCAAGTCCGTTATCACTGCGGATGGTCTTAATTTTCTTGTCAAGTTCATTCTCTACTTTAGCTTTAAACTCTTTGAAACAATCCAGGGCTTGACTCTTTTGTTTCAAGAAATATATGAATGCCATCCGACTATAATCATCCACTAAAAGCAGGTAATATCTAGATCCTCCAATAGATGCAACTTCCATTGGACCAGCTATGTCCATGTGGATAACATTAAGAAGTGATTTACTTCTATTGCCATTACTTGGGAATGGTAATCTGCACTGCTTGCCCTCGCAACATACCTTGCAGTTACTTGTGTCAATCCTGTCGCCAACAGTGAAACCTTTTGCTGCATGTTTCATTTTTGCCATGTAAGAACCATTCACATGTCCTAAACGGCGATGCCAAATGTCGGCAGACACAGCCATAGCAGCAGGCGTTTCTGGCATATTCAATTTATACACTCCTTTTGTCAAAGTAGCCGTAGCAACCAGCTGTCCACTTCTGTTGTAAATTTTACAATCTTCTTCAGTGAAGTCCACTTTGTTTCCCTTCTTTATCAGTTGGCTTACTGATAATAGGTTTGTCGTTAAACTCGGTACGCATAAAACATCCTCGACTGTTATGTCATATTCGTAGTCTGGCGTTACAGTCGCAATCTGCACGCTGCCGCTGCACAATACTGGAACACATTCCTTGTTGGCCACTACAATTTCACCAATAACCGGCTCGTAACAGGCATTCATAACCCAACTCTCGTTCGCGGTCAGATGAATACTACATCCACTATCGATATAATAGTCGTTTTTCTTGAACTCGCCGCTCAAAAACACCGCACTGAACGCATTGGATTGTTTTCGTGTGTTATTTTTCGAAAAACTCAGGTTATTTTCACTATTCGGGCACTGATTGCGATAATGACCGGGTTGTTTACATCGAAAACATTTAATTTTCTCTTTTGACGTTTCATTGACATTGACATCTTGTCTACCAGAGACATTCCTAGACTTATTTTTCTTGTAATGTTGGTAGCCTGACGAACTGGCGAATGCGCTCTCAATGTCATTCCCATTCCCGGTCAAATTCAAATTTTTCTCTTCCATGTCTAAAAGCTTAGATTTTATTACGTCCGTTGTGATGCGAATTCCGGAATGTTCAATTGCCATAATCATTGGTGAATATTTCTCAGGCAATCCTGCTAATAAAAGCGAGCCAATCCACTCATCACTGATGTCAAAACCCGTACCACTTAATTTTTGACCATTTTCAACCATCTTTGTTACGTATTCTGTCATTGATTTACAACAGTCCAATCTTATTGAAATTAAATTTCGTAACAACGTAATTCTTCTAGTGAAACCAGAGTCATCAAATAAGCTTTTGAGTTTCTCCCACAACTCAAATGTGGTTTTGACGCCTTTTACATGGACGTACAGGGAAGGGTCGATTGTCAAAATCAATTTCGCACGCGTTTTTTCGTCATCTGCAGCTTCTGTACTTTTGGCATCCGTAGTTTCTGGCTTTCGTTTAATAAACTTTTGGGTGCCCTCTAAGATCAGAAAATTCTCTGCCGCGAAAACCCATTCGCTATAATTTTCTCGGCCAAACAGCTTAGGAACGTTAGCCACATAATTGGCCGACATCTTCGGATTTCTGTCACAGATCACTCGTGAATATTAATCAAAATACTTTCACTGAAACTAGCAATCTAATTCTTGACTAGCCTACACGTTTCTGGGCCCATAACCTATAATAAAACCACCAGATTGTAAGCTATCCGAATGAGAGACTGTATTCTTGTTTTAGACAGACATGACAACTGTAAACAAAGTTCTATATTTGAATGTGACAGTAATAACATTAGTGTCACCAGATGGCGCTGCTTGATATAAAACTAACACGAACAATTACCGGAGGTATATCCTGAAGGACGGTACGGTCGACATTTGTCGGGCATGCCGCCGTCCCGGGGAGTCACTCAGGCATATAATCTCCGGTTGTGGTCATCTTGCTAACGGCGAGTACTTGCACAGACATAACCTTGTAGCCAGAATTATTCACCAGCAACTTGCTCTGCTATATGGTCTTGTGGTCTCCGAAGTGCCTTACTATAAGTACACACCTGCGCCAGTTCTCGAAAATGGTCGTGCCACGCTCTATTGGGATCGATCTGTCATCACGGACAGGACTATTCTTGCCAATAGGCCTGATATCGTGCTGACAGATCGATCGAAACGCCAGGCAGTGCTCGTCGACATCACCATCCCCCATGACGAGAACCTCGTGAAGGCCGAGAAGGACAAAGCCAGTAAGTACCTAGACATGGCTCACGAGGTAACCGCCATGTGGGATGTTGATTCGACGATCATCGTCCCGATAGTCGTTTCGGCGAATGGTTTAATAGCGAAGAGTCTCGACCGCCACCTTAAGAGACTCTCGCTAGATGGCTGGATCAAGGGTCAGATACAGAAGGCGGTACTCCTGGATACTGCGCGGATAGTCAGGAGATTCCTGTCTCTGTCGCCCTGACCACCGGTAGCTTAGGCCCCGCCTCGCTGCCGGCGGCACCCTAGGTTAGGTTTTTATAACGATTTTATGTTTTGTATGTATTGTTTTATATTTTACTTTTTATATGATTATTGTAAAAACCTAACTTAAGATGACATTTAAATAAAGGGAATAATAATAATAAAATTCGTTTATTTAAAAGAAACAAAAATACAACATAGGTTAACCCATGGTCCCACACTAGGCTAAGCCTGTATCGTGGTGACCGTTTGAAAAACATTAATAGTAAAAGTTTGTTCGGGTAGGTAATCTCTATTTATTATTATAAAACAAATGGCAATTTGTGCATGTATATATGTGTGTGTGTGTGTGTTTGAGTGTGTGCGCGCTACCAACTTATAAATAAATAAATGCTAAGCTAAACAACATTTTTGATAATTTGTTCAGTTTCAAGATAATTAAGGCTGTTTAACCAGACGAATAGTTTACGCTTGGCTTCTGGAAGGGATGCATTCTTAATATCACATAGTTGGTTAACTTTGTTATATAGGTATGGATGAAAATAACTAGGAAAGCGTTTAAAGAAAGACGTGTTACAGTGCGGCATTGAAATCTTGTACACCCTTTTGTGCAGTAGCTGTGGATATATTTCCAAAGAAATGGTCTTACGATGAACCAAAAGGACGACTCTCAGATACATTAACTGCCTAACAGTGAGAACGGCCCATTCTTTATATAGTGTTGTAGTGGAGAATAACCGAGGCTTCCTGAGCATGACTTTTAAGATGAGTTGTTGTGTTATTTCTAAACTTATAAGGTGCGAGCTGGCGGCACCACCCCAAACCGTAATGCAATAAAAGAATATTGGTTGGCAAATTGAAATGTACACTAATTTTAAGATGTCTTTATCAGTGGAATTTCTAAGTAATTTTACTACATATACAAGTTTTCTAATCCTAGAGGATACAGATTCTATATGGGCCTTGAAGTTCAGTTTTTCATCAAGTACAATTCCTAGGTATTTAATCGAGCGACAGTCAGTTATGGAATCATCAGTCCTTGAGTTACTTAATGTTGCGTTTGAGGCTATTACAAGATCTGGGCGATAAGCTGGAGCTGAAGCGGCCGTCTTGTGAAAACAAAGGTATTTCGTTTTGGGAATATTCAACGTAAGTAAATTCCTTGCTAGCCATTTAGATACTTCAGCCAGGCCGTTTACAGTCGCTGAGAAACATGATTCCCAAGATGATTTATGGAAAACGATTGCAGTGTCATCTGCATAACAGACAACTTCGGCGCAATTCATGCAGATAGAAGGCAAGTCATTTATATAAATCAGGAATAAAGTAGGACCAAGAATGCTTCCCTGGGGAACTCCGAAGGTCACTTCCCTTCGGGAGCTGACCAAAGCGCCCAATTTCAAGCATTGACTTCGATTTGACAGATAGCTATGGAACCATTGTAATGCAATGCCTCGAACACCCGACTCCTCTAGCTTTCTGAGCAAAATTGGAATCGATACTGTATCGAACGCCTTAGCCAGATCCAAAAAAACACCAGTGCAAACATCGCCCTTGTCAAGGTAAGAAGAGATGAGACGAGTAATTAATGAGACAGCATCCTCAGTTGACTTGCCTCGCCGAAATCCGAATTGTCTCGGCGAAAGCAAATGTTCAGATTCTAGAAATGTTACTAACTTGTTGTTAACAATATTTTCCAGAATTTTTGAAAGACTTCCCAGAAGACTAATTGGGTGATAATTACCAGGGCAGTCTTTAGAGCCGCCCTTGTGGATAGGAACGACTGCCCCTACCTTCCAGTCGTCAGGGAATGAGCCTGTAGAAATACTCAAATTGCAAATATGTGTCAGAGGTGGAGTAATAAGATCTTTAATGTATTTGAGAAGGTGATTGTTAATCCCGTCAAGGCCAGGGGCGCTATCTATTTTGAGATTTGAAATCAGGTCTCATACTTCAGCTTCGTCAGTAGGACCCATAAAGAATGAGTTAAGAGGAGTATTTGTAACCTTCACCTCTGACGCCAGTGCATGTTCTGTGATGTTATCTCGAGTTAGGATTTTGTTAGCCAGGTTCTGTCCTACTGATGTAAAGAATTGGTTCGTACTTTAGCTTCTTTTTTACTTTAATATGAAATTTCTGGTCTAGCATTGGTAGTAAATATCCATGTTTGCAAGAAAAAGGACATGTCACAAAAATAGCTTCTATAATATAAGTTATAACACACTGTGCAATGTAAAAAGTAAGAACCGAATAAAAACCGCACCGCAACCTTCGAATTCCACTTTTCCTGCCCTTTATTTACATGAAGGCACCGAATAAACATTACATAAAGAAAATTAATCGATAAATCATTACGTCTTAGTTATAAATTAGGATAAATAGATACAGTACCGTCGCCTTTCCTTCGGCAAGCTGTAGTAGTTCAAGTGTTTGTTTTGTTTGCTGTTACGACCGCATCCCTGCACGCAGCAATAATTCACCATTGTAGAAAAAAATTATGACTTATGCTGTACATTTGTAACTTTCGGAATGGTAAAGAAAATAATGACGTAGTTTTGTTTTGATTATAATAATTTATAATGTTTGACAACTTGTTTTTTTCACGTCACGACCATAGAAATTCCTTCAGCCACTCATAGTATAAACAAAAACTGTCAACCGGGGCGTTCACATTTTTATTTAGTATGTAATTAGGTCTTATAATAAACAACAATGTGGTAAATTATTTAGTTTAGGTTTAGCAAAAAACTAAATTTTTGCAACAATCGTAATTATAGGTACATTAGCGCCATCTGTCATAAATTTTGACAACCATTCAGTAGTCTCGAGTTGTAGCGACATCTTGTGTCGAGTAGCGGAGTAACATTAAAACAAACAGGGATCAGCAACATTTCTATACATTATTATTCTAACAAATCTTACTTGCAAAATGAATTTTGGACCAGCGTCATAGCAACTCTATACAAAACACAAATAAATGTAATCGTGTGTAATTTTTCAAGTAAATAAATTTTGGCTGTCATCGTCTGAAGATTAAAATTCTATTATCCTATGATTTTTCAAATTATACTTCGAGCTTAAACCGAAGACGATTTTAGATTTACAAAGCAGCAGCACACGAATTGATGCTGTCTCAGTCACACATTTAGAGCCTACAACATAAACTAGATTTGTTGTCTCGCTCGCACGCTCCTGATGGTGCCCCCACCGTGCACCGTGCTCGCCTGGTCGGCCTCGCGCCATTACGCGTTTTTGTGCGGTCGAAGTCACACGTTGTCATAAAATTAATCCTACGTATTCCCTATTTCGAAAAAGCACAAAAATATTCAAGTACGCCATGGGCAAAAGAAAAAGATCACGTTCCAGAGACGACGAGTATGGTAGCATACTAAAAAAAAGTTAAAAAACTTGAACAGCGGTTAAGAAATCGTCAGCGAAGTAGTTCGTCCTCGCCGTCTATAGAACAAGTTCCAGAATATATAGATGTGAACGTAGACGTCCATCAATCGGAAATGCAGTCGCCGCTGCGAGATATGGATATGGAATTCGAAGAAGCAGGTAGGTTGCGTTTCGTTATCTACCGCTAGGAAAGAACGTACCACTAAGACAATTAGATAAAGTTTTCTGCTTTAAAAATGCAGAAATCTACGGAGTTGTAATGGTTACTTATTTTTAAACTCCGCTTAGTAGGTGTACGTATTGGCTCACGTATATCGTGTGGCTTAATACAAGTAACTTCCTATATGGAATGTTAATCCTCCACTTTTAGTAGTGTCGAGCATTACAAGTAACTTCCTATATGGAATGTTTACCCTCCACTTTTAGTAGTGTCGAGCATTAAAGTACCTAACTTCCTATATGAAATGTTTATCTTCCACTTTTACGAGTAGTAGTGTCGAGCATCATTGTTTCTAACATCCTAAATGGATAGTTATACTTATATATATAATCTCCGCGTAAATCGCGTTGAGAAAAATAAGCTGGTAATCGCAAAACTGAGCATACATTGCTTTGTACATTTATAAGTGTGTAGCTTTGCCATTTGCTTTCACATGCATGTTATAGGTACTTACCTTTTTGCTTCGCAGAAAGTACTCAGATCGCGAATGAAGCTAGTTTGAATAACAATATTTTAGACAAGGCTGACGTGGAACCCGAATTAGATCCTGATATATTAAACATCCTAGGGGATGACCCCATTAACCAGGCTACTGTCGGTGAAAAATTGCATAAGGATATTTCTCCTAGATGGCAACATATTTTGACTGGGCAGTAACCCGAAGTCACAAGATCTGATAAAACACCTAAGCAACGCAGGGCGCTTGTTATGCGATTACCACTATAGAGAATCGCAATCGCGTCGATATTCTATCATAAATACTCTAAATAAACAGACGCGTGATACTATTAGAGACACTAAAGTGGACGCATATCTCTTCGGATCTGAACTAGCCGACCACCTTAAGTCGTCTAAAGCAATTGAAAAATCGGGATCGGAATTGAAGCCTGTCTACGCACCGCGAATGCAATCGAAAGTAGTTGCGGCGGCTTCTCAGCCTCTACGAGGGGCTTTAAACTCACGGGGGGCGTCGCGGACAGCAGCCTTCGAGACGCGCCCGTACGCCGCTGCCCGGAGACCGCCAGCACCCGCTCCGATGATCAGGGACGGCAGGGACCGCCGCCAAGAGCCATCCACGAGCCGCGGGAATTATCATCGTCATCGAGGAAGGAAACGCTGAGCACCGCATCGCAGGTACACGACATTCCCGTTGCTGGTAGATTAAAGTATTTTTATAGAAATTGGTGTGAGTTAACAAGCGATCCCGTTATTTTATCTTGGATCGAGGGTTATACTATCCCTTTTAAGGATACGCCATCTCAATCTTCGGCACCTAATGTTCGTTGCTATACTAAAAACGAAACTAAGTTGATCAATGAGTGTATCACCGATATGTTAGCAAAAGGAATAATCTCAGCTTGCGAACCGTGTGAAGATCAATTTATCTCACCGATATTTACGGTTCCAAAACCAGATGGTACGTGTAGATTCATTTTAAACTTAAAGAAATTGAATAAATTTATACACGTGGAACATTTTAAGATGGAGGACCATCGTACTGTTTTAAAATTATTAAATTGTAATGACTTTATGGCAACCATCGATCTTAAGGATGCTTATTTTTTGGTTCCTATTCACGAAGATGATAGAAATTTTTTATGTTTTAATTGGAATTCCCAAATATTCTCGTTTAATGTGTTAGCTTTCGGATTATGTACGGCGCCGTTCATGTTTACAAAATTGTTAAAACCGGTTATACACTATTTACGAAATTTAGGTTTCTTATCTGTTCAATACTTAGATGATTTCCTTTGTAGAGGAAAATCTTACGATGACTGTTGCAAAAATGTTCAAATGGCAAGGATATTTTTAGAATCTTTGGGATTCGTTATCAATACAAGAAAGAGTAAAATGTGGCCTAGTACTTCGTGTACTTTCTTAGGTTTTTTATTCAATACCGAGAATATGACAATCAACTTAACTGATGAAAAAAAGGACCGAATAAGAGAAAAAACAAGAACATTTTCTAAATTAAATAAATGTACTGTTAGACAATTTGCTGAATTCATAGGCCTATTAACTTCAGCCTGCCCAGCTGTAAGGTATGGGTGGTTAAACACAAAAATGTTCGAGAGAGAAAAGTTTTTAGCTTTAAATTACTCTGAAAATTATAATAAAATAATGAACTTAAAGTCACATCTAAACAATGATTTCCAGTGGTGGATTGATAACATTGATAACTCCTATTGCCCTTTATATGACAATAATTACGAACTCGTAATTTTGCCTGCAATAATCAATCTGCAGGAGGAAATTGGGATAAATCTAAAACAACTTGGCATATTAACACCTAAGAACTAAAAGCCGCCTTCTACGGATTAAAAATGTTTGCTCATGATCGTAGAAATTGCCAAATCCTATTAAGGATTGATAACACTACTGCCATATGCTATATCAACAGAATGGGAGGTATCCAACATACCCATCTGAATGACATAGCTAAAGAAATCTGGCAGTGGTGCGAAGTTCGGCACATTCACGTCTTTGCTTCTTATGTCAAATCTAAAGACAATATAATTGCAGACCGCGAATCGCGTCAAATAAAGATAGACACGGAATGGGAACTTTCCGATTCTGCATTTGGACAAATCAAAGAATCGTTTAGTTCACCAGATTTTGACTTATTTGCAAGCTCCCAAAATAACAAATGTAAAAGATATGCCTCTTGGAAACTTGACCCTCATTCAGAAATAATTGATGCCTTCACTTTTAATTGGAAAGACACGAACTTTTATGCCTTCCCGCCTTTTTGCTTAATTCTAAAGGTTTTATACATAAGATTATTGCCGATAAAGCTGAAGGGATTCTAGTGGTACCCGATTGGCCATCACAGCCGTGGTACCCGCTGTGGTCGCAATTAATTGTATCGAAAAAACTATTCTTTAAACCTCACAAATATCTTTTGCATTCTCCTTTCAGAGACTGCCACCCACTGCACTCGAGCCTTTCCCTGGTGGCCGCGAGGCTATCAGGCAATCGTTTGTGAAAAGAGGCACACCACATAGCTCTCTAGAAATAATATTGGCCTCATTTTCTATTAATACAATTTCCCAATACAATTCATCATTAAGATCATGGTGGGCTTTCTGTCAAAATAATAATTACCATTTTTACGAAGCTACACCGTCTCAAGTTTTATCTTTTTTAACAAAGGCATTTGAGACAGGTGGCAGCTATAGTACCCTTAATACCCATCGATCAGCGTTATCAAATGTACTTGGAAAGGAAACTACAACTAATTATTGTGTTAATCAGTTCCTCAAGGGAGCATTCAGACTTAATCCTCCTAAACCCAAATATGATCAAACATGGGATACTATTAAAGTGTTAAATCATCTATCAAAGTTGTATCCGTACAATAATATTTCCCTTAAAGATCTGGCATTTAAATCTGCTACTCTATTGGCTATTGCTTCTGCTCAGCGGATGCAAACGTTGAGTCTAATTAAATTAAACAATATCGAAATAGATAATGAAGATATTGTGATTAAGGTACCAGATTTAATAAAAACGTCCCGTCCTGGAGCTTTTCGACCCATCATTAAATTACCGTTTATTCCCGAAAAGCCAAGTATCTGTCCTGCACTAGCAATAAAATCTTATATTGAAAAAACAGCAGCCTTACGTAAGCAGTCTGACGATCACCTCTTTATAAGTATCCGGAGGCCTTTTAAAAATGTACGCTCTCAAACAATTGGCCACTGGGTTAAAAAAGTACTGAGCGATAGCGGTATTGATGTCAGGATATTCGGGGCGCACAGCACCAGACACGCCTCCACGTCAGCTGCTCACAAGGCTGGTGTTAGCTTAGATGTTTTGAGAAAAGCTGCAGGTTGGAGCGATAAATCAAACGTATTCTTAAAATATTATAGGAGAGAAACGATCAATTCCTCCAATAATGAATTTGTTAATGCAATTTTTGATCTACAAATTAATTAGTATGTACCGACCTATAAGGAATTACAATCAATCAATACTGAGTTAATTGCTCAATAAAGTTAAGTTATTACTAAAGTTTTTATTTTTTTATTTTATTTTATCTTAACTCTAAACATCTGCTTTGTAAATCTAAAATCGTCTTCGGTTTAAGCTCGAAGTATAATTAGGAATTAAAGGAACTTACCTTGTGAAGTTCAATTCCAATTATGCGAGAGCTTAAACCGAAGACGATTACCATTCCCGCCCATAACCCAAGTACTTACCCAAAAAAAAAAAAAAAAAAAAAACTATGTCAAAAGCTCTGAAATATAATGGCGCGAGGCCGACCAGGCGAGCACGGTGCACGGTGGGGGCACCATCAGGAGCGTGCGAGCGAGACAACAAATCTAGTTTATGTTGTAGGCTCTAAATGTGTGACTGAGACAGCATCAATTCGTGTGCTGCTGCTTTGTAAATCTAAAATCGTCTTCGGTTTAAGCTCTCGCATAATTGGAATTGAACTTCACAAGGTAAGTTCCTTTAATTCCTAATTATGATCCTTTTGAATTTCATGGCAAATGAGCGATTATTTTTAAATCCCCAACCCGCTTTGCGCGAAGACTACACCCTATAGATAAGATAAGATAAGATAAAAAAACATTTATTCAAGTTGGATTTTATCTCCTTTGCATAGTCAAAGATTACATTGCACAATATAATATTTATCATTATCATTCGGTTACACAAACACATTTGCTTAATTAATATGTCATCTAATTCCAAGTAATTCCATGTATTTATTACATGTCTGTTTCAATAATTATCAATAATACTCCCTCTTACCTATAAGATGAGACCTTGTGCCCAGCAGCAGGACGGACGTAATGATATTCGTAGATATTGTAGTATCCTGCACTTGCATTGGCTGCAAGAGTGGGGGGAGTCAGCTGTCAACCGCCGTGCCGAACGGACGTGCAGGGAGTGCTTAGGTATATGTACCTGGTGTTACTGAGTATTTTACAAGTGGCGAACGAGGAAAACGTAAGTGCGATATTTTGTTAAAGGAAAGGAAAATAGTACCTAATTAGAAAAAAAGGTACTTATACGAAAAATAATTATCAAAGTTATTGGGTTATCCGGCCAATACTTTGTGTATCGGTTAACTATAGAGGAAAAAATTATCAAAAGGAAATCAACTCTAAGCATTTTGTGTACTGTGTTGACGAGTATTCGAAATAATAAGTATCTAGAATCCATTGTCCATCAGAAGTTTCTCGATGAGTAATTTCTGTTGTCGATGTTGTTGGTATGGAATTCCTTTAACTATATTTAAAATGTATTAAATATCAAATGAAATAAATTGTGTGGCTAAATGCTGACAATTCGCGTGCAGTGATATTAACTTAAATAGCTAACTACCTATAATCCGTTACTTGGTTTGTTTTGGAAACGCGTGCGATGAAATGATTAGATGATTACCACTACTGATTGTCACTACTTTGTACTTAATGTTAACGGCTACCTTTAAATATACTTATACTGTACATGCAGTGTAGGTAGGTACTATTCGGTATAATAAATTTGTGAGATATCTAGTCCATACCTTTGTTATGATTGGGACAAAAGGTTTGGATGAGTATTTGAGATTATATGGAAGGTCAATATGATAGACCATATCTGTGTTGATATAGCAAGTGGTCTTAAAGGTCAATTTGAGAGGCCGCGCCCATAAAAGTGGTATAAGAGACGTTTAAAATGAGAGGTCAATATTATAGACCATTGCGTTGTAATATGTGGTCAATTTGACAGGCTGCATGAATAAAAGTGATATGAAAGACTTTTATATAAGAAGTCAATATTATAGACTCTTGCGTTGTAATATGTGGTCAATTTGACAGGCTGCATGATTAAAAGTGATATGAAAGACTTTTATATGAGAGGTCAATATTATAGACTATTGCGTTGTAATATGCGGTCAATTTGACAGGCTGCCTGAATAAAAGTGATATGAAAGACTTTTATATGAGAGGTCAATATTAAAGACCATTGCGTTGTACTTAATATGTGGTCAATTTGACAGGCTGCCTAAATAAAAGTGATATGAAAGACTTTTATATGAGGGGCCAATATTATAGACCACCTGGGCCTGGGTGTTTAATACGTGCACGTGCAAAAGTGATGTGGAAGACTTGTGACTGATAACCTGATTGTGTATACGTGTACTGTTTCTACGAGAGGTCAATTTGACAGGCCGACTAAATAAAAACTTACTGATGCAAGTTTTGCACGAGGGGTCAATTTG
This sequence comes from Epinotia brunnichana, assembly GCA_963854355.1. Taxonomy (NCBI): domain Eukaryota; kingdom Metazoa; phylum Arthropoda; class Insecta; order Lepidoptera; family Tortricidae; genus Epinotia; species Epinotia brunnichana. The sequence continues at coordinate 6,393,797 of OY977959.1, read as the reverse complement.
ACAGACCACGAGGGCCTTGGTATTGTATAAGATATGAAGTACCTATGTATGTTGTGCTGTGTGTGTGTTACGGCAGGGTTGTCGTGTATTCTGATACAAATAAATCAAAATCACCAGGATGGGTGAATGCGCCGGATCTACGAGTAATACAGAGATTACCAGCTGTTAGATTGTGTAACGCATTTGGGTGCGTCGCGTGGATCTGGATGTCACTTTCTGTATAGGAAATGACAGACGGCAAGTAATTCATGTAATTACTAATAATTTAGTAAGTAACTGGTTGGTACGGTGCCTACAAGGCGTGCCTTCCACATCGTCAACGAAGTTTTTATGGCGTTTACATTGGTTTACTATGATCATATCCCGCGACTGATATCGGTATATAGTTCTGTGCTGTACCTAGTCCTTCGAGTAATACTTAAAGGGATGCTAACACAAGATACGGATGTTGATCCGGAAGTTAGAAATATTGCAAACAAGTGACGCATTAGAAGGTGACGGTTACACCTGGACTAAGCATCCACATCCAAGGTTTCTGACTTGGCGAGTGAACCCACTGATCTGTACAAGCTTAAAGGTTGTTGACTTAAGCATATAAAATAACTCGATCATCTAGATCGATTTTCGCCCATTTCCATTCGCTGTACCGATTTGAAACTTTGAGAGAGAGAGAGTACCTATGTATGGATTGGATGATAATCAAATTATGAAGTGGGTATATAGTGCCAACAGGTACGAGTAAAGCATGAGTCCCGAAAGGAGGCGGCTAAATGTAGGAAAATGTTGATTTGGTACAACATATAGCGAAACAAGTGTTCCATTGGTAGGCGGAGAGGCGGCATATATTATGAAAGAAATTTAATTGCACTTCCTGGCAGATTGTTGTACCTGCTTGTTTCCCAAGTGGATGGAGCGTACCTGATGTAATGGATGGGTACCTAAATAAGATCATGAAGTGTATTTAATGTAAAGTGAGGAAATATAAACAATTACAAGAAACCTTTTATAAATCTGAACAAAGGAAAAACAAAACTATATATAATTGCTGGGACGGTAAAACGGTAAAAGCGGTATAACTTATTGATGAAGACATTTGTTTACTAGCAGTCAACGTAATTACATATTGCTATTCAAATGTCAGATACTGATGACGTCATCTGAAATAGGTACTGATGACGTGATGACAGCTATTTTAGCTGTTAAACAATAGCGAACATGCAAAATAAAACATGTATCTTCATGTTTTGGTTCTGTATCTGAGCGCTTCATCGCGTCGTTGTTATTTGTTTGCCAACTAATTGCGGGACTATTTTGATGAGAATAAATTAATGCTGAGTCCATAAGTTGTTATTGGTGGAATACTTAAATATGCAACAGAAATAAAAAAAAGTTTTATAATCAATATTGATTATTGCCTTACCATTCTAATTGATAGACCCGTCCCTGGTTCAAATAATGGCTTCCTATATTTTACAGAAATTTAATATTTTAGTTAATGGGGGTGCTTATCAATTATCCTGTCCTAACAGTACTTATCATTCGAAAATATTAATGAAGAATTGCTGTCTGAAAACGTGGAGTTGAAGGAAACATGTTTGGATTGAGGGTAACTGTTGCGTGAAGGACATTAATACACAGCCCAGCCTGGAAACTGAGAGCAGACTGTTAGCGTCTCTTTTCATCAAGTAGGTACTGCATGTGCAGCATTCGTCACGCGTTCATTCTAGGCGCTGGCGGAATGTATGGTATGTGTACCTAGGTATGTGGAAAAAAAGGATGTGTGGTACCGCTGTACAGAGATGGATGAATGCAGAACACTGGGGTTTGAAGAGGGAAAGTAAAATATACATCAAATAATGCAGGTGGATGTCTTGCGGTGTAATGCCGGAAAATGACAAACTTGGGACAGGAGATACATGCAAGCAATAAATATTTAAAGAAGTAATATACCTATACGTACATTCTTTGTTGGCGATGCATGAAACTCAGAATTATTAAAGCGAATTAAGAACGAATACAGTCGTCATTAGATCTGATCAATTTAATAATGGATCTGGTTTTGACCTGTGAATATTGAGCAGCTGAGTCTAAGTGCATGCGTGGAGACAAATACTGGACCCATAATGCTTAGTGTACTATGATAGCAAGTATGGGGTATCCCTGACGATGTTTCAAAATTAATTTAATACAATATTTCTATAATTGAACTGTAGCTTGAGACTGGGCAACTTTAGTTAACTGTAACTAAAATTGACAAAGTTGTGCGGGATTGACTGAAGCGGATTTTGTTTTGCTGGATCGAATTGATACGTCCACTAATTAGAACGGACAAATTCCCAGCATACTATTGCGGGTGGTATTAAATCGGATTAAATCAAATTACATGTATTACATACTCTCGTGACCGGTTTCGGCCTCGGCGACTGCCTCGACTCCGACGTTGATGTCGTTCATGTGCTCTGGTGTGGCTCACGTAGCCGATCTTATTTACGAAGGTTTTAGAAGTATGTGTACTCGATCTTTCGGTCTTCGTTACATGTATTATTGGTGTGCCATAGGGGTTGGCTTCCATGCGTGTACATTGCAATACATGTGTGATCTAGCGGAAAATTAATACATTGGTTTTCCTCCAGTGGGACGACTCAGAATGTTGTCATTTATAATAGAATGTATACAGAGGGATATACATGGCTCGCCGGGTTTCTTACGCCGGGTTTTCTCGTGGCAGAGGTTCATTTTAACAACCGGTGGTAGTTACAGGATGAATACCGGCGAGGAACATAAAATTTAAATGCCTGCTTTAAATAATGCTTTATTGTGTTTATAACTAAAGCATTCTGTTTTGAATATGTACATAAGTAAAAAAAAAAATGGATTTTGTTATAAAGTAGCCCATTAAATTAATCTATTATTAACCATTTATAAACACACTTCAAAAAAAATTAAGAAGTATGCAATAGAAATTAAACTAAATAAGATGAAATAAGACTATACTACTGTTATAGATAATAATAAAATGAAGACTAAGAGGAACTTATAGCAGTTGCCTGTCAGAGATCGCTCTTTGGTAGTGGGACCACCTGTTATTGGCCTGTTTTGATATGCTGTACCTACTCTGTATTGGTTTTCTAATAATATTTGTTATTGAGGTGTGCAATAGGAGCATTTATATTGTTTTGTAATGGGACTAAATTTATTACTGAATGAAACTAGACTAAATCTAAACTGATCATTGTATAATGGTGCCGGAGTTGCTGGCGGCCGCGTTGAGCAATTAATAAAAATGCATTGTTACAAACAAAAACGACACACAAAATTTACCCACAGATTCATTTGAGTAAATATTTTCAAAAGCAACATAAATCCGATGAATTGAAAAAAAAGAGTTAATGAGAGGGGATGGCTGGCGTGTGTCGACGTTTAAATTGAATAACTCGCACACAGGGCATTCGTCATTATTGGTGTCGAGAGTAAAACGTATAACAAACTATTTGGGGATAACTAGCTTGTACTTATCAAAGTTTCAATTAAATAACTCGCACACAAGGCAATTGTCATTAATAATGTCAATAGTAAAACGTATCACAAACTATTAACGCCTTACCCAGACTCTTTTATTTTCGTTAATAAGGAAGGGATGTAGTATCCTGCACTTGCATTGGCTGCAAGAGTGGGGGGAGTCAGCTGTCAACCGCCGTGCCGAGCGGACGTGCAGGGAGTGCTTAGGTATATGTACCTGGTGTTACTGAGTATTTTACAGATATGATAGGCCGATGACCGATGTCAATGAACGGTTTCCAATGCCAGCAGTGAAATAAACATTGAACGCTACATGTAATTAACTCCATGGGTTACGGCACAGATGTATGAATATAAGGAGATCGGACATGGAGGCCGATTTGTATAGAGTGAGCCTGTCGCAAGTACATTAACCCACACAACGCCCAAGTAATTGACAAGACAAAGCACGCACACATCTAAAACACACACACTTGTATACCTACACGCTTATTTGACAATAAACGCGCATCATATCAGGCATTTTGGGAAAAAACGTAATATTCTTTGCGATCAGCACGCGTGCACAGTATGGCAGTGTATGCCCATTGAGCATACAGCTGCGACACGGCCGCCGGCGGCTTGTCCTCTCTCTAGTATTCTATGCTCTGAGGGTTACGGTGTCTGCTTATCATCACATAGGCCGTATGCTTCATATGCTTGTTTACCACCGTTGTGTTACCAAAAGCGTTAACAGCGTTTGCTCTCATATTAATCGAACGAGCGAGCGAAGCGAACGAAGTTCTCCGTTTCAGTTCGAGCCAAAATTCTTTCGTGTGTCTGGTTGTCCAGTCTGAACCTGCTCCCTAAATTTCACGAGAATCGGTTGAGAAATGAGACCATTTTTTAACCGATGCTCGTGGAAATTAGTGAGCAGTTTTAATAATTAGTATCTAATAATTACATTGCTGATTCACGTTTTTTAAACAAAAATCTTTTTTTTTGACAGTTTCACAGAGCCACTAGTTAATTTTATTTAATATGATAATGCTTACATATTACCAAGATTAAATCAATAATAAGAACAACAAATCAACCCTATGATAAAATAATAAATTAAAAATATCCAATTTTACACAAACGTACCAACGGTTGTGCCGCCCTGGCGTCGAATAGCGCGTTAATAAAGTGCGATTCGAGAAGCTTCTACCTATTCTGGAACCTTCGACGAGACGACGAGTTTTAGAGCGCGGCCCGCGAGTCCCGCGACCTACCTCAAGGTTTCTAGACTGCTCCATGCCACGATATATTATAGATAGTAGGTCTGAATGAGTACCTACTATGATTACGTAGTTACGTTCTAGATAGTGAATTGTAAAATGTAAATTCTTCATGAATGTTTCGTGTTTTGATTTTATAGGCTTAGTTCGTTTGTTTTTTTAATTGCGGGTACTTAAATTGCAAATACTGATGTGCCGACGGAAAGTTTCCTATATTGCGAAATGTTTCTGCAATTTAACATAGGAAAATTTCGGAAATTTTCCTTATTTTTGAATGGGAATTGAAACTTTCCATTTCCAACATGGAAATTTACGTTCTGAGAAGCATAAAACTGTAAGTATTATACATAATGTATAAGACTTACATTTTTATGCTTCTCAGTACGTAAATTTCCTTAAGGTGGTTCGATTGCCATACAAAGCGTTATTTGACATTCGCAGGCTAACGGCGTGATATTTTAAGAAACTTATGTACCAAACTTTCATCAATTGGCTTCCCATTTGCGCCAAATTCCCCCTTTCCTAGAATAAACTTGTATAAACTAGATTAATTTGAGAAAAATAGTTTTCCCAAAATATCACGTGACAAACCAATTTCTCAAATTATTCTAGTTTATGTAAGTTTATTCTAGGAAAGGAGGAATTTGGCGCAAATGGGAACCCAATTTATGAAAGTTTGTTACATAAGTTTCTTAAAATATCACGCCGTTAGCCTACGAATGTCAAATAACGTTTTGTATGGCAATCGAACCCCCTTAAGTAATTTCTTGTAAAACTTTCTAGAAATTTCCGAGTACTTTTCCAACTTTATGGAAACTTTCCGCAATTTGCACATCACTATAATTGCAAATGTAAGCTACCTATGTATCCTAAAGCAAGTAAGTACTTATCTGCTAAACAAAGCCCGCACGATGTATACCACTACAGAATAAGTAAATGGTAGGTACCATAAAATACTGTGATTATTTTATAAATAAATAAAGAACTTACGAAAATGTACAAATGTTGGTTTGAATTTCTTTCCAGCCGTTACCGTCAGCTGTTGGATATTTTCAATTAATGTTCAATAGGTAGGTACCTCTACTTACAACCTACTTAGCTATTTTATTTCTGTGGCAGGATTAAATATAGTAGAACCTACTTAGGTAAGATTAAAAAGATTAGTAGTTAATAACTAATTATTAACTATCTATTTTATCCCGTCACAGAAATTATATAAAATAAGCTATTTGCTATAATTAATGACTAAAAAAATTGGAAATATCCAACAGAGGCCCTAGCACACTACGTTTTATGTCGCGTTTCAGTACATTTTCGCCGACATTTAAAACCTAGTGTGCTAGGGCCTCAGCTGAAGGTAACGGCTCTTACTTAACGTATTCGCCCAAAAATGTTATAGATTCCATTGTTTAGCGAAAATTATAAGCTTGTAGGTACCTACTATTACTTATTCAGTGTTATGAGTACAATTTTGAATTAAAAGTGTCAACATAGGTAGTTTTCCAATTACAAGTCTTCGTAGTTGTGTTGTTTATTTTCATGATAAGCGTTAGGCTAGGAATAGGGTAGCTATAAATATGTGCAGTAAAATGAGTAAAACATACTCTTTTTTTAGACAATGGACGAAAAGTTTTGACGAAAAGTGAATTGATTCCACCGCGTAGGTACCTACTTACTTACTGAATAAAAATATTCATCGATTTACCTACGCATTGCATGACTTTGTTAGGGAATATTTATTTACCTACGCATTGCATGACTTTGTTAGGGAATATTTACCTACGCATTGCATGACTTTGTTAGGGAATATTTACCTACGCATTGCATGACTTTGTTAGGGAATATTTAGGTGGTAGGTACTTACTTTCTTTTTTCGTACAACTTGGATGCTTAGAAAATCGCTTTCTGTACAAATCATAATTAGGTGCGCATCAACGTCAACGACTTTAATTGACATAAAAAAAAGAAAGCCTGTAAGTAGCGTAGTATCTTATCTACCTAAGTACCTAATCTTTATATGCCTTAACGATTTGATGATTATGAATATTATGAGATTCGTAAGTAAATGTTTGAAAACCACATTTAGACTTGAAAGTTACCGTTTATAGGTGCCTAAGTATCAATATTTTTGTATAGGTACCTATGTTTTATTCTTGTATTATTTTAATATTTCTATCAATTTATTTACCTTTTTACCAAAATAACTAAAGTTAGATATCTTGATTTCCCAAAGTCTGTGTGTTCAAATTAAAATACTTATACCAAAAACTACTCATTGCATTTTTACAATTGCAAGTTGCAAGTTACAACCCGACACTGTGTACTTACATACAGATACCCCGAGTCGACCCCGACATAGGTATTACAATGCACCCATCCCATACTCGTTAGACTCGTCTAGACAAACAAAGAATTGTACTCGAACGTTCGCCGGATCAATAAACAGCTGTGCTGTGCCAGTGTGCCGCCCCACACAAACACCGTCGACGCACATCAGCGCTCGCTCCGCCCCTCGTTCTCGAAACTTCTACTCGCCGCTAGATGTCTCACGCGACCGTATATAAACACGCCGGCCGGCGAACCGCCATGTTATTCGAAAGAAAGCAACGCAAGCGAAAACTTCGGTGCAACGATCGTACTCACAAGCTAAAATTATCAACGCGAAAATGTCTCTGCTACCTTTTATCATGGGCTACGAGCATCCTCATCGCCTGATGGAGCAAGATTTCGGCTTGGCGCTGACTCCTGACGACCTCCTCACCGCCGCCGTAGCTCCGATGCTGTCGAGGGACTACTACCGCCCGTGGAGGCAGCTCGCCACCGCGGCCCGCGACGTCGGCTCCACCATCAAATCCGACAAGGAGAAGTTCCAAGTAAACCTCGACGTGCAGCACTTCGCTCCTGAAGAAATCTCCGTTAAAACTGCTGATGGCTTCGTCGTAATTGAAGGGAAACATGAGGAGAAGAAGGATGAGCACGGCTACATCTCCCGCCAGTTCTCCAGGCGGTACGCGCTCCCAGAAGGCTGCAATCCTGAGGCTGTCGAGTCCAGGCTTTCGTCTGACGGCGTGCTGTCGGTCATCGCGCCCCGTGTGGCCCCGGCTCTGAAGAACGAGAGATCTGTCCCCATCAACCAGACTGGACCAGTTCGGAAGGAAATCAAGGACCAGTCACCCACCCAGGCCAACGGCGAGAAGAAGTAGTTCTCTTTTGTGATCATTCGGTCATGGAATTTAGTCCGCCAGGCAGAGCCGATCCGATAGGTGAGCTAAATTCAATGGCCGACGCTAGGTTTTTAGTTTACAGTATTCTCATTCTCATATTTAATTCCATTTCCAAATTTTGTTATGTGATTTAAGACTGATTTTGTAAAAATAAGTGGATTGGGATCTCACTTTATTGAGGAATAAATAAATATTTCCTTTATGTGTAACTATTGTTTTTACTCAAAACAAATTACCTACCTACCCTCTAATGCAAATTATTTACACACGATCCTAAACCCATAATCGCTTTATGAAAGTGGAAAAGGGAATTACAATCGATAGGTAGGTACATATTATCTAGGTGTGTAGTGTACGTAATTAGTGCAATAATAAAGTACAGTCAGTTAAAACAATACGACAACTAAAAAAACATAATTTTTGATACTTTATTTTAAGCTTTATTATCGCAGTACCTGTTGTGATTGATTTAAAATCAATGTAATAGGTACCTAATCAATCACTGTAATAGTTTAGTTGTGGGAACCTTTTACCCGAAAGGGTGTCACTTAATTGGGCTAAACTTAAAAAAATATATATATAAGTTAAAAATAAATAAAATAGGTACTTAGCATTCTCTAGTTACTGTAGGTAGCAGTGGCGGAGCGCCCATACAAGCCGATTCCCACCGGCTAAATATATATTATATTTCGTGCTATATATTACTATTACCAAACTCGTAAATCATCAAAACACAGCCCTTTGTTTGGCTTCGGGTTGTCCAGTGAAAATTCTTACGCGCCGCCACAAATCTATACATCTCAAAATTAAATTCTTGTGGTAATAATTGACAAGAACAATCGTAAGTACCTTCTAATTTATTTGCTATTCCAAATTATTTGTTGTCTTCAGTGACGATCTTCGTATGTAATGTAATGCATCCTAACCAAGCAAGTGCAAGTAGTCCTTTAGTTAGACGATCATCAAATTGTATGGAGACGGAGATAGCTTAAACAAATTGATGATCGTCTAACTAAAGTACTAGGTACTTGCACTTTGGGATTCCCATACTGACTGTATGGAAAAAGTTTTCTTTGATTTCTGGGCGTTCTAGTAGTCAAACCTTAGTCGGTCCCAAAGAGTATTTTGATCCTTAATAGGAATGGGATCAAATGGCATTAAAAAAAATTGCACTTTGGGATTCCCATACTAACTGTATGGAAAAAGTTTTCTTTGATTTCTGGGCGTTCTAGTAGTCAAACTTTAGTCGGTCCCCAGGAGTATTTTGATCCGTAATAGGAATGGGATCGAATGGCATTAAAAAAAAATTTCGTCAAAAGTGATGATTTTCTCACTGACTGTACTTTTTTTCAAAAATCTGTGAATGTAGATTGTCATCACTTAAAAAGTTAGGAATGAAATCCTAATGCCATTTTTGCGTGGCGGCAAGGGATCTAGTAGCTGCCCTTACTGCCCCGTTTTAACTTTCCACCCTGTATATGCATCAGGAAATAACGGCATTTTAATTAAATATTTTACGACCTTGAGATAATATTGATTTTCATCTGGCCTATAGAAAGGTTTATTCACTAACAAAAATAAGTGGATTATATGCGCGTATCCCAAAGAACGTATATAGACGTAGTCTATTATAAAGATTAAATACCATTTTCGCCTGATTTTTACGGAATTTATGAAGATTACTTTTCATTATTTTTTACCGTATCGGTATTAAATTTAGGTGGATTATTAATGAATATTTAGTCAAATTACCCAACCTATTTTATGGTGTAAAAATATGGCTGATATCGATATATTGTTGTGTTTTCATAGAGTGAAACCGTAAAGTTCTCAGTCTATATTATAACATGATCTCACCTAACCATAACATCTCTTATACTGGTGTGCCAGCAGCAGTGTTCGGTATACATGTCATCTCCACTTATAATAAATCTCTAAATTAAAAAAAGAATCAGCCAGTTTGAAACTAAGCTTTGCGCGGTTCGAATGTTCTCAGCATCCCATGAACGGAAAAATATGAAACATTTTATATAGGTACATTATTATTCTAGCTGCAACTTAGGATAGTTTTTATCCGACTGCGACAGTTAATTAATTTTCCGAAATATACGACTTCATTTAATTTTTCATTTATTTTTATTGAAATCAAACGCTGCTCCAACTGTCAGCTATAAGAACCGTCAAATTTTCGTCAAAATGGCGGAATTGCTTTGCCTTTCACTTATTAATAATTTAAATCCCGTCTACGATAGACCTTTACGAGACAAATGCTAAAATATAAACCATAAAAAAATATTCGATTCTGATATGAGAACTTATATGCGCAAATGTCGTTTTATGTCGTAATTTCAATAAATGAAATCAACAAATTTGAACAATATAATTAACACGAATTTGTTTTTTTTGAATGACAATGGCACGCGCTCGGCGCATTCAGCCAAAGTACCTGCGGCGCTACCACGAAAACCGATACTCAATGTTCATATATTTGCATCCCTGTCACTCGAGTATGGTTAGTGCGATAGAGATAGAGATACCCGAATATTTTCGAATTCCGAAGTTCGTGGTTATAGCTCAGGAATCGAAAATATGGTAAATAATCATAATGTATTTTCTCGAAAAAGAATTTAAAATAAATATAGTCAAATGGAGAAAAAAACAAAGCAAGAGGTTATATAGGTAATGATTAAGTTATAAGAGTCCAAAGTTTTAAGAGTTCTGTCCCTTTTCCGCAAAACGCACCTTCATATGAAACGATTGTTTTTTACTATGACGCTCGAGTATATTGACGTCACAGTCCCTCATCGTTTTCTCACTCTAACAAGCGACATTAAAACGGATGTAGCTTCATAATTTTTTGAGATATTTGAATGGGAGTTTCATTATCTTCTATCTATTTATACATAATAAATGCCTATGTCCTGACTGACTTATTCACTCAATCACTCACTCACTCACTCATCAACGCACAGCCGAAACTACTAATCTTAGAGAGTTGATTTTTGCACAGTATGTTGCTTTTATAACGTGGGCTAGGGATAAAAAGGGATTTTTGAAAATTCTACCCCTAAGGGGGTAAAATGGGGGTGCAAAGTTTGTATGGGAGAACCTTTTTTTTTGAGCTATAGACTTAAACTTTGTAGAAAAATTAGTTATTAGAATACAAATGAAACACTTTCAGCGTTTTGGAAAATTCCACCCCTACGGGGGTAAAATAGGGGTGCAAGGTTTGTATGGGGGAAACATTTTTTTTTTAAATAGAGACTTAAAACTTTGTAGAAAGATCAGTCATTAGAATACAAATAAAGAACTTTCAGGGTTTTAGAAAATTCTACCCCTAAAGGGGTAAAATAGAGTGCAAAGTTTGTATGGGAAAAACTACTTTTTTTTAAATAGAGACTTAAAACTTTGTAGAGAAATTATTCATTAGAATACAAATAAAGTACCTAGATTCAGTGTTTTAAAAAAATCTACCCCTAAGGGGGTAAAATAGGGGTGCAAATTTTGTATGGGGGAAACAATATTTTTTTTAAATAGAGACTTAAAACTTTGTAGAAAGATTAGTCATCAGAATACAAATTAAGTACTTTCAGCGTTTTAGAAAATTCTACCCCTAAAAATAGGGGGCTAAAATAGGGGTGCAAAGTTTGTATATGGGAAACTATTTTTTTTAGCTAGAGTCCTAAAACTTTGTAGAAAGATTATTTAAATACAAAGAAAGTACTTTCAGCGTTTTGGAAAATTTCACCCCTAAGGGGGTAAAATAGGGTGCAAAGTTTGTATGGGAAAAACATATTTTTTTTTAATAGAGACTTAAATCTTTGACGAAAAATTACTTATTAGAACATGAAAAATACTACATTCGGCGTTTTACAAAAATCATTCCCTAAGGGGGTTAAAAAAGGGTGCAAGGTTTGTATGGGGAACACTTTTTCTGAGCTAGAAACTTAAAAATTTGTAGAAAGATTACTTATAAAAATACAAAAAAAAGAGTTTCAGCGTTTTGAAAAAATCTATCCCTAGGATAAAAAGGGGTGCAAAGTTTTTATCAGGGAAAGTTTATGTTTTTGAGTTAGAGACTTGAAACTTTGTAGAAAGATTACTTATTAAAATACAAAAAAAAGAACACAAATCGTTTTAGAAAATTCCACCCCTAATAGGGTTAAAAAGGAGAGCAAGCTTTGCATGGGCAACACTTTTTTTTGAGTTAGACTTAAAACTTTGCAAAAAGATTACTTATTAGAATACTAAAAAAGAACTTTCAGCGTTTTAGAAAACTCCATCCCTAAGGGGATCCTTAAGATCCTTAAGAAGGGTAGCCAGTGTTGTGTGGGAAAAACTTTTTTTTTTACTAGACTTAAAACTATTCAAAATGTTACTTATTAAAATTAATAATAAAGTACTTTCAGAGTTTTAGAAAATTCCACCCCTAAGGGGGTTAAGAAAGCTTTGTATGGGCAACACTTTTTTTGAGCTTGAGACTTAAAAGTTTAAGAAAACAGTTCTTTCAGCGATTAGAAAAATTCAACCTCTAAGGGGGTTTAAAAGGGGGTTCAAATTTTAAATGGCGAGCAATAAAATTTTAAAGTGTGAGTAAGAGATTTTTAACTTCGGTCTTATTCTGTACGTTAAAAGACTACAAAACTGATTTCAGAGTTTTTCCAAATTCATCCCCTAAGAGTGTTAAAATTGGTTCAAAGTTTGAGTATTTCAAGGCATTTTTAAAGTATGAGATTTTTAACTTTGGTTTTAGACTGTTTGTTCACAAACTAGAAAATGAACATTAACTTTTTTTTTAATTATCCCCTAAAAGAGGGTTCAAATTTTGTATTGAGAGAAATCATTTTCTAAGACGATAAAAAGTTCTACGCGGACGAAGTCGCGGGCAACAGCTAGTGTTGAATATAACACTTGTTAATTATAAGTATTCGACTATGATTCTTAATGGGGAACTTGCATGGGACTTCAATTTCTAATAAATTGCACTCAATTGATGCGGATATACGTAGAAATATCAGACAGAAGAAAAAAAATCCGGCCATGTGCGAGTCGGACTCGCGCACGAAGAGTTCCGTGCCATTATCTATAAAAAAACTATTTTATTCTGTGTTTTTAGTATTTGTTGTTATAGCGGCAACAGAAATACATCATCTGTGAAAATTTCAGTTGTCAAACTATCACTGTTGTTGAGATACAGCCTGGTGTCAGACGGACAGACAGACGGACAGCGGAGTCTAGGGTCCCGTTTTACTCGTTGAGTACGTAACCCTAAAAAATACATTTATACAGCTCACACCATTATACAGAGTGACTGGTAATTCAACCTATTCCTTGAAAGGGGTTATACTAGAGCTAATTTGCAACAATGTATGTCTGTAAACCAGGGGTCAAAACACGATTTTTTTTTAATTTTTCGAGTTTTTAGTTTGTTTGAAAAAAAATCGCCTTGCAGCCTTAAAGTGCTGATTGTGACAAAAATGTTTTTTTACCATCCAAATAGAAGTACTTTTGTCACAATCACCAGCTTAAGGCTGCAAGGAGATTTTTTTTCATACAAACTAAAAACTCGAATATCTCGGAAACCAGCGAGTTTCGACCCCTGGTTGACTGGACATAAATTGTTGCAAATTAGCTCTAGTATAACCCCTTTCAAGGAATAGGTCGAATTACCAGTCACCCTGTATATTATACCATGAACCATTAACATCACACAAATAAATTTAAAAACATGTGTTTGGGAGCGGGATTAACTACGTAGGTACACTACTACACTACCCATAAGCAATAGGGAACGTGCATCTTTTTATTTTATTACGAAAATCAAAAGTACTTATAAACCAGAGGAATATCACCTGTAGCATTAAAACTAGGTATCTTAGGTATGATTTCTTTTTCTGATGTTATATGCATTTGAAATCTGCACGCGCCGGCACCCACCGAAAACGCTCAATATTAAACGGGCTTATGCTATGACGTAACAACTTATATTCTCGGCACGTTTACTATGGAGTAAGTCGTTAATTTGCAATTATCTCAACAAAATTTGCGTTTAAGTTATACTTGTAATATAAAGTATTACCTAATATGTATAATTCAATATTCTGTCTAACTGTTGTTATTTTATCGAAAAAAAAGAATCGTTATCCGCATATCCGCATCGATTGAGTGCAATTTATTCGAAATTGAAGTCCCATGCAAGTTCCCCATTTTTACATTAAAAAAAAAATCTAAAGTAAGTAATTAACAGAAGACCGCAGCCATAATAGCACCACTGCTATGTAGTGTTGCTATATTATTGCATGCTATGAAGCATGTGGTGTTGTGTCGTGTTCCTGGTGGTGAGTAAGGTCGCCAGAGCTCCCTGGATGCACTGTGTTGGGAGTGCGGGACCTGCATGTCTCTATCTGCCAACACAGCGAATCCTCAAGTGAATAAAGGGTCGGCAACGTGCTTGTAATTCTTCTGGAGTCACAAGTGTCCATAGGCGACGGAACCAGCTTAACAACAGGCAGGCCGCAAGCTCGTTTGCCACCGTCTTTGTATAAAAAAAAACTACATTACTTATACATACGAGGGTCAAACTGAAAGTTCTTAGAAAATCAAAAACTGAGCAATCAAGCAACTTATTACTTTTATTATATCTTTTCAAAATAGCCTCCCTTCACATCAATACATCGCTGCATTCGATAGAACCACTGAGAAAAGCACTTTGCCCACTCGTCCTTAGGGGTCTCTTCGACGGCCTTTTGAAACGCAGCCACTGCTTCGTCGGCGTCCATAAAACGTTTTCCTCGAAGTTTTTCTTTAATTTTTGGGAATAAATAAAAATCACAAGGTGCAAGGTCGGGGCTATAAGGTGGGTGACCCAGTAATTCCACGTTTGCCGTCGCCAAATAGTCGATCGTTTGCTTGGCGGTGTGCGATGAGGCGTTGTCGTGGTGAAGCAGGATCCTACTGCGAGGCCGTTTTTCTCGAACTTTTTCCAAGACAAGTGGTAAACAATTGTTAGTGTACCACTTCGCAGTAACTGTTTTTTGATCCTCTAAAATAATTGTTGCGTAATGACCAGTCCTTCCGAAGAACGAGGCCACCATCTTTTTTCCCACACTTCGACCTCTCTTCACTTTAGTAGGCAACTCCTCGGAAGGAAACACCCACTCAGCAGACTGTCTTTTAGTTTCAGGATCATAACAGTAAATCCAGCTTTCGTCACCCGTAACTACGTCGAACACAGCATTTGAGTCACCTCCGTTGAATCTTTGACCCATTTCACGGCACCAATCAACACGACGGACTTTTTGGGCTTCTGTCAAATTATGAGGTATCCACCGGGCACAAAGCTTCCTCACCGCTAAATGTTCATGGAGGATTTTGTGGACTTGACTCATACCAATGGCTAAGCTTGTACGAATCTGCTGATAGGTTACTCTTTTGTCAGTCTCTATCATACGCCGCACAACACTGATGTTATCTTCAGTAGTCGCCGTAGAAGGCCGGCCCTCACGCAGATCATCAGTGAGATCAGTGCGGCCACGTTTAAATTCATTAAACCAGTTGTAAATAGTAGCACGAGATGGGGCTTCATCGTGAAAGGCCAATCGAAGTCTATCATAACTTTCTTGTTGACTTAAATTACATCGAAAGTCGTAAAAAATCATTGCTCGAAAATTTTCTCGCGTTAAATTCATGCTCACGTAGTACACACAATTTTCAATTTGCCGCCAAATCGTAAAACAAATGACAATCGAGTGGAATTCGTACACAAAAATATTAAGAAAGAGTTCCATTTTCAAATTTTGAACTTATTTTTTTATTATATTTATTACAAGTGGCCAGTTCTAAAGACTTTCAGTGTCGCCCTCGTATGTACTTAGTAGATAATTTATATTAATTAATTTAATTAAAACGAAGTTAAATCGTGACTAGAAGGCTGGCGCATACCTAGCCCAGCGTATAAGTATTGCCATACAACGTGGCAATGCCGCCAGCCTTCTGGGCACCCTGCCGCCTGGCGCCGATCTGGGCCAAGTTTTCTATTTGTGATGTTTTTTATCTTTATTTGTTTTATTTTATTTTACTTTCGTGTAGGTATTCTGTTTCTAGTTAATTTTTTACTCACTACTATTTTAGGCTAGCTTAATTTTATTTATTTAGATTTAATTTTCTATTCTTATAAACCATATAAATTACCTTTTTAATTAAACTTAAGGTATTTGTCCTTAAACATTAATAAAGCTAATCCCAGTTAAATCTAAAATAGTTCTGGTGGAAATTTTGACATACAAACAAGAGTCCTGAAAAAATACTTTTATTATGGCATTACTGTCAAAAGTTTTTATTTCTATTTTTAGGGTTCCGTACTCAAAGAGTAAAACGGGACCCTATTACTAAGACTCCGCTGTCCGTCCGTCTGTCACCAGGCTGTATCTCATGAACCGTGATAGTTAGACAGTTGACATTTTCACAGATGATATTGCTGTTGCCACTATAACAACAAATACTAAAAAGCAGAATAATTTAAATGTATAAGGGGGCTCCCATACAAACGTGATTTTTTTGCCGTTTTTATAGATAATGGTACGAAACCCTTCGTGCGCGAGTCCGACTCGCACTTGTTTGAAAAACAGAAATGAATAAAGTTAATAACCGATGACGATGTGGTTTAAGAGAAACTAGAAATAAAGTATGCTATACTATTTTTTTTACGTTTTTAAAGAAAATAAAAAGGGCACCGCTCAATCAGTTTTCAGGTTAGGTACATTAACATTGGAATGGAATGTGAAACTTTCTATGGCACATCCGATTTTACTCACGCGAATATCTTAATAAGCTTTTTATTAGGGTTCCGTAGCCAAATGGCAAAAAACGTAACCCTTATAGATTCGTCATGTCTGTCTGTCTGTCTGTCCGTCCGTATGTCACAGCCACTTTTTTCCGAAACTATAAGAGCTATACTGTTGAAACTTGGTAAGTAGATGTATTATGTAAACCGCATTAAGATTTTCACACAAAAATATAAAAAAAACAATAAATTTTGGGGTTCCCCATACTAAGAACTGAAACTTAATTTTTTTTTTTTATTAAACCCATACGTGTGGGGTATCTATGGATAGGTCTTAAACAATGATATTGAGGTTTCTAACATCATTTTTTGCTAAACTGAATAGTTTGCGCGAGAGACACTTCCAAAGTGGTAAAATGTGTGTCCCCCCCCTGTAACTTCTAAAATAAGAGAATGATAAATCTAAAAAAAATATATGATGTACATTACCATGCAAACTTTCAACGAAAGTTGGTTTGAATGAGATCTAGTTAGTAGTTTTTTTTTAATACGTCTTAAATCGTAAAAAGCAATTTATTTAACGGAACCCTTCATGTGCGAGTCCGACTCGCACTTGGCCGCTTTTTTAAGATACCTATCAGAAAATGTTTAAAATTACCTATGTTTTTGAGAATATTTCTACAATGCTATCCTATATTTGCCCCAAAAAATTACCGAATTGATATCGATTTCTCGAATGGGTTTTACGCGGATTATTTTATGAACTTCGGTCAAGTAGATACTTACCTATAAATCGAACCGAGGTTTCTAAACATGATTAAATTATTAAAGTTAGTAAATAAATAACAGCATAAAATAAGACATTTTTGTCGCGAAACCCAGACCTTAGAGTAGAAATGTTAAGCAATGCGAGAAAAATTGTTTGGGATGGAAAAGGTCTACAAAATGGCAAAGTGAGCCTTGTGCAAGTTTGCCACCGATTTAGTTATAAAAAAAAACCGGCCAAATGCGAGTTGGACTCGCGCACGAAGCGTTCCGTACCATTATCTATAAAAACGGCAAAAAAAATCACGTTTGTTGTATGGGATCCCCCCTTAAAAAAATATTTTATTTTGTTTTTAGTATTTGTTGTTATAGCGGCAACAGAAATACATAATCTGTGAAAATTTGAGCTCTAGCTATCACAGTTCTTGAGATACAGCCTGGTGACAGACGGACGGACGGACGGACGGACGGACGGACGGACAGCGAAGTCTTAGTAATAGGGTCCCGTTTTACTCTTTGAGTACGGAACCCTAAAAACCGGCCAAGTGCGAGTTGGACTCGCGCACGAAGGTTTCCGTACCATTATCTATAAAAACGGCAAAAAAATCACATTTGTTGTATGGGAGCCCCCCTTAAAAAAATATTTTATTGTGTTTTTAGTATTTGTTGTTATAGCGGCAACAGAAATACATAATCTGTGAAAACTTCAACTCTCTAGCTATCACGGTTCTTGAGATACAGCCTGGTGACAGACAGACGGACGGACGGACGGACAGACGGACGGACGGACAGCGAAGTCTTAGTGATAGGGTCCCGTTTTACTCTTTGAGTACGGAACCCTAATAAGCCCCAGACAGGGACACAAACTTGCATATACCGTTGAAGATGGCGCTACTGTCCATATGTAACGAAACAACTAGGTAAGTAGGTACTAAGTACTTTATTGAAAAACTTTACTGCCGTTGTCGCCCACCGGTAGATATAAAATTGCGCGATGGTTATGCAAGATATTGGTTCTTGGTATGAATGTTATGATTATGTTATGAGTGCACTTCGGTGCATTGGCCGATACAATGAATACAATGGCCGCGCCGCAGTAACGAGAGGAGTAGGTAGTTGGTTTATGGTATATATGTAGGTTTATATGTACCTGCGCACTGCACTCTCTGTAATATTTGTATTTAGATCTGCTTTTATTTGTGTCATGTAATTTGTGTAAAGGATTCACTGAAAATCAGCGTCGGGGTTTTCCATGCTCCGACACATGCTGAGTGGACTCCTTTTTGAGACCACCCTCAACATTGTACTTCTTTTTATTTTTTCCTAGTTTTAAGCATTTGTATTTAATGTTGTGGTTGTGTTTATCAAATAAATCATTCATTCATTCATTCATTCATTATGGCATGTTTCAAGGCCATAAATAAACGACGTGTACGCCCGTACGTTTGAATGTCACGAAGATGGTATTCAAATGGGTGCAGACGATATCAAACAGTTAAATGAATAAAAATTGAGAGTAATAATGTGTTCATTCATAATTATAGGATTCTAAAGGCCTCCACACACCGGTGTGTGGAGACTGTGGAGGCCTTCATAGGTAGGTAGGTATGTCTATTATTTAAAATTTATGTTTGACACAAGTTCTGTTAAATTGATATGTGTGTATGTGTGGGCCTTATCTAGGTCATTTCGCCGGTTGGCGACCACCTAATTTCATGTGTAGGTGTAGAGTTGATGTTATCTTCAATTGAAAAAACCATGTTCTTCAAGTGGTCGCTAACCGAAGGTGGTCGCGTAACCGGCAAAATGACCCTACCTGGGTGAAGGTGAATATCGGAGCGTTTTAACCGCCTACTTAATTTCTTTGGACACTTTTTTGTTGAACCATCTGTACAGTTTCATGGTAAGTATTTCTGGTAAAATTATAGAATAATAATAAATAACGAAATAAATAAATATTTGCGGACAATCTTACACAAATCAACCTAGTCCCAAACTAAGCAAAGCTTGTACTATGGGTAGTAGACGACGATATAGATACTTATATATAGATACGTACCTATATAGAAGTCAGGGTCCTCCACCAAACAACCGGAAATGTCATCAAAATGTATAGACACTTCGACAAAAACGTGTCCAAAGAAATTAGGGGACAAAAACGCTCCGATATTCACCCACCTATACCTTTTTTCAAGATTCCTAATCACTGAAAGATTACATTTTCAATCATTGTAAGATTTGTAAGCCATTGTGATACGAGCGAGGTCTGTGGGTGTGATGAAGAAAGAAATGGTAGTTTAAAAATATGGAATTTTCAATGGAAATGTAGTTCGTACTGTTTTATTTACATATAGTAAATGGGCAGTTGTGGTTTTGGATGTTTCATAATAGATTAGTGTTATTTAGCTTAATAATTACAATTGGCCACTCAGCAATCAGCAAGTAAAGCACAACATCCAATGACTAAAGTTAATGAGTTTAATCATTATCTAATAAAACTCAGGCCTATTTGTAAACTTTAGCCCCGGTTTTATTAAGACACGTTAGAGTTAGACCAACCAAATGTCAAATCGAATTTTAGTAACTCAGTTTTTTTTTTATTACTTACCGACATAAAGGCTACGGCTCGTTATAAAACCGGGCCTTAGCTTAGTCCTTTTAGACAAACAACCAATTTTTGCGTTATCTATCAAATTAATAAGTTGCTCAGTTGTTCTACGAGTAGGTACATTTGAGTTTATTTGCGAATATGTCACAACTAGGAATGGGCCGGTCTTTTACAATTGACATATTTTTCAGTAATAAGTACCTATTTTAACAAAAGAGTTTTAAATAGTGTTTAGTTATCTGGCTACTTATTACTAAAATAATAGGTACCGGTTGACTTAAAGGCCCAAGTCAAACCCTTTTTATATTCATCTGGTTGCAGTAAATAAAAGAAAATCTTTTAATAAAAAGCACTTTTATTAAAAAATATATCAGTCTTAAGCTTGTTAAGAAAATTGTATGACTAGACAATAACTTGGAACAGGAAGAAAAATGGGCGCTTAATTTTTCTTTGGGCAAGAATCTTTATCGCAACTATCCTGAGAATAGGGATTCTTAGGTGGATATTCAGGGTTTTCCTTGATTTCCTTCCTAATAGGACCAGTCTGTGTGATGGGCACCACTCTCTCAGATTTGTTCTCCAGTTGCAGTTGCCTTGGCACCGTCACCGTCAGAACTCCGTCGCTGGACAACTGGGAGATCACCTTCTCTGACTCCACACCTTCAGGCAAGGAGTACCTCCTCACAAACTGCCGAGAAACGAAACCATGCTCATCCTCCTTTTCTTCATGTTTCCCTTCTATAACTACGTATCCATCAGCAGTCTTAACAGTAATCTCGTCAGGGCTGAAGTGCTGAACGTCCAAGTTGATCTGGAACTGGTCTTTGTCGCTCTTAATTGTAGAACCGACGTCCCTGTTCAGGGAAGCCAGATGTCGCCAGGGCCGGTAGTAGTCGTGGAACGAGAAGGGAGACATCATGGAAGACAAGAAGTCACCAGGTGAGAACATCAAACCGAAGTCTTGATCGAAGAGTCTGTTCCGCCGTTTGTACAAATCCCGTTTCTCACCGCATTTCTCTTCAGCCAAGGCTAAATTGGCTCCCAAAATTACTAAGAATGCTAACGTATACGTCGATACACTGGAATTCTTCATCTTGATCGTACTTTTCGTGTTTTTCTCTTAACCGCAGCAAAATGCACTGGAAAGGATTCACTTGAGAATTGATGCAAAACGCCGGCTGGCGTTTGCTTATATACTCCCCACTGACATCTAGTGGCAAGTAGAAACACGTGGAATCTTCTCGAATCTACTGACGCGTTCACTGCGTTGTTCAGCCACGTTGAGTGCGTCGATATTTCGGTTATCTTGGCTGATTCTCATTGGCGAAAGTAGCCGATATTTTAAGTACTTACCTACTTATGCAATTCTTATTGATATGAACTCATGTAAACAGGTGATCATTTGGTGCTTATTTTTACAAGCTTTATATTAACTTGCACTGTTCGTATGTAAGTATGTAAATATGTAAGTATGTAAGTTGTCCGTCAAAATTTGCAATCGATTTTTCAGTTATCCAATTGAACTGAAATTTTGCATGCATATGTATATCGCATGACAATGCAATATTATGATGACTTGGAGCTGATCTGATGCTGGAGCTGGAAGGTGGCCATAGGAACTCCGCAATAAAACGACACAACCCCATTGAGTTTGGGCTCGTTAGAATCGTCTCAATGAGTAGTTGATGATGGTATGCAGAAAAGTACAGTCGGCAATAAAAGCTTGTACCAAAAATTAAATTTTTGACAAAAACTTATTAAATTGAAAACGAGATTAAAATTAAGTAAGGAGATTAAGATTGCAATCAATATTTTTGACGAATGTGAAGTGATTTCAAATATTTGCATCAAACAAAGGCTTGACAATGACACATTATTGCTTGTTTTGTTAAGATATCTGATTTGATTAACATATTTTGAATGTATCAGGATAATATAGTCAACATAAGTCAAACAGACAGTTGTAAGCCGCACTTTATTAAATACTAGCTGTTGCCCGCGACTTCGTCCGCGTATAACATGTTATCGTCTAAATGTTTGTTGAAGGAATGAATTAAAAAAAAACATTGAAATTAATTTTGTAGGTAGGTACCTAGTCTTTTAGAAAACAATCTAAAACCGAAGTTACAAATCTCTTACTTTCAAAATCTCTTGCTCTCTATACAAACTAAGAACCCTCTCTGAACCCTCATAGTAAACAGTCTGAAACCATAGTTACAAATTTCTTACTTTAAAAATGTCTTGCTCTCCTATACAAAGTTCGGACCCCCTTTTAACCTTCTTAGGCGATGAATTAAAAAAACGGTGAAATAAGTTTTGTAGTATTTTAGCAAACAGTCTAAAACCGAAGTTACAAATCCCTTACTTTAAAAATATCTTGCTCTCCATACAAACTTTGAACACCCTTATAATTCCCTTTAGGGGATATATTTCAAAAAATTCTATATTTCAAATAAGTTTTGTAGTCTAAACAGGCTAAGATCGAAGTTACAAATATCATACTTTAAAATTTTCTTGCCCTCCATACAAACTTTGAACGCTTTTCAGGGAAAAATTAAAAATAAAACACTCGGTTTTTTATTGTAATAGGTAAGTATATTTTCTACAAACTATCTAGTCTCTAGCTAAAAAAAGTGTTTCCCATACGAACCTTTCACCCCTTTTTAACCCCTTAAGGGGTGAATTTTTCCAAAACGCTGGCAGTAGGTATTTTTTTATATTATAATAAGTAAGTACTTAATCTTTCTACAGACTTTTAATTTTCTACCTAAAAAAAGTTTTCTTGTACAAACATTGCATGATTGCACCTCTTTATCCCCCTCTTAGCGGGTAGAAATTTTCAAACCACTGAAAGTAATTTACCTATACATATTTGTATTATAATAAATCATCTTTCTACACAATTTCAAGTCTCAAGCTCAAAAAAAAAAGTTTCCTCCATACAAATTTTCACCTGTTTTAATCACCCTTAGGGGTGGAATTTTCCAAAACGCTGAAAGTTCTTTATTTGTATTGTAATAAGTAATCTTTCAACAAAGGTTTGTCACTTGCTAAAAAAATATATTTACAAACGTTGCACCCCCTTATACACCCCTAAGGGGTGGAATTTTCTAAAACGCTGTAAGTATTTTATTTTATTTTATTATGTAATCTTTTTAAAAAGGTTTGAGATTTTAGCTCAATAAAATCCTCTTTACGAACATTGTACCCCTTTTTCATACCCTTAGGGGTGGAACTTTCCAAAACGCTGTTTTTTTTATTTGTATTGTAATAAGTAAACTTTCTACAAACTTTTAAGCTTCTATCTCAAAAAGAAGTTTCGCTCATACAAACTTTGCAACCCTTTTTAACCCCCTAAGAGGCTGAATTTTCCAAAACGCTGACAGTACTTTATTTGTATTCTAATAAGTAAGCTTTCTACAACGTATTGAGTCTCTTGCTAAAATAATAAAGTTTCCCCCATACACAATTTGCACCCCTTGTTTACCCCCTTAGGGGCAGAATTTTCCTAAACGTTGAAAGTATTTTATTTGTATTCTAATCTATATTAATAAAAGAAAGTTGTGTTAGTTCCTTTGCTTATAACTCGAGAACGGCTGAACTGATTTTGATGATTGTTGATTTGTTGGATTTCTCTTCGCCCTGAATAGCAAAATAACTTAAAAAAAATATAAAAAATCAAATTTTTTTTATGCATTTTGTACGGCGGAACAAAGTTCGCGGGGTCAGCTAGTAAGTAATATTTATAAAAAAAATTAAGTCTCTAGCTCAAAAAATAAAGTTTCCCCCATACAAACTTTGCACCCCTATTTGACCCCTTTAGGGGTTGAATTTCCAAAACTCCCTTCTTATCCGTTGCCTACGTTGTAAAACGTAGTTCTGGTGTAAATTTCAACTCTCTAGCCCCAGTAGTTTCGGCTGTGCGTTGATAAGTGAGTGGGTGAGTCAGTCAGGACATAGGCATTTACTCGTATATGTAGGTATAGATAGATAGAAGATGACGAAAATCCCATTCAAATATCTCAAAACCGTTTTAATGTCGCTTGTTAGAGTGAGAAAACGATCGGGGACTGTGACGTCAAGATCCTCGAGCGTCATAGTAAAAAACAATCGTTTCATATGAAGGTGCGTTTTTTGTGGAAAAGGGACAGAACATTAAAGCTTTAGAACTTGGTGATTACCTATACATATAACCTCTTGCGTTGATTTTTTCGAGAAAATACATTATGATTATTTTATTTAGTGTCTACCTACAGCCGGGTCCGCTGCACTAATGTTTTCCATGTTTTTAAACATCTAAGTAACATGTTTTCCGTCACGTTCGGCAAACAAATAGGGTTTTGTTTTGATTGGCAAAACATGTTTGACGTTTAAAAAACCACGAAAACATGGCGCAGCGGACGCGGCTTACGGGGTGTAGTTTCGATTACCACGAACTTCGGAATTCGAAAATATTCGGTTATCTCTATCTCTATCTATATGAACTTCGAGTTTCGGTTTTCGTGGTAGCGCCGCAGGCACTTTGGCAGAATGCGCAAAGAGCGCGTGCCATTGTCATTCAAAAAAAACAAATTCGGGTTAATTATATTGTTCAAATTTGTTGATACATTTTATTAGGTTTATAGTGGATTTAAACCAGGATTGATACTATTAAATATATATTAAAAGACAGTAAGAAGAAACATTGTTTACATATTTCTTCAATGACAAGCTATCAACTAATAGAAAAACAAACCTAGCAACGCGCCTCTTGTAGGCGGCCAGCTTAACCGACTTGCATGATTAAACCTGTTTGGTTTATTTTCCAACACATTTATTTAAATTACGCCATAATACGACATTTGCGCATATAAGTTCTCATATCACAATCGAATATTTTTTAATGGTTTAACTTTTTACATGTGTCTCGTAAAGGTCTATCGTAGACTGGATTTAAATTATTACCTAATAAGTGAAAAGCAAAGCAATTCCGCCATTTTGACGAAAATTTGACGTTTCTTATAGCTGACAGTTGGAGCAGCAATTGATTTCAATAAAAATAAATGAAAAATTAAATGTAAGTCGGATATTTCGGAAAATTAATTAATTGTCGCAGTCGGATAAAAACTATCCTAAGTTGCAGCTAGAATAATAATGTACCTATCAGTGGCGGAGAAATTTAAGGTAGGGACACACTTGTGTATTTTTAGGCATGCCCATACTTATATATATACTCTTAACTTTCTTAGTAGGTACCTATATAAAATGTTTCATATTTTTCCGTTCATGGGATGCTGAGAACATTCGTACCACACAATGCTTAGTTTCAAACTGACTGATTCTTTTTTTAATTTACTTAGAGATTTATTATAAGTGGAGCTAATCTGGAAGTATGTGCATTTGTAAAGAAAAATCTACATCTTTTCACTCTTAGAGTCCCGTCCCCTGAACTTGCGTCCCCAAAACCGGCTAGATCTGCCTGCCTCCAAGCTAAAAATGGTAAACTGTGGTCCCTAGTGTCCCTACGGTATGGCAGTTAAAATATATAATCATATTCCGCAAGAAATAAAATATGAACAGCACAGCACTTTAACAAGTTTAAATCTAGATTGAAACAAGTACCTAGTTTAAATGAATTTTTATTTGATAAGAACATGTAAAATCTGCTACGTACCTATTGACATAAATCGATTTATTATTATTATACCAAATTTAATGATGTAACCAATTAATTTAAACATGTCCATACCTATTACTTTTTATTATTATTTTATTATGTTCAATGAATGTCCTATGAATTAATTTTATTTTATTTTTTATTATCTGTATTTAATGATATTATGTAATTGCCGCTAATAATTATTAATTTTATACGCGTATAAATAATACTTACCCAGTTTAAAAGTTACAATTGCTGTGCCCTAGCAGGGTTCAGGGTTTAAGACCAATTGTAAAACACATGAAGCAATAAATGAATATGAATATGAATTATTTTGGCATCCACATCAGACCTAGATCCTACCTTTACGTTTTTGATGCTCTTTTTCCATGTTTTTTGCAATATTTTTTGTACTCTATAAGTAGGTAGGTTCGTCGCCAACGATTCTAAAATTCTCATTTGTTTTATTTGCCTAGAAAAGTTCTTAGTAGGTAGGTTACTAATAGACGATCAATAAAATGGTCTCGATGGGTCTGGTGAACCTTGGCGAAGTCTCGAAATTATGAAAAACGAATTAGAACGCTTCTGTAAACAATAAAATTACTAAATAAAATATATAGGTATAGGTATTTGTAGTGGACTAGTATTTGTCTGCATTTATTTCATACTTAATAAATAAATGCGTTAAAGAAAAGAAATTATATTGCGGAATAAAGTACGTTCGGTCACTATTATCAAAATTTATAGGTTAAAGTACCTACTACCTTTTTTTCGTTAAAATTATGGCTCTGATGTAATTTTAGAACTTTTTTAGGGAAACTCTAGAGCAGTCTCATTTGAAATCAATGTTTTGAACGTTTTTTTAGACTTTCTTTATTCCTTAAAGTTCATGCGGCTCGACAAAAGTTTTGGGACAGTGTCAACGAAATCTTCCAAAAACGTGCAACTTTATCGTTTGTAAGATAAGGGAAACGCACAATCTTCGTATCTAGTAGGTACGTACCTACTCCAAAATAAAGATGTTTGCAGACATTGAGAAATTTGTTTACAAACTTTTATTATTTACTTCTTTAGTGTCACATTTCTTTGACTGTCTTTGTTAAATCTTAATAGATTTTTATCAATTTCCCGAAATCCAATCGAGTTACAATTTGTCACACTTTTGTAAATCAGGTGACAATACAACATTATGTTAAATAGGTACCATAAGGCTGGTCTCAATTAATAGCAAGCACGTCATGATCGAGCATGCAGCATGCAGGTAAAATATTGTGAAACTGAATTATGGTAGGTTAGAGATTTTTTTTCTTTTTTTCATTTTAAAACTGGTCTGGTGGTGGAGTAAAAAGGTAGCCAAAGCAAATTCTAAACCACGGAAGAATCGCAAGATAAACCCGCCGAATTTGGGGGTTATCAAAATCTCTGAATCAGTAGTATACATTCCACAGTGCCTTAGAACTTTGTGTTTGTAATGATGTGTGTTTTATGTTGGTTGGACAGAAATAAATAAAATACCACGGCATAAAAAACCAAACCATTTTCTTCTGTTCTGTCTGAAACTGAAATCTCGAATATGCAGGCAGTTTTAAGACACCTATTTCAAGCCTGATTATCATTCAATTTTTTTTCTGTTTATAATACGAGTAAACTACTCGCCACGAGATGGCGGTGTAAGCGCATTATTCTATTTTTAGCATACGTTTTCATTTAGTTTCAATGCTGGGTATTTATATCAACGATATTTACTTATACATTTTGTTATATCATAAGCTTATCATCAATTTCAACATATTAAATAAATAATACGACAATGGTTCCTTTTTATACATTCTCGAAATATCTAGAAACTATAACTCGACTTGCATTCGAGAACGGTAGTCTATCCTTTTCTGACTGAAGTTGAAACAGATAGCCCTATCTTTCTCTGTGGGTCGGTCCGCTCATTAAAAAGGTCAATGAATCCGGTGATACCACAGCAAAAAAAATAAAAAACGTTAACTATTGAAATATGGTGAATTAATTATTTATGAATATGTAAAGATCATTAACGTCTTTTTAACTTACAAAAATGTCTTTTCAAAAAGAAATTGATGCATTAAGTACTCCGACTGTAATATTCTGTTTGGAAACATTAAATAATTAAGTAAAAAATAAATGTGTAAATAACTCGATAAATCGAAAAGTAGCGCAGTTAATAGATTGCTAAATGTGATGTGATAGTGATTTCTACTACATACTGGTCTATACCCTATACCTTAACCTACCCAATAAAGGGTCCCGACTCCTAATATGGTGAATAAATTGTTAAATCCGACTGTAATTAGTAAAGGTATTGATTGTATTAGGTACTTACTGTTAGAAACTGAACTCTTTAAATAAGTAGTAATCAAAGGAAAAAAATAGTGTTCACTAGTTCATATCTATAGTAAATATATGTACACGAATGACGGCTGTTTTTGTTTCCTGTTCCTGTTTAATGTGATTCGATGATTGCTTATTTGCATTATTTCGTTGTACGAAAAATCCAACATTTAATTTTTTTTTTATCATGTGGTATCACTCGTTTAACAACCTTCTCTTTCTAACTCACCACAGCGATCGTCAATCTTGCTCTACGACCCCGATCAGTCGAGAACACCCGAGGCCCGGCATCGAATTCATTGGCCGCCGTACAATTGTCGAGAATAATCTAGAAAACGCTGGAACGTGATTGGCCGGTTAAGCGAGCGGTATAAAAGCAACTACACGTTGGCGCGAATTCAGTATATTTCTGAACACAAAAGCGAACATTACGGTGAAGTTGAGTGGTAAATACCTCTCGAGTTACAAGTATTACGTGATATATTATTGTATCGTACAAGGAAGTTATTGAAGATATTCTTCGAAAAATGCCAGCTGTAGGAATCGATCTTGGAACAACTTATTCCTGTGTTGGAGTTTACCAGCACGGGAATGTGGAGATCATCGCAAACGACCAGGGCAACCGGACCACACCATCCTACGTCGCGTTCACGGACACCGAGCGACTTATCGGCGACGCCGCGAAGAACCAAGTCGCGCTCAACCCCAACAACACGGTGTTCGACGCGAAGCGACTCATCGGACGCAAGTTCGACGACCCGAAGATCCAACAGGACATGAAGCACTGGCCGTTCAAAGTTATCAGCGACTGTGGCAAGCCAAAGATCCAGGTTGAGTTCAAAGGCGAGGCGAAGAGATTCGCGCCGGAGGAAATTAGCAGCATGGTGTTGACGAAGATGAAGGAGACGGCCGAGGCGTACCTGGGCACGCCGGTGCGAGACGCCGTCATCACAGTCCCGGCTTACTTCAACGACTCGCAGCGCCAGGCCACTAAGGACGCGGGCGCCATCGCTGGCCTGAACGTGCTGCGAATCATCAACGAGCCTACCGCCGCCGCGCTCGCGTACGGCTTGGACAAGAACTTGAAGGGCGAGCGCAATGTTTTGATTTTCGATCTCGGCGGCGGCACATTCGACGTCTCCATCCTCACCATTGACGAGGGCTCGCTGTTCGAGGTGAAGGCGACGGCCGGCGACACACATCTCGGAGGCGAGGACTTCGACAATAGGTTAGTGAATCATCTCGCGGACGAGTTCAAGCGCAAGTACAAGAAGGATCTGTGTGGCAACACCCGGGCGCTGCGCCGCCTGCGGACGGCCGCCGAGCGCGCGAAGCGCACGCTTTCGTCCAGCACCGAGGCATCGATAGAGATCGACGCGCTGTATGAAGGCCTTGACTACTACACGCGCATTTCCCGGGCGCGCTTCGAGGAACTGAACTCGGACCTGTTCCGTGGAACGCTGGAGCCAGTCGAGAAGGCGCTGCGAGACGCTAAACTCGACAAGAGCCAAATCCACGACGTCGTGCTAGTCGGAGGCTCCACTCGCATACCGAAGATTCAGAACCTTCTTCAGAACTTTTTCGGCGGCAAGCAGCTGAATCTCTCCATCAACCCTGACGAGGCGGTGGCGTACGGAGCGGCGGTGCAGGCCGCTATTCTCAGCGGATCCAACGACTCCAGGATCCAGGACGTGTTGCTGGTTGACGTGTCACCGTTGTCTCTGGGCATCGAGACGGCCGGCGGTGTCATGACCAAGATCATCGAGCGCAACTCTAAGATCCCGACCAAGCAGTCTCAGACGTTCACGACGTACTCGGACAACCAGCCGGCAGTCACTATCCAAGTGTACGAGGGCGAGCGCGCCATGACGAAGGACAACAACTTGCTGGGCACCTTCGACCTGACCGGGATCCCGCCCGCGCCCAGAGGGGTGCCTAAGATCGACGTCACCTTCGACATCGACGCTAACGGCATCCTGAACGTGTCGGCAAAGGAAAACAGCACTGGAAGAAGCAAGAACATTGTCATCAAGAACGACAGAGGCCGACTGTCTCAGGCGGACATTGACAGAATGCTAGCTGAGGCCGAGCGCTACAAGGACGAAGATGAGAAACAGAGGAAGAGGGTAGCGGCTAGGAACCAACTGGAGGCCTATGTCTTCAGCGTGAAACAAGCTTTAGATGACGCGGGAGACAAACTGAGCGAGCAGGACAAGAATACGGCTCGGAGCGAGTGCGAGGAGACGCTAAGGTGGCTGGATAACAACTTGCTAGCCGAGGTTGAAGAGTACGAGCACAAGCTGAAGGAGGTGCAGCGAGTATGTACTCCATTCATGACTAAGATGCATGGCGGTGGTGCTGGTGGTAACCAAGGCGGCATGCCAGGAGGTATGCCCGGAGGCATGCCTGGAGGAATGGGAGGCATGCCAGGAGGTATGGGAGGAATGCCCGGAGGCATGGGTGGCATGGGAGGCATGCCCGGATACCAAAGCAGAAACGAAGGCCCTACCATTGAGGAAGTTGACTAAGACGCATTAAATCTATTAGGATTTTCTAATTGATTATGTAAATAATGTACAAAGACTGATTTACTGTAAATTTAAGTAAAATAAATAAGTATTAGTTCAAATTAAAATTATTTTGTTTTATTTCACTAAACAATTGTATAACTATGCACTTCTTAATTAATGTTCACTTTATTTTCCAACTTAAACAAAATACCCTTCATTATCACGAGACTCCATCAATAAAGTTATACTACCTAAAAGAAGTGCATCGTTTTTCTCAAGCGTATTTACAACTTCGTTCCAAACAACACAATTAATTTATTTGTTTTATTTAATGTAATAATTAGCACTGACAGATACACCTAATATCGCTCTATTTGAATAAACTAGGTATAATGGTTGATTTAACTATCGGAAGTATTTCTGTCAGCCACACAGGCCACACTAGCCTTATTGGTTTTATTTTCTGGAACGAACTTTAGTTAAAGGTCTGTTAGGAGCCCTATTATTGACGATAGGTACTTTGAAGAAAAGTTCAGTTTTATCAAGAGATAATATACGGTCAGAATAATACAAAAATGTTTACAACTTGGAGAACCCATTCTCATTTCTACTTCATTCAACCTTCAACTTAATAGTAAATACTACATAAACATGTTGGAAATTGTTGAATTTAATTATTTTTTTAAATGTTATTGCAGCTTACATATAAACCACTTATAATATTAATTTGTTAATAATCATTCACCGACTGGTTTGCAGTAAATTATCGTAAGCAGACATCGTACATTTTGTACTAGTAGAATTTCCATTGAAGCGTAGTAGGGTCGTTTCGCCGGTTAGCGACCACTTAGCCGAGTTGCTCACTTTAGATTAGTAAATGTATACCTATTCAATGTACACACATAATAGATGGTATTCGTATAGGTTCTGAGTATAGTCAAGTTTTGAAACCTACAATAAAATATAGCACTTTCATCCATAGATTAGGAAAAAATATGGAAAAGGTTTCAAAATAGCGAATTTGCTGGATAGCGACCGCTTTAGTCGGTTTGCGACCACCTGTTAGCTAGTTGGCGACCACTCATGCAAATAGTGTTTAAGTAGTTAATAAAACGATGCATCATCATCATCATCATATCAGTCGAAAGACGTCCATTGCTGGACAAAGGCCTCCCCCAAAGAGTGCCATAATGACCGGTTCTGCGCCACCCGCATCCATCGGATTCCTACGATCGTTACCAGGCCATCAGTCAACTTGTGGGGGGCCTACCCACGCCGCGCCTTCCGGTACGTGGTCGCCACTCGAGAACCTTTCCGCCTCAACGGCCATCGGTTCTACGTGCAATGTGCCCCGCCCACTGCCACTTAACTTTAGCGGCTTAGGGCTATATCGATTACCTTGGTTATGCTGCGGATAGCCTCATTTCTGATGCGATCACGCAGAGAAACTCCGAGCATAGCCCTCTCTCCATTGCCCTTTGGGTGACTTTGAGCCTTCTTATGATGCTTCTTATGATTTCTGAAGCGACCACGTTTCGGTGCCACACGTGATCACTGGCAACACGCACTGGTCAAAGACTCTCGTCTTCAGACACTGCGGAATATTAGACGAAAAGATGTGCCATAGCGTAGCTTCCCGAACGCTGCCCAGCCGAGTCGGATTCGACGATTGACCTCTTTCTCAAAGTTGGACCTACCTGACCTGACTGCCCTTATACTACTACAAATTGTTACTCTTCTAAATCTACTTTACATTGCTTGTCAATGCAAAATAGAATCGAAAACGGCGCGCCATCTCGCTCACACCATAGTGCTATTATATATATTGCTATTACAGTCACACATGTCGTTCATAGTAGGTATCTAAACGCCACCATTTTACAAGCTTTTATGTAACTTTAAGATTAAATTCTACTTACCTACACTAGCTT
The DNA here is from genome assembly GCA_963854355.1 of Epinotia brunnichana. NCBI lineage: Eukaryota > Metazoa > Arthropoda > Insecta > Lepidoptera > Tortricidae > Epinotia > Epinotia brunnichana. The sequence goes on along the minus strand of OY977959.1, from coordinate 6,361,200 downwards.
CTGCCCACGACTCCGTCCGTGTGTCTCGTTTATATCGTAGCTCCATACAAAATTTCAACCCCTATTTCAGCCTCTTAGGGGATTATTTCGGGGATAAAAACTATCCTACGTCTTTTCCCGGGACTCAAACTATCTCCATACCAAATTTCATCAAAATCGGTCCATCGGTTTAAGCGTGAAGAGGTAACAGACAGACGGACACACTTTCGCATTTGTAATATAACCATATCATATAATCATATGAATTATTCATTTTATAATTATATATTATTATTATATTACATATACCTACTATAGACATAGCATGGATTGGCGCGGCTTAAATACCTATTACCGACACAATTGGCTTGCCAAGCTAAATATCGCGGGTACCGCAAGAATCCATAAGGAAAGAAAAAGAAAAACGATGTGGTCGCTATCCGACTTCTTTGGTAATAATTTTTTTGGGTACGCGACCACCCCATTTTATTTAAATCTATTTTTATAATATGCCGAATTTCAACGAAATTATTACAATAGCTAAATCATTTAAGCAATCAAGTAACTAATTTCAGCATAATAATAAAATTAAGTGACGTAACTAAAGTTTTCGCGCCAACTGTCGCGTTATTTTTTTTACAGATTCACTGCACGTCAACACTTTTCGGAAGCAATGTGTGAAATGTGTGAATTGAGGTTATTTTTTCTTGCTTTGGATTAAGCTTTGGGTTTTAAAGTGTATTTATTCTTATTCTGACACTATTCAAGAATAGTTAATAACTAATTAGTTTTCTGTTGGGTTTGTAGAAATGGTAATATGTTTAATTGAAGCAGCCTAGTCCGTCAAGTGGTCGCCAACCGAAGGTGGTCGCGTTACCGGCGAAACGACCCTATAGTATCTATTGTTTAAGGAATTGACATACATTTTTTGGCTTCACTTTCAATGTAATACAACGTGATTTAATTTTGCCTTATACTCAATACTTCTAGATCTCAATTTAACTGAGTGGCAAAATGCCTAAAAAACCCTGAATGGCTTATTATTTATACTCAAAATTCAACTCAATTCATTTATTTGCAACCATGTACAATAAACACATGCAACATAATGCTAAGTTCAGTACAACTACATACTAGTACAAGGGACCACCTGCTAGGGCGTAGCAAGTAATAAAATAAAATAAAAAAATATGTTATAATTAAACAAACACATGCTAAATTATTAAACATTGTAGTGGTAGGATAACTTCGTAAAAAACTATTTTTAATTGTGACAACATCAATCCTGTCGTTTAAATGTATAAAAATAACTTATTAAAATTATCTTTTCATTAATTTAGTGTAAATAGCTAAAATTAACATCGTAAAATAATCATGCAATATATAAAAAAAAATGAAGAAACGTTGTTAAAAATAATAACGTGATGGCGCCAGTAGGTAATGGATACTTTAAGGAGGTCGTGTATTTTCATCAATAATAAGATAATAATGTTTTTCTACTCCTGTACCGTTATCTGTTATTTATATAGGCTGTAGCTCAAATACAATGACACCACTAATAAGTCGTGGAAAAACTATATGCTCTATGGCCCAAAAACGCACTGTTTAGCGTACTTTTTTGGTTCATACATTTTTCATAAAAGCACTGTTTAACTTTTTTTTTAATCGGCCGCTATATTGCAGATGCCAACTTCATAAACAAATATTTCGAAATAAAAGTATTTATTTACGATTTAACATTTGTACATTATGAATTATTTACTACAATAATAATAAATCATCATCTATTGTGTGTTAAATTACATGTTTTATAAATTCTTGGTATTATTTATAAAAATAAATATTTCGAATTCGGTCCGGGTCCGGATTCGGCTTGGTTCGGATGGCCAGTGCAAACATATTAAAAACAAAACAAACCATAAGCAAGAGCGGTCACATTTCTGATTTCCCACCAAAATACAGTTCAAAATTAAAAGACGAAAGATGATAAACTATTAGTCCTAAACTATTAAGATTGTATTCGTGTTTGTGAAGACAAAAGTGTACGTTCGTTTTAAAATGATCGAAGAAATTAATAACTGCACCCCTGAAGAAATTGCGTGAGAAGCAAAAGTACGAATAGAAAACTTGCTGCCTGAAAAGTTTAACTATTCTGTAGTCTGCTATCTCAGATAACCTCCGTTATCTGTGTCTGCTATTTATTTAAAAACTGTCGTAGAAAAAGTATTGTATGGAACGGTGTATAACTGTCTAAAAATAAAAACGCTCGTGGCGTCATTAATTGCGCAACCCACGCCACTCGCCCTTTAAGACCCTTCTTATACAACAGTTGCATAAAATACTATTGTACCTGAAACAATAATTATAAGTAAAAACTATAAAATATATCCGTAAGAAATGAAATATTTGCTTTTTGCTCATAGAAGCGACATAGATTAGGAGGAAAATTGGAATAAGCAAAAATATGTCAAAGCTCCAGTTATAATAATAAAAATAAAAAATAAAAATCATTTATTTCAGACTAGAGTCCATATATGGTTAGTAAACAATGAAATCTTATTGCTAGTGTAAGTATGACATAAAAAGAGGGACATAACATAATTAAACAATGACTGCATGCAGTCTCTGCCAGCGGGTGAGCATGGGGCCATTTTCACGCTCCGTAAACACGCTCAGAATGCTGTTGGGGCTGCCGCGCAGGCGACGCGTCATGGAGGCGCACCTCTTGCGCATTATCGCCGCAAAGCCGTCAGTTTGTGCCTCCGCAAACATACCAGTGTAGCTAGCATGCTAATTTTATGCACGGTTTTATAGTAACACAAACGTCAAAAACGTATGGGAACTGACAGTTGTGTGACCACATAATCCGACGTAAAAATTAGCATGCTAGCCCCCCAGAGGCACTACAAAATCGCGGCAACCCCATCAACACCCGGAATGCGTTATTGTATTGAACACGTAGGCCGTTGTATGCCTTTTGCGTAAAGTTGGTCCACAGGCTGCAAGTGTAAAACGACTGACAGTACGCTTTAAAAAGTGTAGTATTTACTTTTACAGTACATCTCGCAAACCTGCGGGCCAACATGTTGCATCGGACAGCCAACGACCTACGCTCCCGCTCAATGTCTAAGTTATCACTTAGGTCATCCGTCACTCAGTGACCCAGGTACTTGAACTTAGTGACAAATTTTAAAGGGACGTCGTAGAGTGTCACTAACGGTACAGTCGGATAAGTTTTCCTGCCAGCTTTAAAAATCATCACTTCGCTCTTCTTCACGTTGTACCTGAGTCCATGGGCCGCAGCATACGACTCGCATATTTTTGTCAACCTCCTCATTGCGTCGATCGAAGGGCCAAGCAGCACCATGTCGTCAGCATAACTTAAATTGTTGACGGCGACTCCGTCAATGTGACATCCGGTATAGGTACTGCTCAGCTCCTCGATGAGTTGGTCGACATACAAGTTAAACAGTTTGGGGGAAGACAGCCCACCCTGTCTGACCCCGCATACCAATTTATAGTCGCTGGATATTGAATTGCCCCACCTTACAAAATTATTTTGATGGCAATACCAATATTTGAACAAGGCTATCACTTCCCGAGGTACACTTGTCTCATTACGTAGCTTGTCCCATAAGATGTCATATGATACAAGGTCGAATGCCTTCGATAGATCCAGGAACACACCATAAACCGGTGTGTTCCTACTGGTATAGTACTGGACGGTATTCTTGAGGGCCAGGATAGCACTCTCTGTGGACAGCCCCCGCCGGAAGCCAAATTGGGCGTCATTCACTTTGATATGCTGATCCAAGCTGGCATCAAGCAGACCGTCCAGTACCTTGGCAATGGTGGTAGCCAGGGATATCGGCCTATAATTAGACAAGTCTGAGGTATCGCCAGTTTTATTTTTAACGATTGGAACTACAACAGTCTGCATTAGTTCATCGGGCAGATAACAATGGCCCAAACAAAGTGTAAAAAACATAGCTAGTACTCTAGGCAGATGTTTTCCAGCGTATTTCAGGTGCTCAATGCTGAGTCCATCATGTCCCGGTGATTTACCCCTGACCATTTTATTAATAACTGATGACACTTGTTTTGCGGTGAATGTGACGCTCAGCTCGGGGGGGAAGTTCTCAACATTAAACACCTGCGACGCTGGACCCAGCGGCGATTCGACCTTGAAATTACTCTTAAATAAATTAGCTATTTCAGACGGATCATTCACACCTAGGGTTTGCAAGATCCGCCAATATTTTGGATCCGGATATTTCGGATATTTCAATTCAACAGATCCGGATATCCGGATCTTTCGGATAATACGGATCCACAAGGTTTTTTTTGGTATAAAGTAGGAATTGTAAGTTTAAATCAAGAAAAAACGGCTACACCACCGTATACCTAAATGATTTTAAATAAGTACGCATTCCCGAGGTCATAAAGAGTATAAACTTCTTTTTTTTATTCAACTTTTTATTTACAACTACAAACTAACCGGCAAAGTGAGAGTTACGTCACTGAAAGCTGTCACTTGAATAACAACCAGGGGTAATCAACGTAACGTTCCAAACGCGCGTTAGCCATCGAACTGTCATTTTCCCACATAAAATTTGACATGTAGATCTACCTTACTTGCGTACAATGCGTTACGTGATTGACCACAGCAGGTCGAGTTAACTCCGTACCTGGTGCTCGAACATATATTTCAATGAGCTCTATGTACCGGAGTTAATTCAATAGGGTTGTAACTAGGTATCAAACCTAGGAGGAGAAATTGACAATGTGATCCGGACGAGGGAAAAGGTGTTTGTCTAGCAGGAGGCAATTCTTTAGGCAAGGCTGTGTCTGGATATGGCAAAAACGGTGAACGGGCATTAATATAGCGTACCATGCTTATTATATTACATGATCATATTATAGGTCAAGATCATATTAAAAATTAAAAAAAATATTACAAGTATTAAACGTAGGTATTGTTGCTGCATTTACTTTTTACTTCCTGGGTCAACTATACTTCTTAATCATTTCTATAGGTTTATTTAACTAAACTAATCCCCTTATTCATAAAACTTAAAATGGCTGCTAAATAAAATGTGCTTTGTCCACTTCTTACGAACACAAATGTCAAAGTGACAGATAAGGACAAACGAAATTTAACGCCATTTTAAATAGTTAAAATAGGCTTGTTGAACGTTTATGAATACGGGCGTAAGTCTTTAGTAGGTAGCTATATAGGTAACATTGGATTTATAATAATTACTTTGTGTCTTTGCCTACGGTGAATAAGTGCATTTAAACCAACGCCAACTTTCGCCATGAAACTGCGGCATTTTTACTAGTTTGTAGTATGTAGGTTTCATTAGTTTTTGTGACTAATAAATTAAAAACCAAAATAATCTGGTCTGGCATGATGAAGTGGCGAATAAAAACAGAGATTGAGTTATCTACCATTCGGTTTTCAGCGTGGACTCGGTAAAAACTTCATTTTGTAGCCGTATTTTCGGTTTTCATGGTTGTATTTTAAGGATCCGTAATATCCGAAAGATCCGGATCCAAGAACCTGTAAGATCCGGATCCGAAATTCGGCGGATATCCGGATATTTCGGATATCCGGATATCCGGATTGCAAACCCTATTCACACCGTCTACGCTCACGGGAAGCCCGGACTTAAGGTTGAGTTTATTGGTAGATTTCCAAAACCTTCCAAACTTCTTATCAAAATGGTGTTGAGCGATGATATCCATTTTAATCTGTTGTTCATTATTTTGACACCATTTTAATTTTGATTTGAAAAGTCGCCGGGAATCACACATCTCCTCATAAATACGTCCCGCCGCAGGCTTTCCGTACAACACCCAGGTCTGAAAGCAAAGCCTAGCCCTCCCGTGAGCACCCCGGACATGCTTGTTCCAGCCCGTAATATACCTACCCCGTCTTACGACTTTAGTATTGTAACTGCTCTCTGATGCCTCAATCAATGTGGCTATGATCATTCCGTACATATTTTTCAAAATCATCCTATGATTACTGTCCATGCACACCCTATTTGCACAACTACTTAACTCTGTAGGAAAATCGATTTCCCGCAGTTTACAATTACATATTTCGTTGAACTGTGTAATTTGAGCCTCATCCCGCTCCCCCCACGCAACCTTGTTAATAGCAGGAGTATCATTTACAAGCTTAGGTTTTATTCTGGTAAGATTACATTCGACAAGCAGAGGGTAATGGTCCGACCAATATGTATCGAATAACACTGACACGCTATGCACTGACTGACGCGCAGCGCTGGTGGCTAGACAATGGTTATGGTCACCATGGCAAGTTATGGTCACCCAATCTCCAGTAATAGATACTTCTCGGGACCCAGTAATGGATAAACCCCAATAATGGATACCCCAATAATGGGCACTAGGATAACGCAATGTTTTCGTATAGGTCGTTTTTATTCTGGCTTATATTTTACGGGACAGGACAGGATACGAAGATATCGTGTATTTTTACAATTACAAGCTTTTATTTACTTTCACCTGTCCCGTTGTCTGTCTGTAATCAAATCTTGCAAGTTAAATTTGACCCACTTCCCGGTTTCCGATTGAGCTGAAATTTTGCAAGCATATGTATATCGCATGACAATGCAATATTATGATGACATGGAGCTGATCTGATGCTGAAGCTGGAAGGTGGCCATAGGAATTCCGCAATAAAACGACACAACCCCATTAGCTAGTTCGGGCTCGTTAGAATCGTCTCAATGAGTAGTTGATGATGGTATGCAGAAAAGTACAGTCGGCAATTAAAGCTTATGTACCAAAAACGTTGGGCTGGGCGGTTATTAAGAAGATGGACTGCCCCATTCTGAGACACTGCGTACGAACGCATGCGCACGTACCGGGTGTTCCAGAGGGTGGCAGATACCTAAATTAACTTAAATTATGTACACTTAATAAATTACTAACATTATATTACAAGATTGTAAAACTAACATTATATGGACCATGTCCGAAATAAACACATTATATTTTATTTTATTTTATTTTTATTTTTATTAGCGCCCTGGACATAAATTGTTGCAAATTAGCTCTAGTATAACCCCTTTCAAGGAATAGGTCGAATTACCAGTCACCCTGTATAAACAGAATTTTGCTGGGTTAAGATATTTACGAACAGTGTAATTAATACGTTCATCTAATCAAATATTATTTAGCGCTTTCATGAATATTTTATTGTTTTTCTCGTTTTAGGGTTCCGTACCAAAAAGGTAAAAAAGGAATCCTTAAGCCCCTGCTAGACGGTCGCCAACACGCCCCTCCAACCGGGCGACCTTGGTCCGCACCGACCGTGTGGACAGTTGTTTGGAGCTAAATTTCATACTACAGCGGTCGGTGCCGACCAAGGTCGCTCGGTTGGAGGCGCGTGATGGCAACCGTCTAGCAGGGGCTTTATGGTGCGACTCTGTCCGTCGGTCCGTCTGTTCGTCCGTCTGTCCCAACGTTAAATATCTCAGGAACTACTTAAGCTATCAATTTGAAATTTCGAATAACTGTTAAAAGGGTTAAGACACGTGTATGGAAAATGAAAAAAATATATAAACATTTTAATTTTCTGTTTAAATGACGAATATGAGGGGGGTTAAAAATCAAAATATAATAAATAGATCAAGTGGGGTATCATATGAAAGGTCTTAAGTTGCACTTTCTAAAACAATTTTTTTGATACATATATAGTATCGTTTGAAAGGTAATAAAGGTAGGAAAGGTGCGATACTTTTGACGTCGAGTGTACATAGGTATGTATGTATGAATGTAAGTAACTATGCAGTTCAGATACTGGCAGAATCTCGGGAAAAACTTATGTCTTTTGAAAATAATAAATTAAAAACGATAGCAATTCAATTAGGTAACCTAATCAGTGAAGTGCATGGAATGTGTGGGTGTTTTTATTTCACTCAACTATTAATTATAAAATCATGTCTACGGGGTGTCAACCCTAGCGTCTATTAGCCGGCAAGTGCGGGCAACGACCGGCGCGTTCAAGGTCGCTCCATTGTTAAATTTAGTAGGCATGGAAAGCGGTAGGTATGCGCTTTTTTATTCAGAGTCGAGCATCTGTTCGTTAGAACTATTATATAATCTGTGGCGCGAGTCAGACTCTTACTTGACCGGTTTTATTTTATTTCATGTGGCAAATGATTTTAAAGTCATATTATATTGACATAATAGGGTCCATTCCTACGCAGTTTTAATTTTGAAGAGGTTCGTACCAAATTATTTTTAAAACGTGATTCGTAACGACGAGGCATATCTCCGACCATGGGAATGGAATAAAATTCAGGGTGATTTCTTACGAGTTTTCATGATTCGAGTAATAGAAAAGTATGTACATAGTTTTTTATTGAACTTCACATATTATATACCACACTGAATTGAAAAATAACAATCAAACATGCAAAAACTTTCACGTAAACTAGTTTTTGAAAAAAATACCGTTAATCACGGTTTTTGCTAAAAATAAAAAAAATAAACTGCGTCGATTTTCAACTTGTCTATGGCAAAAAAGTGGCTAAACTATCTGTCTTTTTATGTCAATTACCGGATGGGACAAACATATTGCAGGATTTGCGTAAAATGACTTTCCTGAAGAAATGTTTTTCATTATTTTCAAAATGGCATTACTTGAGAAGCAATATCTTTTTTTGGTACGTTTCTATAAAAAAGTTGTTTTTATCTAACGATTTCTATGACATATATTTTTTTCATTTGAATCTGACCATTGTTATTTATTATACGAAAAATGATTTTTTTTCAAGAAAATTCACGGAGCTTTTTTCCATATACTAGTTGTGCGGTGTCCTTTTTGAGAGAATCTACAGATAAACACCCATTTCTTTAATTTAAATTATAAAATTAAATTAAAGAAGACATATTTTATCACAAGGAGCCAGTCAGGTACCCACACACAGTGTTTTATAGAAGCCGAAAAAGTGACATCCTCGTTTTATTATAAATAATAATTACTGTAGCTTACTAAAACTCCCGTGTTTCTAATATGTGTAGTTTTTAAAAAATATTTTTTTGAAAAACTTGTTTCTGACACCTAAGTATTACGAAAAATATTTATATATTGCAAATTATTAATTAAACTTATCTGTTGTTTAAAGTGTTGGATAAACCCTTCAAAGACATACATTTAGAGGCAATTACGACCTCTCTAGGTACATTTGTTACAAAGATATTAATGATTATATTGATTTTGGGTTTTTTTTCTTCCATGTTCCGCCGTAGTAGGATGCGATATTTGTATGACAGCTTTATTATTAGACATAGATAGATCTACTCTATTTTTTACAAGACCTAATTCCATGGAACATTCAAGTAATCACCTAAACACTTTATATCCGGTTTATCCGGCCACTAGGGTTGACACTTCGGTATTTTGAATTTTATACGCCGTTTTTTCGGGAATCCTAATTTATGGTTTTCTTGCATCGCCAAGGCTTAAAAAATAATTATTGAGAGAAGTCTTCGATATTTGATTTTGATGTTCGCAAAACATGTAAGAGTTAAGTATTGAGTTTTTTTTATTTAATACAGAAGAAAGCTATTGTCTAGTTTTTTTTAGTTACGTGTAATTTCACTGATTACTGTTTTGTTTTATGAGTATTGTATTTGCTTTTTAAAATAATATGTAGGGGTGATCCTGATCACGTAACGTTTCGAACGCGCGTTAGGACAATGCAACTGTCATTTTCCCATATAAAAACTGACATTTAGATTTACCTAACGTACAGTCAGCATCAAAAGTAGCTACGTAATTTAAGACGACAAAAGCTCTTATTACCTTTTAATAAAGACTTTTGACGTCTTCGTTTGCGTAGCTACGTTTGATGCTGACTGTACGTACATACAATGCGTTACGTGATCGACCTGCTGGTCAGAAACTTGTTTTATTAGTTTCGCCAAGAGCTGAAACTTGCACAAATAATTATTGCCTAGTATTTTGTAAATTACTTGTAATTTTAAATTTCAGGGAAGTAATAATCAAGAATTACGTACTGTTTTTGCTTTTTAAAATTTAAATGTATGGTACCCGGTCAGAAACTTGTTTTATTAATTTCGCCAAGAACTAAAACTTGCACAAATTTTCGATGAAACGCTACATGTGACTTGGGAAGGAGTCTACCATGAGGTGCAAAATAGGGCAGAGAGCCTGGAAGTAGAAGAAGACATTCGATGACTTGTCATGCTTCGTGTATTGATTTGTCTTGTCATGGTCCTTGAGCGTAAGAGCGTACAGACTTTTCGACTGTACAAAGAGCAAACTACAAAAATGTACAGGCACATTATCTTATTACATATGTACACCTTATTATTTACTTTGTTACAAAAAATCACTTAATAAAACACTATTGAGATAGGCAATATAACAAAATTCTCAATAGCTAAGAAAAAATTACTGAATCTTAAAAAACTAATTATTTAATATGTGTAGGTTCCTGATAATGTTTTCTTTCACCACCCATAAAAGTGCTATACCGTGTAAACTATGTTAATTTTATAGCCAGGAAATCCGGATACTGGTAGTGGCAGCCCTGACCGAAAATTTTAATTGACTGTAGATTAAATGTTCCATGGAATTAGGACTTGTAAAAATAGGGTAGATAGAAGACATAATAACGAAGCTGTCAAACAAATATCGCGTCCTACTACGGCGGAACATAGAAGAAAAAAAATAAAAACCAATATCTATAAAATCATTAATATCTTTGTAACAAATGTACCTAGAGAGGTCTTAACTGCCTCTAAATGTGTGTCTTTGAAGGGTTTATCCAACACTTTAAACAACAGATAAGTTTAATTAATAATTTGCAATATATAAATATTTTTCGTGATATCCGGGTGTCAGAAACAAGATTTTCAAAAATTTATTTCTCAAAAACTACGCATATTAGAAACGCGGGAGTTTTAGTCTCGCATTTGTAATGATCTAAGCTAAGGTAATTTGTAATAAAACGGGGATGTCACTTTTTCGGCTTCTTTAAAACACTGTGCCACAAGTAATTGTTTCCAGAAATGTCGTGTTCATTTCCACCCTGAATTCAACATCAGAATATGCGCATCACTTTTTGAAACGAAGATAGTCACATCATAGACAATTGCCGTACATAGATCGCCGTATGTTTTTTTATGTGTGTTTGTTACGCGATAACTCGGTAATTTATGAACCGATTTGAAATAATTTTTCTTTGTTTGGAAGCATATACTTCCAGATTGGTCCCGTTATCACCAAAATCCAGCTCTGATGATGGGGTCCTGGAGAAATCGAGGGAACTCGTCCAATTTTATAGGCAAACTTGAAGCAATTTGGCTACTGATTTGAAGTCAGTTAAAACTTTGTTTTGAAAAGTAATTTATTATTAACACTGATACGTGTTAACTGACAATGTATGTACCTAACTAAGTAGCTTATGTATGTTTGTTCGGGTGGAATCTTGCAACTCAATTTTGAAGCAGATATCTTTAAACGATTGAGCTGAAATTTTGGGTAAAGGTATAGTTTGGATGACAGTTCAATATTATGGTACCATTTAGCTGATCTGATGATGGAGACAGAAGGTGGCCATGGGAATTCAGTACTTAACCGACGTAACCCCGTTGAGTTTAGGTTCGTTAGAATCGTATCAATTAGTAGGTAGTTGATGAATGATGACATTGATGACGGTATACAGAAAACAGTCGGCAATAAAAGCTTGTAAGTACCAAAAAATATTTTTTTGACAAAAACTTATTGTTGTGACTTCTTTCATACATTATTGTAATGGTCATCTATAAAAAAATATTTTTTTAAGTAAAACTTATTTAGTTTTATAGATCATGGTGGAAAAATGTTTTTTTAATACAGTTGCTCAAAAAGTGGTACTTTTTGTTGCTGCAAATCGTGCGCAAAGTTGTATTTTGCGCACTAGTGCTTTTTACTTTTCCACGTGTATCGAACGACGTTTTTTATTACAGTTGCGATCAAATAAGAAAAACAACAAGTAAGGAATTTGAAACTTTTATATTATTAATGCTGTAACATCATTGTAATACAGTTGAAAAATAATGAATTAGTTCAAAATTTTTTTTTTTTATAATACAGATCTTACTTGTTGTTTTTCTTATTTTTTCGCAACTGTATTAAAAAACGTCGTTCGATACACGTGCGGAAATGTCATTCTTCACTCGTCTCGAGTCTTACCACTCTCCTACGGCTCGTGGCAAGATATCTCGGCACTCGTGACGTAATGACATACTTTCCGCACTAGCATCGAAATGTACTATTATAGCGTTTAGTAGGGTTTCTGCAAAAAATACTTTTCCATTTATAGAGCCGATGATGTCGTCTTCTATTTTCTCTATACTACTTACTTACTAAGTACCGATATGTAAAGTACGATTGATTACCTACGACGTACCTACGTATGAAATCCAACATTTCAAATTGAATAACACGGTTAATTAATTACTACAATCGGAAATACCGGCCAAGTGCAAGTCGGAGTCGCGCACGAAGGGTACCTACCGTACCATTATCCATAAAAACGGCAAAAAAATCACGTTTGTTGTTTGGGAGCCCCCTGTTTAGCCTAGTTGGTAGTGACCCCGCCTACGAAGCCGGAGGTCCCGGGTTCGAATCCCGGTAAGGGCATTTATTTGTGTGATGAGCACAAATATTTGTTCCTGAGTCATGGATGTTTTCTATGTATTTAAGTATTTATTTATCTATAGATATAAGTTTGTTTATCGTCTGTAAGGAAGATATGTAGGTGTGGACTGGCAACACTGTGTGAGACATGTCAGTCAAGAAAAGATACAAAACCAACTACTGAAAGTACTGAAATGAATGTATATTAGATAGAACAACAAGAGAAAGATAATAAAGAATACCAAGATCATCTTCTTATTTATTACTTATTTACATGGCGCAGTCGCGAAGTGAACCGATAGTGAATTCGTTATGAAAACATGGAAACGTTAAAACAACCACCGCCATTGTCACTGCAAGGAGATCCAGCCGAGAATTTTAAAAAATGGCTGCAAAGGTTTAAGATTTATTTTACTGCCTCGGGGGCAAAGGAAAGATTAGATGAAGAAGGAAAAATAGCACTGTTTTTGCACTGCATAGGTGAGGAGAGTCTGGAAATTTATAATAATTTCGACCAGGAAAAGGTTAAGACGTATGACGCGCTTGTAGAGCAATTCTCTACCTATTTCTTGCCTCTCAGCAACGAGAGCATCAATAGAAATGTTTTCTTTAGGCGCAAGATAAATGAGGCCGAATCATTTGATGAATACGTCAACACGTTAAGAACATTAAGTGCAAATTGCAATTTTGGCACACTGAGGGACAGTTTAATAAAAGATCAAATAATCAGAGGAATAAGAAAAAAAAAATATCATGGAACGATTGTTGAAGGAGCCGGATTTGGACCTGCCTAAATGTATCAAGATCTGTAAATCTTACGAACAAACAGAAAAACAGATAAAAGACTTTGAGTTTGATGAGGAACAGGAGACTGTTAGTGTCGTTAAAAATCAAGAAAGAAGAAATTATGGTTCGAGAAACTTAACAGAGTCGTTTCAGCATGCACATGGGAGTTATGGTTCGAGAACGGTATCAGAGTCACCACAGCAGGCACATGGTAGTCGGCAAGGGCCAGCAAGTAGAACTTAATGTCCACGGTGTGGCTACATCCATGGATTCAAGTGTCCAGCATTTAATCAGACCTGCAAAAAGTGTCACAAGTTTGGACATTACGGGAAGATGTGTTGAAATGTTAAAAATATAAAAGCAGTGGATCAATCATCTGACGAAAGTGATATTGTATTGGGCATGGTGCAAGTCAATGGCATTAAAAAAGAATTGTGTGAATCCATACAGATACAAGGTCATATTATAGATTTTAAGCTGGATACTGGCGCGGACTGTAATGTGCTACCGTTGAATTGTATACAAAAAATGGGACTAGAACGGGAAATGATTAAAGTTCAAAACAATTTGCATAATTATGATGGGTCAAAATTAAATTGTGTGGGAAAAATTAAACTAACTGGCTGTTTTATGAATAATAAAAAAGTAAAATTGGAGTTCCATGTTATTGATACAATTCATCCGATAGTGCCAATATTAGGTTGTGCTGCCATATTGAAAGAAAAATTAATGGAAAGAAAATATCTAAATGTTATCAAAAATGACTATAGCAACTTAATGGAAAATTATAAAGAATTATTTGATGAGAAAATTATAGGAACTTTAAGCGGACCAGAGTACAAAATAAGGTTAAAAGAAAATGCAGTAGGAAAAGTAGAAAACTGTAGGAAAGTGCCTGTGTCATTACATGAGAACTTAAAGAGAGAATTAGATAAAATGGAAAAATTGAATGTTATCGCTAAAATTACTGAACCAACTGATTTTGTCAGCAACATAGTTATTGTTAAAAAACCAAATGGAAAAATAAGAGTTTGTCTGGACCCATGTAATTTGAATAATTGTGTCATGCGTGAACATTTTCAATTGCCAACTTTTGAAGAAGTGTCAAGTAGAATGGCGGGTGCTAAAGTGTTCAGTAAATTAGATGCCTCAACAGCGTTCTTTCAAATAAAATTACATGAGGATAGTGCTAGATTGTGTACATTCTCAACACCTTTTGGTAGATATTTTTTTAAGAGATTACCCTATGGTCTCTGCTCAGCCCCTGAGGTCTTCCATCGTAGGTATAAAGAAATATTCCAAAATGTGAATGGTTGTGAAGTATTTGTGGATGATTTAGTGGTGTATGGAAAAAATCAAGCTGAACATGATGAGCGTTTACTGAAAGTGTTACAGATGGCCAAAGAAAATGGAGTGCAATTTAATTCAAGTAAGTGTGTATTTGGAAAATCAGAAATAGAATATTTAGGTCACATGTTGACGAAGGATGGTATAAAACCAGATCCCACAAAAATAGAATTCAATTATAAAACTCCTTCAGAGTTGTTGTTAGGGAGAAAAATCAAGAGTCTATTGCCTAATTTTGAGAAACCTAGTAAGGAAAACTGGAATGTTCAAAAAACCTTGTATGACAATGCATGGAAACAGAAACTATATTATGATAAAGGGTCAAGGAACTTGTCAAATCTCAGTGAAGGTCAAAAAGTTGTATTAACTAATAATGATAAAAGAAAGCCTAATAACTATGCTGAGGTATTAAGAAGGGATGTCAGACCCAATTCGTTTAAAATTAAGACCGAAACTGGTCAAGAAATCTCTAGAAATAGGAGATATTTAATAGACTGTAACAATCAAGAAAAAATGAAAATAGTAACAGATAATCTGATAAATAGTGATGATGAAGGAGGACAAACTATGTTGAATGCAAGTAGAAAAAATAGCATTAGTGGTAGGCCAGTGGATAGCTATGTTTCAAGACAAAGTGATGTTCAAAACAGCGGGGAAGAAAATCTGAATAGTAATATGAATGAAAATAGAGGCTTAGAAACTAAAACTAGAACTGGTAGACTCATCAAGAAACCTAGCTATCTGTCTGATTATGAAACTAATTGAATCAGATTATTACATAGTACCTAGCAGCTTTGATTAAGTGTTAATTGTGTGTTGTTGTTGCTTGAAGGAAAGGGGGATGTAAGGAAGATATGTAGGTGTGGACTGGCAACACTGTGTGAGACATGTCAGTCAAGAAAAGATACAAAACCAACTACTGAAAGTACTGAAATGAATGTATATTAGATAGAACAACAAGAGAAAGATAATAAAGAATACCAAGATCATCTTCTTATTTATTACTTATTTACATCGTCGTCTAGTACCCATAGTACTACAAAAACATATTTTCCATACTTTCACGTTTGTAAATTACTGAATAAACTGTACATTAATAATAAAATATACTAGTCATATACATAGTAGATACGCTACTCGCCACCAGATGGCGCTGACGTCGAGAAACTTCTGGAGACAACATTTCTCTGTGTATTCTAGAATCACAAGCTATCCTTTTCCGATACGTGTTCCTCCAGATAGCGCTATGCTGTTCTTACGATGCAAGTCGAAGGGTACGTTACCTATATAGATTGTATAGTAACGATTGGGGATACCACAGTAAAAAGTGAGATTTCGCAACAATTAAGAAGCATCGTTTTAGTAAAATCTATATTTTTTCAATGAGATTTAGTATAATTTATTAAAACTCAGTAACTAATATATGTTAATTTTCTGCCGCTAATAATGATTAAATATTTTGAATGACTTAAGTGACAAATAAAAAATGTATTAACAAACTAAACGTTTACTAAGCTCGTTTATTTTTTAAACAAATTAAATTAATGTCTGATTAATAATTTTTCACCTTTTCTTTAATACAAGCGTTCTAGATTTGAAGCCAAGGTATTTTCTAAACTAAACTCTGCTGACGTGTGTTGTGATTGCAGTTAACAAATACAAATTCATGCATGAATGAACAAAAAATACGTTGTTTTACTGTTCTCGGTTCCTTATGTAGGTTTATATTATATATACTATTATTTATTGTGTCGTAGTTTTCTGATGCTTTCTGTAATTATTATTGTAGTTAGTGATACTGTATAATCAAACTGACGTTCACAATTTAAGTCAATAAAATAAAATAACCATATTTGTAAATAAAATATTCGATAACTCATCAATTGATACTTTTATTCGGCCATAGGCTATAATACAAAAAATACCGGAACCCAAGTATTTTTTTATCATCTGGTATTACTAGTTTACCACCCATCTCTTTCTATCTCACCAGTGAGTGGTCGCCTATCTTGCTCTACAGCGCCGATTAGTCGAGAACACGCGAGGCCCGGCATCGACCCCATTGGCCGCCGAACAGCTGTCGAGAATAATCTAGAAAACGCTGGAACGTTATTGGCCGTTAGCCGATGGGTATAAAAGCAACTGAACGTTGGCGCGAACTCAGTTTATTTCTGAACACTAAAGCGAAAGTTACAGTGAAGTTGAGTGGAAAAATCTTCTCGAGTTCTTACGTGATTTATTATTGTATCGTACAAGAAAGTTATTGAAGATAATCTGTAAAAAATGCCAGCTGTAGGAATCGATCTTGGAACAACTTATTCCTGTGTTGGAGTTTACCAGCACGGGAATGTGGAGATCATCGCAAACGACCAGGGCAACCGGACCACACCATCCTACGTCGCGTTCACGGACACCGAGCGACTTATCGGCGACGCCGCGAAGAACCAAGTCGCGCTCAACCCCAACAACACGGTGTTCGACGCGAAGCGACTCATCGGACGCAAGTTCGACGACCCGAAGATCCAACAGGACATGAAGCACTGGCCGTTCAAAGTCATCAGCGACTGTGGCAAGCCAAAGATACAGGTTGAGTTCAAAGGCGAGCCGAAGAGATTCGCGCCGGAGGAAATCAGCAGCATGGTGTTGACGAAGATGAAGGAGACGGCCGAGGCGTACCTGGGCACGCCGGTGCGGGACGCTGTCATCACAGTTCCGGCTTACTTCAACGACTCGCAGCGCCAGGCCACTAAGGACGCCGGCGCCATCGCTGGCCTGAACGTGCTGCGAATCATCAACGAGCCCACCGCCGCCGCGCTCGCGTACGGCTTGGACAAGAACTTGAAGGGCGAGCGCAATGTTTTGATTTTCGATCTCGGCGGCGGCACATTCGACGTCTCCATCCTCACCATTGACGAGGGCTCGCTGTTCGAGGTGAAGGCGACGGCCGGCGACACACATCTCGGAGGCGAGGACTTCGACAATAGGTTAGTGAATCATCTCGCGGACGAGTTCAAGCGCAAGTACAAGAAGGATCTGTGTGGCAACACCCGGGCGCTGCGCCGCCTGCGGACGGCCGCCGAGCGCGCGAAGCGCACGCTTTCGTCCAGCACTGAGGCATCGATAGAGATCGACGCGCTGTATGAAGGCATTGACTACTACACGCGCATCTCCCGGGCGCGCTTCGAGGAGCTGAACTCCGACCTATTCCGCGGGACACTTGAGCCGGTCGAGAAGGCGTTGCGAGACGCTAAACTAGACAAGAGCCACATCCACGATGTCGTGCTCGTCGGGGGCTCTACCCGCATACCGAAGATCCAGAACCTTCTACAGAACTTCTTCGGCGGCAAGCAGCTAAATCTCTCCATCAACCCTGACGAAGCGGTGGCGTATGGAGCGGCGGTTCAGGCGGCCATTCTCAGCGGATCCAACGACTCTAGGATCCAGGATGTGTTGCTGGTCGACGTGTCGCCGTTGTCTCTGGGCATCGAGACGGCCGGCGGTGTCATGACCAAGATCATCGAGCGCAACTCTAAGATCCCGACCAAGCAGTCTCAGACGTTCACGACGTACTCGGACAACCAGCCGGCAGTCACTATCCAAGTGTACGAGGGCGAGCGCGCCATGACGAAGGACAACAACTTGCTGGGCACCTTCGACCTGACCGGGATCCCGCCCGCGCCCAGAGGGGTGCCTAAGATCGACGTCACCTTCGACATCGACGCTAACGGCATCCTGAACGTGTCGGCAAAGGAAAACAGCACTGGAAGAAGCAAGAACATTGTCATCAAGAACGACAGAGGCCGACTGTCTCAGGCGGACATTGACAGAATGCTAGCTGAGGCCGAGCGCTACAAGGACGAAGATGAGAAGCAGAGGAAGAGGGTAGCTGCTAGGAACCAACTGGAGGCCTATGTCTTCAGCGTGAAACAAGCTTTAGATGACGCGGGAGACAAACTGAGCGAGCAGGACAAGAATACGGCTCGTAGCGAGTGCGAGGAGATGCTGAGATGGCTGGATAACAACTCGCTAGCCGAGGTTGAAGAGTACGAGCATAAGCTGAAGGAGGTGCAGCGAGTATGTACTCCAGTCATGACTAAGATGCATGGCGGTGGTGCTGGTGGTAACCAAGGCGGCATGCCAGGAGGTATGCCCGGAGGCATGCCTGGAGGAATGGGAGGAATGCCTGGAGGAATGGGAGGAATGCCTGGAGGAATGGGAGGCATGCCCGGAGGCATGGGAGGAATGCCCGGTGGCATGGGGGGAATGCCTGGAGGCATGGGAGGTATGCCCGGAGGCATGGGAGGTATGCCCGGAGGCATGGGAGGTATGCCCGGAGGCATGGGAGGTATGCCCGGAGGCATGGGAGGAATGCCCGGAGGCATGGGAGGAATGTCCGGAGGCATGGGAGGAATGCCCGGAGGCATGGGAGGCATGCCTGGATACCAAAGCAGAAATGAAGGCCCTACCATTGAAGAAGTTGACTAAGCTCCTAAGGATCTATTAGGATTTTCGAATTGTTTTTGTAAATTATAAAGACTGATTATTTTTAATATTTCATTTTAATAAATAAGTTGATGTTCCTACTTATATGTTTTGTTTTATTTCACTGTGGGTAAATTACAATGGACTAAAAGGTGAATATGAATGCATTATAAAAATTGTAGAACATGGTGTCCATTTCTGAATATTTCATTTAATATTCATCTTTTAGTTCCTGACATATCTATGAAGTCTCCGACTACATATATATCATTGCCTATTACTTGTAGTCTTCCTATCTAAAAGGAAAGGTAGGTACATAAGGCGTAAACCAAACAGAGACGGCATACGGCGAGGGCGAGGCGCAGGCAGGCATAAGGCGCAGCGCGCTTCAACCTATTGTAGACCTTTAATTCAATGAAATAAGGTCCATTGGTGAATTGAACCGCGGTGCCTGCGCCGCGCCGCTTCTGTGTAGTTTAAAATACGTCTCCTTAGTACATTTTGTATACAAATGTTTTGAAGCGGCATTCAAGCGGCATCCAAGCGGCGTCGCGCCCTCGCCGCATCCTCGCCACGCCGCCGTCTCTGTGTGGTTCACGCCAAAAATCCCAACCTGTGAATGGTTTTGAGCGTCTTTGCATTGCATTGACCTCAACTTACTTATGAGATATTTCCATTTCAAGACTGAATGTGATCCAAAGTAGGTTTATACCCATAAGTACACGTAACTAAAGTTTTGTTCGTAGTTTAGTTACTAGTTTGATACATTGCAATGCAAAGCTACAATAATACAAATAAATACTTACTTATAGAGAGTAAGTTCTTTGCTCTTATGTGTAGCCAACATAATAAATGAGGTAATAATCATTTCCAATTATACTGCGACTCGACTTTTGTTTATTTATGATTGGTGTTAGCAAAATCCTCGATCGATGATCAGAGACATTTAAAACATTTAACAAGTACCGCCAAATTATTGACATGATCGCACAGATTGCATCATAAATGTAGAGCGTTCATATATCAGCTGGAGATGTTTTCCTCACAAGTTTGCATATTGATGCTCAGAGGTGATTTTAAGATAACCAGAGAAAGAGTAAATAGTATACCAAATTAAATAATTAGGATTACTCATGATATTTTTATGTTTTATTTCCCGTACTTGATATCATTCGGTAAAATTGGGTTTTGATAAACTATGTACAAAAAATAAATAAAAGGCTGGTATTAGAAAGCAACTCCTTAAAAAAAAGACAATGCAACAATGTCTGTCGCTGTCGTCTGATGTGACAGTCTTCTGTAATTTTATTTTCGTTATGCTTTCGTCCTTTTCTTTGAGAAATGAGATAAATGTAAGAATTTCACAACTGTGCCTTGAGGCTTAATGCCTCCTGTTTTATAGTGTGATAACATAGTGTAATGTAACATTGCATAGCATAACGTAGTGTAAAAACAATGGACTCCGAAGGCTCGAGTTCTGGTCCGCCGGGTTCTGATAACCAGGATTCCAACGAGCCAGCGCCTCCAGGAACCATTCTAAACGCCAATAAGGTAAGATTAATAATCCTGCTTACCCTTATGTCTGGGGAATAGAGTTGAAACTTGTATAGATGTTTTTAGAGCTGACTATGTTACATATGTGCATATGAAATACATTTGCATGAATGGAAACGTTCCCTGGGAGTGCATTGACTATTGATTTTTATTATCAGTCAGCCTCCCCTTGTAGTGATATCTACCATTAAAGTTTAGTGTTTTGTAACAATCTGTTTACAATCTAGGTCAGTTCCTGAGGTTTTTGTGACAATCCTATATTCACACAGTTACACCCATTTTTTCTTTGACATCCAAGAGGAGAGTCCTGAATTTAGTTTTTTTTTAGGTCCTTTAAATTTGTTCTTAGTTAAATTATTCGGTTTGTATGCTTTAAGGGTGGATTTCAAAAATATTTTACATAATTAAGGACCTTAATCTAATCTATGCTTTAACTTTTATCCATTGGTAACGAAAGGTACCCATATAAAATGTATTGCCATTACACAATGGAAAAAAAATAAAGCGTAGATTAGATTAAGGCTCTTAACTATGTACAAATTTTTTGCAATTCACCCTTATATGACTGGAATTACATGTGAGTTATTATTATTACTTGATGGTCTTTGTCTACTTTCAGAAAAATTAGTTTTTATATGACTTTTTGATTAAAAAAACACACTAAACTTCACAAAATGTTGCTTTCAGAGAAAATGCAACAAGTTAAGGACGAAACGCACTGACAAGCGACACTGGCGTGGCGCGGCGCGGAGGCGGTACCGGTTGTAATGTTCAAGCTAATTATGAAAGGATCTGCACAGCGGCACGGTATTCTGTGCGGACCCTTTCATATAAGCTCACCGTCGCGTCGCACCTCTCCGCCACCGCTGTCAGTGCGTTTCGGCTTTTAAGCTACCTAGTCAAATAAAAGACTGGTCCTTTGACCGAGATGTCATTGCTCCCTTAACTACAAAACCTCTTTAATTGCTGTACCTAACCTACCCATTACACATTAGAAAGAATGAAAGAAAGAAAACATTTATATGTGGACAAAACAATGGTTACAGGGTAGTGCATCAACCCCATTACCACGTAAACTGCTCCTTTCGACCAAGGGTGTGGAGAATGCCAAGAAGCGTCTCCGAGCCTTCTCCATCCAGAAGAAGACGCCGATCACACCGGTCCCGGTGGCCAAGGCATCTGGCTCAGCTATGGGGGCAGGTATGTATACTATGTCACTTTATTAATTTATTTAAATAAATAAAATAAATATGTGGGGACAATCTTACACAAATCGACCTAGTCCCAAACTAAGCAAAGCTTGTAGTATGGGTATGGGCTTGTAGTGACCATATACAGTCATGGCTAGAGTAGAGATGCAACGGATAGTCGAGCGTTTGCCTGATGCTCTGTGCAAGCTGCGCGTAAGTGAGGAAAGTGTTTATATTTTTCAAAAATAATTGACGCATCTGAAAAGTCTGCAACTTTTTTCTGGTGCTAAGGAAGGTTATTCCTATCACCAAAAAAAAAAACAGGCATTTCAAAAATGTTCATCCATTCTCCATTGTGTTATATTTTTCCCATGTTTCTAAATGTCGCCATTTTGAAATTGCTTCAGGTACCACTGTGTTGATCGGCAAGCTCAACAATGTGAAGTCCGCCACTCCGAAGATAGAAGATGACTCCAAAAAGTTGCCCAAGCCCCCTAAACCAGGCTCCACTAGGAAGAATTTTCAGGGTAAAGATTGATGACTTTTTTTTATCAACTTATTTTTTCTTGTGTAAATGGTGCAAAGGTACAACTAAGCAAGGTATTACTGCAAAAGTGGTAATAAATACTTGTTATAAGTACGCCTACCATTTCGGCTGAGGAATAATGCCATTCTCAAAAATGGGAGTAAATTGGAAATAAAAATAAGTAATAAGGAACTTGAAATATGGCACCAATGTGGTCAGACCCAGACCTCGCCCCCAGGCAACTATTTTTGTTTCATTAGAAACACGCTGATGTAATTTTTTCTCTTTACATTATTCTATGAGGTCACCTTATTTTGAAACAACTATACATAAAAAGTGTTGGCCCCTTCACTATTTAAAAAAAAACCGACCAAGTGCGAGTCGGACTCGCGCACGAAAGGTTCCGTACCATTATCAATAAAAATATTTATTTTATTTTGTTTTTAGTATTTGTTGTTATAGCGGCAACAGAAATATATAATCTGTGAAAATTTCAACTCTAGCTATCACGGTT
Organism: Epinotia brunnichana; assembly: GCA_963854355.1. Lineage (NCBI taxonomy): Eukaryota > Metazoa > Arthropoda > Insecta > Lepidoptera > Tortricidae > Epinotia > Epinotia brunnichana. The sequence goes on along the minus strand of OY977959.1, from coordinate 6,338,134 downwards.
CTTGAGATACAGCCTGGTGACAGACAGACGGACGGACGGACGGACGGACAGCGAAGTCTAAGAACCCTATTAGGGTCCCGTTTTACTTTTTGAGTATGGAACCCTAAAAATACAGTGCGTTTCGACCTTTCAAAGGCGGCTTTGTTAGCATTGCAAAAAATGCACTGCCGCTATACCCCTATATTACTCACTTATTATTATTATTATTATACAATGTATGTATAGCTTTTTATTCCATATCTTTACATATTTTGTTATTATATTTTCTTATGTATTTATCTATAAGTTGAGAATGGATCCCTTTTGGGTAAAAGCCTCCCCCATCTTTTTCCATTTTCCTCTTTCTTTGCTGTAGTTCCACCAATTCTTCCCTGCAACTTCTGCAATGTCATCTGCCCATCGCTTTTTTGGTCTTCCAACCCTTCTTTTGCCCAGTGGCCCAGGCTACTTTGTAGACTGTGAGGTCCATCTTTTGTCCATGTATCTTGTAATGTGACCTGCCCATTGCCATTTGAGTTTCAGTGCGTGTCTGAGGGCATCTGTTAATTTCGTCTTCTTCCTTATTTCTTTGCTTCGAACTTTCTCTATTTTCCTAAGTTTCAGGATGCTCCGTTCCATTGCACGTTGAGTTGTGATTATTTTATTTGTAAATACCCAGGTTTGGCAACCAGGCAAGATGCAGGTTTCTATGACAGTCTTTTTTAGTGACAGGCTATAACTTCCCTTTAGAATTTCTTTTTGGGCCCAAAAACTTTTCCATGAGCAGTTGACTCTTCTCTCCACTTCCTTTTCTTTGCTATCCTGGCTGAAGGAAACTTGTTTGCCCAGGTATTTATAGTCGTTGACTTATTCTATTTGGTTGCTATCTACTTGGATCATTTTTTGTTGACCATTTGTCATCATTTTGGTTTTATCAATGTTCATAAGTAGTCCTACTTTTTTGCTTTCACTGCTAAGAGTCTGAATCATTTGTTGCAGTTCTGAGGCTGACTTAGCAAAGATAGCGATGTCATCTGCAAATCTTAGATGGCTTAGATGTTTATCAATTATCCAAATACCCTTGTTATCCCAATTGATGTTTTGAAATATATCCTCCAGTACAGCAATGAATAATTTCAGAGAAAGGGGATCGCCTTGTCGTACTCCTCTCTGTATTGCGATGTCTTCTCCTTTTGTTTCTAGCCTTATTTTGCTTGAGCTGTTTATGTAGATGTTTTTCAGAATATTTATATAGTTTATTTCTACGTTGTTTGATTTTAGTGCCTTCCATATGGAAATGTGAGAGATACTGTCAAATGCTTATTTATATTACTCACTTACCTATGTATATTTGCTGCCGAGGCGGCTGCGCTCAGAAAGCGGGACGAATACTCCGCGTTGACCAAGTATTCGTTTGTCCCTCTGGCGGTGGAGACGATGGGTTGCTGGTGCTCAGATCCAGAACATTCTTGGCGGAAGTTGGGCGCCGTTTGCGACTGAGAGGGCATGACTACCGTTCCGGGTCATTCCTGTTGCAAAGCCGATCGCGATTCAACGCGGCAATGCGGCGAGTGTGATGGGCACCTTTGCACCCGGAATGACACGGGGCGGGTTATTCGACTAAGTGCGATTTCATTGACACACTGTAATTTGTTTTTTTTTTTATGTTTTAGATTTGGACTAAATTAGTGTTAAGGACCTTAGTTACTCTGACCAATAGATTAGATTAGAATAGATTCTTTATTTCATGATTAAAAAAAAATATATTTATTTCTACAAATATCGTGAATGCTTACGTTATTTTTATTTCAAGATAATAGTCGTGACTCCATCGAGAGGCTCCGCGACCGAAGTTGCGACTGAAAAACAATGCCCTAAAACATGCAAATTCTTATTTTCAAGTAAATTTACCAATTAATTTTTCCTTTTTGCAGATTCATATACGGAGTTGCAGAAGCGAACTCTCGCCGAGATCGAGGACATGAAGCGGAAGATGGAGCTGGTGGACCTGGGGATCCCACTGGGACTCATCTGTCCCAGCTCCAGCGGCGATAAGGCTATGCCCACTAAGGCTATGCCCCCTATCAAGACTTTCCTCGGTAAGTATTTGGCTATGGATGTTGCATTTTGGTGTGTTACTGATTACTAATATCCATTTTCCTCACACATTTCTGATTGCCTTTGGCATAGGCCTCCCTCAGAGTCCTCCATCGGACTCTATCCAGAGCTTCTCTTCTCCACATGGCTCTGGCTATATCTTTGACCTCTCTCCCTTTTTTAACCGACTTTAAAAAAGGAGGAGGTACTCAATTCGTCTGTATATATATATATATATATATATATAGTTTTTTTTTGTGTGTGTATGTTACGCGATAACTCCGTAATTTATGAACCGATTTGAAAAATTCTTTCTTTGTTTGAAAGCATATACTTCCAGATTGGTCCCGCTGTCACCAAAATCTAGTTCTGATGATGGGATCCTGGAGAAATCGAGGGAACTCTTCAAATTTTATAGGCAAACTTGGAGCTATTTGGCTACTGATTTGAAGTCGGTTAAAACTTTGTTTTGAAAGTCAATTATTCCTTTTTCCATCTCTGTCTGTTTTGTGTTACACAAGTTACTTTGTGGAAGTGATAGGACTATAATTTACTTTTCAAAACAAAGTTTTAAAAGGAAGAATATAAATACATTACCAACTTGAATGAATACCACCGTTACAATACTTAGGCTAAGGAGTTTATCTAATGCACACAGATTTTTATTACCAGCAATGAAAAACGTTTACGGTATGAGAACCAATCATTACATGCTTCCAAAAATAATAAATAGTCTCCCAAAACACATACAAGATTTATACCTATCCAACCCTATATCAGCTAAAGATGTAAACAAGTATTATATGTCAAGCAACAACTATGATTACGCCTTGTAACCAACCAAGTTATTGTTCATCAGTGATACAGTAAACGGAATGTAAGTACATATATTGATGTAAACTAACATACCTACTTAAATAGTAAATAGTTAGACCGTACTATAGCTGTAAATAAGCCACTAATGGCTTTAGCACCTAATTATGAAACTCTGCGATAAGTATAAATTATTTGGAACTTTAAATAAATAAAAAAAAAATAAAAAAAAACCGACTTCAAATCAGTAGCCAAATTGCTACAAGTTTGCCTATGAAATTTGAAGAGTTCCCTCGATTTCTCCAGGATCCCATCATCAGAACTGGATTTTGGTGACAACGGGACCAATCTGGAAGTATATGCTTCCAAACAAAGAAAAAAAAATCAAATCATTCGTCATCGTTCATAAATTACCGAGTTATCGCGTAACAAACACACACAAAAAAAAACATACAGACGAATTGAGAACCTCCTCCTTTTTTGAAGTACAAAGATATGTACATTTTTTTATCTTATAAAAAGAATGCATACATATTTTTATAGTCGATTGCATCTGGGATTTCCTGGAAACGACTGACTGCTGCAGTGAACTTAACCCCTCGTATGCGGATGTCAACATTGACCAATCAAAATATGACTTTAAAACAATAGGTTCAAATGCACGGATACGAGGGTTTAAAGGGCTGATACAATATTGGTGTCATTCTCCAGAAAAATAAACCTTATTTGTATCGGCGCATCGTTAATAATGGCATAAGCCCCAAGCCAATTTGGCCCTTTTTCCTGAGAAAGACACATGATTTTCTCGTCTAATAATACGAGCCCACTAGAAAATCAATGAGAATGCTGAAGGTCGGTTGATGTGCTTAGTCGCACGACTGTCGCGTGGCTACTGCGCTTCAGTCGCGCGACTAAAACGCATGATGTGAAAGGGCTCCTGTGTTATTAAATGCCTGTTTTGCGTGTGGTTTATTGTTATTCATTGGTCGGAAAGGAAAATCATTTTAAATATGTGTTGCTACATATGCGCTTAAGTTACCGTGGTGACATGTTTTGGAAACCTAAGATGTTCCTTTGTATGATATGTTGCTCATATTATAAGTGTAATTAATAATTTATAAACATGACTTACGATACTTTAAATTAAAATGTTGTACTTAGCATTTTTGCGTTTTAGTAAGTTAGTAACAAGTTTCTTGTTGAGCTAAGTAGCCGTATTGGTTTTTATTTGTTTTTCCTTTCTCTTTTATATTTGGTTGCGCATTTTTGCAGTGTTTACTCATGTATTTCATTTCCTAATGCTCTTACCAGCTAACGAAACAACATGTTGTTTTCGTTTGCTGTCTCTAACACTATGTTTTTCAACCTTTTTCAAGGCGCGGCCCTCTTAGTATGGAAAAATATTGACCTGTCTCTTAACTTATATCTTGTTTATTTTACAAACATCAAATCTTTTCATCATTTTAAATTATAAATAAGAGTAGCTTCGTTCTCCTCTCAGGGGGTTGCTGCCACAGGATGATAAACACTGCTCTAACAAATGAATGTTTTAACTTTACACTGGTGTTTATTGAAGTGTAATCCTTTTTGCCCCTGTACTATAAATTGTATGCTATTACCATTTTCCCCTCCACAAGAATAGGTTAATTGAATGACAGGTCTTTTGTATGTCTATTATGCATGCTTGGAAATCATTCATTTGCTTCTGCAAGCGGTCAATCTGTACGGCAGAATTTACCGAACCTTATTTTGTTCGAGTAGGTATATCATTAATTCTCCTAGTTTCAATTCGACCAAATGGGTCATTGTCAGATTTAAGTTCGCGTCTTTTCGGTGGACATTGCCAAAGTTAAGGGCTATAAAGCCTAATTTTTGGTTGAACTCTGAATCCGCATAAACGGCGTTGCCCCTTCTATAATTCTATGTGATAAAAACATGTTATATGTCAGCGTAAGCCCTTAACTATTGACCACCGGAAAGATGATTTTTGTTTTTGTGACTGACAATGACCCAAATACGAAAAATAGACTACTTTCAATTATCCTATTATTGCTGGCGCCGTAATAAAACCCAGTGGGTGCTCAAGGGTACTAGAATGGTACCAAAAAATTGCGTGGCGTGGCGTTAGGCCCGGCGATCAATGGCAAACATAAACATGACGAAGTATAAGAGTATTTATCTACGCATATATCATTAGTGCTCTAAAATGCGTTCAGAAACCGTAGGATATGACCAGCATTATTACAACCAATTCTACTATGAAAACTTTCTTGTCTGTGGTAGTAGGTAAAATCTGTACTTTATTGTTATAATGTTATTACAGTACAGCTTTTTGTATCGTTATGAGTTTACATTTGGAACAGCTGCCAAAACTCAAGTGGGTCTCTAATCTAATATCTATAGATATTAAAACAGTTATCGATACGAAACGTCAATTCATTATGTTTTTTTTAAATATAAACCTCACGACATTTGATCTCGAGTGACATGAGAATAGGGACTTCATTAGTTTACTCTATGATTTAAAAAAACAATCGTCTTGACGGAGGATCGAATTGCCGCCATTAGTGTTCTAATTTGTTTGTACGATTATTGCTGTTACGAAAGTAAAATTGTGAAAAGTGGTTTGTAATTTACATTTTAGTTGAAAATATGAGTAGTAGTGACTCTGAGAACGATATGAACACTCCGCCGGATATTGTAAATGCAGACAAGATTGCAACAATAGTACATTACATCAGACGCCGGGAAAACACGGATTTCCGGCCAAGTAGGATAGAGATACGAGGCCGGGAATCCGTTTTCACGCCGAGGCATGAATAGTGCTTTTCTCAAACATGCAATAAATAAAAATCCTCAAACCAAACTAATTTTCATGGCTGAATGCCGTGATGCTGTGCCACAAATAGTGGAATGAAAATTATAAAATTACTTTGCAGGCCTAGGCCTGAAAAATTGAATGAAATCCCATTTCAGGCCGCCTCGAGATGCTGCGCCCGAAAAAGGATACTTCCGAGTCTATTATAAGGAACGTTAAGAGAATATTTCATTGCATGTTTGAGAAAAGATATTTTACAGGTAGCACTAGTAGCAATGCAGGTCTATTCCCTACGGCTTCTGAACCCATCATAGAGTACTTATGATAATTATGTGTTTAGATGCAACTGTACATAATTAGGCCTTAAAACACTCGTGTGATCCTATTATCTATTATGATTATTATGAAACTCGCACATTCGTATTTTAAGGCCTCATTATGTATCAGTTGCATAATAGTATGTATCCGTGTGCGCGTTTTTATACACGCTTCACGCCCCCGCACATCCGTATAATTCAAACGCGATGAGTTTGACAATGGAATAGCTCTAGCTGGGCAGTTCATATACACTTTTCGTATTTATATAAAAATAAAAATAATTTACTTCAGTTCAGACTACGGGTGGAATAAATGTTTTTTTTTTTTAATTACTTATACAGGGTGGAAAGTTAAAACGGGGCAGTAAGGGCAGCTACTAGATCCCTTGTCGCCACGCAAAAATGGCATTCGGATTTCATTCCTAACTTTTTAAGTGATGACAATCTACATTCACAGATTTTTGAAAAAAAGTATACAGCCAGCGAGAAAATCATCAATTTTGACGATTTTTTTTAATGCCATTCGATCCCATTCCTATTAAGGATCAAAGTACTCTTTGGGACCGACTAAGGTTTGACTACTAGAACGCCCATAAATCAAAGAAAACTTTTTCCATTTCCAACCCTGTATAAATACGAAACTAATTTTTTGGTTTTTTTTATGTGGCAATACTGTCACCTCCAATCCCATTCTTATCGGGGTTTGATTATTAACGTTCATCAAACCTAATTTAGCTAAAATGCCGTTAATATTTGTTTTCTCTATCGGTCACTTTGACATTTCTATTTGTGAGAAAGAGACAAAACACATTTTAGTAGTATGTGTAGTGGTCTTTATTGTATACGATAATAAAAGTAAAATTAAAAAAAGGAAAGGATATATTTTAGTTCACAGAGGCTTATTAAGTTTTATGAATAACCTTTTCTCAGTACCCCCTGTTGTAAGGGTGAGATTCCACGTGTCCGATTTATTGGTCCAATTTCTATATCCAATCTTTGAACAAATTTGTTTGACGTAGTAGTATCCTCATATATTTGATCAAATCATCCAATTTCTTTGATCAAATGCACATTGGACAAAGATATTGGACAAGTGGACCACCCTAACCCTTGAGCACCCATGGCGCCGGCGTCCCTTCCCTTCTCGCACCCGCACTTTAGTCTCGCTCCGTCCCTCTCACCCCCCCCGCACGCTTCAGCCCGCAGGCTCCGAGCCGCGCCGGCGCTGAGACTTCGTTTCGCACAATTGGGTACACCTTGTATACTTTACTTTTGCTTGCTTGGGTTTGGTAGCTTTAAGTTTAGCTTAAGATATCGCTGCCCCAATATTAAAGGGTTATATGTTACATTGTCGGCGTACTTCAACTTATACCTAGTATCACTGTGACAAACTTTAAATTTCAAGTTGATAAAAGTGCATCATAATGCCTATAATATTGGGGCTGCGATATAGTTACACTGATTTTATAAACGTGTATTTTATTAACGGTTTAATTGGGTTAATAGTAGTTTATTATGAAATTATATACATTTCTGATAAAGTTTATAATCATTACAATTTTTTACTTATTAATGGAATAATAGTATAAAAATAATAATATTCAAAGTAGATATTTTTTATTTTAAAGTAAATTTGCTCTCATGTAGATAGTCATTTCTCATCTCTAAATAAACTTAGGTGAGACCATCTTGTATGTAGTTTTATCTGTTCGCATTTATATTACAATTTTAAACAGTGTAACGCAGACAAAACTAATGCCTATTCGAACAAGCACAGTGAACAGTCCACAACTACATGCAAGAGATGCCACTTAAGTTTTTTACCTATACAATAAAATCTAAAATAGTAAAGTCAATTTTCAGATAAGTCAAAAGTCGCCGAAATCATTAGAGACGCAAAGAAGGCAAAAGCTGAGGGCAAAGAGTTTAAATTCGATTACCATAAGATTCTGCCAGATTACGACAATCCGTTCCAACGCAAGAAAGACGATCCTTCTGAAAAGGACAAAGAGGATACTATTGAAAAAGAACCGACATACAAAACCCCAACTCACCCGAAACTCAATAGGACCGTCAGCAGAAGTAGAGACAAAAGTAAGAGGACAAGTGATAGATACGAAACTTCTAGAAGACAATCTGACAAATATGACAGAAGTAGAAAAGATGATAGGGATAAGTACAGAGAAAAACGCAGTGTTAAACATAAAGAGAGGGACTCTAAGAAAGAAACGAAAGAACCAACAAAAAGCGGGAATAGTTCAGAGAATGTAGCCGAACCAGATCCTAAGGAAACTGATGTTAATCTCAGTGATTACTTGGTCTGTGACAGTTGGTCGTTGGATAACGAAGACAAAACAGCAAGTCCTCACGTAGATGAGAAATCGGTGAAAGCAACGCCTACGAAAGAAAATAGATCTCAAGAAGTTAAAGAATCTGCTAAAGCGGATAAAAGGAAAGAGGAATTAGAAAAAGAGGCACTTTTGAAAGCAGTTGAAAGCACGTGTGGGAAAAAAATAGAGAAACTGCAGCCTGTCATCGATTCATTCGAATACGAGATAGACCCAAACGATGATGACATACTAGAGATGTTCGATGGAGATTCTAAACTAGAAGAATTTTCAAAAGTCAAATCTAAAAAAAGGTTTGACTATAACCAAGACACGAGCATGTCAGATAGTCTAGCGGACGACAATTTCCTAGAATCTGTCATCAATGAAATAAAACAAGAAAATTTGAGTGACGATGACAGTCAAGACAAAGGACTAGTGGAATACGATTCTCCTGTAATAGACTTTAAATGTCAAGGAACGCCAGAACTAGATGACAGTATGCGTTTGAGCAGGGCTAGTGACTACAGTGACTACAAATCCACAGATAGCGGCTGCAAGAGTTCAGAAAGTGGCTACAGAAGCACAGAAAGTTACAAGAGCGACATACAAAAGAGTTCAGAAAGAAAGGTAGACAATAAGAGATCGGAGCGAGAAAAAGAGAATGAGAAAGAGATCCGTTTGTCTGTTCAGAAGGACTTAGATGAAGCGCTGGAGAAGAAGATGTCCAAGTCAATGATGGAGTCGCTGGAGATATGGGACTTTGTGCTGAAGATATGCCAGCCATTGCTGTTTCGACATGATAAGACCAAGTGTTACAAGTAAGTATACTCGTTCAAGCTATATTACAGTCGACGCGGCGATGTATTTGGAGATTGATTTGCATATTGACTTAGTTAGGAAATAGTTACATAATTGTATGTTTGTTACAATTTACAAAAATAGGAATGTTTCCAAATTTTCGTATTTTTTTTGGTCTTTACTTGCTCGGTTACTCTCCACTTTACACATAGCCAAGCCGAATCCTCGTTGACTTTATACACCGTGTTGCAGACAAACCCGCACCACCCCCACAGTGTGGTGGGCCACGCGTCCCGGCGCGTGCGGCTGCGTGCGCGGGCGCGGCGTCGTGCTGAGCGAGCTGCGCGGGCAGCGCATGCCACTCGTCGACCGCGTCTACGGGACCGACCAGTGAGTACAAACCCGCACCACCCCCACAGTGTGGTGGGCCACGCGTCCCGGCGCGTGCTGAGGGAGCTGCGCGGGCAGCGCATGCCGCTCGTCGACCGCGTCTACGGGACCGACCAGTGAGTACAAACCCGCACCACCCCCACAGTGTGGTGGGCCACGCGTCCCGGCGCGTGCTGAGGGAGCTGCGCGGGCAGCGCATGCCACTCGTCGACCGCGTCTACGGGACCGACCAGTGAGTACAAACCCGCACCACCCCCACAGTGTGGTGGGCCACGCGTCCCGGCGCGTGCTGAGGGAGCTGCGCGGGCAGCGCATGCCGCTCGTCGACCGCGTCTACGGGACCGACCAGTGAGTACAAACCCGCACCACCCCCACAGTGTGGTGGGCCACGCGTCCCGGCGCGTGCTGAGGGAGCTGCGCGGGCAGCGCATGCCGCTCGTCGACCGCGTCTACGGGACCGACCAGTGAGTACAAACCCGCACCACCCCCACAGTGTGGTGGGCCACGCGTCCCGGCGCGTGCTGAGGGAGCTGCGCGGGCAGCGCATGCCGCTCGTCGACCGCGTCTACGGGACCGACCAGTGAGTACAAACCCGCACCACCCCCACAGTGTGGTGGGCCACGCGTCCCGGCGCGTGCTGAGGGAGCTGCGCGGGCAGCGCATGCCGCTCGTCGACCGCGTCTACGGGACCGACCAGTGAGTACAAACCCGCACCACCCCCACAGTGTGGTGGGCCACGCGTCCCGGCGCGTGCTGAGGGAGCTGCGCGGGCAGCGCATGCCGCTCGTCGACCGCGTCTACGGGACCGACCAGTGAGTACAAACCCGCACCACCCCCACAGTGTGGTGGGCCACGCGTCCCGGCGCGTGCTGAGGGAGCTGCGCGGGCAGCGCATGCCGCTCGTCGACCGCGTCTACGGGACCGACCAGTGAGTACAAACCCGCACCACCCCCACAGTGTGGTGGGCCACGCGTCCCGGCGCGTGCTGAGGGAGCTGCGCGGGCAGCGCATGCCGCTCGTCGACCGCGTCTACGGGACCGACCAGTGAGTACAAACCCGCACCACCCCCACAGTGTGGTGGGCCACGCGTCCCGGCGCGTGCTGAGCGAGCTGCGCGGGCAGCGCATGCCGCTCGTCGACCGCGTCTACGGGACCGACCAGTGAGTACAAACCCGCACCACCCCCACAGTGTGGTGGGCCACGCGTCCCGGCGCGTGCTGAGGGAGCTGCGCGGGCAGCGCATGCCGCTCGTCGACCGCGTCTACGGGACCGACCAGTGAGTACAAACCCGCACCACCCCCACAGTGTGGTGGGCCACGCGTCCCGGCGCGTGCTGAGGGAGCTGCGCGGGCAGCGCATGCCGCTCGTCGACCGCGTCTACGGGACCGACCAGTGAGTACAAACCCGCACCACCCCCACAGTGTGGTGGGCCACGCGTCCCGGCGCGTGCTGAGGGAGCTGCGCGGGCAGCGCATGCCGCTCGTCGACCGCGTCTACGGGACCGACCAGTGAGTACAAACCCGCACCACCCCCACAGTGTGGTGGGCCACGCGTCCCGGCGCGTGCTGAGGGAGCTGCGCGGGCAGCGCATGCCGCTCGTCGACCGCGTCTACGGGACCGACCAGTGAGTACAAACCCGCACCACCCCCACAGTGTGGTGGGCCACGCGTCCCGGCGCGTGCTGAGGGAGCTGCGCGGGCAGCGCATGCCGCTCGTCGACCGCGTCTACGGGACCGACCAGTGAGTACAAACCCGCACCACCCCCACAGTGTGGTGGGCCACGCGTCCCGGCGCGTGCTGAGCGAGCTGCGCGGGCAGCGCATGCCGCTCGTCGACCGCGTCTACGGGACCGACCAGTGAGTACAAACCCGCACCACCCCCACAGTGTGGTGGGCCACGCGTCCCGGCGCGTGCTGAGGGAGCTGCGCGGGCAGCGCATGCCGCTCGTCGACCGCGTCTACGGGACCGACCAGTGAGTACAAACCCGCACCACCCCCACAGTGTGGTGGGCCACGCGTCCCGGCGCGTGCTGAGGGAGCTGCGCGGGCAGCGCATGCCGCTCGTCGACCGCGTCTACGGGACCGACCAGTGAGTACAAACCCGCACCACCCCCACAGTGTGGTGGGCCACGCGTCCCGGCGCGTGCTGAGGGAGCTGCGCGGGCAGCGCATGCCGCTCGTCGACCGCGTCTACGGGACCGACCAGTGAGTACAAACCCGCACCACCCCCACAGTGTGGTGGGCCACGCGTCCCGGCGCGTGCTGAGGGAGCTGCGCGGGCAGCGCATGCCGCTCGTCGACCGCGTCTACGGGACCGACCAGTGAGTACAAACCCGCACCACCCCCACAGTGTGGTGGGCCACGCGTCCCGGCGCGTGCTGAGGGAGCTGCGCGGGCAGCGCATGCCGCTCGTCGACCGCGTCTACGGGACCGACCAGTGAGTACAAACCCGCACCACCCCCACAGTGTGGTGGGCCACGCGTCCCGGCGCGTGCTGAGGGAGCTGCGCGGGCAGCGCATGCCGCTCGTCGACCGCGTCTACGGGACCGACCAGTGAGTACAAACCCGCACCACCCCCACAGTGTGGTGGGCCACGCGTCCCGGCGCGTGCTGAGGGAGCTGCGCGGGCAGCGCATGCCGCTCGTCGACCGCGTCTACGGGACCGACCAGTGAGTACAAACCCGCACCACCCCCACAGTGTGGTGGGCCACGCGTCCCGGCGCGTGCTGAGGGAGCTGCGCGGGCAGCGCATGCCGCTCGTCGACCGCGTCTACGGGACCGACCAGTGAGTACAAACCCGCACCACCCCCACAGTGTGGTGGGCCACGCGTCCCGGCGCGTGCTGAGGGAGCTGCGCGGGCAGCGCATGCCGCTCGTCGACCGCGTCTACGGGACCGACCAGTGAGTACAAACCCGCACCACCCCCACAGTGTGGTGGGCCACGCGTCCCGGCGCGTGCTGAGGGAGCTGCGCGGGCAGCGCATGCCGCTCGTCGACCGCGTCTACGGGACCGACCAGTGAGTACAAACCCGCACCACCCCCACAGTGTGGTGGGCCACGCGTCCCGGCGCGTGCTGAGCGAGCTGCGCGGGCAGCGCATGCCGCTCGTCGACCGCGTCTACGGGACCGACCAGTGAGTACAAACCCGCACCACCCCCACAGTGTGGTGGGCCACGCGTCCCGGCGCGTGCTGAGGGAGCTGCGCGGGCAGCGCATGCCGCTCGTCGACCGCGTCTACGGGACCGACCAGTGAGTACAAACCCGCACCACCCCCACAGTGTGGTGGGCCACGCGTCCCGGCGCGTGCTGAGGGAGCTGCGCGGGCAGCGCATGCCGCTCGTCGACCGCGTCTACGGGACCGACCAGTGAGTACAAACCCGCACCACCCCCACAGTGTGGTGGGCCACGCGTCCCGGCGCGTGCTGAGGGAGCTGCGCGGGCAGCGCATGCCGCTCGTCGACCGCGTCTACGGGACCGACCAGTGAGTACAAACCCGCACCACCCCCACAGTGTGGTGGGCCACGCGTCCCGGCGCGTGCTGAGGGAGCTGCGCGGGCAGCGCATGCCGCTCGTCGACCGCGTCTACGGGACCGACCAGTGAGTACAAACCCGCACCACCCCCACAGTGTGGTGGGCCACGCGTCCCGGCGCGTGCTGAGGGAGCTGCGCGGGCAGCGCATGCCGCTCGTCGACCGCGTCTACGGGACCGACCAGTGAGTACAAACCCGCACCACCCCCACAGTGTGGTGGGCCACGCGTCCCGGCGCGTGCTGAGGGAGCTGCGCGGGCAGCGCATGCCGCTCGTCGACCGCGTCTACGGGACCGACCAGTGAGTACAAACCCGCACCACCCCCACAGTGTGGTGGGCCACGCGTCCCGGCGCGTGCTGAGGGAGCTGCGCGGGCAGCGCATGCCGCTCGTCGACCGCGTCTACGGGACCGACCAGTGAGTACAAACCCGCACCACCCCCACAGTGTGGTGGGCCACGCGTCCCGGCGCGTGCTGAGGGAGCTGCGCGGGCAGCGCATGCCGCTCGTCGACCGCGTCTACGGGACCGACCAGTGAGTACAAACCCGCACCACCCCCACAGTGTGGTGGGCCACGCGTCCCGGCGCGTGCTGAGGGAGCTGCGCGGGCAGCGCATGCCGCTCGTCGACCGCGTCTACGGGACCGACCAGTGAGTACAAACCCGCACCACCCCCACAGTGTGGTGGGCCACGCGTCCCGGCGCGTGCTGAGGGAGCTGCGCGGGCAGCGCATGCCGCTCGTCGACCGCGTCTACGGGACCGACCAGTGAGTACAAACCCGCACCACCCCCACAGTGTGGTGGGCCACGCGTCCCGGCGCGTGCTGAGGGAGCTGCGCGGGCAGCGCATGCCGCTCGTCGACCGCGTCTACGGGACCGACCAGTGAGTACAAACCCGCACCACCCCCACAGTGTGGTGGGCCACGCGTCCCGGCGCGTGCTGAGCGAGCTGCGCGGGCAGCGCATGCCGCTCGTCGACCGCGTCTACGGGACCGACCAGTGAGTACAAACCCGCACCACCCCCACAGTGTGGTGGGCCACGCGTCCCGGCGCGTGCTGAGGGAGCTGCGCGGGCAGCGCATGCCGCTCGTCGACCGCGTCTACGGGACCGACCAGTGAGTACAAACCCGCACCACCCCCACAGTGTGGTGGGCCACGCGTCCCGGCGCGTGCTGAGGGAGCTGCGCGGGCAGCGCATGCCGCTCGTCGACCGCGTCTACGGGACCGACCAGTGAGTACAAACCCGCACCACCCCCACAGTGTGGTGGGCCACGCGTCCCGGCGCGTGCTGAGCGAGCTGCGCGGGCAGCGCATGCCGCTCGTCGACCGCGTCTACGGGACCGACCAGTGAGTACAAACCCGCACCACCCCCACAGTGTGGTGGGCCACGCGTCCCGGCGCGTGCTGAGGGAGCTGCGCGGGCAGCGCATGCCGCTCGTCGACCGCGTCTACGGGACCGACCAGTGAGTACAAACCCGCACCACCCCCACAGTGTGGTGGGCCACGCGTCCCGGCGCGTGCTGAGGGAGCTGCGCGGGCAGCGCATGCCGCTCGTCGACCGCGTCTACGGGACCGACCAGTGAGTACAAACCCGCACCACCCCCACAGTGTGGTGGGCCACGCGTCCCGGCGCGTGCTGAGGGAGCTGCGCGGGCAGCGCATGCCGCTCGTCGACCGCGTCTACGGGACCGACCAGTGAGTACAAACCCGCACCACCCCCACAGTGTGGTGGGCCACGCGTCCCGGCGCGTGCTGAGCGAGCTGCGCGGGCAGCGCATGCCGCTCGTCGACCGCGTCTACGGGACCGACCAGTGAGTACAAACCCGCACCACCCCCACAGTGTGGTGGGCCACGCGTCCCGGCGCGTGCTGAGGGAGCTGCGCGGGCAGCGCATGCCGCTCGTCGACCGCGTCTACGGGACCGACCAGTGAGTACAAACCCGCACCACCCCCACAGTGTGGTGGGCCACGCGTCCCGGCGCGTGCTGAGGGAGCTGCGCGGGCAGCGCATGCCGCTCGTCGACCGCGTCTACGGGACCGACCAGTGAGTACAAACCCGCACCACCCCCACAGTGTGGTGGGCCACGCGTCCCGGCGCGTGCTGAGGGAGCTGCGCGGGCAGCGCATGCCGCTCGTCGACCGCGTCTACGGGACCGACCAGTGAGTACAAACCCGCACCACCCCCACAGTGTGGTGGGCCACGCGTCCCGGCGCGTGCTGAGCGAGCTGCGCGGGCAGCGCATGCCGCTCGTCGACCGCGTCTACGGGACCGACCAGTGAGTACAAACCCGCACCACCCCCACAGTGTGGTGGGCCACGCGTCCCGGCGCGTGCTGAGGGAGCTGCGCGGGCAGCGCATGCCGCTCGTCGACCGCGTCTACGGGACCGACCAGTGAGTACAAACCCGCACCACCCCCACAGTGTGGTGGGCCACGCGTCCCGGCGCGTGCTGAGCGAGCTGCGCGGGCAGCGCATGCCGCTCGTCGACCGCGTCTACGGGACCGACCAGTGAGTACAAACCCGCACCACCCCCACAGTGTGGTGGGCCACGCGTCCCGGCGCGTGCTGAGGGAGCTGCGCGGGCAGCGCATGCCGCTCGTCGACCGCGTCTACGGGACCGACCAGTGAGTACAAACCCGCACCACCCCCACAGTGTGGTGGGCCACGCGTCCCGGCGCGTGCTGAGGGAGCTGCGCGGGCAGCGCATGCCGCTCGTCGACCGCGTCTACGGGACCGACCAGTGAGTACAAACCCGCACCACCCCCACAGTGTGGTGGGCCACGCGTCCCGGCGCGTGCTGAGCGAGCTGCGCGGGCAGCGCATGCCGCTCGTCGACCGCGTCTACGGGACCGACCAGTGAGTACAAACCCGCACCACCCCCACAGTGTGGTGGGCCACGCGTCCCGGCGCGTGCTGAGGGAGCTGCGCGGGCAGCGCATGCCGCTCGTCGACCGCGTCTACGGGACCGACCAGTGAGTACAAACCCGCACCACCCCCACAGTGTGGTGGGCCACGCGTCCCGGCGCGTGCTGAGGGAGCTGCGCGGGCAGCGCATGCCGCTCGTCGACCGCGTCTACGGGACCGACCAGTGAGTACAAACCCGCACCACCCCCACAGTGTGGTGGGCCACGCGTCCCGGCGCGTGCTGAGGGAGCTGCGCGGGCAGCGCATGCCGCTCGTCGACCGCGTCTACGGGACCGACCAGTGAGTACAAACCCGCACCACCCCCACAGTGTGGTGGGCCACGCGTCCCGGCGCGTGCTGAGGGAGCTGCGCGGGCAGCGCATGCCGCTCGTCGACCGCGTCTACGGGACCGACCAGTGAGTACAAACCCGCACCACCCCCACAGTGTGGTGGGCCACGCGTCCCGGCGCGTGCTGAGGGAGCTGCGCGGGCAGCGCATGCCGCTCGTCGACCGCGTCTACGGGACCGACCAGTGAGTACAAACCCGCACCACCCCCACAGTGTGGTGGGCCACGCGTCCCGGCGCGTGCTGAGCGAGCTGCGCGGGCAGCGCATGCCGCTCGTCGACCGCGTCTACGGGACCGACCAGTGAGTACAAACCCGCACCACCCCCACAGTGTGGTGGGCCACGCGTCCCGGCGCGTGCTGAGGGAGCTGCGCGGGCAGCGCATGCCGCTCGTCGACCGCGTCTACGGGACCGACCAGTGAGTACAAACCCGCACCACCCCCACAGTGTGGTGGGCCACGCGTCCCGGCGCGTGCTGAGGGAGCTGCGCGGGCAGCGCATGCCGCTCGTCGACCGCGTCTACGGGACCGACCAGTGAGTACAAACCCGCACCACCCCCACAGTGTGGTGGGCCACGCGTCCCGGCGCGTGCTGAGGGAGCTGCGCGGGCAGCGCATGCCGCTCGTCGACCGCGTCTACGGGACCGACCAGTGAGTACAAACCCGCACCACCCCCACAGTGTGGTGGGCCACGCGTCCCGGCGCGTGCTGAGGGAGCTGCGCGGGCAGCGCATGCCGCTCGTCGACCGCGTCTACGGGACCGACCAGTGAGTACAAACCCGCACCACCCCCACAGTGTGGTGGGCCACGCGTCCCGGCGCGTGCTGAGGGAGCTGCGCGGGCAGCGCATGCCGCTCGTCGACCGCGTCTACGGGACCGACCAGTGAGTACAAACCCGCACCACCCCCACAGTGTGGTGGGCCACGCGTCCCGGCGCGTGCTGAGGGAGCTGCGCGGGCAGCGCATGCCGCTCGTCGACCGCGTCTACGGGACCGACCAGTGAGTACAAACCCGCACCACCCCCACAGTGTGGTGGGCCACGCGTCCCGGCGCGTGCTGAGGGAGCTGCGCGGGCAGCGCATGCCGCTCGTCGACCGCGTCTACGGGACCGACCAGTGAGTACAAACCCGCACCACCCCCACAGTGTGGTGGGCCACGCGTCCCGGCGCGTGCTGAGGGAGCTGCGCGGGCAGCGCATGCCGCTCGTCGACCGCGTCTACGGGACCGACCAGTGAGTACAAACCCGCACCACCCCCACAGTGTGGTGGGCCACGCGTCCCGGCGCGTGCTGAGGGAGCTGCGCGGGCAGCGCATGCCGCTCGTCGACCGCGTCTACGGGACCGACCAGTGAGTACAAACCCGCACCACCCCCACAGTGTGGTGGGCCACGCGTCCCGGCGCGTGCTGAGGGAGCTGCGCGGGCAGCGCATGCCGCTCGTCGACCGCGTCTACGGGACCGACCAGTGAGTACAAACCCGCACCACCCCCACAGTGTGGTGGGCCACGCGTCCCGGCGCGTGCTGAGCGAGCTGCGCGGGCAGCGCATGCCGCTCGTCGACCGCGTCTACGGGACCGACCAGTGAGTACAAACCCGCACCACCCCCACAGTGTGGTGGGCCACGCGTCCCGGCGCGTGCTGAGGGAGCTGCGCGGGCAGCGCATGCCGCTCGTCGACCGCGTCTACGGGACCGACCAGTGAGTACAAACCCGCACCACCCCCACAGTGTGGTGGGCCACGCGTCCCGGCGCGTGCTGAGGGAGCTGCGCGGGCAGCGCATGCCGCTCGTCGACCGCGTCTACGGGACCGACCAGTGAGTACAAACCCGCACCACCCCCACAGTGTGGTGGGCCACGCGTCCCGGCGCGTGCTGAGGGAGCTGCGCGGGCAGCGCATGCCGCTCGTCGACCGCGTCTACGGGACCGACCAGTGAGTACAAACCCGCACCACCCCCACAGTGTGGTGGGCCACGCGTCCCGGCGCGTGCTGAGGGAGCTGCGCGGGCAGCGCATGCCGCTCGTCGACCGCGTCTACGGGACCGACCAGTGAGTACAAACCCGCACCACCCCCACAGTGTGGTGGGCCACGCGTCCCGGCGCGTGCTGAGGGAGCTGCGCGGGCAGCGCATGCCGCTCGTCGACCGCGTCTACGGGACCGACCAGTGAGTACAAACCCGCACCACCCCCACAGTGTGGTGGGCCACGCGTCCCGGCGCGTGCTGAGGGAGCTGCGCGGGCAGCGCATGCCGCTCGTCGACCGCGTCTACGGGACCGACCAGTGAGTACAAACCCGCACCACCCCCACAGTGTGGTGGGCCACGCGTCCCGGCGCGTGCTGAGGGAGCTGCGCGGGCAGCGCATGCCGCTCGTCGACCGCGTCTACGGGACCGACCAGTGAGTACAAACCCGCACCACCCCCACAGTGTGGTGGGCCACGCGTCCCGGCGCGTGCTGAGGGAGCTGCGCGGGCAGCGCATGCCGCTCGTCGACCGCGTCTACGGGACCGACCAGTGAGTACAAACCCGCACCACCCCCACAGTGTGGTGGGCCACGCGTCCCGGCGCGTGCTGAGGGAGCTGCGCGGGCAGCGCATGCCGCTCGTCGACCGCGTCTACGGGACCGACCAGTGAGTACAAACCCGCACCACCCCCACAGTGTGGTGGGCCACGCGTCCCGGCGCGTGCTGAGGGAGCTGCGCGGGCAGCGCATGCCGCTCGTCGACCGCGTCTACGGGACCGACCAGTGAGTACAAACCCGCACCACCCCCACAGTGTGGTGGGCCACGCGTCCCGGCGCGTGCTGAGGGAGCTGCGCGGGCAGCGCATGCCGCTCGTCGACCGCGTCTACGGGACCGACCAGTGAGTACAAACCCGCACCACCCCCACAGTGTGGTGGGCCACGCGTCCCGGCGCGTGCTGAGCGAGCTGCGCGGGCAGCGCATGCCGCTCGTCGACCGCGTCTACGGGACCGACCAGTGAGTACAAACCCGCACCACCCCCACAGTGTGGTGGGCCACGCGTCCCGGCGCGTGCTGAGGGAGCTGCGCGGGCAGCGCATGCCGCTCGTCGACCGCGTCTACGGGACCGACCAGTGAGTACAAACCCGCACCACCCCCACAGTGTGGTGGGCCACGCGTCCCGGCGCGTGCTGAGGGAGCTGCGCGGGCAGCGCATGCCGCTCGTCGACCGCGTCTACGGGACCGACCAGTGAGTACAAACCCGCACCACCCCCACAGTGTGGTGGGCCACGCGTCCCGGCGCGTGCTGAGCGAGCTGCGCGGGCAGCGCATGCCGCTCGTCGACCGCGTCTACGGGACCGACCAGTGAGTACAAACCCGCACCACCCCCACAGTGTGGTGGGCCACGCGTCCCGGCGCGTGCTGAGGGAGCTGCGCGGGCAGCGCATGCCGCTCGTCGACCGCGTCTACGGGACCGACCAGTGAGTACAAACCCGCACCACCCCCACAGTGTGGTGGGCCACGCGTCCCGGCGCGTGCTGAGGGAGCTGCGCGGGCAGCGCATGCCGCTCGTCGACCGCGTCTACGGGACCGACCAGTGAGTACAAACCCGCACCACCCCCACAGTGTGGTGGGCCACGCGTCCCGGCGCGTGCTGAGGGAGCTGCGCGGGCAGCGCATGCCGCTCGTCGACCGCGTCTACGGGACCGACCAGTGAGTACAAACCCGCACCACCCCCACAGTGTGGTGGGCCACGCGTCCCGGCGCGTGCTGAGGGAGCTGCGCGGGCAGCGCATGCCGCTCGTCGACCGCGTCTACGGGACCGACCAGTGAGTACAAACCCGCACCACCCCCACAGTGTGGTGGGCCACGCGTCCCGGCGCGTGCTGAGGGAGCTGCGCGGGCAGCGCATGCCGCTCGTCGACCGCGTCTACGGGACCGACCAGTGAGTACAAACCCGCACCACCCCCACAGTGTGGTGGGCCACGCGTCCCGGCGCGTGCTGAGGGAGCTGCGCGGGCAGCGCATGCCGCTCGTCGACCGCGTCTACGGGACCGACCAGTGAGTACAAACCCGCACCACCCCCACAGTGTGGTGGGCCACGCGTCCCGGCGCGTGCTGAGGGAGCTGCGCGGGCAGCGCATGCCGCTCGTCGACCGCGTCTACGGGACCGACCAGTGAGTACAAACCCGCACCACCCCCACAGTGTGGTGGGCCACGCGTCCCGGCGCGTGCTGAGCGAGCTGCGCGGGCAGCGCATGCCGCTCGTCGACCGCGTCTACGGGACCGACCAGTGAGTACAAACCCGCACCACCCCCACAGTGTGGTGGGCCACGCGTCCCGGCGCGTGCTGAGGGAGCTGCGCGGGCAGCGCATGCCGCTCGTCGACCGCGTCTACGGGACCGACCAGTGAGTACAAACCCGCACCACCCCCACAGTGTGGTGGGCCACGCGTCCCGGCGCGTGCTGAGCGAGCTGCGCGGGCAGCGCATGCCGCTCGTCGACCGCGTCTACGGGACCGACCAGTGAGTACAAACCCGCACCACCCCCACAGTGTGGTGGGCCACGCGTCCCGGCGCGTGCTGAGGGAGCTGCGCGGGCAGCGCATGCCGCTCGTCGACCGCGTCTACGGGACCGACCAGTGAGTACAAACCCGCACCACCCCCACAGTGTGGTGGGCCACGCGTAATGTCATATTACTTACGTACGGCCTATTTCTAATGGGCTATCTTGCAAGCATGCTAAAAGTCCAAGTTGTAACAATTATTCAAAGAATCTATCATTTTATTTTCTGGCTTACGGGACAAAATAACACCAAGGAATAGTTGACTGACCCACATATTCATCTCTTTCTGTGAATAAACTGCGAAATCCAGATTTACCTAGCTTTGGCTCCCATTTATTCCAGAATATCCGACAGCCCATTCCCCACGCAGCGTCACTGGTACCCATCAGTCGACCAGTCTCTCGGCGAGAACGTAACCGTGTTGCGGGCCGATGAGGCCTGCGAGGACGAGCAGCGTGAGGCCCCCGAGGACAAGCGCCCGAGGGAGGAGGGGAGGCCGCGGGAGGATGGGAGGCCGAGGGAGGAGGGGAGGCCGCGGGAGGATGGGAGGCCGCGGGAGGATGGGAGGCCGAGGGAGGAGGGGAGGCCGCGAGAGGAGGGGAGGCTGCGACGGTCGAAGGGCGAGGCCCCGCATGGGGACTCGTTGCTGCTTGATAGGGAGTACCAGAGGTAATACCATCTATAATAATGACCTTCTTTACCGACCTTTGTGATAACATTTTTGTCTTAAATGTCTAAAAAGACGCAATATAGCTTAAACAGATACAACCATCATAATTACCACTTTGGCTTATATTATTGAGATCAGGTAAAAACTGTGAAAAAAAAACGTACATGCAAATTTGGTTTCAGTTTAATTTTGCTATTAAGTGATCGCATTTGAATGCACCTCAAAATTATACTAACAAGCTATTTGGTTACCTATTCTGCTTTTAGGAAATAGTTAGGTAGTGTACGATATCTGATGATTTTTACTTAATGTCCCCGGATTTTTTACTTAATATATCTAAATATTTGATACTTAATATATCCGATAAAATAATAAAAACAACGGGTTATTGAATTGTGTCTAGGTTTTGTTAATTTGTTGCGCCTACGGAGCAGACCGAGAATAGGGATAATGACCAAGATTTTTTTACGATGCCATTCGAACCAGTTTTTGGAGAGGAACAAATGTTTGTATGGGAGCAACTACAATTAAAGAACATAAATACCCAATAATTGTGACTAAGATTGACCTAGCCATAAACGCTTCATACTAATTGACACACAGGTATGACATCACACCTGTAATTGTACTAATCGTTGTATGGAAAATCAAGTAAATTGTTGTTTTACTCGCGAAATACTGCGTTTAGGTACATAGTTGTCATACAATGTTGTTTCTATATAAGCGTAAGGATTGTTGTTTCTATTAAATTTACTCTTGGACGTTAAAATAAACGCATAGTTTTTCTTAAATTTCAAGGTCCATATCTTTTTATGATTTTAATTATAGCTTATACTTAATTTCAATAATTTGATGGTTTACTATCCCATTTAAGTAGCTACACTACCTTATCAATTTTAACATGAGGCATCATACCTATTGATTTATGTACATGGCTAAGGGTGTTATTCCACTTGTCCAAGATATTTGCCCAATGTGCATTGCGTCTCACTCACTCTTTAAGCAAAATGTGAGACGCAAATACATTTGATCAAAGATTTGACGATTTGATTTCAATTGATTTTTGTTTGATTTGACAGAAATTTGACGAGTGGAATACCACACTAAAAATCCGTGGTAAACTGACACTGGCAATGATATTGACAGCTGCAGCAGCTATATTTGTCATTGCCAGGGTCAGATATTTAACATCTTTTTTGTAATATGAGACGGATTGAGGAAATTGTCTCGTTCGCCGTCCTAAACCCAAAACGTAAGTGAGGAAACTGTTTATATTTTTCAAAAATAATAAACGCAGCTGAAAAATCTGCAACTTTTTTCTGGTGCAAAGGAAGGTTATCACCAAAAAACAATCAGGCACTTCTAAAATGTTCATCTAGGAACTAGTTCATTTCGTTCTGAGATGGGAATTCATTCCTAATAGTTCCTAGTTCCTGACCGACACAAGCCTAATTAGTATGGATTCCAGGTTCATGGAAGCCGTAGCCGCCGCTGAGATTGCGGAGGCCCAGGTTCAATCCCGGAGCACCACACCTCGGCTTGAGGACAAAGAAGAGAAGAAGCCAGAAGAGAAGCAGCAGGTGAAGCTCAGCAGCGAGGGCTGGAGCCAGGAGAGCGAGGTTGAGGAGGAGACTGACAAGAGGTTAGACTTTCTTTTGTTACGTCCAGAGAGGCCCAGGTTCAATCTCAGAGCACCACGCCGCGGCTCGAGGACAAAGAAGAGAAGAAGCCAGAAGAGAAGCAGCAGGCGAAGCTCAGCAGCGAGGGCTGGAGCCAGGAGAGCGAGGTTGAGGAGGAGACTGACAAGAGGTTAGACTTTCTTTTGTAACGTCCAGAGAGGCCCAGGTTCAATCTCGGAGCACCACGCTGTGGCTCGAGGACAAAGAAGAGAAGAAGCCAGAAGAGAAGCAGCAGGTGAAGCTCAGCAGCGAGGGCTGGAGCCAGGAGAGCGAGGTTGAGGAGGAGACTGACAAGAGGTTAGACTTTCTTTTGTAACGTCCAGAGAGGCCCAGGTTCAATCTCGGAGCACCACGCCGTGGCTCGAGGACAAAGAAGAGAAGAAGCCAGAAGAGAAGCAGCAGGCGAAGCTCAGCAGCGAGGGCTGGAGCCAGGAGAGCGAGGTTGAGGAGGAGACTGACAAGAGGTTAGACTTTCTTTTGTAACGTCCAGAGAGGCCCAGGTTCAATCTCGGAGCACCACGCCGCGGCTCGAGGACAAAGAAGAGAAGAAGCCAGAAGAGAAGCAGCAGGCGAAGCTCAGCAGCGAGGGCTGGAGCCAAGAGAGCGAGGTTGAGGAGGAGACTGACAAGAGGTTAGACTTTCTTTTGTTACGTCCAGAGAGGCCCAGGTTCAATCTCAGAGCACCACGCCGCGGCTCGAGGACAAAGAAGAGAAGAAGCCAGAAGAGAAGCAGCAGGCGAAGCTCAGCAGCGAGGGCTGGAGCCAGGAGAGCGAGGTTGAGGAGGAGACCTTTTGTAACGTCCAGAGAGGCCCAGGTTTAATCTCGGAGCACCACGCCGCGGCTCGAGGACAAAGAAGAGAAGAAGCCAGAAGAGAAGGGGAAGGTAAAGCTCACCACAGGGGTCGGAACCGGTTAATTCAAAAATCCCCGAAATATTCTAATATTTTGAATTGTTTAAGGCTGTTAATGTAGGACTGTATCATGTAACCGACTTCAAAAAAGGAGGAGGTTCTCAATTCGTCTGTATGTTTTTTTTTATGTGTGTTTGTTACGCGGTAACTCGGTGAATTATGAACCGATTTGTTTTTTTTTTCTATGTTTGGAAGCATATACTTCCAGATTGGTTTCGTTGTCACCAAAATCCAGTTCTGATGATGGAATCCTGGAGAAATCGAGGGAACTCTTCAAATTTTATAGGAAAACTTGAAGCAATTTGGCTACAGATTTGAAGTAGGTTTGAAACTTTGTTTTGAAATGTAAATCATTTAGGTAACATTTTTGTATTATTAGACTGTCCGATCAAAAATTATATGATAAACCAAAGAACGAAAAAAAGAATGTATTAATACCGGTATTCTTGTATGGTGAAAATACCGGTATCCGTCCTCTGGCTCACCAGCGAGGGCTGGAGCCAAGAGAGCGAGGTTGAGGTGGAGGCTGACACGAGGTTAGACCTTTTTTTACTTTGGAAAATGTGTTGGCTGATGGTAATGAGGATGACACCAAGCCGTTAGTAGTTAGTGTCCGACCGAAACAGGTTTTTTTGCCGAAACCGAAACTGAAGGTTCGGCTTCGGCTCTTGTTTCGGGCGAAACCGAATCTTTTGTAGATTTCTTAAAATCGTTGAAAAAATGACGTAAAACCACTTTTTAGGCCAGTCCGTAGAGGTTCAAAGCACGTTGCAAGTGGTGATGTAGAAGTTTTTTTTTTTAATATTGTTGACATCGATACAACCGATCAAATATCAAAAATGGTTACACGAGATATCTTGGGACAACTTTTGGCAGCCACAAATCCTCGAAATTTTGAGACTTTTTTTGGTTTCTCACTCATAGCTTCTATACAGTGCATCCTATTGAAAAGTTACATACTAGGAAATTAAACTTTGTTAGTTATTTCAAGATAGTGGTTTTAAGGCTTCTGCGTTTCAATTTTGAATTTAACTACAGGTTGTAGCTCCTCAATAGGGAACTTGCATCTTTGTATTTTATTACGAAAATCAAAAGTATAAGCCAGAATTAAAACAACAGGAACATTAAAACTTTCTTATGGTTTATTTTTCTGATTTTATATGAATTTGAAATCAGCACGCGCCGGCACCCCCCGAAAACGCTCTATATTACGGGCTTATGCTACGACGTCACAGTATATATTCTCGGCGCGTTTACTATGGAGTAAGTCATTCATTTGCAATTATCTCCACAAAATTTGCGTTTTAGTCTATACTTGTTATACAAAATATCATTCGTAATTTAATATTCTGTGTACAGTCGCCATCACATACATAGGTACACTTTAGGTGTTCAAAAATATCGGCACATGCACCCTAATGCCTTGAAAATAGAGGTGTGTTCCGATGTTTGTGACGTGCTTGTTTGCTGCGATGTATGTGATGGCGACTGTACCTAACTGTTGTTATTTTAACGAAAAAATAAAAAAAAATTGTTTCGTCATTTTAACGTGAGATAAAACTAATATAATCGTTTTTTTTTCTTCATTTCTTTTGTATGATATTTCTAGGTATATCCGCATCGATTGAGTGCAATTCATTCGAAATTGAAGTCCCATGCAAGTTCCCCATTGTAGGAATTTACAGAATCGACAGTCATTTCAGCATTAGTATCATCATAACTGGTAATTGAAGAGCTGGCAGTTTTCTCGTGCAACGCATCAGCATTGCAGTTCAACGAAGAAATACTGCCAGCATACTCGGTACTATGCCTAGAGGGCCTTTTTAGGGTTCCGGAGCCAAAATGGCAAACTTATAGTTTCGTCATGACTGCCCGTCAATCCGTCTGTCCGTATGTCACAGGCATTTTACTCGAAAACTATAAGGTGTATTTGAATAAAATTTAGAGGATAGGTGTATTTTATTAGCCGCTACGTAATTCTAAAATGAAATAACAAAAAAATATTCTTTTAAAGGTGCACTCCATACATATAGCTGCAAGTCAAAAAAAAGAAAAACATCGTATGTCCACGTGTGGCAATCAATCGATAAGTCTTTTAAAATAAATATAAGGTTTCTCAGCAAGTTTTTCGATTAAGTGAAAATAGTCGGAGATAATCGCCTACGTGTGTCAGTAGAGGTTCAAAGCACGGGGTACTTTGCAAAAGGTGGTGTAGAAGATTTAATTTTTTATGTCATGTAATATGGATACAACCGAGCAAATATCAAAAATAGTTACACGAAATACCTCGGGACAACTTTGGCGGCTACAAATCCTGGAAATTTAGTGACTTTCGGGGCGATTATCTCCGACTATTTTCACTTAATCGAAAAACTTGCTGAGAAACCTTATATTTATTTTAAAATACCTATTTATTGCTGTGCAACACGTGGACATACGATGTTTTTCTTTTTGTTGACTTGCAGTTATATGTATGGAGTGCACCTCTAAAATAATATTTTTTTTTGTCATTTCATTTTAGGATTACGTAGCAGCTAATAAAATACACCTATCCTCTAAATTTTATTCAAATACACCTTATAGTTTTCGAGTAAAATGCCTGTGACATACGGACAGACGGATTGACGGGCAGACATGACGAAACTATAAGGGTTCCGTTTTTGCCATTTTGGCTACGGAACCCTAAAAAAGCCCTCTAGGCATTGTACCGAGTATGCTGGCAGTATTTCCTCACTGAACTGCAATGCTGATGCGTTGCACGAGAAAACTGCCAGCTCTTCGATTACCAGTTATGATGATACTAATGCTGAAATTACTGTTGATTCTGTAAATTCCTACAATTGAGGAGCTAAAACCTATAGTTAAATTCAAAAGTGAAACGCAGAAGCTTAAAAACAACTATCTTGAAATAAGTTACAAACTTGAGGAAAGCCTCTTTTTCTACCACAGTTTTCTACTATGTCGCTGAACTGAATTAATATGTATTGGTACTCATTAGACGCATAATTTCATGTTCTTTAATTCCCTAGTGTGTAACTTTTCGCTAGGATGCACCGTATAGAAGCTACGAGTGAGAAACCAAAAAAAGTTCCAGATTTGTGGCTGCCAAAAGTTGTCCCAAGATATCTCGTGTAATCATTTTTGATATTTGCTCGGTTGTATCGATGTAAACAATATTAAAAAACAAAATCTTCTACACCACCTTTTGCAACAAAGATATACTCTACGTACTGGCCTATTTATACAAATATTAACAATGTAACACCTGAAACTCGTGAAGGTTGTATAAAATAAAACAAGGTTTACTACAAGTTACGATAATTCCGGGAACAAGCGGAGCTTTTAAGAGAGGTAGGGCACAGCGGAATGTCATCTTGCTCGTTTGTGGAGCAGCCCAACTGGGGAACCGGCTAATATAACTTAAACTAGTGGATATATTTAAATATAATGAATGAACTATTGGTAATTTATTCAGTTTTCATTTGGTACTCCACATGTGTATGGACGTTACATAGTTTGGGTGTAATTTACACTTTTCCAAGCGTGGCCTCGGCGTTTTTGATGACGTCATTACAGGAAAGACAGACTCCTTAGAGATTGTCTCCCGGCAGTTTTGGAATCCAGGGGACATGCCTAAAAACATACTAAAATATGGCGCCGGTATCCGAAAGTGAAGTATTTGTTCGACGGAATCCCCTAACAACACACACTATAGGTAGAATTTAGAAAGAACATTATAGAAAGGCTTATCTAAGGTACAAACAGTAGCAGGCCAAGAAAGAGAAAGATAAAGAGGCAGATCCAGCTCAGCGAGTGGTTTTTAGGGTTCCGTACCCATAGGGTCCGGACCCTATTACTAAGACTCCGCTGTCCGTCCGTCTGTCACCAGGCTGTATGAACCGTGATATATAGTTAAAATTTTCACAGATGATGTATTTCTGTTGCCGCTATAACAACAAATACTAAAAAACAGAATAAAAAATAGATGTTAAAGGGGGCTCCCATACAATAAACGTGTTTTTGCTTGCTGTTTTTATAGATAATGGTAGGGAACCCTTCGTGCGCGAGTCCGACTCGCACATTGTCGGCTTTATAAAAAAGTGGGCTTCATGCTGGATCAGCCAATCAGTGGCCAAACAGACACGGAGGGTCAGTGTGGCTATTACATAAAATTATTACATTTACCTTAATGCTAGGTTTTCTGCCTGGTATGTTGAGTGGAGTTTCAGCCGCCACAGTACTATAGTGGCCACCGATCATACTCAGCATCATCATCATCATCATATCAGCCGAAAGACGTCCATTGCTGGACATAGGGCTCCCATAAATAGTGCCACAGTGACCGGTCCTGCGCCACCCGCATCCAGCGGACTCCCGCGACCTTTACCAGCTCATCAGTCCACCTTGTGGGGGGCCTACCCACGCCGCGCCTTCCGGTACGTGGTCGCCACTCGAGAACCTTTCCGCCCCAATCCTCATACTCATAAGTTATTGATAAAAAAAAATACTCTGTGCCTGATGCAGACACCGTAGCCTATAGGCGCTTGCGAATCCGGAGGAGACAAGCGTGTTGCCAACCCTTTATTTACACGAGGACTCATCTTTCATCAACTAAGGTAACATGTCGTCAAATAACATTTCAAGTATTATTTTTTTTACAGCAAAAAACATAAACGAGAAAGGAAGGAGAAGTCCCGAAAGCGGAAAAGATCCTCCTCTACTCTCTCCTCAACGACAGAAGATGACGAAGTCAAGAGGAAAAAGGCCAAGAAGAAGGTGAGGCAACCAGATTACAAGAATATACGAAATGCTAAAATATTCATCATCATCATCATATCAGCTGAGAGACGTCCACTGCTGGACATAGGCCTCTCCCAAAGAGTTCCAAAGTGACCGGTCCTGCGCCACCCGCATCCAGCGGACTCCCGCGACCTTTACCAGGTCATCAGTCCATTGCACCTTGTGGGAGGCCTTCTTTTTTTTTTTACTTTGGGAAATGCCTTTACTCATCCCACCTAGCCGAGGAACTAGGATGGGTATGACAGACTCCCGGGAACCCCCCGGACACCCGTCTAAAACCACCAAGGTATGCCCTCTCTGCCGTGTAGTAGGGGCGTCATGGGATCGCGAACATTTCACCACGACGCCCCTCGGCAACAGCCGCAGCTGCCCTCACTACTGAGGCACAAGCCCCCCCTCCCGTCGTAAGCGTGCAGGGCGACACCACACGCTTCCCGACCCGACCAAAGGACCTCTGCGCCGGGAGAGGGTGATAGACCTCGGATTCACCCTCTCAGGTCCCCTTGTAACTTTTTATAGAGGTTTTCTTCCTCGCAGCCACAACTCGGCCCCGGCCTGACGGTCGCAGCCCCCGCGCCTAACATGAATCCTCTGATAGCAGAGGATTTGTCAGGGTTCCGGGTCCGTTATTTATTATAGAGGCAAACGGCAATGGCCTCTCCCTCAAGCCGCACCTGGGGAATCTTGCGATTCCCTGGGCGGAACCCCCCGACCCCCCCGTGTCGGGTTATTGGTAACACCAGCAAGCGATAACTTAGGGTTCACTAAATTATCACTTGCTGTTGCCTCCAGGGCGCACCGGCCAAGACACTACCCATTCCTGCGGATCAACCGAATCAAGAGGAATCGGTAGAGTCCAGACACTCGAGGAGGTTACCCGACATAGCGCCCCACCTTGTGGGAGGCCTACCAACGCCGCGCTGCGCCGGTACGTGGTCGCCACTCGAGAACATTTCCGCCCCAACGGCCATCAGTTCTACGTGCAATGTGCCCCGCCCACTGCCACTTAAATTTAGCGATTCGGAGGGCTATATCGGTTACCTTGGTTCTGCTGCGGATAGCCTCATTTCTGATGCGATCATGCAGAGAAACTCCCAACATAGCTCTCTCCATTGCCCTTTGGGTGACTTTGAGCCTTCTTATGAGGCCCATTGTAAGCGACCACGTTTCAAATATTATATTTAATTAAAACTGTAGCACAGCCATCAAGCACAAATCAGCACAGACGTGTAGTCACACCCTTATACACACGTCTGTGCTAACCCTTGTAGACTTCCTTCTAAACCTTACTTACATACATTCACCTTTCGTTACCTTCACTCATTCATTCACTGAGACTGCGTGCGCCATATTCAAATTCAATCCGATTTCGTCTAGCCTAGAGAGCAGAACACCTATTTTCCTCTGTCACCTTTTCTTACCCCTGAGCCTTCAATGGTTAAATAGTACATTACATCAGAGACCGGGAAAACACGGATTTCCGGCCAAGTAGGTATAGATACGAGGCCGGGAATCCGTTTTCACGCCGAGACATGTATAGTGCTTTTCTCAAACATGCAATGAAATAAATAAATAAAAATCCTCAAATCAAACTAATTTTCATGGCTGAATGCCGTGATGCTGTGCCACAAATAGTGGAATAAAAATTAAAAAGTTACTTTGCAGGCCAATGCCTGAAAAGTTGTATGAAATCCCATTTAAGGCCGCCTCGAGATGCTGCGCCCGAAAAAGGATACTTCCGAGTCTATTATAAGGAACGTAAAGAGAATATTTCACTGCATGTTTGAGAAAACAAGTTTTATACGCTATGAATGGATTATTCACATTAGTTCCTTTGGAAGGAACTGCTGCGGATAAATCCTTTTCACAATTCACATGTTTATTTGCAATAGTTCCTACAAAGGTACTGCCCAACGGAACTACTGCGAATAATACCTTTAAATAACAGGCAAATGGCGTAAATTGACGTTGGAAGGGCGTAATGGGGAATGGATGAAAACCTTCCTTAGCACCAGAAAAAAGTTAAAGACTTTTCAGCTGCGTCAATTATTTTTGAAAAATATAAACAGTTTCCCCACTTTCGTTTTGGGTTTAGGACGGCGAATGAGACACTTTGCTTTGGAGCTAAGAATCTCATCATCATCATCATCATATCAGCCGAAAGACGTCCACTGCTGGACCTATGTCCAGCAGTGGACAAAGTGGGAGCCTCCCCCAAAGAGTGCCACAATGGCCGGTCCTGCGCCACCCGCGACCTTTACCAGGTCATCAGTCCACCTTGTGGGCCTACCCACGCCGCGCCTTCCGGTACGTGATCGCCACTCGAGAACCTTTCCGCCTCACAAGCCATCGGTTCTACGTGCAATGTGCCCTGCCCACTGCCACTTAAGTTTAGCGATTCGGAGGGCTATATCGGTTACCTTGGTTCTGCTACGGATAGCCTCATTTCTGATGCGATCGTGCAGAGAAACTCCCAGCATAGCCCTCTCATTGCCCTTTGAGTGACTTTGAGCCTTCTTATGAGGCCCATAGTAAGCGACCACGTTTCCGTGCCATATGTCATCACTGGCAACACACACTGGTCAAAGACTCTCGTCTTGAGACACTGCGGAATTGTGCCGTAGCTTCCCGAATGCTGCCCAGCCGAGTCGGAATCGACGATTGACCTCTTCGGAGCTAATATATTAAATCTAAATTATCACATTTCTCTTTCAGGTGAATAAAAAGTCGAAGACAAAGCTGGCGAAACGGCGGCGCACGGAGAAGAAGTACTTGAAGAAGCTCAGGGAGAAGCAGAAGAAGAAGAAGGCTAAAGTGGAGAAGGTCTCTGATGAGGAGGAGATCGAATGTAAGTTATTTCTTGTTGAAAAAACTTTAGAATAACCAATTTATCTAAAATATTTTTCCTCTGACTATAGAAGTTGTAGCTTTGTGAGTATGTATGTTTGTATGTAACCTCCGGAACTACTCATCCGGTTTCAAAACATATTTTACTAGTGTAGTATATAATGTACCTTTGGGATAGACTAGGCTATAAAATGGCCGGCTATTGTATTTTTTATTATCATATCATATCCAAAATAGATGATCATTTTGATAACAAACATAAGAACTATAATTTAATTTTCTAAACAAAGTTTTAACCAACTTCAAATCAGTAGCCAAATTGCTTCAAGTTTGCCTATAAAATTTGAAGAGTTTCCTCGATTTCTCCAAGATCTCATCATCAGAGCTGGATTTTGGTGACAACGGGACCAATCTGGAAGTATATGCTTCCAAACAAAGAAAAAAAAATGTCTAATCGGTTCTTAAATTAACGAGTTCTCGCGTAACAAACACACATAAATAAAACATACAGACATTGAGAACCTCCTCCTTTTTTGAAGTCGGTTAAAAATAGTTATCATTTTAGATATTCAGTTAGGTACGTGGTATGTCAACAACCCTCACTCTATGATAGTCTATTGCAAAAACATGACAGCTAACGTCATCACTTAGGCAGTGGAGCTTCTGTACCTTTCATCATCATATCAGCCAAAAGACGTCCACTGCTGGACATAGGCCTCCCCCAAAGAGTGCCAAAGTGACCGGTCCTGCGCCACCCGCATCCAGCGGACTCCCACGACCTTTACCAGGTCATCAGACCTTGTGGGGGACCTACAAAATTAAAACTTTATGAAAACGAGTTCCACGCGGTCGAAGTCGCGGGCAGAAGCTAGTATTGTTATATGTATCTAGAGTTAAATGACCAGAGGCTCTAGTATAAGTTTTATCGATACAATACGTTTTCGAACGCGTTTGCGTTTAGTTTAAATTTGTATGGCAACGCGAACAGCGCCTCTGGTGGTAACTATTAGGAACTAAGTGTTGCCGTACAAATTGAAACTAAACGCAAACGCGTTCGAAAACGTATATGTGTCGATAAAACTTATACTAGAGCTACTGAGAACAATACGTACTTAATAACATATTTGTATTTCAGCACCCAAGAAGAAACTTAAAGACAAGAAAACAAAAAAGAAGCACCAGAAACTGAAAAAAGTCCAAAAGAAGAAAAAAAAAGCCAAATCATCCAGCAGCTCATCAAGCAGTCCATCCAGCTCCGACTCCGAGTACAAACGGAAAACCAAGAAGAAGAACAGGAAGAAAGAAGAAGCATTCGACGTGAACATCCTCAACAACATCAAAACGGAGAAGTTGACAGATGATGAGAAGTCGCAGAAGATGATAGAAGACTTCTCCCCAAGAAGACAGCAGGAGAAGCGACAGGAGATCATAAATGTGAAGGAGTTTGAGTTGGTTCAGATCAAACAGGAAGTGATAGAGGAAGAGATACAGGAAGAGATACAAGAAGAGATTCAGGAAGAGATACAGGAGGAGGTTGCGATGGAGGATTTTGATTTGAGCAATAATGAGGAGTTTATGGATACGAGTCTAGTTAAGAAGATGGAGTTTAAGGTGAGTGTTTTTTTAGGGTTCCGTACTCAAAGAGTAAAACGGGACTAAGACTCCGCTGTCCGTCCGTCTGTCTGTCACCAGGCTGTATCTCACTGATACCGTGATAGTTCCAGTTGAAATTTTCACAGATCATGTATTTCTGTTGCCGCTATATTTTATTTATTATTAAGTGATCTATTGTGGCAGCCCTTTCTTTAGAGTTCACCGTTGCCTGCAGGAAATTCCAGATTCTTTGGGCGGTGATATGTTGTACCTCTTGTGGGTGCACTATGTGCCGCCCTAGGTAGGTTCTTCTTTTATGCATGAGTGGTCCGCAGGAGCAGAGAATGTGCATTGCAGTCTCCTCTGTCTCCTGGTAGAACCTGCAGGTTGCGTCCTGCTTCATACCCATTTGAAACAGGTGTTTGTTCAATTTGCAATGTCCTGTCAGGATTCTTGTCACTGCGCAGGTTTTATGCCTTTTGAATTGTAATAACTCTTTAGACAGCTTACTATTGAACCCTTCGATCAGGGCTTTAGCTTGTTTTTGTCCTTTGGTGAACTTCCACAGCTTGATTGCCTCTGACTTTTCCGCGTTGTTTAGCAGAGAATATGCTTTCCGTTTTGTGATGCCACAGAACGGTTCCGGGCCAACCAGGGCCGTGTCTGCGCCCTGCCTTGCAAGTTCATCTGCCCTTTCGTTTCCTACAATGTCGGAATGCCCTGATACCCATCTAAGTATGACTTTGTTGGAGTTCGCCAGGATGTTTAGATTATTTTTACAATTCTGGACTAGTTTAGAGTAGGACTCTAGTGATTCTAGTGCCAGCAGAGCAGCTTGGCTGTCCGAGTTGATGTAGATAAGGACCGTATCGAAAATTATGGAAACAAGTTTATAAGGGTAAAAAAAAGATGTTGCAATATTTAGAATTTTCTTTCATAAATGTCAATGTGACAGGTATATATTCAATTATTGGAATTTAATATAAAAAATAACACAATTCTTCTAATATCCAAGATGAAGGGTTTATCAGATAAAAAACTACTTTCAATTGTGACCAAATACTGCAAGGGATCGGGTATGTATATGAGAAAGATAGCTGCAGAGGAAGCAGTTAGCCTGAAAGCGGTTTATACTCGTAATACCATCAAACGATTCGGCATGAATCATACTTTAAAAGATTTGCCTGGTCGTGGCAGAAAACGCGGCCCTTTGCGTCCTAATTTGGACAAGAAGATATGCGAACAGTTTTCCCGGAAAAAAGACATTTCCATTCGGGATTGTGCGAAAAAATGCCATACTACTATAGGCATGGTCCAGTGTGCCAAGGAGCGGAACTTGTTGGTAACATATAAAAAGCAAAAACAACCGAAACGCAGCAAAACCCAAGAGTCTTCCGTCAAAACTTGGGCTCGGAAGTTATACGACCAAAATTTAAGTAAAAATTAACAATGCATCATCATGGACGATGAAACTTATGTCAAATTTGACTACAAAACATTGCCTGGGCCGCAGTTTTATACAGTAGAGAGAGGATCAAAGGTCCCTAAAGAAGACAAAGCAATTTTTTGCGAAAAATTTGGCCAAAAAGTGATGGTTTGGCAAGCTATTTGTCAATGTGACATGAAAACGTTTCCGTTCTTCGTAAAGGGCAATTTAAATTCCGATATTTACAAGAAGGAATGCCTTCAAAAGCGAGTGCTGCGACTCATTCGCAAGCACAGTGGCCGTGCATTGTTCTGGCCTGATTTAGCTGCGTGTCACTATGCTCGCCATGTACTGGACTGGTATAGAAAGAATAATGTTAAATTTGTTGCGAAATTGCATAATCCCCCGAATTGCCCTGAAATTAGAAATTATTTGATGCGAAGAGTTCAGCCTGAAAGACTGAGGCCTCCTTCCCCATGCTGACGCTAGCTTTAAACTTAGGCCTCTCACCGTAGATACCACATTCAACATCATCACCTTTTTAGGGTTCCGTAGCCAAATGGCAAAAAACGGAACCCTTATAGATTCGTCATGTCTGTCTGTCTGTCTGTCCGTCCGTATGTCACCACAGCCACTTTTTTCCGAAACTATAAGAGCTATACTGTTGAAACTTGGTAAGTAGATGTATTCTGTAAACCGCATTAAGATTTTCACACAAAAATATAAAAAAAACAATAAATTTTGGGGTTCCCCATACTAAGAACTGAAACTCAAATATTTTTTTTCATCAAACCCATACGTGTGGAGTATCTATGGATAGGTCTTCAAAAATGATATTGAGGTTTCTAACATCATTTTTTTCTAAACTGAATAGTTTGCGCGAGAGACACTTCCAAAGTGGTAAAATGTGTCCCCCCCCCTGTAACTTCTAAAATAAGAAAATGATAAATCAAAAAAAAATATATGATGTACATTACCATGGAAACCTTCAACGAAAATTGGTTTGAACGAGATCTAGTAACTAGTTTTTTTTTAATACGTCATAAATCGTAGAAAGCAATTTATTTAACGGAACCCTTCATGTGCGAGTCCGACTCGCACTTGGCCGCTTTTTTGATCCATCTGTATACCAAATGTGGCTTCCCTCCTTGAAGTCCATTTGATCGTTTGTCCATTTGTCTCTCGGAGGTATTTCCACTGTATACAGTCTAGTGAATTTGCATTCCACGTATGTGTCGTCAGTGGGCATGCTTAGGTTTTTGTTATCAAAAACAAGGGCCTCAAGTTTGCTTAGCGCTTGAGAGCGCCATTTTGGCCTTGGCGTTAGATCGAGCAGTGCATCCAAGGCTCCCCCGGTGTTGAGCATAAAGCTTCTATTGCTGTTAAGCAAGCTGTACGCTGAACGCTGCTTAACTTTGTGATTTGCCGCTATAACAATAAATACAAAAAAAAAAAAAAAATTTTTTATTGATAATGGTACGGAACCATTCGTGCGCGAGTCCGACTCGCACTTGGCCGGTTTTTTACCGAGGATTTATTAAGAAATTCATTTTACGAAAAACTAAATCAGAATCAAGCTGTAGCATTTTAGGTAACACCATAGTTGAACAGTAAAAATAAATTCTTACATTACCAATTCAGATTCAGATTCAGAACTTTATTGATAAAATGTCATATTTTACAGGTCAATATCATGCATGTCAAATACATTTTAAAATTTCTTATTGTCTTAGATGTTTAACCTATCATTATTGAATAATTTTGAAAGTGTTGTTGATTTATGAGTGGGTCAATGATATATTGGTCATAAAGTCGTCTATGCTGTAGCAAGCCATTTTTATGAGGAGTTGTTTGAGCTTGTTTTTAAATGCTGCATCAGTTACGGCGTTTTTAACGACAGGCGGTAGGACGTTGTAGATTTTAGGGCCTAGCACGCTGAGTGATTTCCGAGCCTTGGCTAGCCTTTGGTGCGGCACGAGCAGCAGGTGCTGGGCGCGCGTGGACATCATGCCGGGCGCGTGGCCTTGCAATGAAGAAACTAAGGAAAATAAAAAATGTATTCTTAATCTTATCTTGATACTTATATTAGTTTACTACACCCATATCATAAATCCTCTAGAATGTGTTCGGAAACCATATATAATGACCACCATTATTGCAACCAGTAACGTAACATCAGCGTTTTATCTGTGCCAGTGTTATTATAATGTACGAAAATCTATTTGGTCATGATTTGAAATCTAGTCGACCAGGGCGGTGCAATGGCGGTTATTCTAATGGTTCCCGAACACATCATTAAGGATTTATAATAATGTGGGTAGATAAAGTAGTTTATGTAATTGTACATAAGTAGGCATTAAAACACTCGTGTGATCCTTTTATGAAACTCGCTCACGCTCGTTTCATAAACCCACACTCGTGTTTAATGCCCTTCATTATGTACAGTCACATAAACTACTATTATGTGACTACATAATGAACGGAATTTATAGATAATGGTACGGAACCCTTCGTGCGCGAGTTCTACTCGCACTTGGCCAGTTTTTTTACATGTACATTATTTCCAGGAACCCCAAGACCGTCTGACCCCTCAAAGACCCGAGGAACTCTCCCAATGCTCGTCCCAAGAGTCAGTCATAAGTGAAAAACCCGCGCTCTACGAAAAAGACGAAAGCCACCTCCGACCCTCGTCACAGAACTCCAACTACAGCTTCAACGACGTGATCGCAAGCCAATCTGGACTTTATAGCAAGGGATTAGAGGCGGGAGTCGATTGCGACAAGTTCGAGTATGAGCAGGAGAATTATGAGATGTATGAGCATCTCGCTATGGCGTATCAGAGTGACGTGGCTAGTAATGTGAGTATTCAAGTATTTTTACCTTATGTTATGCATTTTTCAGGATTTGTTCACACATTAGGTTAGGTTTAAGTATTCTGAATGCGTATCAAAATGTTTCTTGATATGTAGGTCTTTTTACAAGCTTTTTATTAACTTGCAACGTAAGTACAGGTCGATTCACGAAAGCTGGCATGAATCGATTGAACGAAAGTAATGTCACTTGTCACTGTGAGTGGCATTGTGAGTGCCGTTCTTATACAGGGGCCTCCTAATAGTATATAAACATGTACCTAATACGTGTTCGTTATTCAAGAAAAAAATAAATTATATTATTATAATCTGCACCAAGTATCATGCTAATCATTTTAGTAATTATTATTAAAGTCCTTTGTAAATAAAACGTATATTTATTTTTCTGACTTATTTTTAATGAATGGCTTGTTCGAATTGTAAAAAATCAAAAGAAAGAGCAGACCAAGGAGTCCGTCGTCAGCAGAGTTTTTACATTGAGGTATAATGTACTAACGTACCAGACATGACACGCCGAACAAGAAGTTTTAATAGTTACTAATTAGTTAAAATCTGCAATTTTAAAATGATTATTGTGTAAGATTATTAATATTATATTGTAGAACACCATTTGACATGTAAAAGTGCCCTTGTGGCCTATTTGCAGAATAAATAATTGATTTTGATTTTTGATTTCACCTCACTTGCTCGGAAAGGCCTTTTTGTATGTTTGATATCTATTGAGAAAATTGCTTTTTATCCACATGTGAGGAAATAAGACGTAGAACGTTAAAATTACTATGACGTTAAATGTTTATTTTTTATTTTTTAACTTTTTTTATATTTTTTTTTATTTATTTTTTTCCTTTTTTTTAACTATTTTTTTAAACTTTTTTTAAACTTTTTTTTAAACTTTTTTAGAAACTTTTTTTTACTCTTCTTATTTTCCTCGCTGTAGTGAGGTGAAAAGATTTGTTTTATATACGGGTGAAAAGATATTTTACGTCTCGTGTGTTGAAACACTCGCTACGCTCAGGATTCTATTTTTGAACCACTCGCTTCGCTCGTGGTCAATCATAGAGTCCTTTCACTAGCTTGTGTTTCAAATGAACACTCGCAGGTAAAATACAACTATCCCCCCTTGTATAACAAATAACTATTGCGCTACGTGTTGCAGTCCATGGGCTACACCGTCTCAGTGTATTCTATGACAAGTTACCCTCCCCCCGCATTTTTGGGTTATCTTCTCTAGTAAGTTAGTACATTATACCTCAGTGAGTTTTTAATTTATTTTCAACACATTTGCTCGTAACGTGCCTCTATTGTGCCGCTTTTAGGCTCAATCCTGGGTATTAAACACGCACTAATATTATGACACTCGTGTAGTTATTGTTTACTCGTATATCCCGATTAAGACACGTTGGCACCTTGCAGCAAGGTGTATGTATGGACTCGGCGCATTCTTAAATTGACCGGGTTATACAGGTTTGTTTTTAATTCTCGGCAAATGGATTCTTACTCGACTAAACAAATTAAATCCTTCTTGTGAATTAATTGATTATTTCTTCTTGGATATGATATGGAAACGTTTAATTTAGTAAAACTATATACTTTTGATAACATTTTACATGAATTTATATTGAATAAGAAAATATTTATTTTATTTTGTATTGGCTGTTAAGAGATTTCATCTAAGCCTCGCTTCGGGCGCACTGCGCGAACTTCACGAAAAAAAAATAGTTGCGCGCCATTATAAGTAATTTTACAAATATTTGTAAACATTGATGATGCGTGTTTGGTTATTATTAAAAATGTTGACTCGTGGTGAATAAAAAAGTGGTAAATAGAATTGACGCCACTGTACATTCTTGGAGATGTACAAATATATGTGAGTAAAAACCTGTTGTCATCAATAACTAAAGGAAACAACTTAGAAGCCTGTAACATTTTCATTTTATGAAAAGGATTTTTTAGTCGCAAATGTGTTGAAAAACGTCGTATGACAAGCGTGAGCTTTGATAATTACACCCTCGGCTCTATTATCACGCTCACCTGCGGTTCGCGTGACAATTCCGCCTCTGATGTAATGATCAACATAGCTCACTTGTATCACAATGTACTTATCTATCCAAATATCATAAACCCTCCATGATGCGTTCAAGAACCGCACATTATCTATGACCACAATAAAAATAGACTGTTTTGTTAGAACAAATTTCTTATCTGTGAAAATATTATTATTGCTAAATGGGTCAATCAACTTTTTCTTGTTGTTATTCTGTCCCGGTAACCCAAGAGACAACAGTAACGGACTTTCTTAAAAAAAGTACTAAAAACTGGACTTCTATCATGCTAAGGAGATGCCCCACCATGAAATGGGTTTACCAATATGACAAAAACACGTGTTTAGTGGATTTAAACCCCATAAAATAATTGTTTTAAAGGGTGACCCAGGAGACGTAACCATGGCAACGAGCAACAAAAAATTGTTGATTGATCCAAATAATAACATCGATTTTGATATTATTATTACATTCAAACATATTTTTTTGGAAAGGAATTGGATTTGACCTCTATTCTAATATCAGTCGAGATGACGTTTAGTTCGAAATGAATTGTCAATTTGCATACAAGTTTGACAAATGTCGCACGAAAGTAAGATATCGAACGATATGATAGTTGGATCCGACTCTAGTTTGTCTCTGAATTAAAAAAAAAACTATGACAGCTGCAAGAAAACAACGCCGCGATGCCGGTCATAATATGAAATTTTACCTTCCAATAAAATTATTATTGTTTTTCCTGAGATATCCGGCATCCATAACTTGAGAGGGCGCCACTGCGCACGTTCGAACGTAGCCGTTTGCGTCAAACTGTCACTCCACGTCATCGCTGTGACGTCACATCCGCCTTCGCCAACCTGTCAACTCTAGAACCAGCGCCCGTGCGCCCGCCGCCATATTGGCTTTCTCATTGTTGCGGAGGAAATGCCGTTGGTAGCCCCCAGGAAGCCATTAATTGGATCCCGGATATCTCAGGAAAAACAATAATAATTTTATTGGAAGGTAAAATTTCATATTGTTTGTTCCATTCGATATCCGGGATCCATAACTTGAGATCTGTTTATTATCTCCTGGTGGAGGGTCAGCGGGCGCCCACGCGTAGGTAGAAAAACAATTTTTCTACAAAAGAGAACTATTGGATTAGCGTTAGATTTCTAACGGGCACTAAACATTAGCCAAATAGCTTTTGTTATAATTGTCGTTAGTTGGATAGTTTTCCATCCAGTTATAAAGACGATACCACGGGTCGAAAAGTTAGTCAGATGTTACTTGAAGGCCCGATTCTGTCTGAAGACCAAGAGAAGAGAAAGTATATGTATATGTACTTTAAATCCCGTCTCCGATAAGCTTGGCTTGGACGGTACACTAGTTGATTCGACTAAATTAGAGCAGATTAATGAAGTTTTACACCTTCCGAAATCGTTATAAGTATATACCCAGAACACTGGGTTAATAATTTTTGTCCGGAGCTTTCAATAAGTCTGTTGATAAAATTATCTTATTTAGGACCAGACTTCGGATATAGAGCAAGATATGTCAATTTGTCTGGGCTACAGTGATGATCTCTGAGGCCTGAAAAATAATTCAGTAAAAGTGCAGCCGATCTTCTTGATACGCCACATAAGTTATTGAAGTAAGATTGTTGTGTTTAGGTAATTATCTAAATTCCTCGCATTCCAAACCTATGCAGTGGTTAGAGAGGCAGTGGTATGCACAAACACATTGAAGGTATTCTTGAATGTATCCGTTCGAAGGTATCATAGTGACCCAAAAAGTAGCTGATAGCGGTCATTGCAGATTTATAAACAGAAATAATAATTCGTACTGAATGCAGTACGCGAACACATTTGACAGAAAAAGTGCGTATGGGACGAGGTACCTGGCACGCCATGACGGCCATTTAGTCATACAGGCGTGTATGCGTGCGGTAATAAAAAGGTGAGCTGGCGTGTGACGCTACCTCCTCTGCTCCTCTGAGCCTGGTGTCGTCACGTCCCACCCGGCGGGCGGATAGTGGCCGTGTCACTCAGGAACGCCTGC
Organism: Epinotia brunnichana; assembly: GCA_963854355.1. Taxonomy (NCBI): domain Eukaryota; kingdom Metazoa; phylum Arthropoda; class Insecta; order Lepidoptera; family Tortricidae; genus Epinotia; species Epinotia brunnichana. The sequence continues at coordinate 6,296,420 of OY977959.1, read as the reverse complement.
ACATTGTGAACCTTCATCGGCTCCGCTACGGCTTGCCTCTTCAGGTCTGCCCAACAGAAGAGACTGCCCCACTTGCGCGTCATCATGCTGAAGAGGCCCAGCGTGGAGCGTGATGTGGAGCGCGGAGCAGGAGTCTGGAAGGTGGGTGTAGGTTGTAACGTCTGTGGGTAAACTTAGGATTCGATGATGGAGGGTAGTTTGTTTATACTCCTGTCGCTTGATTAAACGCAATATGGAACGGACGTGTTTTCTGTGATCTCCTCGTATCCTGGATTCCCCTGGCCTCTCAGCAGATATTCTTCAGTGGCGACGAGAACAATTGGACGCTGGTGCATTTGTGACATTGTAAATTCGAAAAAAATACCGTGTAGTGTACGAAATGTCGGTGGGGAAGATTGGACCGTTTGACCTTGCCAAGGACAATTGGGAAATGTATGTAGATCGTTTGGAACAATATTTCGTTGCGAACCAGGTGAAAAGTGAAGTGAAAGTGGCTACGTTAATAACAGTTATAGGTAGTGAGGCTTATGAACTGATGGTGAGTCTATGCACACCCGACAAACCGGCAACACAATCGTACGATCAGTTGGTGGCGCTGATGAAAGGTCATTTAAATCCCAAGCCGAGTGTACTTGCAGAACGTTTTAAATTCCGGCAACGAGTGCAAAACCGTAACGAAAACATTGCAAACTTTGTGACAGATCTTAAAAAGTTGAGTAAAAACTGCGGTTTTACAGGGGACAGCTTAAAGGAAAACTTGAGAGATCAATTTGTTTGCGGCATGTTGAATGACGATATCAGGCAAAAGTTGTTCACGGAGGCCGATTCGATCACGTTAGAGCGGGCGTATACGCTCGCAGTGTCCATGGAGGCGGCCGAGGCAAACGCGGCGCTGGTAGATGACTGTGCTCGGAACCGATCCGGCGACAGTGTACCGGCGGGCGCGTCGACAGGCGTGCATCAGATGGGCCGGGCGAGCCGGGGCCGAGCGACGGCGGCGGCGGACGGCGGCTGGCCAGCGGCGACGGCAGGCAGAGCGGGCCGCGGCAAGGTAGCAGCAGGCGGCGGCCCAAGCGCCATAAGCGGAGCGGAAAGCGGAAAGTTTCGCGGTTTCGGACGAAATAATACAGCATATTCTAATGCAGAATGTAAAGTATGTGGAGCAAATCATGATGCGGAAAGATGTAAATTTAAAAATTATGTATGTAGAATATGTAATCAAGAGGGACACTTAAAGAGGATGTGCACCAAGCTGCGTGGCAAGTCATCGTTGTACAACGTTAAGGAAGAAGAAGTTGTATTTAGCGACAATTCTGGAAGTACTGAAAGCGACGAGGTAAACAATTTTTCTTTAAATAGTAGCGATTCCATTTCGGTTGCACCATACACTATAGATGTTCATATTGAGGGAACATTGTTAACTATGGAGATCGACACGGGTAGTTGTATTTCATGTATTAGTTTGGAATGCTATAAAAAGTTGTTTACCCATTGCGAGTTACAGGAGAGTAATTTAGTGTTGCGATATTATACAGGCGAACATATCAAACCCATAGGCAAAATAACACCTCAGGTGCAGTATAACAAAACTTGTAAAAAACTTGACTTGTTCGTTATTGCGAGTGGCAAAACTAGCCTCATGGGTAGATGTTGGATAAGTGAATTGAAGTTAGATTTATCAATGTTGGCCTCACGACCAGTGACTAATGTAAACATGTTATTTAGTGAAAAGGAATTCAGTTCCAGATACTGTGAGGTGTTTGCGGATGGCTTAGGCCGGTTCAACGGGGGAACGGTGGGGTTCCACTTGCGGCCCGAGGCGCGGCCGGTGTACCTGCGCGCGCGCCCCCTGGCGTACGCGCTGCGCGAGCCGGTGGAGCGCGCGCTCGACCAGATGGTGCGCGACAACATCATCACGCCTGTCGCCACCTCAGACTGGGCCACGCCGATAGTGCCGGTAGTAAAAAAAGATGGCACCATAAGGGTATGTGCGGATTTTAAGTTAACGTTGAATAAATGCCTAGAAGTGGACCACTATCCTTTGCCGAAAGTAGAAGATTTGTTCACTAAATTACACGGGGGGAATAAATTTACTAAGTTGGATTTGTCGCAAGCGTACGCTCAATTTGAATTGGACGACTCAAAAAAATACGCGGTGATTAACACACATAGGGGGCTCTTTATGTATAATAGATTAATCTATGGTTGTGCATCGTCGCCCGGTATTTTTCAGAGAAAGTTAGAGCAATTGTTTGCGGATATGCCGCGAGTAGGAGTATTTTTGGACGACTTGATTATTACGGGAGTCGATGACCAGTCACATATAGACACGTTACATGAAGTATTTGATAGGTTAAAAAAATACGGTCTGAGAGTAAAAAAAGAAAAATGTACATTTTTTGCGGACTCGGTTACGTATCTAGGATTTGTGATAAGTAAAGAAGGCGTCCACACATGTCCCGACAAAATTGAAGCGATCAAGCGAGTACCAGCACCGAAGAATGTATCGGAATTGCGATCATTCTTGGGGTTAGTGATGTACTATGCAAAATTCGTGCCTAACATAAGCACTATATTAGCACCACTGTATGCGTTATTGCGGAAAAATGTGCGATATGAGTGGAGTGAAGCATGTTTGCGTGCGTTTGACGAAACTAAGCGCATGTTGATTTCCAGCGATATACTAGCGCACTACTCGCCGGACCTTCCGCTGGTACTGACAGTGGACGCAAGTAGTGTAGGGGTGGGTGCCCTGATTTCGCACCTGATGCCCGGCGGCGCGAGCGACGGAGAACGCCCCATAGCCTATGCGTCGCGGGTGCTTAATGCAGCTGAGAAATCGTACTCGCAAATAGACCGAGAGGCGCTGGCGATTATTTACGGGGTCAGAAAATTCCACCAATATTTATATGGTAGGAAGTTTATTCTTAGAACAGATCACAAACCATTGGTATCAATTTTTGGGAGCAAGATGGGAATACCTGTCATGGCTGCGAGTCGGATGCAGAGATGGGCAGTTATCCTAGCAGGTTATGATTACAATATTGAATATGTTCGAAGTGAAAAAAACGCGGCGGACGCTTTGTCTCGCTTGCCTGTGGGTAAGGAAAAAAGCCAGCGAAAAGAAATCACTTATTTAAATTTCATACAAAATTTCCTGCCAATTACTAGGAAAATGGTACAAGGTCATATTAGTAAAGATGAAGAGTTAAAAAAAATATTTTTGTTCTTGCTATCCGGATGGCCTGCAGGTTGTAAGGAAGAAGCTCTCAAACCGTATTACTTGCGGCGTAATGAATTGTACATAGATCGAGGATGTATAATTTGGGGTTATAGGTTAGTGGTACCGAAAGCGTTAAGGGATAATTTGCTAAAAGAATTACATGTAGGTCACTTAGGTATTGTGAAAATGAAGAGTCTCGCCAGAAGCGTGATGTGGTGGCCAGGAATAGACAATGATATTGAGGAGTTGTGTAAACAATGCACCACCTGTGCGTTAGAGGGCGCCGCACCGCCGCGCGCGCCGCCGCAACCGTGGCCATATAACCCGGAACCTTGGTCACGATTGCATTTAGACTTTCTGGGGCCATTTCACGGCGAAACTTTTCTAGTTATAATAGATTCTACCACGAAGTGGTTAGAGATATTTAGAATGCGTAAGACAACAGCCACTGCAGTTTTGAAACCTTTACGTGAAACGTTTGCTCGTTTTGGTTTGCCATTAGAAGTGGTATCGGACAACGGTCCTCCGTTTACGAGTAAGGAATACGCACATTTCATGACGATAAACGGCATAAAGTTGACATTTACGGCAGCGTACCATCCAGCTTCAAATGGCGCAGCAGAAAACGCGGTTAAGCTATGCAAGCGAGCTATCAAAAAGGCACTTCGCGACGGTTGTGATGTAGACGAAGCCCTGCAGGCGTACCTCATGATGTATAGAAACGTAGAGCACAGTACTACTGGAACAGCTCCGGCTGTGTTGTTACAGCGCCGACGGCTGCGGTCTAGATTGGATTTGTTAAGGGGAGATAGACAGTTAGAAAGTAAAGTACAGGATGCTCAAGATAAACAAGTTTTAAACGCAGGTGGTATAACTAGGGACCTTAAGGTGGGGGATCCCGTGTGGGCGCGAGATCACGCTGGGGGAAGCTGGCTAAGTGGTCAGATAGAGGATAAAGTAGGGACTCGTAATTTTATTATTGGCCGGGATAGTGGTTCACGCATAAAAAGACACGTTGATCAAATCAAGAAAAGGCGTAGTAGTTATACCGTGTCTGCGTCGGATGTTTCGGAGGTGGCGTCAGGCGAGGCGACGTTGGAAAATGAGACTACGCAGGTTGTGCGTGCGCCGGAACACTTGGTGGAACCCGATGGACCAAAGGTCCTGGAACCAAGGAAGGACGAGGATGCGGTGCCTCATGATGCAACTGCTGGTCATACGGAAACGATTGCGTCCCCTGCAGACCGGCCTCAGCGCATTCGGAAACCCGTGCAGAGATATGGTTTCGAATTTGATTATCTTTACCGTAGATGATGTAACTAGTATTAAGATGCCAACTGTAGAACTAATTAAGGGTGGAGGTGTAACGTATGTGGGTAAACTTAGGATTCGATGATGGAGGGTAGTTTGTTTATACTCCTGTCGCTTGATTAAACGCAATATGGAACGGACGTGTTTTCTGTGATCTCCTCGTATCCTGGATTCCCCTGGCCTCTCAGCAGATATTCTTCATTTCCGTAACACCGATATCTGTTGGTGACGTCGTGACAGTAGGCGCTCGAGACTTGCGAGTCGATCGAGAAGTATCGCCACAAAGTGTGTGTGTGTGGGTCGATGGGCGAGACACCCCAGCGGACGAACATTTCTTGCCGGTGGTTTCTGGGCGCTACTGACCTGGCAAGTAGTATGGGACCAGTGTTTCCCGTAGATGGTTCTTTCCTGCCAGCAGTCTGCAGCAGGGAAAAGCATCCATGCTACCACCCACCGGTTGTCAGTTTGTAACACAACAATATAGTTAGTCTTTCTCACTTACGGTTAAATGCGGGTCTGTTATGCTGGTCAACTACGGTATCTTGTACAGTAGGGAAACGAGGGGGGTGCATTGCGCTCCTCGTAGTCTTGCAGGTATAGTCAGAGAGTGTGGCAATGCAACCTTCCTCCGTGGGTCGTAAATATTGCAAAATTGAGACGATCCCCTCCAGTATGAGGCCTCTAACACGAGACAGGCATATATCGCGCCGTATGGTGTTTACCTTTTCCGACGGGTACGACAAGTCGGTTTGCTTGGGGCCAAAAAACAATCGTTCTTCCCGTGGCTACTAGTTAAGGGCTTGCTAGCCAGTATAGATTTAGATTTATTTATTTCGAGATAAAAATTACAATATAGGTTTGCATACAATGTCAAAATTATAAGAATCCTTATCACGATCGTCAATAATAAGAAATAAAATTTAAAAATATTCAAAATGTAAATACACAAAGTGGAAATCGTAGCTCCAATTACGGATTGTCATTTAAAAACTAATAGACACATACTATTAAACAAATAAACAATGTCAATTTATGCATTAGGTACGATTTAAAAGTTGAATATAGAATATAAATGTTACACAAGAAATCATATCAAATTATAGCTGTCAATAAATCAAATAAACTCTTAAAAAACCATGTCCATGAACTCATGAACAGAGTACAGAGGGTTATCCAACAAAAGATTTCTCAGTCTACGCCTAAATGTTTCGTCACAAGGTTCGTTTCTTATATCGGCGGGTAGGTGCTCGAAATAAGTAGGCCCTATAACCCGGTATATATACAAAGTTTTTATGGCATACTATTATAAAAAAATTACAAAAGAGGGTAGTCCGATAGAAAAGATATCACTCGCGATTCGCTTTCCATAACTTTTATACTATTTAGGACTCCCTCTAGGCAATCCGATGTTAAAAATCGAGATTTAAGATTCCTTGTTGCAAAAATTGCTACGGTACGTCCGATCTGTACGGCAGACGACACAACAATGAGAAAGCCAATATGGCGGCGGGCGCACGGGCGCTGGTTCTAGAGTTGACAGGTTGGCGAAGGCGGATGTGACGTCACAGCGATGACGTGGAGTGACAGTTTGACGCAAACGGCTACGTTCGAACGTGCGCAGTGGCGCCCTCTCAAGTTATGGATCCCGGATATCGAACGGAACAAACAATATGCGGCCCCTGTATGCATCATGGAGGCTTATGATATGTGGATAGATAAAGAAGTGTATGTAACTGTACATAATTAGGCATTAAAACACTCGTGTGATTTTATTATGAAACTCGCCTTCGGCTCGTTTCATAAACCCACACTCGTGTTTGATGGCCTTCATTATGCACAGTCACATAAACTACTATTATATCCTGTTTTCACACTGACGTCGCAATCTACAAAATGACGGCGAAAAGATTCGAAATTCTTTCGAAATTTAACTGTTATTTTCGCGTTTCACGGCATCGTCATTGTGTATGAAACATGGTTATAATCTTGTAATTATATATTTATTTATTTATAAAATGCAAAATCTCTGAAATATAATTATCATAATCACTTTTTATTAATTACAGGTTGATGTATTTAATAATTATGTGATGCACACATAGACATTATTATTCACTCGTTCAATTCATTCGTGCCAGCTTTCGTGAATCGACCTGTACATATGTGTAATTTGTTCGGGTGAAATCTTGCAACTCAATTTTGAAGCAGATATCTTCAACCGATTGAGCTGTAATTTTGGGTACTTAACAAATTGGGTACTTGGGAAATACTGAACAAAACATATGATGGTTATGTTTTGTGTTACAGCAAGTCCCGCTGCCCGTGGAAGAGGGCACTCAACGCATAGAGACTGTAGTGAGGCGGCGCCGCGGCGAGATCAAGTGCGACTGGCGCGCCGGCGCCGCGCCGCCGCCCGCGGGCACTACCCTGGCCGCGCGGCCTAGTCGGTGGGGTAAGTAAGGCCTGTAACACACTGCCGCGGCGAGATCAAGTGCGACTGGCGCGCCGGCGCCGCGCCGCCGCCCGCGGGCACTACCCTGGCCGCGCGGCCTAGTCGGTGGGGTAAGTAAGGCCTGTAACACACTGCCGCGGCGAGATCAAGTGCGACTGGCGCGCCGGCGCCGCGCCGCCGCCCGCGGGCACTACCCTGGCCGCGCGGCCTAGTCGGTGGGGTAAGTAAGGCCTGTAACACACTGCCGCGGCGAGATCAAGTGCGACTGGCGCGCCGGCGCCGCGCCGCCGCCCGCGGGCACTACCCTGGCCGCGCGGCCTAGTCGGTGGGGTAAGTAAGGCCTGTAACACACTGCCGCGGCGAGATCAAGTGCGACTGGCGCGCCGGCGCCGCGCCGCCGCCCGCGGGCACTACCCTGGCCGCGCGGCCTAGTCGGTGGGGTAAGTAAGGCCTGTAACACACTGCCGCGGCGAGATCAAGTGCGACTGGCGCGCCGGCGCCGCGCCGCCGCCCGCGGGCACTACCCTGGCCGCGCGGCCTAGTCGGTGGGGTAAGTAAGGCCTGTAACACACTGCCGCGGCGAGATCAAGTGCGACTGGCGCGCCGGCGCCGCGCCGCCGCCCGCGGGCACTACCCTGGCCGCGCGGCCTAGTCGGTGGGGTAAGTAAGGCCTGTAACACACTGCCGCGGCCTGCGGTGGCGGTCAATAGTAAATTTGACAGCTACTGACAAGTATACTATTGACCGCAGCGGCCGCGCCGCGCCAGTCTATGAGAGGCCTAAAGTTTCCAGTAGCTCTAGTGTAAGTTTTTTATACTTGTCGACTTTAATGTTTGAATTAAGACTTCATACACCAAACTATAATCACATACTTTTTTTACAAGCTCCCACTGAACTAAAATAAATTATTTTACAACTGTTAAGACAACTAAAATAAATTTAACCAATCAAGTGGCGCCTGTACTGAACTTTAATGGAAGAAAAGACACCAACGAACATTGAACCCGGGTGGGCTGCACTTCGTTTCAGCAGGGCTTAGATTTTTAATAGATACTAAGTTTGTTTAATTATTTCAGTGGACTCGTAGAAAATTGCAGAACTGAGATATCGTATTTAATTCAAAGTGAATATGAGTGAGAAAATGGGTTTCATTTGGAGAATACACATAATTCTGTATTTAATCATTCCGCAGGTCATCTAAGCGACATAATTAGGTTATTTTGTTTTAAATAAAACTAAAACGTGAATTAAAATAAAAAAATACGCAATGAGATAACAACTGCTGTAAATGAAATGACATAACTCTCAGCTCTGTTAGGTTTTGGTCCACGTTCCATACAAAATTGCCCATGGTCATTTATCAGAATTGGCGAGGAATGAAAAGGTTTGTCATTTTTCGACTTTATTTTAATGATGTTGTGGTCCAAATGTGACGAACCTTTTCATTCCGCGACTGTACATTACTCACCTCGACAATACCCGTTTAACATATTATTTGCTACTAGCGACCCGCTCCGGCTTCGCACGGGTTTATATGTATAATACATGCATGTATTATTAGTACATTGTTTAACAAGGGGCGTATGAGGAATATTGCAAACGAGAGTCTATCAGAAGCCCGACGCCGTAAGGCGGAGGGCTTTTGATGACTCGAGTTTGCAATATTCTTACGCCCGTGTTATACACAATGTTTTTCATCACATTTGCGAGGAAATAAATAACTACAAAAGACAGAAAAATCTATGTTTTATGCAAGCGCACCAATCAAATGTGGACGAAATTGACAACTTCACTTCCAGATCAGTGCGTTGCTTCAATATTTCAACCAATCACAGAGCATGGAGCATGTGGTTCTTGCAGGGCATGGCCTGCTCGATTTTATTTTCCAACCAATCATAGAGCAGAATTCTTGTCGTACGCGGCCGTCCAGATTTGCTTAACCAATCAGATCACACACAAGCTCATTACTCCCTTGGGACCATTATTTCCCGCGGGAACAATTTAGGCCATTGTCCTTCTGTATCTGTATACAGGCATGGAATAACATCATTTATGAGCAAGTGTGATGAAAACATATAAACTATCCTCTTGAATCACTTTATCTATTATAAAAAACCGCATCAAAATCCGTTGCGTAGTTTTACAGATCTAAGTATATAGGGACAGACAGCAGCGGGAAGCGACTTTGTTTTATACTATGTTTGCTATAGCTAAAGTTAATTGACAGGGCTGAAGCCAGGCGAGGTGAACATAGTGCTAACGGGCGGCTCGGAGCAGTATTCAGCGCCGGAGCCGATCTACCGCATCGAGAGCATCGCCAACAGGAACGAGAACAGCGCAGGGTACAGTCGACACACTATGGGGTTGGGGACTCTCATTTTATTATTACTCCAAAATAAACAAGGCAGACACACAAACAAAATCTCGACCCGTTTCTCAGTGCGAAACAATCGAGATTTTGTTTGAGTGTGCGTGCGGCGACGTATAGATAGTATAGCGCACACATACAAGCCGCGCGCGGTGCGTTTGTAGGAAGATAACATACTTTGCCGTCTTTATACTATGACTCCGTCGTCCGCCTGTCTGTCACCAGGCTGTATCTCACTGATACCGTGATAGTTCCAGTTGAAATTTTCACAGATGATGTATTTCTGTTGCCGCTATAACAGCAATAACTAAAAACAGAATAAAATAAATATTTTTATAGACAATGGTACGGAACCCTTCGTGCGCGAGTCCGACTCGCACTTGGCCGGTTTTTTTTCCTATTCTGTTACCATATCCACAAAATGTATGGCGGTAACATAAAAGTAAAGTTTCTGAAATGTATACAAATTTTGGCACCGTTTTTTTCTCCTATTGGGATGGAAAAGAGCTCATGATTCTTACTAGAAATAACTTAAAAGTTCCAGAAAACACATAAAGAACTTAACTTAATCTAAGTCTTCGCCAAACTGCATATTTGTTGGCAACAGATGCTCGCTCGTATTTATAAACCAAAACATTTACAGCAGTTACGATGAAGCGTACATGGACACATACGGCGCGATGGACCGACTGCAGTACGGCGACTGTTTCTCAGCAGCCGAAGCGCATCAACAGTCGCAGTCGCAGCATCAGTCGCAGTCGCAGTCGCAGCAGCAGTCGCAGCATCAATCGCAGTCGCAGGATAAGGAGCGTCGCGGTACCCTGGACGATAGGATCGATCAGGCGTTGAGACATACAGGTAGACGATTAGACAAGTTTTATTTATTTTTATTTTTAACCAGGGACTGCATAATCGAAAAATACCGGTATTCTATTTTAACGGTATGACGTCATATCGGTTGTCAAATAGCGGTTTCGGTAGCGGAACCTTTATATTTCGCTACCGAAATATAACGGTACCTTTATTTTTTCCGGTACCGTAACCGCTATTTAAAGGTACCGATATATCGACTTTGGCCTGGTGTTATTGCCAAACCGCCGGCAAAAGCTCTGCCACTTTGTATTTTTGTCTTTAAATGTTTAGTAGCCAATGCTTCCTCTGTAGAGTGCCAGCTTGCTTACTTTTCTCGATAACCTTTATAATACCGGTATTATAAAGGTTACGGTATCGTTTAAAACTGATACCGCTAACCGTTATTTCAAAACGGTTACGGTACCGTTATGTTCGCGCGGCGCGCATAACCTTTATGACATAACGGTACCGTAATGGAATACCGGTTTCATACCGGTATAACCGTAACCGAAATCAGTCCCTGTTTTTAACCCCCGACGGAAAAAGAGGGACGGTGTCACAAGTTTGACGTGTCTGTGTGTGTCTGTGTGTGTCTGTCTGTGGCATTGTAGCTCCTAAACGAATGGACCGAATTGAATGCGGTTTTTTTATCGGAAAGCTGACGTGATCGAGGTGGTTCTTAGTTACGTTTCAACAGAATCGGTTCAGCCGTTTTTTGAGATATTGAACTTTGAAATGAAAATGTCGGGGGTTTTTCAACTTTTCCAAGTTGTCATTATTAATTTATTATAAAGAAACAATAGTATTTTTCACAATCGTGTTATAATAGAGAGCTTTTTAGTCGAGTACCGTGTTTAGGCTACGAAGCTTGCTGAGTGGCCTAAGTAAGGTACGAGATTAAAAAGCTTGATTATAACACTATTGTGAACAATACTTTTTGTACGAGTTCATTAAAATTAATTTTCTACAAGTCAACTGAACTAATTAAACAAACTCGATACTGTTGAAACGAAGTGCAGCTCATCGCTCGTACGCTTGTTGATATCTTAAAAGGCATCAACGAGCGTACGACATCAAAGCGATTCTATTGGTCCAATTCATTACAGTTCAGTAAAGCAGCCACGTGATTGGTCGAATTTATTTTAGTTGTCTGGAGCGTATCGAAAAGTAGTTATTTCGATTGTTTCGACAGTAACATGGACTACAACTATGAAAAGAGTGACGTTGCAGTATTCTCTATGAAATCTTAATACACATATTTTAATCGTCGAGTACAAAAACAGTCTTTCATACTTGTATCTATAACAATATACAATTTTACTTAAGTTGTGGACTTACAGTTTCCTAAAAATAAATTATTTGATTTTATAACACTCTTGGGTAGTTATATATATACTTACTTAACTTAAATAATTTAACAGGATTATCTGGGGGGGGGGGGGGGGGGGATTACCGTAGTATCAACGCATTTGCTGCCGAGCCACGCCCCCTAGGAACAAACTTGTATAGAGGCAGACGCACATATGCGTCGGTGGCAGTGAATAATGCGTTATCTTAGTTTAATATACTACGGTAGCCAAGTGGCCCAAGCATGCGGCTGTCAAACGGCGGTCGTGGGTTCGAATCCCGACTCGGACCAATGAGTTTTCCGGAACTTATGTACGGAACATAATTTGTATACTCACCTGAAAAAAATAGTTTACTCCTAGATATTTTTTGTAATATGAGACGGATCAAGCAAAGTGTCTTGCCGTCCTAAAACCAAAACGTAAGTGAGGAAACTGTTTATATTTTTCAAAAATAATTTACGTAGCTGAAAAGTATGCAACTTTTTCTGGTGCTAAGGAAGGTTATTCCTATCACCAAAACAATAATCAAGCACTTCTGAAATTTTCATCCATTCCAAATTCACTGGTATTTTATAAGACGTATTTTAGTTCAGAACTTGAGAACTCACTCATGTACGAGTATTTAGCGGATAATTAGGGAAGATGCAGCTTTAATATTTACCATTATTTTGTAATCAAAATGTTGAAAAAACATAAAATAATAGCTACTGAAACGTTTTTACTTTAATTTATACAAATTTCAAACAATAATCACGATTTCAAGTAACGTGAAACGGAACGTGTTTTTATCCACCGATCAGCGACTGGTGACGTCACTCCTGTTATGACAACTAATGAAAGGTTATAATTGTACAGCGAAAGACTGAAATTAGGAATTTTATATATGGAATATTTGAAATTGTCTTAAATTATGGCGAGTGACAAACACGAGTGACGTCACAGGAACTGTAGATCCGTTTAAGCGCGAACGTTGTAATTGTCAGTTTGTAACAGACATTTTTTACTATAAATTATAGTATTTTCATTTTTTAATACACTCGTGGTCCATTCTGCATGAAATTGTTTCAAATGAAAGCAAAAATGAAAATATTGCATCTTGCCTATTGGCGCACGATTAGCAATTTGGCTGCATGAGGTAACTAAACAGTAGGGTCCTCATTGCTTTATTTGTTGTTCTAGTATTGGGAGAGATAGCGATGGAGCCCGAAAATAAAGAAACGTATACTGATAAAGAGAACAGAGAAAAAGGGATACTAGCCACGTGAGTATTCAAATAAATGCTTTATTTTTAGAGTTAAATCCGTATATTCGAGGTACTCGCCATCCTTTAATCCCATCTCGTAGCCAGATATGGTAGCTAGCTCCCAAATGGGAAATGTGGTTTCCTGTCTCACATAGCCAGCTTCAAATTGGGAACGATTTTACCATCACGTCGCCAAATTTGTTAGCTAGCTGGTTACAATACGATTAAAATCAGTTATCGATTCTAATGTTAACTACTAGTTGGGCCGCAAAGTAGAGGCGACTCGAGGCTAACTTCAGACACGGAAACTTTTGTGCCGCGTACTGTACGAGATGGGATTAAAGAATACCCGTTTGGTAGCCAGCTTCGAATTGATTATTTCTCCCATTTCGAAGCCAGCTACCAAATGTAGTATGGCGATTGGCCACATTTACGGTCTTATTCATAAAAAGTTAAAACAGTGCTATAGCCTCGCTATAGCACTGATTCGCTAAAACGTGATTCATAAACGTCAAATAACGCTGTTGGGTCCATCAAGCCTATTTTAACGGCTCGCTAACTTAACGAACCGTAGACCCTTCTTTAAACCTATTTTATCTCCATTTTAAGGATAAAAATGGCCGCTGAATTGAAAACAGCTGATTTTGACAGCAAGTATTTGAGCAAACTAAACACGATTTTGAACGTTTTTATGTTAAGTATTTAATACTTTCTCAGTTTATTATGAAGTAAGCAGATAAAAAAATTGTAAATATACGTGAAAGAAAGTTTTTAATACGATAAAAATAATTATTAAGAAACTGCCTCACACATATTAGATCAAGTTAAATTTTGACTTGTGCCCTACTTGTAATTACGGCTGCCCTATCTTAAATTCAACTCTAGCTACGGCCCTGCCTACTTCCCCAGTTAGCCTCAGTTAGTTCATGGTTAAGGATAGCTAGACGGGTTCCTGGCAGTGAAAGTATTCATAAAATAGCTATACCTTATTCCAGGCAGGATTTGATACGAGGAAAAAATGTTGGTGTTGTATAATAATTAACAAAAGATGAATTATGTTTATTCTTATTAAAAATTAAACTCAATTTGGTTATTGCATATTTTATATTAAATACAAAATATCAGTATGAAAAGAACAGATGGAAGATTGTGTAGTTCTAATTGGTAGTATTGGCACTTAATTTCTGCGGCAGCTATTTAGCTCCCACAGGCTAAATAGCTGATATCTGAAAGTAAAAAAAACAATGTTAAATATAAATAACATAGGAAAGCTGTTTATTATTTGAAACTCACATGTAATATTAAATTATATTGTAATAAATAAATACCTTCTATTCTTCCTCTAGATGTCCCTCTGGGCTTGTGGGGCTCAGGCCCTTCTACCCCCAAAGCCTCGGTGGGCTCTCCGGGCTTGTAAGGCTCATGATTTCACATCCAAAGCAGGAATTATTTCAATCTGAAGCAATAAAACATGATGTTCAACTACACTTTGATTTTCATTCAATTTTATTTTAAGCTTATAGTATATATTATCCAATAATGTTACCAATCTATGTATGTTTTATTAAGAAACTGAGCAGCGTCAAATGATAAAATAATATGTAGTGTTGATTATAAGTTGGGCTGCTCTTGAAAATAGGCATGGGTAATTAACTTCATATTTAATGCCGAATTACAGTAAATACGTATCCTTTCTTACCTTGTCTTCCAACGTCCAGTTTTCACATCGTTTTTTATTAGTTTTCATCTTATTTACGTGCACGTTAGTTTCGTGGAGTTGAATTAACTACAATTTGCCTGTATTTAAGCTGTCAAACTTTTTTTTAAATCGAAAATCACCAATTTTGCTCTATGATTTCCCAGAACGGCAACATAACATCTCTAATCTGTCAAATAACGGCCCAATAGTTAGCAGAGGCTTAGCGGAGGTTTATGAATCACACTTTTTAACAAACGTCAATTAGGCTTAGTGAGTGTTTTAACTAAAACGTTGATCAACGGTGTTTTAAGGATTTTTTATGAATAAGACCGTTAGTGTTTAGCAGTAACACAATAGTTTACTGCTACATAAACGCATATTGCTTGTTCAGCGCAACCTAACGTGTATAAATAGATAGGTAATATATTAAATAAAGGACTCTATAAGCCACTCTTCATCTGACTACTTATTGGCAACGTACCACACCTTCCAACCTCTAATATCACATGGCGACCTTGCCAGGATACGATGGCTACGATGTAGAACTAAAGACTCACCTTCGGCTCGAACTGACTTGTCCATCTATTACCCACTTTATAGCCTCTTCAACAATGAACTTACAATTAGCACAGTATAAAGAACTACAACCAGTAGGCAAGCTTCATTCATCTACGAATTTACGCACCCGCTTAGCGTAACCGCTCAAGAGTCAGGGTTGTCAAAAATATGTTTGGAGAGATATTAATTTATTTATAATTACTTGATTCATTTTCAATCATTTTATAAGTAGGTAGGTACCTAATGTACCTATTCACTCAGATCTTTAAATAGAAATATATAAGTTTAGAAAAGGCGACAATTTTTTTTCAAGCGACTGACGTGAGCATTTGTGTCTTGCGCAAATGTGGCGACTGACGTGAGCATTTGTGTCTTGCGCAAAGGTGGCGACTGACGTGAGCATTTGTGTCTTGCGCAAAGGTGGCGACTGACGTGAGCATTTGTGTCTTGCGCAAATGTGGCGACTGACGTGAGCATTTGTGTCTTACGCAAATGTGGCGACTGACGTGAGCATTTGTGTCTTGCGCAAAGGTGGTGACTGACGTGAGCATTTGTGTCTTGCGCAAAGAATTTTTTCGATGTGAATATTCGCATCGAGCATTTGTAAAGGTGGCGACTGCTCCGCCCGCTGTACTGACGTGCCGAATGTTCGTGCTCACTTCGGGCACATGCTCACGTCAGTCGCCACCTTTAAACGGACAAAACACTTGTAAGTTAACAGAGACCTGAGTAGTTTTTTGTTTTTTTTTTTACTAAAAAGACCTGAGTATTAATAAATGGGTAATGCTTTATCCACATCTGTGTGTATTGTCACAGCCCGGGCAGCGGTCGCGGGCTAAAGCGCGTGAGCTTCGCGGACGGATACAAGCCCGGACAGGACTCCGATACCGAAAAGCCGCCCGCTAAGAAGGTAACTCACATTACTTTTCATCTATTATTCATCATCATCATTTCAGCCGAAAGACGTCCACTGTTGGACATAGGCCTCCCCCAAAGAGTGCCACAATTACCGATCCTGCGCCACCCGCATCCAGCGGACTCCCGCGACCTTTACCAGGTCACCAGTCCACCTTGTGGGGGGCCTACCCACGCCGCGCCTTCCGGTCACTCAAGAACCTTTCCGCCCCAATGGTCATCGGTTCTACGTGCGATGTGCCTCGCCCACTGCCACTTAAGTTTAGCGATTCGGAGGGCTATCTTGGTTCTGCTGCGGATACCCTCATTTCTGATGCGATCTACACTCAAGAGCAAAAGTTTCGGGTCGATGAAATACCGTCATATTTCCTAAAATAGTGCAAGGTTGTATAGTTTTTTAACCCTGTCATGATCTTTATTAAATTTTACATCTAATCTGCAGAAATACCAGTAAAAAAAACACGTTACCAGGTTTAAATCGGACTCGTAAAAACCCATGAAAAAAACAACGTTAACGGAGCGAGATATCGCAAAAATCGTCATTTTTGGATGTTGATATTTTTATGATAGGATCCCGGAAATTGCTAATACATTTGGGCATTACGAAGGATAGTTTATTATGTCAATAAGACTAGTGTAAAATATTAAAAAAATCCTATTGCGATTATTTAATTTAGGGTGACCCGAAACTTTTGCTCTTGAGTGTATTATTAGATTCGATTAGTTGGGTACTTTCCTGGGTAAAATATGTAATTCTATTAAGTCCGTCAGTTAGATTATTAAAACATATTGGACACGTATTTTTATTTTGTAAATCAAACAAAAAATGGTGAAGATATACCCCGTTATTATTAAGATATATTTATATATTTCAGTAGAAAATCTTTATGTTCAGGTGTTAATGCTATGTTGTGATGAATGCAGATACTTGATGATGATTTTTTCATAATTTCTAAAGATTTGAGTCGATTATTCGCAATGTGGATGTGGTAAAAATATTCTAGACTGCCTGCACGATATGACCTAGCTGTCGCATATTTATTTATTTAAAGAGAGCCAATTACAGGATCTTACTGGTAATAACCGATTAGGTAAAATATAAGTAAACTTATACTACCTAGTTTCACACGCTTACGCAACTATCCATGCCAATAACAAAGACAAGAACTTTAAACTAATATGATAGAAAATTGAGCCTGAACTCATAAATACTTACTTCATGCACAAAGTTATTGCAGAAAACAAACAGTCATAAGTTATGATGGGCACGACCCGTGCAACACGGTGTCAATGACCTCAATCATTATGTGAATATGGACATTCCCCGGGATTCCGGAATTCGAGTCGGTAAAGGAAGACAATATTTACTCATCCTATAATGTGTATTAATACCCAGTTTACATATGAAACCTATTTGTGTTCCTTTCACAATTAACCTTAAATCACCACGTCCGAACTTAATGACCCGAAGAACGTAAGTATAAGTAAACATTTGTTTTTAGAAATTGATTGCATTCCTTTAAAAATCTTCCCCATAGCTTTAATCCACAGCCTTTTATTTTTAGCCTTTTTCGGAAAACAGTCGATTTCCACTTCGGAGCAATTCGGGAAGAAACATAAACTAATTTTCGCAAAAATAAATATATTCTACTTCCCGCCATACAAATTTAGCTTTTTTAAGGACCATTATTGGTGCTGTCAGTTTGACAGTTGCCTTCCCCATCGGATACTACTTATGAGAATTATCCATTGCATACAAATTTACAAAGCCACGAACTTCACCTCTTTACTAGCTGCTGCCTGCTACTCATACTAGCTGCCCGCGCGGCTTCGCCCGCGTATTGCAAAGAACGCAGGCAAACCCACAGAAGTTTTGGAATCGGATAAGCGGTTCCGGAGATTACCCAAAACATACAAACTTCCAAAGATACAAGACTTTTCCTCTGTATAATATTATCATGGAAAAGTAAATATAAATAAATTAGGTTCTGTCCGTGAAACTCGTTTATATCGTAGCTCCATACAAACTTTCACCCCCATTTCACTGCCTTAGGGCAGGGGTCGGCAACCTTTTAGCAACCAAGGGCCACATAGGAGCTAACAAAAATTACGCGGGCCGCACTTCTTAATTATTTGTGACTTTATCAGGCAATTTCAAAATTCCGAATTCAACGACTTTTACATACAAAACAGCCAGGGAGGCTCGCGGGCCGCAAGCAAGGGTCTCGCGGGCCGCCTGTTGCCGACCGCTGCCTTAGGGGGTGATTTCCGGGATAAAAATTATCCTATGTCCTTCCCCGGGACTCAAACTATCTGTATACCATATTTCATCTAAATGGGTTCAGCAGTTTAAGCGTCAAGTGGTAACAGACAGACTCACAGACATCTTTCGCATTTATAATATTACCAGCCTCTGCCCGCGACTCCGTCCGCGTAGAACTCGTTTATATCGTAGCTCGATACAAACTTTCAGCCTCCATCTCCCCTTTAGGGTTTGATCTCTGGGATAAAAACTATCCTTTGTCCTTCCCCGAGACAAACAAGCTCCATACAATTTAATTATCTTAATGGGTTCCCAAAATTTCACCCCAATTTCACCCCCTAAGGGGATGATTTTTGCGATTATATCCTATGTCCCAGGACTACAACTATCGCTATACCGTTAATGGGTCCCAAACAAATTTTCACCCCAATTCACCACCTTTGGGGATGATTTCTGGGATATAAATAATCCGATGTGTCCTTCCCCGGGACTCAAACTATCTCTATAGCAAATTTCATCTAAATGGGTGCTATCCCACCCCTCAGGAGATGATTTTCGGGAAAAAACTATGTGTTGTACTTCCTTGGGAGCTTGGGACCTCCATACAGACCGTGTTGTCTCTATACCAAATTTCATCTAAATGGGTTTTCTCCAAATTTTCACCCGCTATTTCACCCCCTTAGGGGATGATTTCCGGAATTAAAACTATCGTATGTCCTTTCCCAGGACTCAAACTATCTCTATACCAAATTTCATTCAAATGGTTTTCATCCGAATTTTCACACCTCGTTTCACCCCCTTAGGAGACGATTTTCGGGAAAAAAAGCTATGCGTTGTCCTTCCCTAGGACTCCTACTTTCTCTATACCAAATTTCATCTAAATGTGTTTTATCCAAACTTTCACCCCCTATTTCATCCCCTTAGGGGATGGTTTTCGGGATAAAAACTATCCCTTGTCATTCTCTGGGACTCAAACTATCTCTATACCAAAATTTATCTAAACGGGTTCAATCCAAATTTACACCCCCCATGAACCCCCTTGGAGATGATTTCCGGAATTAGAACTATCCTGTCTTTTCCCAGGGCTTAAACTATCTTTAAACCAAATTTCATCAAAATGGGTTACATCCAAATTTTCGCCCCCCAATTTCACCCCATTAGGGGATGATTTCCGGATGACCTATCCTATGTCCTTCTCCGGGACTCTAACTATTTATATTCCAAATTTCATCCAAATCGGTGCAGCGGTTTAAGTAGCTCCATACAAATTTCCACCCCCTTACGGGTTGATTTCCGGGATAAAAACTACCCTATGTCCTGCCCTTGGACTCAAACTATATCTATACCAAATTTCATCTAAATCGGTTCAGCGGTTTAGGCGTGAAGAGGTAGCAGACATACACACTTTCGCATTTATAATATTAGTATGGATACTATGAATAGAATAGTATAGTAAAGTATGGATAGCATAGAATAGGCCGGGGAACTGTTCACTGCGGAGCGGCGTTGGTAGTGGGATTTGTGCGAAACCAGAGATTGTAGCATGGGCTTTAGTTCCCACGCATCGCACCGCTGCCGTTCAAAGTCATAGCCCAGCATTATAAGCGCGGGCCAACGATGGGGGGTACGCGGGGAAGCGGAAGGCGACGAAATTTAGCAATAAATCATTGAGTTTGGTTGTAGTTATTTATACTGTGATTATACCGTGTGCCAATTCCAGCGCTCGCGCTCCTTCCGCACGGGTTGCGCGTGGCCCTGTCCCGCCACACACCCGGACCACGTCCCGCTGTGGGACGCGCTGCCGCCGCCGCCGCCGCCGCCCGGCTCGCCGCCGCCGCCCGCGCGCCGCGCGCCGCCGCTGCACCTGCTGCGCCGGCCGCCGCCACCGCATCTACAGCCGCCCCATCCGCAACACAAGTTCGGTGAGAATACATTACAGCCACTAGTGTCCCAGTGTCGCCACACACCCGGACCACGTCCCGCTGTGGGCCGCGCGCCGCCGCTGCACCTGCTGCGCCGGCCGCCGCCACCGCATCTACAGCCGCCCCATCCGCAACACAAGTTCGGTGAGAATACATTACAGCCACTAGTGTCCCAGTGTCGCCACACACCCGGACCACGTCCCGCTGTGGGCCGCGCGCCGCCGCTGCACCTGCTGCGCCGGCCGCCGCCACCGCATCTACAGCCGCCCCATCCGCAACACAAGTTCGGTGAGAATACATTACAGCCACTAGTGTCCCAGTGTCGCCACACACCCGGACCACGTCCCGCTGTGGGCCGCGCGCCGCCGCTGCACCTGCTGCGCCGGCCGCCGCCACCGCATCTACAGCCGCCCCATCCGCAACACAAGTTCGGTGAGAATACATTACAGCCACTAGTGTCCCAGTGTCGCCACACACCCGGACCACGTCCCGCTGTGGGCCGCGCGCCGCCGCTGCACCTGCTGCGCCGGCCGCCGCCACCGCATCTACAGCCGCCCCATCCGCAACACAAGTTCGGTGAGAATACATTACAGCCACTAGTGTCCCAGTGTCGCCACACACCCGGACCACGTCCCGCTGTGGGCCGCGCGCCGCCGCTGCACCTGCTGCGCCGGCCGCCGCCACCGCATCTACAGCCGCCCCATCCGCAACACAAGTTCGGTGAGAATACATTACAGCCACTAGTGTCCCAGTGTCGCCACACACCCGGACCACGTCCCGCTGTGGGCCGCGCGCCGCCGCTGCACCTGCTGCGCCGGCCGCCGCCACCGCATCTACAGCCGCCCCATCCGCAACACAAGTTCGGTGAGAATACATTACAGCCACTAGTGTCCCAGTGTCGCCACACACCCGGACCACGTCCCGCTGTGGGCCGCGCGCCGCCGCTGCACCTGCTGCGCCGGCCGCCGCCACCGCATCTACAGCCGCCCCATCCGCAACACAAGTTCGGTGAGAATACATTACAGCCACTAGTGTCCCAGTGTCGCCACACACCCGGACCACGTCCCGCTGTGGGCCGCGCGCCGCCGCTGCACCTGCTGCGCCGGCCGCCGCCACCGCATCCACAGCCGCCCCATCCGCAACACAAGTTCGGTGAGAATACATTACAGCCACTAGTGTCCCAGTGTCGCCACACACCCGGACCACGTCCCGCTGTGGGCCGCGCGCCGCCGCTGCACCTGCTGCGCCGGCCGCCGCCACCGCATCTACAGCCGCCCCATCCGCAACACAAGTTCGGTGAGAATACATTACAGCCACTAGTGTCCCAGTGTCGCCACACACCCGGACCACGTCCCGCTGTGGGCCGCGCGCCGCCGCTGCACCTGCTGCGCCGGCCGCCGCCACCGCATCTACAGCCGCCCCATCCGCAACACAAGTTCGGTGAGAATACATTACAGCCACTAGTGTCCCAGTGTCGCCACACACCCGGACCACGTCCCGCTGTGGGCCGCGCGCCGCCGCTGCACCTGCTGCGCCGGCCGCCGCCACCGCATCTACAGCCGCCCCATCCGCAACACAAGTTCGGTGAGAATACATTACAGCCACTAGTGTCCCAGTGTCGCCACACACCCGGACCACGTCCCGCTGTGGGCCGCGCGCCGCCGCTGCACCTGCTGCGCCGGCCGCCGCCACCGCATCTACAGCCGCCCCATCCGCAACACAAGTTCGGTGAGAATACATTACAGCCACTAGTGTCCCAGTGTCGCCACACACCCGGACCAGGTCCCGCTGTGGGCCGCGCGCCGCCGCTGCACCTGCTGCGCCGGCCGCCGCCACCGCATCTACAGCCGCCCCATCCGCAACACAAGTTCGGTGAGAATACATTACAGCCACTAGTGTCCCAGTGTCGCCACACACCCGGACCAGGTCCCGCTGTGGGCCGCGCGCCGCCGCTGCACCTGCTGCGCCGGCCGCCGCCACCGCATCTACAGCCGCCCCATCCGCAACACAAGTTCGGTGAGAATACATTACAGCCACTAGTGTCCCAGTGTCGCCACACACCCGGACCACGTCCCGCTGTGGGCCGCGCGCCGCCGCTGCACCTGCTGCGCCGGCCGCCGCCACCGCATCTACAGCCGCCCTATCCGCAACACAAGTTCGGTGAGAATACATTACAGCCACTAGTGTCCCAGTGTCGCCACACACCCGGACCACGTCCCGCTGTGGGCCGCGCGCCGCCGCTGCACCTGCTGCGCCGGCCGCCGCCACCGCATCTACAGCCGCCCCATCCGCAACACAAGTTCGGTGAGAATACATTACAGCCACTAGTGTCCCAGTGTCGCCACACACCCGGACCACGTCCCGCTGTGGGCCGCGCGCCGCCGCTGCACCTGCTGCGCCGGCCGCCGCCACCGCATCTACAGCCGCCCCATCCGCAACACAAGTTCGGTGAGAATACATTACAGCCACTAGGGTCCCAGTGTCGCCACACACCCGGACCACGTCCCGCTGTGGGCCGCGCGCCGCCGCTGCACCTGCTGCGCCGGCCGCCGCCACCGCATCTACAGCCGCCCCATCCGCAACACAAGTTCGGTGAGAATACATTACAGCCACTAGTGTCCCAGTGTCGCCACACACCCGGACCACGTCCCGCTGTGGGCCGCGCGCCGCCGCTGCACCTGCTGCGCCGGCCGCCGCCACCGCATCTACAGCCGCCCCATCCGCAACACAAGTTCGGTGAGAATACATTACAGCCACTAGTGTCCCAGTGTCGCCACACACCCGGACCACGTCCCGCTGTGGGCCGCGCGCCGCCGCTGCACCTGCTGCGCCGGCCGCCGCCACCGCATCTACAGCCGCCCCATCCGCAACACAAGTTCGGTGAGAATACATTACAGCCACTAGTGTCCCAGTGTCGCCACACACCCGGACCACGTCCCGCTGTGGGCCGCGCGCCGCCGCTGCACCTGCTGCGCCGGCCGCCGCCACCGCATCTACAGCCGCCCCATCCGCAACACAAGTTCGGTGAGAATACATTACAGCCACTAGTGTCCCAGTGTCGCCACACACCCGGACCACGTCCCGCTGTGGGCCGCGCGCCGCCGCTGCACCTGCTGCGCCGGCCGCCGCCACCGCATCTACAGCCGCCCCATCCGCAACACAAGTTCGGTGAGAATACATTACAGCCACTAGTGTCCCAGTGTCGCCACACACCCGGACCACGTCCCGCTGTGGGCCGCGCGCCGCCGCTGCACCTGCTGCGCTGGCCGCCGCCACCGCATCTACAGCCGCCCCATCCGCAACACAAGTTCGGTGAGAATACATTACAGCCACTAGTGTCCCAGTGTCGCCACACACCCGGACCACGTCCCGCTGTGGGCCGCGCGCCGCCGCTGCACCTGCTGCGCCGGCCGCCGCCACCGCATCTACAGCCGCCCCATCCGCAACACAAGTTCGGTGAGAATACATTACAGCCACTAGTGTCCCAGTGTCGCCACACACCCGGACCAGGTCCCGCTGTGGGCCGCGCGCCGCCGCTGCACCTGCTGCGCCGGCCGCCGCCACCGCATCTACAGCCGCCCCATCCGCAACACAAGTTCGGTGAGAATACATTACAGCCACTAGTGTCCCAGTGTCGCCACACACCCGGACCACGTCCCGCTGTGGGCCGCGCGCCGCCGCTGCACCTGCTGCGCCGGCCGCCGCCACCGCATCTACAGCCGCCCCATCCGCAACACAAGTTCGGTGAGAATACATTACAGCCACTAGTGTCCCAGTGTCGCCACACACCCGGACCACGTCCCGCTGTGGGCCGCGCGCCGCCGCTGCACCTGCTGCGCCGGCCGCCGCCACCGCATCTACAGCCGCCCCATCCGCAACATAAGTTCGGTGAGTATACATTACAGCCACTAGTGTCCCAGTGTCGCCACACACCCGGACCACGTCCCGCTGTGGGCCGCGCGCCGCCGCTGCACCTGCTGCGCCGGCCGCCGCCACCGCATCTACAGCCGCCCCATCCGCAACACAAGTTCGGTGAGAATACATTACAGCCACTAGTGTCCCAGTGTCGCCACACACCCGGACCACGTCCCGCTGTGGGCCGCGCGCCGCCGCTGCACCTGCTGCGCCGGCCGCCGCCACCGCATCTACAGCCGCCCCATCCGCAACACAAGTTCGGTGAGAATACATTACAGCCACTAGTGTCCCAGTATCGCCACACACCCGGACCACGTCCCGCTGTGGGCCGCGCGCCGCCGCTGCACCTACTGCGCCGGCCGCCGCCACCGCATCTACAGCCGCCCCATCCGCAACATAAGTTCGGTGAGTATACATTACAGCCACTAGTGTCCCAGTGTCGCCACACACCCGGACCACGTCCCGCTGTGGGCCGCGCGCCGCCGCTGCACCTGCTGCGCCGGCCGCCGCCACCGCATCTACAGCCGCCCCATCCGCAACACAAGTTCGGTGAGAATACATTACAGCCACTAGTGTCCCAGTGTCGCCACACACCCGGACCACGTCCCGCTGTGGGCCGCGCGCCGCCGCTGCACCTGCTGCGCCGGCCGCCGCCACCGCATCTACAGCCGCCCCATCCGCAACACAAGTTCGGTGAGAATACATTACAGCCACTAGTGTCCCAGTGTCGCCACACACCCGGACCACGTCCCGCTGTGGGCCGCGCGCCGCCGCTGCACCTGCTGCGCCGGCCGCCGCCACCGCATCTACAGCCGCCCCATCCGCAACACAAGTTCGGTGAGAATACATTACAGCCACTAGTGTCCCAGTGTCGCCACACACCCGGACCACGTCCCGCTGTGGGCCGCGCGCCGCCGCTGCACCTGCTGCGCCGGCCGCCGCCACCGCATCTACAGCCGCCCCATCCGCAACACAAGTTCGGTGAGAATACATTACAGCCACTAGTGTCCCAGTGTCGCCACACACCCGGACCACGTCCCGCTGTGGGCCGCGCGCCGCCGCTGCACCTGCTGCGCCGGCCGCCGCCACCGCATCTACAGCCGCCCCATCCGCAACACAAGTTCGGTGAGAATACATTACAGCCACTAGTGTCCCAGTGTCGCCACACACCCGGACCACGTCCCGCTGTGGGCCGCGCGCCGCCGCTGCACCTGCTGCGCCGGCCGCCGCCACCGCATCTACAGCCGCCCCATCCGCAACACAAGTTCGGTGAGAATACATTACAGCCACTAGTGTCCCAGTGTCGCCACACACCCGGACCACGTCCCGCTGTGGGCCGCGCGCCGCCGCTGCACCTGCTGCGCCGGCCGCCGCCACTGCATCTACAGCCGCCCCATCCGCAACACAAGTTCGGTGAGAATACATTACAGCCACTAGTGTCCCAGTGTCGCCACACACCCGGACCACGTCCCGCTGTGGGCCGCGCGCCGCCGCTGCACCTGCTGCGCCGGCCGCCGCCACTGCATCTACAGCCGCCCCATCCGCAACACAAGTTCGGTGAGAATACATTACAGCCACTAGTGTCCCAGTGTCGCCACACACCCGGACCACGTCCCGCTGTGGGCCGCGCGCCGCCGCTGCACCTGCTGCGCCGGCCGCCGCCACTGCATCTACAGCCGCCCCATCTGCAACACAAGTTCGGTGAGAATACATTACAGCCACTAGTGTCCCAGTGTCGCCACACACCCGGACCACGTCCCGCTGTGGGCCGCGCGCCGCCGCTGCACCTGCTGCGCCGGCCGCCGCCACTGCATCTACAGCCGCCCCATCCGCAACACAAGTTCGGTGAGAATACATTACAGCCACTAGTGTCCCAGTGTCGCCACACACCCGGACCACGTCCCGCTGTGGGCCGCGCGCCGCCGCTGCACCTGCTGCGCCGGCCGCCGCCACCGCATCTACAGCCGAGGTTCTCGAGTGGCGACCACGTACCGACAGGCGCGGCGTGGGTAGGCCCCCTACAAGGTGGACTGATGACCTGGTAAAGGTCGCGGGAGTCCGCTGGATGCGGGTGGCGCAGGACCGGTCATTGTGGCACTTTGGGGGAAACCTATGTCCAGCAGTGGACGTCTTTCGGCTGATATGATGATAATGACTTCCTCATTTTTGCACATTACAGCGTTTAGTGGCCGCCACTAAACGCGACCACTACTGCCGCATATTTAACCACTAGTAGCGAGCGCGAGCCACTACCGCCGCTTGTGGCTCGGATGCTTTATTCCCACGTGTGCAAATTACCAATACTACAGATTTTCAATATTACAAATTCCCTTGTCTACAGATTGTCAATACGACAGATTCCCGTAACTACATATGCCCGTGTCTACAGATTCCCACGTTTACAGTTTCCCAGTTCTACAGATTTCCATTCCTACATATTCCCATGGTTACAGATTTCTATGTCTACCTTTGTTCGTAGTTCCAAAGATTCGACGGAGCCCCGCACCGCGGGGCCCCTATTTCTGTGCAGTTTCATCTGAAGCTACCGAACGAACCTCGCCTACCTACAGTCAAAATCTGTTGAGATGGTTTGGGAATCTGTAGTGCTAGAAATCTGTAGAATTGGGTATCTGTGGAGATGGGAATCTGTAGAATCGGGAATCCGTAGAGTTACGAATCTAGAGAGTTGGGAATCTGGTTAGAAAATCTGTGTAAAAATATCACATCACTTGCACGCTCGTGACGTTAGTTTGGACCCTTGTGTCAGTTGTGACAGATGAGAGATGTCAAATGATTTGAAGAGGTTAGAATGATGTGTACATTTTGATGGTGAATTATAAAATAGAAATACCGTATAGAAATAACAAAACCCGTAATAAAGGCTTTAAATGTTGTTTCTTTTGTCTTTACAGGTAAATTTTACATAATTTGTTCATAAACATTGTATTTTAGTTAGTGGATTATTGTAAATAAATCTTTTGTCTTTACAGAGAAACGCAATTACGTCTTTATTTCATTCTCTTGAACCGAGAGGCAACATTATTATAAAACAACATTTTTGCTGATGTTTTATGGAAGATGGAAAAATTGAGGTTTGATTTTACTGTGAAATCGTCATCAGACGGAAAATCAAATGTTATATGCATAACCTCAATAGGCACCCCCGGGGGGCAGATCTATGAAATACCAACCGAACATCAGGCTGCAGGTCTACATCAATCAATAGTAAACACCTCTAACTACTCAAAGGTAAAAAAATCTTTAAGTAAAAGACACCAAACAAGGAAAATATGGATAACATTGACCGACAATATATCAAAAACATATTTGGACGAGGAGCAAAACTTGCAATTTAATGATGTTTACCTTGAAGAAATCTCAGATCAAACCAATGTAGCAGCATCTACTCCTGGTGGTTCATGTCAAATGTTAGAAAAACTGGTCGAACAGTTACTCGAAGAAAAACATTGTAAATCTGAAACGCAGAATTTAGGAAAGATTGCCAAAGATTTTATGATAGAAAAGTTTACTAGTAGAAACTCAAATGCTACGCAGTGGATTAAGGATTTTAACAAGGAGTGTGAACGTTTCCAAATTAAAGAAGATAAAAAAAAGATAGGAATTTTAAAAAATTTCATGGAATACTCCGGCATGGATTGGTATAGCTGCATGCTAATTAAACTTACAGTCGAGTCGGACTGGGACAAATGGGAGAAAAGTTTTTGTGACACATTTGCAAACAAAGGATGGTCACCTATTCGATATGCTCTTACATTTAAATATCAATCCGGTTCTTTACTCGACTATGCATTGAAAAAAGAAAAGTTGTTACTTGAAGCGAGGAAATCCGTTGACACTGGAACTTTGATAGACCTCATAGCGTTTGGTTTACCAAATTATGTGACAGACAAAATATATAGAAAAATTTTAGAGGGGACCGAGGATCTATACAATGAAATAGGAAAACTGGAACACCTTGTTGAGAGAAATAAGTATGCGAAAAAAAATTATTCTGTGGTTGATGCAAAGCCTAAGAAATCAGAAGAAAAAAAACCATGCGATATATGTATTAGTGAGAAAAAAGGTAAACGGTACCATCCGGAGGAAAATTGTTGGTATAACCAGAAAAATAAAAAAGGAGCTGTGAGAAGTGTTAACAACTCAGAATTAGAAATTGAACTGAATGAGACTAATCCAAAAAACTAGAAGTACCACCATTAATAAAAATAGATTTAGTAATAAATGACACTTTGCGAGTTTCTGGAATTTATGACTCAGGATCAAATGTGTCATTAATTAATGCGAAATTGTTAAATATAAAACAAAAAAATTCGCAACATACACAAATTGTAAATTTGAGAACTATTAATGGTGAGAAACAAACTAAAGGTATGGTGACCCTTAAGATAAAAATATGCGACATGGAAAGGATTATGGATATATTTGTCATTGAAAATGAAAACTTTAACTATGATTTCCTGATTGGATTGGACTGCATAAAAAAAATTAAATTGATACAGAATCAAAATTTGATGATTATGCAGTGCAAAGACCTAGAAAAAAATAAAGAAACCACAGGCGAAGAGGATTCTATAAAGAAAAATTACCCTCAAAGTAGAAATTCAAATGTAATGATTCCTGATGTACTAGGTGAGATGAATAAAGACAGCGAGGGATTTTCGTCAAACACTAAGGTGTTGAAACGGGAAGAGAATCAGAGTACGAATAGAGAAATAAACTTCAACGAACACATTAATACGGACGAATCAAAAATGACAGTAAACCATTTAGACCTACACTGTGATAACCTGTCACTGTGTTGAGTATGGCAACACTCTCTTGCACAACTGTCATTTGTTAACGATGCCGCGTTTCTAGCTAATAAACCGTGATTAATTAATTTACTGTTTTATTAAGCTCAAAATACATCAATGGCGACGAGTAAATAACGTAATACGCGTGCGGACTATAAAAAAACTAAAAAGTGTTGGTTTTAAAAACATAACTTTGTGTAAGTGCATTATAGGTTAGTTTTCCAATGTCACTCAGTGAACGTTTTTGGACTGATATCTCGGAGAAAAGGACAAGTTTTCTGCAAAATTTAAGCAAACCCGAGCTTTTGCAATTGTCAAATGAACTACAACTGGAATTGACGGGAGAAACAATAGATGAGTGGAGAAAATTACTCAGAAACGTGATTCAAAGTGACCGACTCATACAACCGACGGAAAAGCCGGCAAAGAACGAGGAGTCGCCGGAGTTAATAGTAATGGCCGTGAATTACCAAATAGAACCGTTTGATGGACGTGATTTTGACACATTCGAGGTGCAATTACAGTGTTTGATCACCTTAAACAATGTTCCGGACGATAAAAGAGTGGCATTGTTGATCACTAAAATAACACCAAAGGTGTTAGAAACACTAAATCATCTTTGTGCCCCAGATAAACCAACAAAAAAGTCATACACTGACCTACTAAAGCTATTGGAAGACAGATACAACAAATCCACTTCCATACCGGTGGACCGGGCTGCATTCAGAAAATGTAACCAAACAGCAGAAGAAAGCATTGAAGAATACATCATTCGCCTGAAGAAGGCCGCGAAGAAGTGTAATTTTAAGGATTTTAATGACCAGGTCAAAGAAAAACTCATCGATGGAGTGTACTCATCTCTGGTTAAATTTGAGCTACTTAAAAATGGTAACCAGACGCTTGACGATTTGACCACCCTAGCCAGAACTGTGGAAGCAGCGATGTTGCAGACTAGAATGAAGACACCAGCGGAGGAACCTGCTACTAGTATGTTTTTTGTCAAGCCGAGTGGGCAGAGTAAGCCAAAACATTTCCCTAATAAAGTCAACCATGGGTCAACAGCATCTGGTAAGTCCATAAAGTGTTTTTGCTGTGGAAAAAATAACCATGTCAAAAGTGAGTGCAGTTTAAAAAATAAATATTGCTCTGAGTGCGGGCAACAAGGCCATTTATTCAAAATGTGTCCTAAAACTCATAAAATTAACCTGTTAGAAATTAATACCGACATACAAACAGAACAAAACACAGAAATTGAGCAGTCAATTCAAGAACTTTTCTCAGGAACAAATGATTATTACAATGTTTACAATTGTAAATCAACCACAAATAAAATACCACCATGTTTGGTAGAGGGCAGTGTGAATGGCATAAAATTTAAGTTTGAATTGGATACGGGTTCAGAAACATCTACTATTTTGCAAAAAGATTTAGAAGCCTTAAACCTAACACATGAAGTAAAGAAAACAAATGTCAATTTCAAGAATTATGACCAGACCATCACACAGCCTTTGGGAATAATAAAGAATATAGAATTAAAAATGAAAGTAAAAATGTCAACTTATTTGTGGTTGAAAACGATAAACCTAGATTATTTGGGAGAGATTTATTAAACATTTTTGGCATGTGGCCAATAAAAATAAACAATACTGAAATGACAGACCCGGTCCATACCATTAAAGAAAATTTCTCTGAAGTCTTTACTCCGGGGTGGGGCAATTTTAAGGGCGACTGCATATCCTTAAAATTAAAAGAAAATGCACAACCCAAATGTTTGCCTGTAAGATCTGTGCCATTCGCACTCAAAGAAAAAGTTACCCAAGAAATAAAAAGATTATTGGACAATAAAAGAATTGAACCAGTCACATATAGCAAATGGGGAACTCCCGTGGTGCCTATTTTGAAACCCGACGGATCTGTACGCCTTTGTGGCGATTATAAAGTAACCGTAAATCCACAATTAGAAGTGGATCACTTTCCACTGCCACATGTGGAAGATATTTTTAATAAATTAAATGGTGGAGAGTATTATTGTGTGTTGCAGGCACCGCTGGATGAATCATCACAAGATTTAACAGTTATAGTCACAGAAATAGGCACATTTAAATATAAGTACCTATTATATGGTATAAGTACCGGGCCTGGGTCATTTCAAAGGCTGATGGCACAAAAATTACAAGACATACCTAATGTAATTGTCTTTATTGACAATATATATATGTGCGGAAAAAGCATTTCAGAGACGACTAAAACGCTAGAGTTGGTATTAAGTAAATTAAAAGAGTCTAAATTTAAATTAAAGGTTGAAAAATGTAAGTTTTTTAGGAAAAGCTTAGATGTTTTTGGTTATAGAAGAGACAAAAAAGGAATTAAGATTATAAAGGAAAATATTGATCCCATATTAAATCTAGACCCACCTAAAAATCTGATGATGCTACGCTCATTCTTAGGCAAGATCAATTATTATGGTCGGTTTTTAAAAAGATTTAGCGGAAATGCTTTATCCACTTTATGAATGTACACGGAAGGGAAGTTTTGTCTGGACTGATGACTGTCAAAAGGCATTTAATTTAGTGAAAAAGAAATTAGGCTCAGCTACAGTATAAAGCAATACCAAGAATGGCAGCTAAACGCCTTCAGCATTATGCAATTTTTCTCTCAGCCTTTACATACACCATAAGACACATCAGTACAGACAGAAATACTGCAGATTATTTATCTAGATTACCAAAAGAAAACGATGATACAAAGTATCATGCACTATGTGTAAATAACACTGAAATTGTAAATGCAAAGTATATTGATGAGTCAGAATTAAAAACATTAAACTGGAAACTGATTCAAAATAATACCAAAAAATATCTAGTCTTATCCAAGGTACTAAGATACTGTCAAGATGGCTGGCCAGAAAGGGTATCAGATAAAAGTTTAGACCCTTATTATTTGAGGAGGCACGAAATAAGTACAGATAGAGAATGTATAATGTGGGGTCACCATACTGTAATACCAGAAAACTTAAAACAAACTGTTTTAGATGAACTCCATTTAACACATTTTGGAACCACGAGAATGACTGAAATGGCTAAAGCCTACTTTTGGTGGCCAAAACTAAATGAAAATATTAAAAAAATTGCAAATTTATGTAAATTATGCTTGGAAAATAGATTTTCACTGTTGAGGCCTGCACCCATATATCAAAATCTTGTAGAGTCCCAAGAAAAACAGTTAAAGTATGCTAAGGGTGGCAGAGTATTAGTGTTAAATGAGGGGGACTTAGGGAATGTTAAAGACTTTAGAAGGGGGAAGAAATGGTCAAAAGGTCACATAGTTAAAGTTTTGATCCCTGGCTCTACTTTCTTGGTTGAAGTGGAAGGAGCGAATTGGAAGCGTCATGCTAACCAACTGCATAAACTGTAACTATGTACCGGTTGAATTTTGATTACGTCGATATCCTGTATGTACTTAGTAAATAGGTGAAAACTTTAGGACTAAGGTGATACAATTAATATTATAGTACAAGCAACCTAGGTTAAGGGGGTGGAGAGTGTGATAACCTGTCACTGTGTTGAGTATGGCAACACTCTCTTGCACAACTGTCATTTGTTAACGATGCCGCGTTTCTAGCTAATAAACCGTGATTAATTAATTTACTGTTTTATTAAGCTCAAAATACATCATACACCAACAATCTGAAATTGATAAGCTGATAAAAAAATACAAACCAGTTTTTGCTACAGACAAATATGATGTTGGCACGGTGAAAGATTATGAAGCTCATATTGACCTCATGGTTGATAAGTACTGTTATAAGCGCCCATACAGATGTACGATAGAAGATAGAAAAGAAATAGAGAACCAAATATCGACCTTATTGAAGAAGAACCTAATTGAAGAATCATACAGCCCATTTGCTGCACCGGTAACATTAGCATATAAAAAAGAAGATGGAAAAAAAACAAGACTATGTATAGACTTCAGAGAGTTGAACAAAATTATAGTCCCACAGTCGCAACCATTTCCATTGATTGAAGACTTGATGGTAAAAACTGTAAATTGTAAGTTTTTTTCTACTTTTGACGTAAACTCAGCCTTTTGGTCAATTCCACTGAAAGTTCAAGATAGACACAAAAGCGCATTTGTAACGCAAGAAGGTCATTTCCAATGGACGTGTCTTCCGTTTGGACTAAAGACGGCTCCTGCCATCTTTCAAAGAATATTGAGCAATGTCATTAGAAAACACAAACTATCCAATTTTGCAGTAAACTTTATAGATGACATTTTGATCTTTTCAAAGACCTTTGAAAAACATATAGTGCACGTATCCAGACTACTAGAGGCGATACTAACAGAGGGTTTTAGATTAAAATTCTCAAAGTGCACATTTGCTAAAAATACTGCCAAATACTTAGGTCACATAGTGGAAAACAATTCAATAAAACCACTAAAAGATTACTTAACCGCAGTCAAAAACTTCCCTGTTCCAGAAACTAGAAAGAATATAAGACAATTTCTTGGAAAAATAAATTTTCATCACAAATTTGTGCCACACAGTGCACTTATCTTAGACCCGTTACACAATTTGTTAAGGAAGGATGTGAAATTCATATGGACTCCAGAATGTCAGAAATCATTCGACAAAGTAAAAGAATTGCTATGCTCTGAGCCAATTTTAAAGATCTTTGATCCAGAGCAGCACAGATGCCAGTATAAATGGAGTGGGAGCGGTGTTAAAGCAAAAAGATGAGGACGGACACAACAAACCGGTAGCTTATTTTTCAAAGAAATTAACTGAGGCTCAACGCAAAAAGAAGGCAATATATCTGGAATGTCTGGCCATTAAAGAAGCTGTGAAATATTGGCAACACTGGCTCATGGGGAGAGAGATTATTGTTTTCTCAGATCATAAGCCATTAGAAAATATGAACATCAAGGCGAGGACTGACGAAGAACTAGGAGATATGACTTATTATTTATCACAATATAACCTCAAAATAATTTATAACCCAGGAAAAACAAATCAAGAGGCAGACTGTTTAAGCAGAAATCCAGTCCTAGAACCACAGGAAAACTCTGATGATTTTTTGAAAGTAGTCAATTTAATAAACTTAAATGATATCAAAAAAGACCAGAATATACACCTGAAACAAAAAGATAGAACCAGTACTGTAATATTAGAGAATGGAGTTTACTACAAAAAACACAAAGAAAAGAAAAAAATAATACTCTCGGAAGGACTTAGCAAGACTCTAATAAAAAATGTCCATGACACTTATTGTCATATTGGAAGAACTCAGATGATAAATAAAATAACACCATTCTACACGGCTAAGAATATTATTGCAAACATAAATCAACTTTGTGATGAGTGTGATATTTGTATAAAAAATAAATCAAGAAGGAACCCGAAATATGGTTTAATGTCACACTTGGGACCTGCAGCGCGGCCATTTCAAATTGTGTCTATTGATACTATTGGAGGATTCGGAGGATCACGCTCAACAAAAAAATACCTACATCTTTTAGTCGACCATTTTACAAGATATGCTTGGATATACACGTCGAAAAACCAAAGCTCTAATGATTTTATTAAACTTATGGAAAATAACGTATTGCAGAGCAACAACATTGAAATGCTACTGACGGACCAGTACCCTGGCATAAACTCGAAGGAATTTAAAGACTATCTAAAAGGGAAAAATATTGAAATGGTTTTTACAGCAGTCGATGCCGCATTTTCTAATGGACTTAACGAAAGGTTAAATCAAACCTTAGTCAATAAGATAAGATGCAAACTAAATGAAAATGAGAAGAAAATGGCATGGACAACTATTGCTCAGAAATGTGTTGAGAAATATAATGAAACGGAGCATACAGTTACGAAGTTTACACCAAAATACCTGCTGCAAGGTAAAAATTTAAGTATCCTACCATCAGAATTGAAACCAATATGTACAAAAGATGACCTGAATAGAGATAGACAATTGGCTTTAGAAAACACATTAAAATCTCATAATTATAATAAAAAGATATTTGACCAGCATAGACAACAATTTAAATTTCAAGTGGGAGACCGAATATATGTAGAAAATGGAAATCGATTAAACAGGAAAAAAATGGATCAATTAAGAATAGGACCATACAAAATTTTGAGAAAGATCTCAAATTCCATTTATGAAGTTGACACTGGACACAAGAAAGTGGAATCAAATCTTTACCACATTACTAAACTGTCCCCAGTGATTAAGTGAACAATTACGCGATACGCTTTTTGCTTGTAATTGTTCTTCCAAAGGGTGGAGATGTAAAAATATCACATCACTTGCACGCTCGTGACGTTAGTTTGGACCCTTGTGTCAGTTGTGACAGATGAGAGATGTCAAATGATTTGAAGAGGTTAGAATGATGTGTACATTTTGATGGTGAATTATAAAATAGGAATACCGTATAGAAATAACAAAACCCGTAATAAAGGCTTTAAATGTTGTTTCTTTTGTCTTTACAGGTAAATTTTACATAATTTGTTCATAAACATTGTATTTTAGTTAGTGGATTATTGTAAATAAATCTTTTGTCTTTACAGAGAAACGCAATTACGTCTTTATTTCATTCTCTTGAACCGAGAGGCAACATTATTATATCTGTAGAATTCGGAATCCGTAGAGTTACGAATCTAGAGAGTCGGGAATCTGGTGAGACAGGAATCTGTAAAGAAAATCTAGAATTGGGAACAAACCGCTCTGACTCGGCCACTAAACGCCCGGTGTGCAATGCTATACAAAATGTGTGGAAGACCTCGTCCGCTGCTTGTAGCGGCCACTAGTCGCCGCCACTAGTGTATCTGTATGAGATTTATAATAATAAAACATTACTGCAAAGGCCGTGAAGTAAGTCCAGCAGTCGCTGTTCCGGCCGAGGATTGTATAGTGCTTTTATCAAACGATGTGAGGAAATATTAAAATTAAAATAAAGACAAGGTAATCAATTAAACAATTGTGTAATTCGCCGCCTTTTTATTGTAACTTCGTAAAACGAGCCATGATGCTACGTCGGTGGCAAACATGCATACTTGTACAGTCACCGGCATGAATATATGATGGATCAAATGCCGCAAAAATATCTGACACGCTCTAACGGCTCTAGGAATAGAGTTGTCATCAGATATTTTTGCGGCCTTTGTTCCATCATATATTCATGCCGGTGACTGTACACCTAATAGGGAAGAATATTAATGAAATATTGTTGTTTTCAGATCCCAACATCCCGATGCCCGCGTTCATGCCTCCAGAGCCGCCGCCGGGACTCATCACCTTCCAATAAGCATCGCCCAATACTCTGACATGTTACTGAATTATTTGTAAGTGAATTGTTGAATAAAGTTCGCTGAACTTATAGTGTTGGTATTAATTTGTTAAGGGCAATTCAACAAAACGGAAATAATGTAATTTAATCTTTTCGACGCCAACGACGCATATATCCGCACCGCAGGTTCAACGCCAACGACTGATATATGCGTCAAAGAGCTCGGCGCGATCGCAACTTTCTTGCATTGGCATAAGGTTTAACTTCGCGTGTGGTAGTCAACTTTTCCCTTTGAAAGAGCTTTGAAGAGGTTAAATTGTTCGCTTCTGTTTATTTTTGATTGCACTGTCAGTGCTTAAACTTTAGTATGGTCAATGGCAATATTTGAATAAACTAAATTCCTGTTTGATTGAACTGACTTAGGTCATTTTAGAATCAGAAATAATTTTACTGTGGTTCATTTTCGTCCACCTAATTTATCGATATCATGAGTTAATTTTAAAACGTATTGTATAGAGGCGATGCCAGAGATATTATAATTATATACAATACAAACAATTCTAAATAGGAGCAGCGTTGCATTTGTTTTGTTCCGTTTGATTTTCAAACAAAACAAGCTCTCAGTATTTTCTATGACTTAATTAATTGTACACATGGACCCAATAATACTCAGGACAAGCTATACGTGTTGCCACATTGAGGGACGGAATGGCTCCTATGCAGCTAAATTAAGGACTGGTCTTAAAATGGCTGATGGCTTACCATAAACAACTTACTTAATTTGGGTGGGTAATTGTTTAATTCATATAAAATAAAAATAAAAAACCGGTCAAGTGCGAGTCAGACTCGCGCACCAAGGGTTCCGGACCACCCCGTACAATAAAAACTAGTCCACTATAAACTGACACTTGGGCATTTTTAAAAATTCGTGTACCCAATTAGCGTGAGTAAATAAAAAAATAACTCAGTGTCAGTTTTGTAACGAAAGTTAAGCATACAAATGATGTCAAACTGAACTTTTTTCGCATTTAAATAAGGTATATCGTGTCTCCTCTTCCCTCCGGATCGCCCTCGTTATCTCCGGAAGTCCGTCATATATGCAATCGGATTTTTTTGTGGTAGTAGTCCATTATTGTGGCTAAGTTTATAAGCCAAAATAAATTGCGAATACTAAAGACATTAATCACAAAAAAATAAATACGATTTTGACATTTTTGCGATTATCTTGAAACTGAGAAGCCCTAGCCTGGCCGCAAATAGTTTATAATTTAGCCTTACAATAAGCCTTTTCATCACAGTGCAAAATCAAGATTTATATAAGTTGGTTTCTTAAAAAAAAAGATTAAGATTATCTTAAAATTCCGGGACTTAAAGTTTAGATAGCATTCGTTTCAAAACTATGATAGTGAGCCACGCGGGAGTTTTTGTCCTTCATTCGTGACATCTTCCTCTATTCGATCATCCAATAAAGTAAGACTGTCTCAAAATGAGGTCCAAGGGAACACTGTGCCTCAGGCTTGAACGTGTCAACAAATCTATAACAATTTTTATTTCAAAATTAAATCAATTTAACAGTTTATAAATTCAGTGCAAAAACATAGGAGTGCATAAACGATAAGGCGACGTAGTTTCTGCAAATCAGTTCTGCGGCCCTGGTACCTGCATACTGTGAGTTGGTTTACGCGAGCGCCGCGCATCGGACCGCTAGCTCCGCCTCCTGTAGCTAGCCACGCCCAGCTATCACGTGATCGGCGTTCTGTGAACAGGTACGACCCCGCCCCCTACTAATCGCTAGCTAATTAATTACGTACGCGCATGACCTCACTCATATTGCACCTAGTAGCGACATTGCAAAAGACATGGACTCGCATTCTAGCCCCATCGACAAATCACTCTCAGACTCAGACTTGGCTAATACGAAGGACACGCAAAAGACCACAGAAAACCAGCTTGTCACACAGCGCCAAAAATCCCAAAGAAGGCAGCGCGAGAATGATTTTGAACACTCCAAGGAAGACATAGCGGCCATGATGTCTAGCATGGTGTCATCACAAATGACTGAAATTAAGAAAAACACAGAAATGCTAAACGACATAAAACAATCAAATCGCAGCATAGAGGACGCAATGTCCCTCCTGTCAGCCCAATATGAGGAATCCAGAGAAATAATTAGAATCGGAAGCTGTGGAGGACAAGCGGTACATTGCCTCACTTGAAAATAAAATCATGGACATGCTCCGAGAAGGACGAAAAGCAAATCTTGAAATTAAAAATGTCCCGGTACAAAAAAAATAAAATAAAGAAAATCTAATCAGCATGGTAGCCCAGCTCGGAGACACCATTACCTACCCCATTACCAAATCGGAAATCAAGGATATTTACCGTATAAAAAGCAAAAAAGAAAACTCCACAACATCAACCATTATAGTGGAAACCACATCCACGCTTATAAAAAATGACGTGCTGAAAAAATGTAAGGAATTCAATAAGAAAAACACGGGTAAACTATGCGCGAAGCATATGGGCCTGCAGGCCTCTTGGATACCCCTATCTATGTCGCTGAGCAGTTAACCCCACAAGCATCCAGGCTCCTCTTCCTGGCGCGCGAGCTAAAAAAAGCTGGCCACTATGAACACTGCTGGACAAGCTACGGCAAGGTCTATCTAAGGAAGACTGACGGCTCAACGATGATTCCGGTGACCAGTGAAGCACAGATCCAACGCTTAGGAAATGAGCGTCGTCACGCAAGAGAATCAAGTTCTAACACACCCGCTGGCCTTGGTGGACCCCGACTGGCGCGCCCGACCAACAAGTGACTAGTGCTTATTATTATATTATATATCGTTAGTATCTTTGAGTGCTCCAGGCCACAAGGGTCAATGTGTTACTACTGCAAAACTTTCCACCAATATCGGCAAAAACATAAATCATTGAAACTTGTTACTATATTATGTCACCCTAGTATACCCGCAAAGTCAACACTGCCCCTTGTGGTTTGGAAAAAATCAGAAAAATAGATAAATGTGTCTAGGTAGTATGTTGTATTTAATTACTATGCGTCCCTAGTGGGCTGTCACCTGCTATTCTAATGAATAATTGATTTATAAATACACCAACTATTGTATTCACACCCACACTCCACGTGCACATAAACAGCTATTACTATTACACACTCTTCTATACTCACCAAAGACTAAATTATACCTTTGTTTCATATTTCCCTAGTAACCCAAAGCATTACCCTACGACATCTTAAATATATCGGTCCTCAGCTACAATCTAATCCATGCTCTCCTGGTACTGCCCCTCCGAAATTCAAATTTTCTCATCCTTTTTTTTTTTTTTTTTTACTTGGGGAAATGCTTTTACGCATCCCACCTAGCCGAAGAACTAGGATGGGTATGACGGGCTCCCGGGAACCCCCCGGACTACCGTCTAAAACCACCAAGGTATGCCCTCTCTGTCGTGTAGTAGGGGCGTCATGGGATCGCGAACATTTCACCACGACGCCCCTCAGCAACAGCCGCAGCTGCCCTCACTACTGAGGCAAAAGCCCCCCTTCCCGTCGTAAGCGTGCAGGGCGACACCACACGCTTCCCGACCCGACCAAAGGACCTCTACGCCGGGAGAGGGTGATAGACCTCGGATTCACCCTCTCAGGTCCCCTTGTAACTTTTTATAGAGGTTTTCTCCCTCGCAGCCACAACTCGGCCCCGGCCTGACGGTCGCAGCCCCCGCGCCTAACATGAATCC
Source organism: Epinotia brunnichana (assembly GCA_963854355.1). Classification (NCBI taxonomy): domain Eukaryota; kingdom Metazoa; phylum Arthropoda; class Insecta; order Lepidoptera; family Tortricidae; genus Epinotia; species Epinotia brunnichana. Next base: position 6,256,487 of record OY977959.1, on the reverse strand, counting down.
TCTGATAGCAGAGGATTTGTCAGGGTTGCGGGTCCGTTATTTATTATAGAGGCAAACGGCAATGGCCTCTCCCTCAAGCCGCACCTGGGGAATCTTGCGATTCCCCCGTGTCGGGTTATTAGTAACACCAGCAAGCGATAACTTAGGGTTCACTAAATTATCACTTGCCGTTGTCTCCAGGGCGCACCGGCCAAGACACTACCCATTCCTGCGGATCAACCGAATCAAGAGGAATCGGTAGAGTCCAGACACTCGAGGAGGTTACCCGACCTAGCACCCCTTATACTCTCACCCTACACGCACATCCACTTACTATTGCTTTGCACCAATAACGATCTATGCACGCCTGGTAACTGCAACCTATCCCCCTACATGGTAAAACATTTGCTGATCCTGTACAGGCCCGGGGCCCGAAGTAACATTTTTTCGACCACCTCAACTCTCTGTACCCCTAGTAACATTGAGCGTATCCCCTCACCGGAATTATTAGCAATACTACTATACTAGTTGCACTCGCAGGCTGATGCGATTAGTAGCTATGACCCGATGCGAGCTTTGTGCTCCTGGTAGACTGCAATCTAAACACCAAACACGCCACCCACACAACAAAATTCTAGTCTACCCTAATTCTACTTACACTCGACACGCACACACATCCAATAACAACATACGAGGGGCGGCTGATAAGTTCTAAGCCTAAGGCATAAAATGAAAGAAACGTTGAAGTTCAAAGTATAGTACACATTCAGTTACATTCTGGGGAATTTAACGGTTACCACCACATTAATATAATACAATTATATTATTATAAACAGGCAAGAAAAGGTCACCATGTCTGCCAAATTCGGGTATTTCGGCATTTTTCAATTCCGCTCATAAAGGTAACCTCTTGTTAGAAAGAGAATATCCTCTACAGTAAAATTTGAAGAGTTGATTCATATTCTGCAGTCTACCATCTTTTTGCACGCTATTTTAAAAGTATAAGTCCGCTTTACTTATGTTCAGTCTTATAAAAATATAAGAATGTAGCAGGTAGCAAAAATGCAAAAAATTCGTAAGAAATGGACAAAATAAACTTTACACGAATATAGAACGTAATAAACATCCTTGAACTGTGTGCTACACAAATGGCCAGGGCGCTCAATAAAGAATCTTGACTATAAAGTTGGGACACATTCATTAGAATTAGGCAATAGCAATTCTAATGAAGTTTTCTATTATATCGTCTCCGTAGATTTAATTTACGCATGCCAGTATGTCCCGATTATAAAACAATTCTACATGCTGCGATTTAAAAAAATTAAATGTGTACCGAAGAATTCCAATAATAAAAGTCGTCTAAAAGAGTTCTATAATCGTGTCTTCGTTCGATGAAGGTATTTTAGTAAATATATACTTGTCAATAGGGGCGACAGGGACTTGTCATTATTGCACAAAGTTGTTGAGGCCAGTACACAAAGCCGGTTTTCAGGAACGACGTGGTAAACTCGTATCCAAAGTGATATTTTCATAGGACACCACGTCTGTTCACTTGTCATGAGTTGCCAGGCAGACCATCAAATAGACTTGATGCGCTAATATTAATCGCCTACCCGACCATAGGGACCTGGTTTCGGGTTACAATATTCGGTTAACTAATTTGAAAAACGAGTTACGCTTCCAAAGATGACACGAAAAAAAAAGCTGACATAGTAGTTTTGTAGGGCTATTTTAAGGGCAAAACTAAAAAAAATTTTTTTTGGGATATGAAGAACTATATGCTTGATGTGTTAAGTGTATTTTACTCGAGGATAGATATATATTTCAATCAAAATTTTTGGTTTAGACCTTTCTTTCAATTTATGTCTTAGGCTTAGAACTTATCAGACGCCCCTCGTAAACATCACCCAATATACCCCTACCGTGTCTTTTACTAATGTTGTCGCCACGGAGTTTTGGCCGATCATCCTGGCAACACCACGGCTAACGTGCATCCGGAGCTGTCAAACTTCACCATGAAAAGGCAGGAGCATGGCGGGAGCGCTCTCTTGCCTTCTAGCAGCCGACATAAGAACATCTAACGACGAGATATTGTACCTCGGCGGTTTAAGTATTATATATATATAGTATTATGTATATATCACGCTTATATTATATATATTGATACGTTTAATTATGTAATTGAATGGAACCATTGTGCTTACATTCGTATTGAGTGTAATATGTCCAGCTTATTATACTCAATACGATATGATCAGGTCTTTCACTGTAATAAATGTAATAATAAAATAAATGTATTAATGTTACTTGGTTGTTTCTCTTATCAGAAGTGCTAAGTAAGCCCACGCCATGCCACGCCATCGTAAAAAGAAGCGGTCGCGGCATCACACGAAGAAGCGCGACACCAGCTCTAACTCGTCAGTGTCGAGCGCGTCGAGCTCATCATCCAGCTCGTCGAGCACGAGCTCCAGCAGTGCGCACAGTTCAAGGAACAGGAGAAAACGTGGCCGTAAGGGATCGCCAACTGTGAGTCAAAATGTTGTTCTATCATCAGTTATTCCCGAATATGATCCTCTGGTTGACAATATAGACATGTGGCTTAATGTGGTTCAGGCAAACGGTTGTGCATTTGGTTGGTCGGATAACATGATTAAATACCAAGCGTTGCAAAAATTACGTAATTCTGCTAAAACGTGGCTAGATTCTCTACAGAAAAATGAAACTCTGTGGACATCATGGAGGTGGCGACAATGGCGAAATACATTGTCGGACACATTCCAAACTAAACGTTGTATGTACAGTTTAATCAAACAATTGGTTGATACGAAGCCTTTGCCTAATCAGTCATTATACGAGTTTTTTTTTCAACAAAAAGGGAAAATAGACAGGTTACAGTTAAGATTCAGTGAGAGGGACATCAATTCAATTATTGTTGGTTCGATTGGTGATAACAGTATTAGTACGGCAGTTGAAGCGGGTAATTTCAGGTACTGTGATGATTTAGCGGCATTTTTGCACGGTAGGACGTATACTGGCGTAGACAGACCTCTCATTCAAAAAAACTACACTTGTGCGACACCCAAGCCCACTTATCGTCACAGTGGCTCATTAACCCATAATAACAGTGACAGAGCTGACCACGGTGCTAGCTATGAAACTGAACCATCCTCTGGCGCTGTGAATAATAATCATCTGAATAACATGGTTTGCTATCGTTGTGGCGAGTCAGGGCATAAAAGAAACACTTGTGCAGTAAAAGACACTATCCGTTGTACTTTATGTAGTAGGGTAGGTCATTTGGAAGCTGCATGCAAATCTAAATTAAAACCTAAACCTGAAAAAGAATTTGAAATTAAAATGATCCATTCCAATTCACATTCACCACAAAAGTTTCACAAAAAAGTATATCTGAATAGTAAAGAATGTGGTGCATTTTTTGACATGGGAAGTGATTGCTCGCTCATAACAACTGACTTAATTAAACGATGTAGTTTACGGCCGTTTAAATTAAATAAACCTATTAGTTTAGTAGGGTTTACAAATGATTAGTCCGTCCAAGTTACCGAGGCAGTAGCAGTTAACTTGAAAGTGGATAGTGTGGAATTATTTACAACATTGTATGTTGTTGACCAGTTAGCCGGGTGTGACCTGTTAGTAGGTCACAATTTTACAGAGGAAAGAAGTATCATGTATACACGTATAGGAGATACTCTAATGTTCGAATCTGTGCAAGTTTAAAGCGTTAATAATATAGACATTAGTTCGATTAACGGTGTTTCTAGCGAATATCACATAATTCTAAGTAACGTTGTTATGAAATATCTAAACAAGGCATACGACGAAGTTAAAAAAAAATTAAAGCATTAGTAGATTATATTATCTCTAAAACAGTGCGTCAAGTACGTCAGTTTTTGGAGCTCATACATAAATTACTTTTAGAATTCATAAAAGATTGCGCGTTAATTTGCAAGCCATTAACGAAATTATTTACAAACGAAGTTGTTTGGCACTGGGGTCCTGAATAGAACAAGCTGTAACCGATCTAAAGAAAAAACTAGTCGAAAACGCGGTACCTACTTAAAATTTTGATCCTAAATTGCCCATTAATCTATATACGGACACTAGCAATGATGAAAAAAAAAAAAAACAAAGTTTCACTCTTTTGAATTGGAACTCTTAGCAATTGTAACAGCGTTAGACAAATTCCGACATTATTTAATAGGGACTGAATTTATCATCACTACAGATTGCAATGCGGTCAACATGCGATTAGTAAATAAAATATAGTTCCACGTGTAGGTGGATTTACTTATGACGTAGTTCATAGGGCGGGCAGTCAAATGTAGCATGTGGATACTTTGAGCAGGAATCCCTTATCGAATGGTAATGAAACTGAGTCAGTAATGTCCATTACAGAAGGTTCAGGTTCAGTCCAGTTACAGGATACAGGTACCCTAGCATTTGCGATATTTTATTGTCAGGTGAGGCCGAGTCGAATAAACAATTTTTTAAAGAGTACGAAAAAAAAATTAAAAAAAAAATACTGTGATGAAATGCATAAAAAAATTGCTTGAATTGTATTTAGATGCCTTGTATTGCTTAAATTGTAGGTAGATTATTTCACGATATTTGTATTTATCGCGGCTGTTAAAAATACAAAAACTACCTACTAGTCATTAACGAGTTGAACAACATTTTCAAGATATTTGGTAGGTAACCCAAAACGACTGCAGATTTGTGACGCGCGTAGCGCATTTACTTCCAAATTATTTACAGAGTATTACAACGCTAGGTACCTACATACGACGTCATGTTATCACGACGGCCATGGCTGGTCAAATCGAGCGCTATAATTTTAAGATTTAAGAGGCCTTGTGAAGCATGGGGGCTGATACAGATAATAATGAATGGGATTTGCATATACCGAGTATCCAGAAAGGCCTTTAACAGCACAGTGAATAAAACCACAGCCGCAGTACCCAGTGAGATTGGGGTACAGGATCCGAATGAATAACGATGCGATTACTGATGATAGTCATGAACATCCTGTTGAAGCCACGACATTGAGGGATGCTGTAGATAGTAAAATAAAGAAAGACGCAGAACGTCAAAGGACAAAGACACAGTTTAAAGTTGGCGATCTGGTAGTGCTGTAAATTCCTTTGCAGTCCAATGATGGCCATAGCACTAAATTATTACCCTTATACAAAGGTCCTTTTCAAGTCTCTGAGATTCTAGGTCATGATAGATACAAAGTCACTGTGACTCAAGAGGTGCTGAAAGGAGCTCGAAAAGGTATGATGGAACGGCGCGTCTCGAGAATATGAAGCAGTGGATTCATATTGCAGAATAACCGGATGTTGTCAATAAAAGTTACATATGTTTACTTAGTATATTTATTTCATTTCTTGTAATTAATTTATCTAATGTACACAGGGTTTGATAATTAAAACATTTACTTAATTTATATTTACAGAAGTATACCTATTTACAATACATTTTCTTGAGTTGGCCTAATGCTAAAGCTTCGAACGTTCCATAAGCTATGAATTGTGAGATAACAGGTGATAGGAATCTGTGATGAACGCTATCATTTGAAGTATTTGGTGATACGCGACTAGAGTAATTATAACATTACTTAGTTGAAACCAAGATACTTCGAAACACTTTATATGATATGGAACTCGAGGCAGTCGCATTGTACTATTTGAAATGATGTATATTAACTATGTGCATTTATGTTCACAGCTTCCGCATCAGGCCCTGACGAGTTCCAGGGGTAACTCGTGACGCAGGACGGCCGGATGTTGTCGCCACGGAGTTTTGGCCGATCATCCTGGCAACACCACGGCTAACGTGCATCCGGAGCTGTCAAACTTCACCATGAAAAGGCAGGAGCATGGCGGGAGCGCTCTCTTGCCTTCTAGCAGCCGACATAAGAACATCTAACGACGAGATATTGTACCTCGGCGGTTTAAGTATTAAATATCACGCTTATATTATATATATTGATACGTTTAATTATGTAATTGAATGGAACCATTGTGCTTACATTCGTATTGAGTGTAATATGTCCAGCTTATTATACTCAATACGATATGATCAGGTCTTTCACTGTAATAAATGTAATAATAAAATAAATGTATTAATGTTACTTGGTTGTTTCTCTTACTAATGTAACAAACTCTAAAACTAAAGTCCACATCTCACACCCGATTCTTTTACAGACTCAGGGAACCGGTCATATGCAATTGAAACTCCACTATTTAAAACATATTCTATTCATAACACTTTCGATGTCTACCCACACTTTATCCTTATCCACAGGCAATGGATAGTCAACTAAGTACTGTACTATTGATGAAATTGATAGCACGGAGATAGCACAATCCTCTGAATGTGACCCCCAGGATCTCAATAAACATATTTCTAATATTAATAAATGCAACTTAACTATTATATCGCAGAATATCCGGAGTAATACATAATTTTAATGATTTCCAGATAACCCTCTCACAACTATCTTTTGAACCAGATGTACTAATTCTAACCGAATGCCGACTACACTTATCAAAGCCCGTACCTCAAATCCCTAACTACACCTCTTTGTCAACTTTGCATAATCTTAACCAAAATGACGGAGTAGTCACCTTTGTAAAAAACAACCTGAACGCTATTATAGACGAAGTGAAACTAGACCACGCATCCTGCCTACAGGCTATAATCCGGCACTTGTTCGCGATGTCAAGAAGATGAGATGGGGTAAATCGCTGGGACTACGGGCGCGGCGCTCGCACAGCTGGGCTATCTGTTATCTTTTTTTTTGTTTTGAAGGACCGCATTGTGTAATTTTATGGCGTAAAGAGACATCGGGGAAGGGTCCCAAAACAGCGTCCGCACGCAACGGCTGTTCAAACCGAACTCCTATAAGTTTAAATTCTACTCTAATATTTAAAAAAATCTAAAGTTAAATTTAACTATAGGTTTTTATTATGTACTCACTATCTTTGGAAGAGCGAGATCTCCTGATACAGGTATCTCTATACCTACTAGGAGACCTCAACCTTACTCTAAACTGAACCCTACTTGTTAAATGAAATAAACATTTTTTTTTTATATATATATATTGAAAAGACATATGATTAATACATATGATTTATATATTGAAAAGAAAAAGTAAATTTTTAAACAAACTAAATACGTAATTGTTGTTACAAAACTGACACTGAGTTAATTTTTATTTAACAAATTATGCTAATTGGGTGCACGAATTATTGAAAATGCCCACTTACGAAGTATGTATTCACACACTTAGCTGCACGATAGGTAATGCAAGCAAACAAATACGTACATACCTATATACTGACGACCGCTTTAGCCTAGTTGGTAGTGACCCTGCCTACGAAGCAAGAGGTCCTGGGTTCGAATCCCGGTAAGGGCATTTATTTGTGTGATGAGCACGAATATTTGTTCCTGAGTCATGGATGTTTTCAATGTATTTAAGTATTTATTTCTCTATATAAGTATCTATATCCTCGTCTAGTACCCATAATACAAGCTTTGCTTAGTTTGGGACTAGGTTGATTTGTGTAAGATCGTCCGCAAATATTTATTATTTATTTATTATACAGTTTTGGGGATCTATTTGGTATATTACTGTATCATATGAGCATGAACAATTGAAGACAATTAAAACACTGTGACTTTAGTAGATAAACTATAATTCCGTACATTATATATGAATTTTTACAGAGCTCTCTTACATTCTAGCGTCCATTCTTCGCCTCTCTCCAGACATCCTTCCACAGATAATCTATAAACAACATAACAGATACTTAACTATGATACATCTTCCCTTTTAATCTGTGAAGTTTGTCTCATAGTCATTGAGGTAGCGAGGAGGTCTAGCATTTCGCCTCGGTCTCTGTGGTGGTGCTTCAGGCTCGTTACACTGGCCTAAAGGTGACGGTTGAGACCGTTGTCGAGACACCTCCATCTCCTCACAAATGAAAGGAATAGAGCTATTCCTGGGTTTACTATGCATATCAGGAAACGATGGTTTCATTTGTGAAGAGTTCCTCCTTAACACAGTACCTCTCTCATCTTTTATAATATATGATCTTGGTGAACTGTGAACATTGACTATCTTGGCTGGTTCCCATACATTATTTTTACGATAAACAACATCTTGCTCTTCTTTAAATACATAATTATAATGCTTGGCATTCTTATCATAATTTGTTTTATTTAAGACATTCCTCTTGTTTTGATACCTTTTGAAATCATTAACCACTTTCGGAACTAACAATTCTGAATGAATTGGCAATGTAGATCTTGTAAAGCGACTGTTTAACAATTGGGAGGGACTGTATGGTGAACCCAGCACTGGACAGTTTCTATATTCTAACAGAACTAAATTTATGTCTAAATTCTCATCTTTACATTTTTTTAACATATTTTTTGCTATTCCAACAAACTTTTCAGAAAAACCATTTGATTTCGGATATAATGGACTTGATGTTACAATGGAAAACTTATACACTTTAGAAAAGTGTTTAAATTCCATTGAATTAAATGGCATATTATCCGCTCTTACAATTATGGGTATGCCATGGGTAGCAAACAAGGGTTTTAAAATGTTTATTACAGTTCCTGCTGTCATAGAAGACACTTTAATGAGATCAAACCACTTTGAATAATAATCTGCTACTATTAAATAATTTTCCCCGGCATAATTCAGAAAATCACATCCCACTTTTTTATATGGATGTGTGGATACATCTTCATCTAAAATCATATATTCCTTAGCTTTGTTAATACTATATTTCTCACATAATCTCATAAGATGTTATGTCATCTGTCATCCTTGGCCAGTAAAATAATGATTTAGCTCTACCTACTGTCTTCATAATCCCAAAATGTGAGGCATGTACCTTGTGAATAACTGTTTTTTGCAGATTTTGTGGAACAATAATCCTGTGATTCAGATATACAATATTATTCTCAACAACAATATCATTTTTAAGCTTCCAATAAGGTTTAATGAAATCTGCAACTTTATCAATACTTTTTGGCCAACCAAGGTTGTAATATTCAGTGAGCTTCATCAATGTTAAATCTTTCATTGTGGCATCAGAAATCTCTGCAACAAAACTATCACTTACATTAATTGTATGAACAACTTTGTCTAACGACTGCTCTAAGGTGTCACTATCAGCTTTTGATGATGCTCTACTAATGGCATCCGCTATCAACATTTGTGATCCTTTAATATATTGGACATCAATGTCATAAATACTCAATTTTAATCTAATTTTCCGTAACCTCTGGGATGCAATGGAATAAATTTCTTTGTTCATCAGTGCAACTAATGGTTGATGGTCTGTTTGTACAATAGTATGCCTGCCATATATATAATAATGAAACTTTTTACAAGCAAATAGGATAGCCAAAAATTCCTTATCTATTTGGCCAAATTCACATTCTGTTTTACTCAAACTCTTTGATGCATATGCAATAGGTTGTTTATTTTGTAATAATACACATCCTATTGCATTTTTCGAACTGTCAGTTTGAATAGTTATCGGTTGCTTGGGATCAAAATTTCTTAATACCGGCGGACTAACTAACATCTCTTTTATTTTGTCAATACAATTTTGATGAAGTGTGCTCCACTGAAATAATACATTTTTCTTTAATAGCTCCCTCAGTGGACTAGTAATTTCAGACAAATTGGGGATGAAATCCCGCATATAATTAACCATTCCCAAAAACCTCTGTAGACTTTGTTTATCATCTGGGGAGTCATAATCCCTTATAGCTTTAATTTTGTTTTTATCCGGCATTAGGCAACCATTAACTATCTCATGACCAAAATACTTAACAATGTCAGGTAAATACTGAAACTTTTCTAAATTAAATTTAATGTTTAATTTCCGTGCCCTGGTCAACACTTTTCTCAAAGCCAAATCATGTTCCTCTTTTGTTTTTATTATTATTATTATTATTAAGCCTTTATATTCCACATTTATCCTCTTTTGTTTTACCATGTATTAAAAAATCATCAATGTATATGAAAATATTTTCTATGTCTTCAAAACAATTTTCACAGTTTTCTTGAAAAATTTCTGCGGATATGTCAAGACCGAAAGGCAATACATTGAAGGAATATGTTCCAAATACAGTGGAGAAAGTACATATCTTTTTACTGCTATCAGAGAGGCCAATTTGCCAAAAGGATTCTTTTAAATCCAAAACTGAGAAAAATTTTGAATCAGAAATTTTAGACTTAAGGTCATTAATAGTTGGTATCTCAAAATATTTTTTTAAAATACACTTATTTAAATCTCTAGGATCTAAGCACACTCGGATAGCATCCTGATTTTTTTCTACAACAACAATCCTATTCACCCATTCAGTGGCCTCATCAACCTTTGATATAATACCCTTTTCACATAAGCGGTCTAATTCACTCTTAAGCTTATTTTTTAATGTAAGGGGAACACGGTGAGGTGGTTTTGAGGATGGTACTGAATTCTCCTTTAACAATATTTGACACTCTTTAGGAAACCTCCCCGTTCCAGTAAAGACATCTTGGAATTCAGAGATCAATTTTTGTTTACCCGGATCATCTGCAACAATATCAGATTTTGATGAGTCAATTTGGTTGATACGTTTTCTTTCTATTACACCTAACATCAGGCACGCATCTTTACCAAGAGTCGGCTGGAATTGGGAATCAGTTACAATAAACTCTATATAATAGCATTTATGTTTCAGTTTGACTTCCAACAATACAGTTCCAAATACTTTGATACCTGTATTATTGTAAGCCGTGAGCTTGAAATTACAAGGGCCCAGTTTGAGACTTTTTCTTTGTTTCAGCACCTGAAAAATACTATATGGAATTAAATTGACATCCGAGCCAGTATCTAATTTAAACTTGCAAGGTTTAGTGTCTTCAAGCAGTAACAGTTGGGTCCATTCTGTAGAACATACCTCTTTCTCAACACTACCACAGTAAAATTCGTTGTCGGAGTTTTCTTGGTTATTTTCATCATTAACTATTGCTCTCACATATCTACTGCGACACACTGTAGCAAAGTGGTTGTACTTGTTACACTTGGTGCACAATTTTCCTCGAGCTGGACATTTTTGTAAACTCCTATGGGGGTTTTGGCGGCAGGAGACCAGTGAAACACGCAGCGATCGATATAATAATGAACATTTATTTACAAACGTAAACTCCTTATATACCTTTTCCCGCGAGCACAAAATGCATAGGACGGGTACATGAGAATACCAAGATTTCCATCCACCCGACGCGAAAATAAGTTGCACGAGAGCAGCGCGCGATATCTTGCCTCTCGCTCCAACCGCTGCGTAACTACCGACGCAGCGTTAGCGCGCGCCTCAGTTGCCTCCGGCCGCCGATGCACGCGCATGTCCCATATCACTCCCTCTCAAGCGAAGCGAATCCTTTTCGTCACTCTGCCCGACCTCGTAATATATGTTTGAGTAACGGGATTTGATATAGGCTCGGTGTCACTCGTGACCTTCTCGTTGCAGATGTATGCTGGTTTTAAACGCTCAATCGTGACGACTGTAGTTCTTCGTGGCATCTGTATTTTGAAGTACTTTTCGTATCGTTTGAGAACTACATAAGGGCCATCATACGGTGGTGTAAGTGGGGGTCGCACCGTATCATTACGCACAAATACGTGTGAACACGATGACAGGTCCTTGTGAATGAAAGGACGTAACTGCGTTGCGTGCGTATGCGATGTGGGCTTAAGTGACGTCATGATCTCAGTCAACCGCTGTACTAATTCGGCGTCGTCGATTTTGGACTTTGTAGACACGAAGAAATCCGCTGGCATGCGCAGAGTGGACCCGTACGTCATCAATGCTGGACTTAGATTGTTGTCACTTCGTAATGCAGCCCGGAGACCAAACAAAACTGTAGGTATTTCTTCAGACCATTTTGAACTCTCGCCCCTTGCCATAAGAGCGGCTTTCAATGTGCGATGCAGTCTTTCAACTTGAGAGTTCGCTTGTGGATGGTAGGCCGTAGTACGTATTCTGGTGGTCCCAAGTTTCTTGAGCAGGGCGTTGAAAAGGTTAGATTCGAAAGAGCGTCCTTGGTCCGTCGTGATGCGAAGCGGGCATCCGAATCTCGTGATCCAATGATCGTATAGTACTTTAGCAACTACAACCGCTGTTATATCGCGCACTGGTATCGCTTCAGGCCATTTAGTGCAGCGGTCGATCATCGTGATGCAATATCGATAATCATTCGATATTTTTAGGGGACCCACGATATCGATATGTAGGTGTTCGAAGCGCTCAGACTGCGGGAACTCGCCAATGGCAGGAATTACGTGCCTATGGACTTTAGCACGTTGACATCCAATGCACGCTCGAGTC